>JAWDJD010000005.1:81062500-81765000 GCA_035047305.1 Bradypodion pumilum
GCAAAGCCCTCATTGTTCCTGAAAGCGGAAGTAAAATGCGCCAGCACGGGCGTGTTTTACTTCCACTTCCAGGAGTGACGAGAACTTCACGGGCCAGATGAATTGGCATTGGGGGCTGAATCCAGCCCCCTGAATCATGTGACTGGCCCAAAGCCTGAAAAGTTTGGGTACCCTTGGACTAGATCAGGGTTTCTCAACCTTGGGACTCCAGATGTTCTTGGACTTCAGTTACCAGAAGCCTAAGTCAGCACGCTTGCTGATTGAGGCTTCTGGGAATTGAAGTCCAAGAACATCTGGGAGCCCAAGGTTGAGAAACCCTGGACTAGATGAACAATGCCTTGGCCCTGAGTGTCCTTAGGGCCAAGACATTATGGGAAGAAGGAGCTCAAAATTCAAAATAATCCTCCTCCCCTCCCTGGGAGGGAGAGAGAGAAAGAGTTTTTAATATATATTTTTTACATTTCCTTTTTCTGCCTCAGCTGGTGGTAGAGCTTGCCCTGGGATTGCAGGAAGAAAAGAGATAAGTAGGATAGTCAGGAGAATCAAAAGACTTTCAGCACTAATAGAACTAGACAAAGTTCATTTAAGTACCTAGCAATTAACTTACTGGCTAGATAGCCATGCCCCCCACAAGCTTCCCGACATTCTTGAGTTCCTTGTTGTGCAAGCCAAGAGGCCAGTGGCTTTCCTGAAGTCGATAAGGCATGTATCTCACGGCCAAGTTCAGCCTTGTGGAAAAGGAGGCATCAATGAAAGACAACATCCAATATTAATTAAAAGAAATATGTCCCAACAGAAATCCCACACTGTAAGGAGAGTTCAGTATAAAGGTGTTCAGTACTAGGAGCCAGACACAATATCCTTAATTTTTCTAACATCTGGTACTTTTAATACTTTTTATAGAAAGCATGCAGAGGGGCAAAGTAAATGAAGTGCTTAGCACATTTGGAAGACATGTTTCCACATGTGCTAAAATTATATTCTGTTTAATGGAATGAGCCATGTGCCTTCAAGCCAGTCACATGCTCTTGGTCTGACCTATTTCAGAGATGGGAAGAAGAGTTTTGTGCACTGCCTTGAAAAATGGCAGGATAAAGAGAAGAAATAAAGAAATACATTAAGCAGATGCAGGCAGGGAAGATGAAACAAAACTTAGAATATACTCGGAAAATTAAAATATCGTGCAAATGTCTATTCATTTCACTTAAAAGGCGAAACGAATATATGAGATAGACTCACTACATGCAAAGCAAGAGATGTCATGCCTTAATTCATTATAATTGTGATGATCATGGCGTACAGCATACATGAGATTACGTGATGATTATGGAGTACATGAGATTGGGGGTTTTGGGGTTTTCATAAACTGTAAGACATAAGCATCAATATCATAGCAAAGTAAGGCTTTAAGTTGCATTACTGAACTGAATTAACATTTGCACGATATTCTAATTTTCCGAGTTTCACCTGTACAAACGGATGGGTGCCTGTAAGTAAGAACGTGGGATGAAGACACAAAGAAAGAAGATCAGATGGGTATAGAGGAGTAAGAACACAGAAATATGTCTACATAATAACAAGAAGCTTAAAAATGAAGAGGGAAAATGAAGGAAGCCAGTCAAAATTATTCAAAATAAGAGGACAGTCATTGTCATCTGGGAATATAGCCAATTCCTTCCTTTTGTGAAGTTAGGGACATGCTCTTGCCATGTTCTGGGCCATGAAGCAGTTTAGGAGAATCCCAGCAGTCAGAGCACAATACGTGCACTTTTTAGATACAGCTACTCTTGGATTCCGTGCACTCTGGTGTCTAGTCATTGCCTGCCACATGTCCACGGAAACGTCTACAAATGCAGAGGGTGCTGGCTCTTTGGCTATAAACAGAGATGAGCACTGAACCTTGCAGTCAGATATGACTGGCTTTCCAGCAAGGGAGAGCTTTACCTTTACTCTTGGATTTTGCCAGTCTGAGGAAAAGGCCCACCCATGCATCATACAAGGGCTTATTACAAAGAATTAGTGACAGTTTTCTTACCTGCTGTGGACTTTTGTCCTTCATGAGCACGCCCATGTAGAACTCCATAGAGTTAAGGAACAATGTCCTGGAGAAATGGTCTAATACGTATGTGGCAGCTAAATAAGGAAGCAAGCGCCATTGCTGGAATTAAAATAAAATATGCATCAGCAAAAACTGAGCCTGTTCACCAACACATTCACTTTTTAAAACAGAAAAAGATACAGCTGAGGAGGATGGTGGAGGATGTGTGTGTGTGTGTGTGTCATTCTGCAAGGAAGGACAATTTTATGAACCCTTCTTCTGTGACAGCTCAAATCCTATATACAGTGGACCTTTGCTTAACAAACAGCTCACTGAACACAAAACTCACATAACAAAAGGAAATCCATAGAAAATAGTGGCTCACTTAACAGTTTTCCACCGGAACGGATTAATTGGTTTTCAATGGATTCCTATGGGAAACCGCATTTTACATTACAAATTTTGGTTTTCAATGCATTCCTATGGGGAATTGCATTCAATGCATTCCTATGGGAAATTAGCTTTACAATTTTTTTCGTAGTACAAAAGGTCCCGGAGAACGAATTAAAATTGTTAAGCAAGGGTCCACTGTAATTGTGTTTCATTCTTTTCTCATCTCTCCAAAATACGTGAATTGCCTTGAATTCCTGAGTCTTTTAAAAACAGTAATTTAACAAACATCAGCATAAGTCTGTAATAGCAGGGAGTTGGCTCAAGTGGCTAAGACGCTGACTGGGAGACGGAAGGTCAGCAGTTCGATTCCCAAGTACTTGAAGATGGAATGAACTCCCGTCTTTGTCCCAGCTCCTGCCAACCTAGCAATTCGAAAGCAAGAAATTGCAAGTAGATAAATAGGGACCACTTTGGTGGGAAGGTAACAGCGTTCCATGCGCTCCGGTGTATAGCAACAAAATTATATAACAATTAGGGGTTTTTTTGGGGGGAGGATGGCATCCCGCATAATAATTTTCCCTATGGAAAGAATTGTACAACAATTTTTCAATGGGAAAAACCAATGCATCCCACAGGGAAAATTGCTATACGGTGCATGCATGGTATAGCAATTCTTTCGTACAACAACAAGCCTCATGGAACGGATTAAAATCGTTGTATGAGGTACCACTGTGGTTGCAAAACAAATTTCTCTTGCAAGCTGGTGCATCACATCCAAAGGATAGATGCAAAACAAAAAAGTGGCATTACACATTTGTCAATGAGTTAGCATTTATTGATAATGGTTTTCTGTGACCTAGGCAAAATTGCAGCATATAACAACCTGTTCGTTTTGGTGCATCAAATCTGATAATGCCCCATAAACTCTTGACTAATATTCAAAGCCCTGAGATGGGTGTCCAGCATATGCATGTACTTAATCTCTGCCGCCTCACTCTGGATTCTAGTCTTCTAATTCCTCTGCACTAGAATGGCAACTTTCAAGTCCTGTGCTGAGTGTCCAGGTAGATTAAAGTGGTTTGAAACAGGTTTCTGTGTACTGTATTGCCATTCTTGATGTCTAATTTATGTCCATTAACTATATTGTCCTGTTTATCCTATGTGAACCTCTGTACCGGTGTATAAATTGATGTGATGAGGTTTTACTCTTATGTCTGACGAAATGGATTTGATCTACCAAAGCTCACATTTAAATATAGGGGTTAGTCTTTAAGGTGTCACAACTTTTTTTGTCTTTTTTGTTTTGTTTTATTTACTCTCTGATATGCTTGCACAGACTAACACGTTTGTGGTAAAGAATCTATAGTGTTTTTTCCACAATTATGAGTCTAAAGAGTCTGTACTAAGATAATAAATGATAAACAAATGTCTTCTCCAAAGTATTATAATTGTGTAAACAAAATCTTCAGAGGATCTTCCCAAACCTTCATCTCAGGTATGTATTCAAATATTATTTTCATCTTTACTGTAATATAAACCACATCGAAGCTGTTCCGGATATAACAAGCTTTTCCGAAATAAATCTTCATCAGGATGTGCTATGTGAATAACAATGAACAATAATAAGCAATTTGTATACGAATTTTTAATGGTCTTAAAGTTTTACCGATGTATTTCTGACCAACCTTTATATGATTACTTTCGAGTAAAACCTTGAGGCCGTTAAAAATTCATATATGCGAACATCGCTCCAGAATTCGGGGACACATTCTCCAGGTGCCCCTGATCTCGCACTATCTGGAGAAAAATCACTCGGAAAACGATGTCCGTGTTGTAGCACTAGAAGCGATCACTCCGAAACCCTTTGAAAAAATGGACCTAGACAAACGCCTACTCCAACGAGAGGCATTTTACATTCATAAGTTCAATACAATAGCACCCAACTGTTTGAATCAAGACTTAAAATTTCACTAGCTTTCTGTAAATATCCAGCATTATATTTTTCTCCTTTAATGACAGCTCACGAAGCGCCAGCATAGGTGCTTTTTAGCTATTTCCATTATAAATACAATTGGGTTAGGTTTGAGTTTTAACGTTCATGAACATTAATAATACTTTTTGTGGAAGGAGGCTGTATGATGCAGATAATTATGATTGCACCTATCAATTGATTCAAGGTAAATACAATCTAGCTATATACATTTTGTCTGTCAGTATAATATGAGTTGATTTATGTATAATAATTTTTAACAATCCTTAAAAATATTTATACAAAATGAATTGCTAGAATGCTATTAATGGAGTGAATTTCGAAACAATTCATGTTTTATATGTAGTCTGTTGTATATGTATATGCATATTTACTATCATTTATACTTGTATATTCACATAAGAATCTTCTATATATAGTGTATACTATTGCTTATTATTGTTCATTGTTATTCACATAGCACATTCTGATGAAGATTTATTTCAGAAAAGCTTGTTATATCCAGAACAGCTTCGATGTGGTTTATATTACAGTAAAGATGAAAATAGTATTTTGAATACATACCTGAGATGAAGGTTGGGGAAGATCCTCTGAAGATTTTGTTTACACAATTATAATATCTTGGAGAAGACATTTGTTTATCATTTATTAGTACAGACTCTTTAGACTCATAATTGTGGAAAATACACTATAGAGTCTTTACCACAAACGGTTTTGCATTTTTGCATTTTTCTTGTCACATTGTTTCACCGTTTGGCCATTTCTTGCGCATTGCACAGACTAACACAGCTACCACTTCAAAAATTTCAAAGCTGGAACAGTGACAAACCTCAATGGTTCAAAATTAGATTCCTACATTACATTTTGGCTAGTTAATTTTTTCACTACATATATTAACAGAAACCCATGTTATCACCTGCATTTGGTATTCAAGAACTGGTATTTCTTCATCATCTGTTGGCCCAAATTGGCGCCGGGTAGCTGAGAAGCGAATAGCTATTGATATCGCAAGCTTCAGATTTGCCACAGACATGGAAATAATCATAACTCTTCCATTGGACAAAGCACCAAGGGATGCTCCTAAGCGCTGCTTGCGATCCTGGAGAAGTAAGGGCAAACCGAAGGGCTTTAGTTTAGTATTATGTACCGATAGGTTTTCACTCATACGCCAACTGTCAACATGCAGAGGATTTTGTTTGCAGAATTTTAATCTTCACATAGCAGGGAATGCCATCCAGAGATAACGCCAGAAAGAACTAAACAGGATTAACGAATACAAGGAATCATGACTAAGTTTGTGTGCGGCTCCTACCTTGAATGCACTTGTGTAAGCCCCAGCAGCTGTGATATCTCCTGCTTGGTTCAGCAAGTTCTCCTTAGGGATCCTGACATGGTGAAACATGGCAAACCTGCCAAGTCAAAATAATGTAATTGAAAGATCTGATATCTTGATGCACTGTCTAAATGCAGTGGTTCCTAACCTTTTCGGGGCCATGTCCCACCTAAGCAGGGACTGCAGTGGCTTAGTGGTTAAGATGCTGAACATGATGACTGGAAGGTCGGCAGGTCAGCAGTTTGAGACCTGAGTGCTGCATGACGAAGTGAGCTTCCGCCTCTGTCCCAGCTCCTACCAACCTAGCAGCTCGAAAGCAAGAAATTGCAAGTAGATAAACAGGGACCACTTTGGTGGGAAGGTAAATAGCATTCCATGCACTCCGGTGTCTAGTCATGCCTGCCACATCTCCATGGAAACGTCTGCATACGCAGACAGTGCTGGCTCTTTGGCTGTAAACAGAGATGAGCACTGGACGCTAGTCAGATACGACTGACTTTCGAGCAAGGGTGACCTTTCCCACCTAAGCATCTCTAAAACCGTGATGCCTCCCCCCCCGTGACATATAATTCTTATTATTCAAAAAATGAACTCCTATTCACATGGAGGAAGCAATGCAAAAAAAAAAAATATCACTGTTAATAACTCATTCTTGAATTGCCACCCCCACCCTACCCCCCCCACTTAAAAATCAAATCCCCCCTGTGGGAACCACTGGTCTAAAGCAAAGAGTGCATGCACGTGCGCGCGCACACACATATACAGAGTCATCTACTTCTCAGAGCCAGAATTGATGTGACCTTAAACACTCGAATCTAGGCCTGTTTTTCCTTTCCAAACAGCCACGGCAGTGCTTTAGCACATACACATAGCAAAATAAGATGCATTTAGCGCTTTCCTCCCACATCAGGATTCTGGTGGAAATTCTCCTCCCAGCTGTTAGAAACTCTCAACAAAGAACTTCCTTAGGTCATACCTGTAAAGTATCCCATATTGGCCAGGATTTCCTGTATTTTGGCATTCGTTCCTCCCCTTTCCCGCTGCCGTCCCGTACTTTGAACGGCGGGGAAAGGGGTTACAGCGCATGCGTGCACGTGCAGAACCCGTTTGCTCATGCGCAAATGGGTTCTGCGCATGCGCACCCGTGGAGAAATTTCCCGTAGTTTTTGGGAGCCACGCTTCACGGGTATGCCTTAGGTACCAAAAGAAGCTTCCCCACCAGGACCAACAGGAGTTTTAGAAATGGAGGTACAGCATGGACAGAAAGACTTAGACATCTTGCCAGGGAGAAAGTACTCAATAAAATTGTATTCACTCTCTTTTGTTATGGGCCAAAACATGGCAGCTAAGAGCTGTTTAGAGTCTAAATTCTGATGCTACATTTTGAAGTTCTTTCTGAGGAAAAAAAATGATTGCCTATAATTCTGCCATCTGCTGGATTGTTTGCAGTAATACATCCTTAATGAATGTCCCAAAGCACATAAAAAAATACAACATAAAGTAGTCAGGTGCTGTCAAATCAATTCTGACTTATGGTGATCCTTCCAAGGTTTTTAAGGTAGTGATTACTCATAAGCAGTTTACCAGGCTCTTTTTCTAGGGGTGCCCTGGGACTGGGCAGCTTAACCATGGGTACCCAGGCTGGTTCTAGGGCACAGTGGGAAATCAATACTTTTATGGTTATGCACAGGGACTGCAGTGGCTCAAGTGGCTAAGATGCTGACTGGAAGGCGGGAGGTCGGCAGTTTGATTCCCGAGTACTGCAGGAATGAGATCCCGTCTTTGTCCCAGCTCCTGCCAACCTAGCAGTTAGAAAGCAAGAAATTGCAAGTAGATAAATAGGGATCCCGTTGGTGGGAAGGTAACAGCGCTCTGTGTGCTCCGGTGTCTAGTCATGCCTGCCACATGACCACGGAAAAGTCTGCAGAAGCAGACAGCGCTGGCTCTTCGGCTTTGAAACAGAGATGAGCACTGAAGCCTAGAGTCGGATACGAATGGCTTTCGAGCAAGGGTAACCTATGGCTATGCACCCAGTTGCCCATCTCACTGAGCTATCTAGCCAGCTTCCAAAGCACATACTTATGATAATTTAACCTTACTGCTATTACAACAATTAAAAAAATAAATTATCAGAAAGAAATTACATTTGACTGAATACTATATTGGCCTGGGCCTATAGGGACTGCAGTGGCTTAGTGGTTAAGACGCTGAATATGACTGGAAAGTTGGCAGGTCAGCAGTTTGAGATCTAAGTGCTGCATGACGGAGTGAGTTCCCGTCTCTGTCCCCACTCCTGCCAACCTAGCAGTTCGAAAGCAAGAAATTGTCAAGTAGATAAACAGGTATTGTAAGGAAATAGCATGTTTTTTTGGGCATTTACAGAGTAGAGTTTTGATTTCTTGATTCCAGTGACAGAGAAGGAATTCGACCTTCAAGGCAGGTGCTGGATGGTTTATTGTACTTGTAGTCATAACAGGCGGAATGCTGTGGGAACTGATCTAATTGATGGACATTGTATGCTGTGCTGTAATTGGTTGAAACCCTTCAGAAGGAGGGATGAATGAGGACAATGTGTTTTGATATGAGAAGAAGAGAAGGGGGAGAAAAGAATTTTTCCATGCTTTGGAAAATGTCGCCATGCATCGTTGGAGGCTTGTGAATAAAAGCTAACAAAATGTAGGCATTGTGTTAATAGGCCAGGCAAGGCCTGGCAAACAACTAGAAAGGCTTTATTGTTTTATATGGAAAGATATCAGTAACCATGTTCCTTTGTTTTAATCTTCTGAAACTTAATAACTGTGCACTAAATAAAATATAATTGTATTTTTTTGTACTTACCCATTATCCAAACCATTCTGTCCAAGTTTTCTGCCTATATCACCAACCAGCACTCCTGGCATAGGAAGAAGTGTTTTTTTATCTCGAATCTGTAACAAATGTTTTCATTGCACACACATTATATCTTTCATATGAAAGATTTTGAAGTTGTTACCCACTGTGCACACACACGTATATTTTTTATAAATGTTAATAATTGAAATACATGACTAAAATCATACTTTAAAAATAATCCCAGGGTGCCATCATTCTGTAGTAATGACTCGAATATTAGGCCTCAAATTGTGGCTAGCAACTTCTATATCAATGGCCTAGTTTTAAATGGTTGTCACAGAATTATCAAGGTACGTAGTAGGCTGGCACCTCTATAACACAGGGATGGACCAAATACAGCACACAAAAGCTCCAAATGTAAAAACCCCAAACATCCCAGAAAAAAACAATGGTATCCACCAACAGGGACACAATTTGTCCTTTAAACAACATTTCCTCTGGATCCATAATAGGTATTAAAAGGAAAGCCCTTCTCAGATATGGGAATCACTCTCAGGTCTGCCCTCTGTTTCTAGGGAAGGTACATAGGGGAGCACCACAGTTGACCCCAGTACATAGTCCACTTAGCTAACTCCCCTATCCGTTAGGAATGTGTAATATCCATTGGAAAGATCCAGATGGGAGGTGTTAAGGGAGACCAGGAGAAATTTGTAAATCAGCCGAGAGAGGAGTAGGCCGGTTTTGTTGATGGTCTTATCATAAGAAATCTAAGAAATATTTTCATCCACTTCAATTCAAATCCCAGGACTTTCTCCAGCGTGTGGTGGTTGTTACCCAGTCTAGTGTTAAAGTCACCACGATTAAAAAAAGATGGTTGGGATATTCAGAAACTAGGGAAGTAATGGCGAACCTTGGCACTCCAGCTGTTCTTGGATTTCAATTACCAGACGCCCAAGTCAACACTCCTGCTGATCAGGGCTTCCAGGAATTGAAGTTCAAGAACATCTGGAGTGCCAAGGTTCACCATCACTGCCTTAGGAAGTAGCTGCATAGGGTTACTCAAGATAATAGTAACAATAGATGTCAAGAGGATTTTATAGTAGATGTGACTAGCCCATTTTTGTCCCACAAAATCTGTCTCCTAGGGATATGAACATCAATTATATGGTATTCAACCACAAGATTATTACAGTATATACAATCACCTTTTAAAAATTAACAAAGAAGGTATCTGTTTATCCTAGAATTCCAGCAGGCCAAGAGCACCAATCTATTCTCACCTGTACAATAAAGGCATGTAATCCATGGCACTGTCCATCTGGTGTGTACAACTGTGCATAGACAACTGCATGCGTTGCATTTTTCCCCATGTTGCCAACCCAAAACTTGGCAGCTTCAAAATCAGGTGTGTGAATAACAAATTCCTACAAAGTTTATAAGAGAAACACACAAGTCTTGTAAAACACTTCACATTCACTCTCAAAGTTCATGGAATACATTAATAATCTCTATGTTATATTGTCACCAAAGCAGAACATAGTGGGGGGTGGGGTGGGGGTGGGAATATATTCATAGAATAATTTTCACAGATATTTTGTACTAATTTTGATGATCATTAAAAGCCAGCCAGACTGTAAAGAACCAAAGTCAGGAACTGGGCTTTTCTACAGGTGGGTGACACAGAAAAGATCAGCCTCAACTATCATTGATTATTTTAACAAATAGATACAGTAAAACTCCGACTTACATATACCTTGAGTTACATAAAATTCGACTTACATAATGATTTTGTGCTAAAACCATGTCCCAATTTACACGATTTCCTATAGGTTTGCTTTGAGTTACATAAAGATTCTTTTTCCTAAGGGTTTGCTTCGAGTTACATAAAAAACGATTTAAGCAAAAGCCTACTTTTTTCTTTTTTTTTTCTTTTTTACTCTTTTTACTTTTTTCTTAAGTAGGGGTTTTACTGTAATAATAAAATCATGAAACATTTAGCTGATTGTATACCTGCGCAGTTGGATCATACGTAGCAGTTGTCCGCATATTCTTGGTATTGCTGCCATGGCTTACTTCAGTCAGAGCAAAACACCCAAAGTTCTATAGGCAAAACACACAAAACAGTACAGGCTGCATAAATCAAACCGCAGCATTAGAGGAACCTCTGCAGTATAAAGCTTCAGCAAATGAGAAGGTTCTTTTTTAAAAAGAGCTGTACTTTGGCTCCAATTTATAGTCTAGCTATTCATTTGAGCTCCAAACACTGATGACTCAGGGTTTACTCATCCCCTTGTAATTAGACAGAGATGTTTCACTGTCCTATACAGCAGCTCTACTCTGTAGAAGTTTATCCTGGAGAAGCATTTCTACACTGGCAACACAAACAAATTTGGAGCATAGTCCTTCTGTGGTTGAAGTGACACCACTGAGACCTGCAGCAGTTCTATTGTATGAAGGAGAGGAGCATGAGCAAAGAAGCTGATTTGCATTTTTATTATAAAAATTTAATTTAATTTTCGCACTTGTATGCGCGTTCCGTGCACTCCGGTGTCTAGTCATGCCTGCCACATGACCACGGAAACATCTGCAGAAGCAGACAGCGCAGGCTCTTCGGCTTAGAAACAGAGATGAGCACTGCACCCTAGAGTCGGATACGACTGGCTTTCGAGCAAGGGAAACCTTTACTATGTCGCCCAATCAGGGAACCCGACTCAGGGTGGCTCACATGATAATTAAACAATATACACAGTAAATACACACTAATACAATATACAACATTCAATCTACAAAAACAGCATATAATAATATACAACACAACACAATACTATAACAGCCTCTCCACCCTGGCCACAGGTAAATTCCAAGGGCGGCGGTGGCGAGGTCCTGCCGCCATAATAGCCAGGAGTGCCGGCAGGTGGAGGGGGTCCTGGCACCCATGGTTGGAGGGCCTCTTCGTCCCAGCCGAGGCCAGAGTCTGGGGGAGGCGTTGGCGAGTTCTGCCACCCGCCGCCATAGTGGCCTTTTCAAGTCCGGCCAGGGGTGGGGCCCAGGAACACCGGCAGATTGAGGGGTCCTGGCACCCATGGTTGGAGGGCCTCTTCACCCCAGCTGAGGCCAGAGTCTGAAATCTGGTTCATTTATGTACACCCTAGGGATGGCTGAGAATTTTGTTTGCTTAATTCTGAGGTAATAAGATGGCAAACTTCTCAAATTTCCACATAAACAAAGTTGGAAGATACAGTACTTGGGATTTTAAAATCTTGGGCATTGGTGATGTCAGCAACATTCAAGCACACACGTAACCTTGGGTACTCATTTCCTCCATGTTGATTGATACAAACATCCCAGCATGAACATCAGATGAATTCATATGTTCCAGGTTGGCTTGCAGTTCCAAACTCAGCTGAGCCCCATCACTGGTAGATTTTTCTCCATCAAGAGATATGCTTGCCTTTCTCTTCCATGTGTGGCAAGTCTCCTGTTTCTTGCAAAGAAGGATTTCCGCAGTGGCTTGCTTCATATATATGAATATATATATTATTCTTATTATCACTATTACTATAATGCAGTGATCATGGGCTCTAAAGGTTACAACAATTGAGTGTGTTAACTGAAAAACTAGTTTAACAACAACAAAGACCTTGGGTTGTTACATATCATCATGTGCCTTCAAACAGCTTTCAACTTATGCCAATTCTATGACTCAGTGGCCTCCAAAAGGCCAGCTCTGCTCAGGCCTTGTAATCTCAAGGCTGTGGCTTTCTTCATTGAGTCAACCCATCTTATTTTCAGTCCTTCTCTTCATCTGAGGCATTCCTCAGTCAACAATTTTTTTGCTAGAGAGTTCAGTCTTGATTTGCTCTTCTACTCAATTGTTTGTACTCTAGCAATCCATGGTACTGTACAGTGGTACCTCGCTTAAAGAGCATAATGTGTTCCACGGGATTGCTCTTTAAGCGAGTTTGCTCTTTAAGTGAAACACCATTGTAAGTGACCAATTGTGACTTCTGGTGGTGGGGATTGTGAACCCCGATTTAGTTGTTAAGTGAGTTTTTGGTTGGTTTCAGTTGTTAAGCAAGGCGACCATTAAGAGAAAATTCTGCTTTTTAAGCAAGTTAGTCTCTAAGCGAGGCGCTCTTTATGTGAGGTTTTACTGTATATGTAAATCTCTCCTCCAATATCACATTTCAAATGATGCTACTGTCAGCTTTCTTCATTGTCCAGCTTTCACATCCACACATACTAATCTGAAATACTATGCTTGAGTCTCATGCGGAAAAAGCAACTCCATCTCTAACAACAGGTGGCATACAGCATCAGACATGTATCCATTTCTTGTGTAGGCCCACCCCAAGGCTTTCATTAAACCCTGGGCATCTCCCAGTCTGGTTCCTTCCCCAACTACCCATACCTTCTTTCAGTAAGTATATCTTTGCTCTACCACCTTCTTCTTCCCCAGGGATTTGCATAGCCACAGGCCAATCTTTCTTCTCTGCAGAACCATAGAAATATCCCCAGAAATCCACTCATGTCTGTTGAGTCTGTTGACATATGAGCCTTTTTCTACCATTATTCAATCCTATTTTTTTACATACCCCTGGGGGTATGTGTACCCCAGGCTGGGCATCACTGATCTTCAGGATTAGAAAAGGCAGCCATCAATACAGAAGCTGTTTGGAAATATTAGATCAGGGGTTCCCAACCTAAGGCTCATGGGCCAGATCTGGCCCACAGCAACATTTCATGTGGGCTCCCATCCCTCCAAGGGCATTTGAGGAAAAAGTGGCCACCCCTTTGAAGCTGTTAGGACAAAACATGCAGCCAGGGCAAAATGGCCACCTGGCCCTCATAAGAACATAAGAACAGCCTTGCTGGAACAGGCCACAGCCCATCCAGTCCAGCATTCTGTCTCACACAGTGGCTCACCATTTCCTTCAGGGTATTCCCAAGCAGATGCCTTCACCTGCTTAGGATTCCCTGGAAATGGCATTGAGAGATATCTTGCCTATCTCTCCAACCCCGAGGTTGTCCTTAAGTATCCATACTTATAGCCATTGATACCCCTGTCCTCCATGAACTTGTCTAATCTTTTCTTAAAGCTGTCAAGACTGACAGCTGTCACCACTTCTTCTGGCAGCGAGTTCCATAGACCAGTAATCCTCTGGGTGAAAAAATCCTCTGGCCCTCGAAGCTGACTGAGAGAGCGTGACCTGGGCCTCGGCTTGAAAAGGTTGGGAACCCTTGGTGTAGATGAAAGGCAGTAACTGAATCAGAATAGATGTCTTTTGAATCAGAAGCTAAAAAGGTCAAGTGTTGACATATACAATGTATGATAAAGAGAAATTCCATCTCTGTTAAGTACAGTACTATAATCCCTTTCATCTTTCATACAACATCTTCATGTGAATTAATTTATAATAGTCTATGACAATTTCATAACAAATAAATATATAAATTGAGTGCAAGAGAATATTAGCATAGGGGGAATATATGTTAGGGTTTTCCAATAACATAGACTAGACCCAGTAAGTAGAATAAACTAGTTCTACATTTTCCAAAATATTTTTAAAGGCACAGCAAAAACATTAACTTAAATTAAAACCAAGTTAATAATTAATATGTTTAATAGTAGTAGTACCTCCATATGTTCATTTTCTTTAATAAATTCAGCATACTTTTCAAAGCCTCCACTCTCAATCGCACCTTTGAATACCTGCAGACAACAAGATAAGGAACTGATGTGGATTAGTAGCAGGGAATGGTCAGAGAAACAGAAAGAAGAAAAAAGATTCAAAATGAATGTTCAAGAATGTCTGATATTACTGATCATTGCTTATAATTCAAGCCATAAGAGAAAATGTTCCTTGCATTCTTCTCCAGAGGAAATATTTAATTTTACTTTGTAGCAATAATCATAAAAGGGTTATGGAAAAATTGTTCTTGCTTAGCAACCCCACCACCTGTTTTACAGCAAAATATGAAAAATAATGAAAATATGTATTTAGATCCTTATTCAACGGATTGCTTTCATCCAATACCTTCTTTCTTGTGCTAGCAGTATCTCAAGAAAGCCAGTAAACCATATGAGTGAAGAGTAAAAGCAATATGCTTTTTCCTCCATTCAGAATACATCCTATATAACATATCATCATTATATATTTATTTATTTATTATTTCAATTTATATCCTGTCATATAATTCAATCATTATTCTGGGTGGTATCAATATAGAAGAATGAAATACAGTACACAACAGAGCAAAACAATACATAATAATAAACCCATAAAAATAAAACATAATTGAACAAGAATCAAAATTAGAGCAACAAATATTGACAGTAAGTTAATTAGTTACTTTTAAAAACTATTATTCCTAGTCCTGACCATACAGAATTTTGCATTATTTCTTTAGAATATGGACAGTTTATCTCTAATGGCAACCCCCTAACAGACATATTACATTTAAACAACCATTCAATAAAGAAATGGAAAATATTAATAAAAACACTTATCAATTATCAATAAAGGCAAGCAATAGCAATTATACTTATATATCTTTTACCCCATATCTTTGTCCCAGCTCCTGCCAACCTAGCAGTTATAAAGCAAGAAATTGCAAGTAGTTAAATAGGGACCACTTTGGTGGGAAGGTAAACAGCGTTCCGTGCGCTCCAGTGTCTAGTCATGCTTGCCACATGACCACGGAAACGTCTGTAGAAGCAGACAGTGCTGGCTCTTTGGCTACAAACAGAGATGAGCACTGAACCCTAGAGTCGGATACGACTGCCTTTCGAGAAAGGGTCACCTTTACCTTTACCTAATATGGGCAAAAACAGTTTTTCTAATAAAGCAGTCAGAAAGTTTTAAAAGTTAAAGCAACACTTTAAAGGCTTGAATAAAATAGAATGATCTATTTTGTTAGTGATTCAAGACTATATAGCTATAACAAGGGATACACCTTCATTGCATACCTGGGAATTTAGCAAATATTTGGCTCCAAGAGACCAGTCATACATCCCGAGGCAAGTAATCAGCACTACCATTTTTAATGGTTTCTCTATAAGCTCTTTTAGTCTTAGAAAATCATATTCGAACAGCCTCCTGCTGCGAAGGAAAGTCAATTCACGATATTTCTTAAGTGATAGTTCTTCTCCAGCAAGTCGAGCAAAGAGAGGATCATTTTCAAGAGCTGAGAATATTCTATTCTTTATGAAAGAAAAATGTAAGAATTCATTAGCAAATCAGGTCTGAAACATATTTATTATTTTTCATGTTTTAAAACTTGTAGCAGTTTCCTTGTGCTTCAAGCAAAGTACAAGAATAAGATATTTTAAAATCAATGGTTAAAATCCTGTTGCACAAATGTCAAATGGTAAGAAACTAAGGCCATGATTCCCAACTTAGCTTCCTCAAGTGAATAGGAGTTCAATTTTTAAATAATAAGAGTAATATGTAAACGTGTGTGTGTGTGCGCATGCATTTAGGATTTTAGAAATGCTTAGGTGGGGCATGGCCAAAAGATAGTTGGGAACCACTGAATTAAGGAGTTGTACTTTTGAAATATGGATAGATTTTGCAATGTTCCTACATTTGTGAGAAGCTTGCTGAAGAAACAAAGCTCAAGATGCAAAATGACTTTCTCTCATCTTCCTGTTGTCTTCTGTCTTCAAGGACAACCAAACGGTTACCACATTCTCGTGTTATATTGTAGCAGATGACATTTCAAAATACATATTTATGTTTATCAGGCATCAAGAAACAGGTTGCTTCCTCCTCTTGAGGTTATTTATTTATTTATTTAGTATATTTTTATACCGCTCTCCTCACCTATTGGTGACCCAAAGTGGTTTACAGACAAAGATGGAAAATAAATTACATAAAACTTGAAATACAATTAATCATTGTGGCTGAACGTCCGAGGGAGCCTAAGAGACGGCATCCAGGCTCAACGTCAGTGATGGAGCCTGGCACTCACCATCCTCTGTAACTTCCTCGGGCATCTTAAGACCCATGTCATTATGCAAATTTCAGATGCTGGAAAGGAAAACCATTGAGGAAGCTACATTGTTCTGTCAAAGACTGGCAAGCGGATTAACGATGACAACTAAAGGTAATGAAAGTGTTGGTGGCAACAGATCACGCAAATGTATCATTAACTTGCATAAAGTGAGTTAAGTAGAACTATCCCTTTCAGTCTTAACATCCTTGAATTTGTTTTATGCAAAAGGAAACTGAGTTAGGGGTAATCTACTCTGCCTTGTTATGAATATAAAATATGGTAGATTAGACTTTATTAGTTCCCTGGTTTTGAGTTGCCCAAAGTGTGTTTATACTTTTGCTCCTTTGTTTTAATAGTAACTATTTATTTATTTATTTGTTCAATTTATATAGCCGCCCAACTCGAAATGACTCTGGGTGGCTCACAATGTTAAAATCACCAGCACAATCTAAAACTTAAAACCCATAAAAATCCAATTAAAAATATTACAAAAATTACCCCAAACAGCTAAAAGAACAAGGGAGCGATATTGCTATATCAGCCAGCAGGCTAGGGTCACCACATCACCGGTGCCCCACACCTGCTTTGCCAGCTAGGTTTTTAGTTCTTTCCTGAAGGGCAGCAACTCCGTCTGCAGTCGTAACTCGATTGGCAGGAGGTTCCATAGGGCCAGAGCAGACACAGAGAAGGCCCTCCTAATGGTGATAGAGAGACAAAGCCTCTCTAGCAGATGGCACAAGGAGAGAGCCTCTCCGGTCTGCTCTGGTGGGACGGACAGATGTTCTCAGGGTGACGCGGCCTCTTAAGTATCCTGGCCCACTACCATGTAGGGCTTTAAAGGTCATATATGAGTAACTACATATGGAACATTTACCCTTTTGTCTTTTTCTAACTACTCTATGCTTTTCTTTCTTTAAAAAATACATAATATTCTTTCAACTTATTGGTTGGATTTGATGCAGAGGATTGAGGTACACTACTGAATTCAGTACCTGCTCTCATCCATACTACAAAGATCTACAAAATGTTAAATGTGAATTGTGGTAGTGTGTTACTTTTGTTAAGCTCCCTAGAGACACTGCCAGAGCTGAGTAAGCTGGACTGTTGAGGAATAGAAAGTGATTTCTGCCTAGCTTGATACACCCTCCCTATCTCTATCTTCCCTGAGTGTCCCCATTTCAGGACAAAAGAGAGTGGTGGATAGAGTGGTTATTATAGGGTCTGAGGGATCATAACAGCCTAACTTTTAGAGGTGAATTGCTCTAGTTAGAAAGTCTCTACATATTTTATCTGATACATGGCAGCTCCCCAGTGGCTCAGTGGGTAAAAGCACTGTGCTTGGAGACCGAAAGGACGGGGTTCAATTCCCCGAGAGCTATATGATAGGGGACATGAAAGAAGCTTCATTTGGGAGCCCCCTGCAAAAATCCTTTCACCCCAGAATAATCTCTGACATGAAAAAAAAAATTATGTTACATGCAATTTATGCAAGATAAAGTTACAGGTAATTATGACCAAATTTGCTCAAAATTTAAGGCTCATTAAAAAAGCATAAACAGAAAAGTTTATATTCAAATTTCAAGTTACTGGTTAAACATTGATATTACCTGGTTTGTGTTCAACTGATTTAATGTGGGAAAGGGGGAAAAGATCACATCCCTTTATCTTAAGAAGCTCCCTCTCTAGGACTTTCCCTTTCAAAAGGACCCAAGGGAACAGCCTCTTTCCTTAAACCACTAAGAGAATAAACGGCACCAAAATAAGAGCATTCTTTACTAGATATTGAATGTATTTTAAAAGAATATATTCAGTGGCACTGTAAACCAACAAACATTAGCTGAGGGATTATAAACATTCAGGTTTTTAAAAAGGATGATCTAGCAAGGATTTTGTGTACAGTATCTCTAATAACAGGATAGCAAATTACAAATGTGCTGAAACCTACCTGAGGCAGTTAGAGCACATTTGTCATATAAATGTAACCTTTAATACATGAGAGTCAACCTGTCCATCCAGATGTGCCTGTGTTGAACTTGGAATGTGTCCTGGTTTTTACCAGCAGGCAAGCTGTTGAGGAAGTGGGTGCCATGTTTTCTTTACCAGTGTGTTTTAAAATTGTGTTTTAGTTTGTTATGTCTTTTAAAATCTTTAACTCTATTTGTGCTATTTAACTGTAGGCCCCCTTAAGTTCCAAAAATGCGAGGAAAAAAACCAAATAAATACTTTAAAATGGATGAGATCCTCCTCTTCTATGAATAGGGCCATCTCCTTCCAGTTAAAAGATGCTTTTTTCCGGTAGACAGAGAGTGGCCCATTAGGTAAGTCTGGAAGCAACGAAGTGTTCATCTTGACACGCAATATTTGTTCTGTATCTCCTGATTACTATGCTTCTAGACACCTGTTCTGAAAGAATTAATAAACAAGGTCAGAGGACAAAAACAATGAATCATTACTTTAGTTCAGGGGAACCCAAACTACGGCCCAGGGGCTGGATCTGACCCCCAACACCAATTCATCTAGCCCACAAAGCCCTCGTCGCTCCCGGAAGCGATGAGGGCTTCACGGGCCGGATGAATTAGCTTCGGGGGCCAGATCCAGGCCACGGGCCATAGTGACCGGGCCCCTGAACCACATAACCAGCCCCTGGCCCGAAAAGTTTGGGCACCCCTGCTTTAGTTGATAGTAACTTTAGTTGACACTAATCAGAAGTTAAGAGAAGCAGGTAAATGCTTATGTTAAAAATCATTTCCTATTTTGGACCTGGTACAGTTATAGCCCTTACTTGCTGTACATAACATGGGTGCTGATCCAGCCCTTACAACACAAGAGCAAAGAAACACAGGTGCTCCATACTGTTATATGAGCTCTAGAGAAGACCAAGGTATCATGTGTTAGTGATGATTAAGTAATTAGCAACAAGTATACCACTTCTTTACACCTTGTAGTCTTTTCCAGTTGCTAATTGTTGCCCCACAATTGGTAATTGGAATCTAACAATATGAGAATCACAGAATAACTGAGTTGGAAGGTGCCTTTTAGACCACCAACTCCAACCTACCTTGCTCAATGCAGGAGTCCGATTCACAGTCACCCATCATACAGATGTACAGTCTCCCTCTGTTGCTACTACCACTAAAAGAACTAGTAAGTGTTACTGGGAAATTTCATGTAACACTTATGTAACAAAACATGTAAAATTCTGTTCTAAAGTTAAAAGGCCAAATCCTCTTATGTGAATTTTTACACTACATTCTACCTTTAAAATCACTGCTGCAATTTATAAAGAAAAAGTGTAATTATCTTGGAAAGGTGTCTTCTAATGTGCATTTAAAGTGTCCAGTCCCCCTCCTTTCTCACTCTTCTCTGTCATTATCACTACTTTACAAAAAGCAATTTTGCCAGTGTGAGAAGAAGGAAGGAAAACAGAGTAGGATTCACACCCACAATACACCCGATGCTGTTCTTTCCCAGTGATGACGTCTGGACATGCCCAACAATGGTCTTAAAGGACTGAAATAAGCATACACACAAGCAAGACAAAAAATGTATTTATGACATTTGTATGGTACCCATCATGAACAAGCACTCAATGTGAGAGGAAATACTTTAAAAATCCCAGCCCTGCTAGCCAAACAAAACACACTGCAGTGATGGCCAACCTTGGCACTCCAGATGTTCTTGAACTTCAATTCCCAGAAGCCCTGATCATCAGGTATGTTGACTTGGGCTTCTGGGAATTGAAGTCCAAGAACACCTGGAGTGCCAAGGTTTACCATCATTGACATTTATTTATTAGTTCAAATTTATATTGCCGCTCACTCGCCGTAGCGACTCAGGGCGGCTTGCAAACAATACATTACATCAGGGCTGCCATCAGGGCAGTACTACTAGTACTGCCGTATAGGTATAGGGCCCGGAGCGGATGGGCCCTGCTGCAACAAAGTGTGTGTGTGTGTGTGTGTGGGGGGCAATAGGATTGCTCAGTATGGGGCCCAGAAATTTCTGATGGCGGCCCTGCATTACATTATTGCAAACATACTGCAAACTCGTGCCAAAAGACTGGATCTACTCTCAACAAGCACTAATGCTATACAGTCAGTGGAATAGATATCAAAAGGAACCATGAGAAAAACAACACAGAGAAGATACACATCTAATTATACTCCTACACTCTTCTTTATGCAGACACAAAACAACAATCAGATTATGGCCATTGTGTATTAATGGTTGAACTCTTTTGTGTTCTCTTGTTATTATTCATTCTCTAACTATGAGCTGATTTGCATCCCATTTTAAAAACCAAAGATAATAATCGTGTGCTGCCAATTCTGACGAATTGTGACCTTCCCAGGCTTTTCTAGGTAGAGAATACACAGAAATGATTTACCATTTCCGGGGGTGGGGGTGGACTACCTGCATGTAACTTGTCCAAGTCCACACAGGCTGGCTTTTCTCCCAGTAGGCATAGTGGTTGAACTCTCAAGCTTTGAACTCTCAATCTTTGACTCTGCAGCCAGATACCTAAACCAGTGAGCTATCCAGCCAAACAGATTATAAATCCAGTCAATCAATGAGAGAGCAAGGTACATTTTTGTCTCTTAATCCTACAAGAGATTTAATATTGTAGTCAGAATCTGGCAATTTATCTCCTTGCTTTCGTGAAGCTACAGTGGACGGTTAAACAAAACAGCGCATTAAAAGGTTCCCTTGCTCGAAAGCCAGTTGTATCCGACTCTAAGGTTCAGTGCTCATCTCTGTTTCAAAGCCGAAGAGCCAGCGCTGTCTGCTTCTGCAGACGTTTCTGTGGTCATGTGGCAGGCATGATTAGACACTGGAGCACATGGAACGCTGTTTAACTTCCCACCGAAGTGGTCCCTGTTATCTACTTGCTTTCAAACTGCCAGGTTGGCAGGAGCTGGGACAAAGATGGGAGCTCATTCCATCCTGCAGTACTCGGGAATTGAACTGCTGACCTCCTGCTCTCCAGTCAATGTCTTAGCCACTTGAGCCACTGCATAGCCATAGCCTAATATTTATCCACCAGATTCACTTCTCTATTTTCCTCCACCATCCTGATAACACTAACAACTCCAAAGTCTAAGTTCCTTATCTCTGATTGACAACGCAATCCAACCCATGTCTGCTTAAAAGTAAGCCAAACTAAAATTTTAGAATAATACAGAATCATCGAAAAACAGAGTTGGAAGGGGGTCATAAGTCCAACCACTGTTCAGAATCCAACCCCAAATCAAAGTCTATCTGACAGAAGGTTGTCTAACTTTCTCTTGAATGCTCAGTATTTGAACATCCATTACTGTATCTCCTGAGGAGACTGGCTCCGTTATCATATTACCCTAAAAGTTAGGATGTTTTTCCTGATATTCCATCAGTTTGACTTCTTGTTACTTGACCCAATTATTACATTCTGGGATAACTAATAACAGATCCTGCATTCTTTAAACTCTTTAAAGAATGCTATCATAACTCCCTTTGGTCTTCTTTTTGCAAGGCTAAACATGGCAAGTTCTTTCAGTCTTTCCTCATAGGGCTTCTTTTCCAATCTCCTGATCATCCTTCTTGGATGGTGGAGGATAGAGGTGCCTGGAGGACAATGGTCCATAGGGTCGCAAAGGGTCGGAATCGACTGTGCGACTGAACAACAAAAAACATGTTCAGGCTTGTTTAGATCCTTCTTAAAGTGCAGTGCCCAGAACTGAGCATAATATTCAAGATCAAGTCTAACCAAGGCAAAATAGAGGAGAACTAGTACTTCACAGAATTTGGAAACTATACCTTTGTTAACACAACCTAAAACATTAGTCTTTTTTTTTGTAGCTGCCTTGTCAGGTCAGAAAGTTTGCCACTTAAATACCTTCCTAAGATCCCTACAGATCAGGCATTCTCAACCTGCGGCCCACGGGCCGGATGCAGCCCATGGCACCATTTCATGTGACTCCCCCACATGACACCTGGAAGTGTCATGTGGTGGAGGAAGGGCAAAATGGCTGTCCAGCCCCTGAAGCTGTCTGAGGGAGCGTGACCTGGCCCCCAGCTTAAAAAGGTCGAGAACCCCTGCTATAGATCTTTATAGGCCTCGAGGAAAAATCAGAAGTCTGTGTTTGTCACAGCATTGCAGGCTTACATTCAACTTGTGTTATACAACAGTTCCAAGATCCTTCTTGCGTGTAGTATTAACTAAACCAAGTACTCTTCATCTTGCAACTGTGTGCATGCGGAACTTATTTGCCCTAGGTATAGACTTCTGCACTTCTTCTTGTTAAATTTCATTTTGTTGTTTTCAGACTAGTGCTTAAATCTATCAAGATCTTTTTGAATGTTGTTTCTCTCTTCCAAGGTATTAGTTACTCCACCAATTTTATGTTACCTGTTAATTTGATAATCACTCTTTGTAGCCCCTTCATTCAAATCATTAATAAACATGTTGAAGAGCACCAGGCCCAAGACTGAGCCTTGTGGAACCCTGCTTGTTACCCCTCCCAGCTTGAGAGGGGACATAAATAAGCACTCTTTGAGTACAATTTAGTGATCAACTGTGTATCCAAGTGACACTTGTGCTACCCAGCTCTGCTAATTAGACTTTCATAAGGCACGTTGTCACAATATATTATGTCTATAGTATTCCTACTATCTATGAGGGAGATTATTCAACCAAAAGTTGAGATAAAATTATTCTGGCAGGATTTGTTACTGACAAATCCATGTTGGCTTCTTGTTATCACTAAATTGTTTTTAAGGTGGTTGCAGAGAAACCACTACATAATCTGTTTTAGAATTTTCCCTGGGCTTCATGTCAGGCTGAATAATTCCTGGATTCTTCCCTTGTACTCTTTTGGAAGACAGAGACAAGATTAGCCCTCCTCCAATCATCTGACATTTCACCCATCTTCCATGATTAGAAGAAATAATAGATAGTGCATTTACTGAGTCAGTCCATATCATTTTATGTTCTCTTCCCTGCCCATCCTTACCGTCTTCCTAGCAATACTTTATAGCTGGGAAACTTACTGGAGCCCTTGAAAAATTAGGTCAGTATTACACCATCAACCATTTGAAGCCTAACTTGAGCAAGACTCAAGAGTGTGCTTTCCACCTTCAAAGTCAAGAGGCAGGCATTGAGTTGGAGGTTATGTGTCAAGGAAAACGATTACAACATTGTTCAACACTGAAATACCTTGGCGTGATGCTTGACGACACACTCTGAATACCGAGGCCAAAGTTAGTTCGAGGAGCAATATCATCAGGAAATTGACAAACTATACTTAAGGATCTGTTTTGCATACACCAGCTTTCCCCCTGAGCATCTCTACAGCAGAGTATGCTGCTCCAGTGAGGAGTGCATCTGCAGACATGAAACAAGTTGACATTGCTTTTAACACTCCTACCAACCTAACAGTTCAAAAGCAAGCAATTGTGACTAGCTAAATAGATACCGCTTTGGCAGGAAATGTAACAGCATTTTGTGTGCCCTGGCATCTAGTCATACTTGCCACATGACCATGGAAACGTCTGCAGATGCAGACAGAACAGGCTCTTTGGCTGTAAATGGAGATGAACACCGAATCCTAGAGTTGGACACAACTGGCTTTCCAGCAAGGGAGACATTTACCTTTTATAATAACAGCATGCCTCAAACTTACACCAGTTGGGAAAATATATCTTCTTCTCAGTATTTCTCCATCTAAAAGAAGGAGAGAAGGAGAAGCGGACTCCAAGAGAACTAAGCAAGAGAATGACTTTCACCAGTCTAGCATTGGGCAATTTACAGTATCTTGGAGCAAAAAATATTCTTTCATGTGTTTGTATGTATATACACATCCATTTCTATTCAACATTCACTAGCAGTAAACTAAATGGGCATGGTGTGTATACCTAAGGACTAACCATGCTGGGTGTTTCTGTACTCAAGTCTAGGATGCACAGAGAGCTTATATATTCCTTTCTTTGCTAATTCTTTTTCACTTTATATAATTGTCTTTCATTGGACGTGTGTAAATGATTATTTCTGCAAAAGAGGGAGGACAAGAGGATTGGATTGCACATTAGAAATAAGCAATCACAGTAAATGACTAGCCAATGAATAAATGCATTATTGGACTATGCCACTGTTGGATACCATCAATTGTTATTGTTTGTATATTTCTGGTTGCAACTACTGTATTGTAAACTGCCAAGAATGGGAAAATATCCCAGATGGGCGGTATAGAAATCAATCAATCAATCAATCAATCAATCAATCAATCAATCAATCTGAACACGACTGCTGACACAGATCCAGAAGAGCTTTATGGCAAGAAACAAACATTTTTGAGGGTACGCAAGAGCAAAACCAAATTAGAAGATGGAAGAAGGAAGAAGGAGCTCACTGGACAAGGAACAACATTAAAGGAGGACCCTGAATAGGCTGAGGGTTGAAGTCCCTAAATGCAAGACCAACATGCTCAAGTGGGGCCTGCTGGCAGACAACAATGCACTGTGTGAACGCGGAGAGACACAGAGCCTGGTTCACCTGCTGGTCTGCCAACTACTACAAAAAACATGTACTGAAGAGAATTTAGGTTTGACCAACAACAAAAGCCAAGAAGGTGGCTTACTTTTAACAGTTTAAAATTTGACCTGGACACAAAAGAAGACACAGCAATACTGTATTTCCCAGTGAATTCTGTCTCCTCACAACATGTGCAAAACATGATGTCCTCATTTTGCTTTCAAACTTTGATCAAACATCTAATTAATAATCATGTGCCTTGAGAAACTGCCCAGAGATTGCTCTAAGTGCTATGGGGCAGTACCTAAGTGCAATTGCTAATTGCTCCAAGCTCGTGATGGTGAACCTTGGCACTCCAGATGTTCTTGGACTTCAATTCCCAGATGCCCCAGCCCCTGAGAAACCACATGGATGGGTTTACTGCGATTGACCCATCCCGCGCCACCCTTGTCGCTCCCAGAAGCGGAAGTAAAATGCACCTGTATGGAGGAAGGGTTAACCTAGAAGAGTCTTAACCGTACAGACATGTTTTACTTCCGCTTCCGGGCGGCGCAGAATGAATCGCAGTAAACCCATTCGTGTGGGTTCACAGGGGCTGGGGCTTCAGGGAATTGACGTCCAAGAACATCTGGAGTGCCAAGGTTCGCCATCGCGGCTCCAAGCGTGGAGGACACTGGCTGGGGACGCTGCGCCTTCCATTCCACCAGCAAACAAACAGGCAGGGCGCGCACCAGCAGCTGGTCTCCCAGCTGCTGGTGGAATACAAACCCCATCATCCCTGAGTCTGACCTCACCATGCTTCCTGGAATGGCAAGAGCGTCCCACAATTACCCGCCCAGCCCGCGACGGCTGAGGATTTCCAGCTACAGGACCCTGAAGGGACGGGGCGGGGATCTCGCCTTTCCTGCCTCCTGACACCCAGACCCCACCACCACCACCACCACCACCACCACCATGTCCGACTCCGCTCTCCCTCTCCCGTTTTTCACAAGCATTGCAAAAAGAGCCTTCCTCACCTCAACCCAGTAACCCACCCACCCCACCCCTGCCCTCTCCCGATTCCGGCCGGCCCGTCACCTGAGCCTCTTGGAGGTCGCTACGCCTGCCTGGCGTCACCTCCGTCCCAGCCTTCCCCTCGGAAAATGCTCTCGACAGCGCCTCCCAGGCTCATGCAGGGACCAGGGGGCGGCGCGCCTCGGCGCAGAAAGGGCGGAAGGAACCTCATTCTCCAATAGTCTTCTTCTTCTTCTTCATTATTATTATTATTATTATTATTATTATTATTATTATTATTATTATTATTATTATTATTATTATTATTATTATTATTATTATTATTATTATTATTATTATTGTTGTTGTTGTTGTTGTTGTTGTTGTTGTTGTTGTTGTTACTGCTGCTGCTGCTGTTGTTTCTTTTAATACTGTATCAGATTTCGAATGTTGGCTATCATCATGGCCAGCTTGGGACAGTATACTTGGGGCAGTATACAGTAAAACCCCGACGTACATATGCCTCGAGTTACATAAAATTCGACTTACATAATGATTGTGTGCTAAAACCACGTCCCGATTTACACGATTTCCTTCAAGTTACATAAAGATTCTTTTTTCCTATGGGTTTGCTTCAAGTTACGTAACAATTCATTTCCCTATGGGTTTGCTATGATTTACATTAAAAATTCATTTTTCCTATGGATTTGCTTCGAGTTACGTAAAAAAATTATATTTTCCTATGGGCTTGCTTCGATTTACATTAAAAATTCATTTTTCCTATGGATTTGCTTCGAGTTACGTAAAAAAATTATTTTTCCTATGGGCTTGCTCATTTTTCCTATGGATTTGCTTCGAGTTACGTGAAAAATTATTTTTCCTATGGGCTTGCTTCAAGTTACATAAAAAACCCAGATTTAAACAAAAGCCTACGGAACAGAGTTTTTCATAAGGAGGGGTTTTACTGTAATGCAGTCTTCCATTTGCCTTCCTTTACCACTGACACTGATCCTGTTCCGCCAGACACTTTCTGGTCCCGAGCCCTTTTGGCACGCAAAGTCCTCCTCAACCCCAGGCCAGTATTGATGAAGCTGCTGCCCTCCATCAAGATGGATTCAAGTGGCATTTAATCCACTTGGGGACCATCACCCTTCCCTGAGGACTTCGCCACCCAAGGCTTTTAGTCCTCAGGGTATCATCATCATCAGTACAGTATAGGATAAGGTCGAAGGCCTTTGATGAAGTGGACTTATCCACCAAAGTTCAAGCCATTTTCATTTTTGTTGATCTTTTTTGTCTAGTCATGCCTGCCACATGACCACGGAAATGTCTGTGGAATCAGACACCACTGGCTCTTCAGCTTTGAAACAGAGATGAGCACTGAACCCTAGAGTCGGATACGACTGGCTTCCGAGCAAGGGAGACCGTTGCCTTTACAAAGATACCACAAAGCTCTTTGATTTTGTTCGCTACAACTCTCCGAGGAAAGTATTTCAACAGCTGTTTTTTTACTTTCATCTTGATATGCCGAAGCAACCATCACCTGCTCTTTGAAACTCCCCATTGGTCCACCCAGAGGGTGCACTAAGCACTGAGGAGCATCATATAAGTGTAATTGCCATTACTATTAGTTTATCAGAGTAAACAAAACAAAACAACAATAAACAAGACCGTTGTGGCATTTCAAAGACTCACTCCTGTACTTTAATGTTAGCTTTCATGGATCAAGTCCACTTCGTCAGACATAAAAGTGACACTTCATGGCATCAATTTTTAACTGATTTTTGTTTTGTTTACTCTCATATGCTTGCACAGAATAACACGGCTACTACTTCAAATATTTCTGCTATTAGTTTGAATTTTTTTTTGAATAGTAACCGTGTTAGTCTAATTTTTCAGGCATAACAGAGAATAAACAAAACAAAAACAGCATTACAGCGTTTTTGTCTATTCTCGGATATGCTCTTAGTTTGGATACATACAGTCCTGCCATTGAATTTGCATCACTCAGTTCTTTTTTTTTTTAAATGAAATGATAAAAGATCGCTTCCACGGGAAACAATATCGCTTTCAAAAGGAGAAATGGGCCTCCTCCTGGTTGGCTTTTTGAGTTAGCAAATGGCTACTCTCACATTGATGCTCGTGTACGTTAACATCTTGATTTGGGCCGTGTGCATTTCTGTCTCTCCCCTGGAGTCCCGGAAGCCCTTGGCAGAGAGATGGAGTGAGAGAGCTTTTCTCCATTTTTCGTAGCTCTATGGACGTCCTGGAGTGCCGGGTGTGATGTGACGTCACCTGGGGCTGTCCCGAGTGTCCCCCCTCCCTCCCCCTCCTTCTTATCCATCATGGAGGTCCTGGGCAAAGTGGTGGTTCGAGACCCGCAGCGGCGGCTTCCGGAGGGTTTCTGGGCGGCCGCGGGCGTCTGGCTGGAGAAGCCCCAAGTGGCGAACAAGCGGCTGTGCGGCGCCCGCTGGGAGGACTCCTTTAGGGCCTCCCGGCTTCGGCCCGGGACCGGCGGCAGCCAGGGGAGCCCTCCTGGGGCACCCGATCAATGGGCGCCGGAGGCTGCCTGGGAAGCTTTCCGCTCCTCGGAGGACTGGGAGGCCCTCGGTCTGGAAGGCCCCGCGGGGGGCGAAGAAGGGCTGATCCGGACTCTCGTGCCCAAAGGCAGCCCCCCAGGGCCAGCCAAGGAGCTGGTGCTCAAAGGTGACTCGGAGTCCTAGAACCACTTCATTTAGGCAGTCCAGGGTTTCATATAAAAGTAAAGGTAAAGGTTTCCCTTGCTCGAAAGCCAGCCGTATCCGACTCTAGGATTCAGTGCTCATCTGTCTGCTTCTGCAGACGTTTCTCTGGTTTGGTCATGTGGCAGGCATGACTAGACACCGGAGCGCACTGAACGCTGTTTACCTTCTCACCGCAGTGGTCCCTATTTATCTACTTGGAATTTCTTGCTTTCAAACTGCTAGGTTGGCAGGAGCTGGGACAAAGACGGGAGCCCATTCCGTCCTGCAGGACTCAGGAATCGAACTGCTGACCTATCGCCTCCCAGCTTTGGGTTGCCTTAGGACAAGGAAATTTAATACAAATATTAAATTATATTATTATTATTCAACGGGACACGAAAGAAGAAGGAGGTTATAAAATACTCATAATAAAATGCTGCCTACTGCACGACGGAGTGAGCTCCCGTCTCTGCCCCAGCTCCTGCCAACCGAGCAGTTCGAAAGCAAGACAATTCCAAGTACCTGTACAGTAAAAACCCAATTTACAAATGCCCCGAGTTACATAAAATTTGACTTACATGTTTGTGCTAAAACCATGCCCCGATTTACATAAATGTCCCGATTTACATAAATTTACGTAACACGATTTCCTATGGGTTTGCTTCGAGTTACATTTTAAAAAAATCATTTTCCCTATGGGTTTGCTTTGAGTTATGTAAAAATTCATTTCCCTATGGATTTGCTTCGATTTACATAAAAAAATCATTTTTTCTATGGGTTTGCTTTGAGTTATGTAAAAATTCATTTCCCTATGGGTTTGCTTCGATTTACATAAAAAATTCATTTTTGCTATGGGTTTGCTTTGAGTTATGTAGAAATTCATTTCCCTATGGGTTTGCTTCGATTTACATAAAAAAATCATTTTTGCTATGGGTTTGCTTTGAGTTATGTAGAAATTCATTTCCCTATGGGTTTGCTTCGATTTACATAAAAAATTCATTTTTGCTATGGGTTTGCTTTGAGTTATGTAGAAATTCATTTCCCTATGGGTTTGCTTCGATTTACATAAAAAATTCATTTTTGCTATGGGTTTGCTTTGAGTTATGTAGAAATTCATTTCCCTATGGATTTGCTTCGATTTACATAAAAAAATCATTTTTTCTATGGGTTTGCTTTGAGTTATGTAAAAATTCATTTCCCTATGGGTTTGCTTCGATTTACATAAAATTTCATTTTTCCTATTTGTTTGCTTCGAGTTATGTAAGGATTCATTTCCCTATGGATTTGCTTCAATTTACATACAAAATTTCATTTTTCCTATGGGTTTGCTTCGAGTTACGTACAAAAATAATTTTTCCCTATGGGTTTGCTTCGAGTTACATACAAAACCAATTTAAGCAAAAGCCTTCGGAACGGACTTTTTGCATGAGTAGGGGTTTACTGTAGATATATGGAGACTCCTTTGGTGGGAAGGTAAACAGTGTTCCGTGTTGAGGCATGCCTGCCACATGTCCGCAGAAACGTCTACAGACGCAGACAGCGCTGGCTCTTTGGCTAGAAACAGAGATGAGCACTGAACCCTAGAGTTGGATACGACTGGCTTTCGAGCAAGGGCGACCTTTACCTTTACTACAGATAAAAAGAGGGAAATCATCAGCCATGTTATTCTTGGTGGCTTCCCTCTTTTCATCCGTAATAAATCGGGCAAAATACTACAAAACGTTTAACAGTAATTTGGTACTACACTTTGTATATTTATTCATTGAAATAGGGGACCTGTAGCAGATAGTTGGTCAAAGGCCAGAATTGTGGTGCTTCCAAAACCAGGACATAGCCCTGTCCAATTTACTGCTTCATTGACTGTTTTGTTGCTAAATCTAGATCTTTAGATTTTCATGGCAATTCTAGCAAAAAGAATTAACAGTTTTGTTACTATATAGAATCGTAGAATCACTGGGTTGGAATTGGAATCATAAAATCTCTGGCTTGGAACCCCCTGCTTAATGCAGGAATCCGAATCAAAGCAGATATGACAGATGGTTGTCCAATTCTCTATTGAATGCTTCCAGTTTTGGATTTATTTATTTATTTATTAGATTTATATCCCGCCCTACTCAACAAAAATGTGACTCAGGGCAGCCTAAGTGACCCAGAAGCCTAAGTGAATTCCCCAAAGCACTGATCAGCCAACGTACCGACTTAGGGAACCACTGCTCTAAAGTGAAGTGAGAAATGGTATGAAGGTACAAAGTTCCATATGTAAGGCTATAGACCAGTGATGGTGAACCTTGGCACTCCAGCTCTTTCCCGGAAACCCAAGTCTCTGAATCCACACGAATGGGTTTACTGCGCATACTTGGGCTTCCAGGAATTGAAGTCCAAGAACAGCTGGAGTGCCAAGGTTCGCCATCATGGATATAGACCTTCCTTTCCAGAACCTCTTGGCAAATGCCCTGAAATCTAGGCAACAAAAATGTGTTTTATCCAGGCATTTATAAAGAAAGAAAACTAGCAACCAGTCAATTTGCTGCTCAACTGGTTTCGTTTCCGATCTTGCCGCCTTTAAATGCAATTTCCCTCATTCATCTTTAAAAATCAATACTGTATAAGGAGTGTTGCTGTCTTCCTCTGCCACACCATGATCTTGAACTGTATCACTGGTAAGATGTCTGTGTTCAGAAAGCTTTTATTAAAGCAATAGTGCTGGGACAATGCTGTGAATCAATGCTCTTGAGATTGTCTTTCTCACAATTAAATCATGGTTTGTAGGTATCTCTCAAGCTGGGTTTTTAAAATCAAGTTTCCCACACTTTATTCAGTTTATGTACTGTGAGATTGTGATCATGTAGTTTGTTGACTTGCCTTTGCTATGAATGCTTACTACTTCCTGTGGGGTTTGCCTGCTGCATCCACTTAAGGGATGCTGCTGACCTTCACAAGTCTATTTGTAATTGATACACAGTACTGTACCTAAAACTAGGGACTGTGATGGCTTAGTGATTAAGACACTGGACTTGATTACCGGAAGGTCAGCAGTTCGAGACCTGAGTGCTGCATGACGGAGTGAGCTTCCGCCTCTGTCCCAGCTCCTGCCAACCTAGCAGCTCGAAAGCAAGAAATTGCAAGTAAATAAATAGGTACCACTTTGGTGGTAAGGTAAACAGCATTCCATGCACTCCAGTGTCTAGTCATGTCTGCCACGTGTCCACAGAAACGTCTGCAGACGCAGACAGGGCTGGCTCTTTGGCTGTAAACAGAAATGAGCACTGAACCCTAGTCAGATATGACTGGTTTTCGAGCAAGGGCGACCTTTGCTTAAAACTAAGATAAATCCTTCTAAGCATTATTTATCTTAATTTTCAAATACTATTTGAGTAAATCAAATTATTACAGTGTTTAAATATTTGCAGATTTCGTTAATGGGATCGTAACCTTTTTGCCATTGGAACAAACACACGAGGGCAAATACAAAGTCAAGTTCTGTAATATTTATCAAATTCGACTTCAGCACACACAAGACAGTGAATGGTGAGTATTAGGAAAATGTGACATACATTCATATATCTTTCGCTGTTTAATTAGATGTCTCGGAGGGATTATTACATTGTTTCTGCTTTTAGATTAGATTGATTATCTAAACCAGGGGTGCCCAAACTTTTCTCATCAGGGGCCTGACCACACTCCCTCAAGCAGCTGAGCGGGCCAGTCACGTGGTTCCTCCCAGCAGCGCATGCATTTGTGCCGCATTTCAGAGCATTTTTTCAACCTCAACCTAGCTTCCCTTGAAGGAGGGAGCAAGGGAGGAACATTTTCATGCCTTTTAATAAAAATTGCCACATTTCAGCGTGTTTTTCGTGCTAATAGCCGAGTGGAAGTTTAAAATGCATTTAAATATAAACTAGGAAACTTGGAGCTGGGCGTGATGACACATACCTTAGTTATATCTAGATTGTATTCTTGCAGTCTGTTCCACATGAGTTTGCCTTTGGAAAGTCTTTGGAAGCTTGAGCGGATGAAAAGTATGTACCAAGGCTTCTGGTTAAGGGCTTGACTCGGAAGCAGATAGAGCTCATACAGCTTCTGATTTGTTTCTTTTAATTCTTCTTCTGTGTCTAGGCCAGGTGTGAAACTGCCAAAATGAAGGCACCTTTTGGTGAGTTCATTCTGCAGTTCCTGACCTAGTGTGAGAAAGATTAGATGGCAACACAAGGCTGCCGTTACCAGGGCCATAGCCAGGGGGTGGCCAGGGTGGGCTTGGCCCATGCTGAATTAGCATTTTGCCCAACCTGGCAAAGCGTGCTTTCCCATAGGAATGCATTGAAGAGAGGCTTTGTTGCCCATCCTGAAAAAAATATTCACCCACTCACATCTAGAATCCTGTCGTTACCAGGGTACGCACGATTGTGGTTCAGAAATACCACAGTCTTCGAGGAAGCTCTTTCTGTGTACTGCTTTCTTTTCATTATGATTGTGTCAACTATCAAAGTTGAGAGTACTACCGTGTTTCCCCGAATATAAGACACTGTCTTATATTTTTAAAAACTCCAAAATTAGCACAAGGTCTTATTTTCAGGGGATGTCTTATTTTTCCATGAAGAAGAATACCAGTCTCGATCGCACCTCCCCACTCACAACCAAGGGACGCTTCCCTTGGTTGCGAGTGGGGAAGCGCGATCAAGACTGGCCTCAGCTGTGAGGCGGCCGGCGTGGCCCATAAGAAGGCCTGCCGCGTCGGAGTCTCGGTCCCGCTCTCACCAGGGGAAACTTCCCTTGGTTGTGAGCGGGGAGGCAATCGAGACTCCGATGCGGCAGGCTTTCTTATGGGCCACGCCAGCCGCCTTACAGCCAGGAGGTAAGGAGGTCTTATTTTTGGATGGGGCCTTATATTTCAAAGGCAGGGGAAACAGGGGGGGGGCTATTATGGGAGGAGGTCCTATATTCGGGGAAACAGGGTAGTTATTAACTTTTAAAGCCCTCTATTAGGGTAAGCCAACTTGTAGCTTCTGTATGTGGTAGAAGTGTAACTCCCACCTTTGATCGCCATTAGCCATCATGGTTAAAGCTGATGGGAGATAAACTCCAGCAGCATTTGGCAGATGGAGTGCGGTGGCTCAAGTGGTTAAGACGCTGAACTCGCTGACTGGAAGGTCGGAGTTCGATTCCCGAGGACTGCATGGTGGAGTGGGCTCCCGTCTCTGTCCCCACTTCTGCCAACCTAGCAGTTCGAAAGCAAGAAATTGCAAGTAGATAAATAGGGACCAATTTGGTGGGAAGGTAAACAGTGTTCTGTGCACTCCGGTGTCGAGGCATGCCTGCCACATGTCCACAGAAATGTCTCTTTGGCTATAAACAGATGAGCACTGAACCCTAGAGTCGGATTTGTCTGGCTTTCGAGCAAGGGCAACCTTTACCTCTACCACTTGAAATTGGGCCCAAATTACCTAAAGGATTTTTTCCTCCTACTCTGACTAGGTTCTTTTCCAAAACCAGGACATGGCCCTGTCAGGAACAAGCACTTGTCTGGTTGGGATAATGATAAAAATAAACTAGGCAATGTTCTAAATCTGTGATGGCGAACCATGGCACTCCATGTGTTCTTGGACTTCAATTCCCAGAAGCCCACACAGCAAACCCATTTGTGTAGATTCTCAGAGACTTAGGCTTCTGGGAATTAGAGTCCAAGAACAGCTGGAGTGCCAAGGTCACTGTCCTAAATCCTTAAGTTACACCCAATTGATCTGTGGCATGAGACAGTTAAGAATGTTTTACTATTTGACTGTTCTGATATATTTATTTATTTATTTGTGGTTGAAGGTCCATATCAATTTTACTGTCATCTCCAGAGAACTACATTTCAGATGGAATTTTATATCCCAAAACATCATGGCTTGCAAATGAGCTGCTATCTAAAATGGCTAAATGGTCCACAGAGATCACAAAGAATGAATTCAAGAGCACACTTTCTTTAATTTCTGTGGCAAGATACAGCAAAGTTTATCAAGATCTAAAGGAAAAATACAAAAAGATTGTAAAGGTAAACAGCAAAACAGCCAGACTTCCTTTCTAATATCTATTTTATATTTTAAAAACATGTCTCGGTTGTCACCTTGTCCATTTTATATGTACTGTACTTGAAGAAACATCTCAGCTACTTGGTTAGTGTGACCACATCTCTACCACCCCTAAAGTTCATCTAACTGGATTTTTTTCCTGCTAAGTGTGTACAAAAATACTGGTGTAGCTGCTCTGTGATGAGCATGATAAAAGTTGGATAGTTTGCAATGTTTGTAGGTGTCAAATGTATCCAGTTTGTATAGCTTTCATAAGATTTGTGCACTAAAGAGAAACAAGAGTTTTGCTTCTCAGACTTTTAATTGTGGTAAAATGCAGTGGCATAGCTTTAATATGTAGTACTATAGCTATCATATGAAGTATAATTTCCTTAAGTAGTAGTATAGCTTTCATATGTATACAGTATGGTATGTGTTAGAGCAATTGGTCATAGAACACAGCAGAGACTAAGTGGCCCTGGACTTCTTAAGTGAAGCCGTGAGAAATGTTTTCTAACTGATTGGAAACAGTGGCCTCTCAGATTTACGGAATAGGCAGTTGTCAAGGAAGATGAACACAATTGCATTTGACTTCAAAAGAGGAAACTTTTCAACATCAGACAAGTTAAAAGGAAGTTGGAAAAATAAAAGGCAGAGGGGTCAGATGACTCCAGGATACTGAAAAAATTACTCAATCCCATTGGGACAGAAGATGTACCACAGGGTCTGGAGGTAGCAGAGAGTCTGAGATGGTCACAAGAATACATGACAAGTGATATGAGTGAAAAGAGAGCAACTGTGAAAATAGTCAAAAACTGCAGACTTAGAAGAAAAGTTAGCCGGAGACATATGAAATTATGGAAAAGATACACGGGAAACCTTTTTCTTGTGTTCTAAAATGATAGCCTTGGGTCATATAGTGAAATTAGGTGGTAAAACCGTCAGTACAGATAAATGGAAATCCTTTGCATAGCAGACACCAGCATTGGAGCATTGGCCAAACTTTTTGGGCTGTGGGCCGGTCACGTGTTTCAGGGGGCTGGTTACTATGGCCTGGGGGCCGGATCCAGCCCCGGGCCATAGTTTGAATACCCCTAGTAGGCATTTGTTTGGCTGCTGTCGGATCAGAATGCTAGGCTAGGCCCAGCTGGACTGCATATGAATCACCTTATTTTCTGGCATATAAGACCCACTCCCCCCATTAAAATACAGTGGGGAAATGGAGTGTGTCTGTATATCGTTGCCTATAGTGGGCTATTTTGGTAATAATGGAGTGTGTCTTATACGTTGGCAAATACGGTAACTTCAGCAAGTCAAAAAGATATTAATTCAACAGTATGACAAATGAGAAGACCTCTGCTTGTCATATGGAGCGCTCATTTCCTAGAACTATTTTTTTGAAACTGTAGTGCACTGTTTCACTTATATTTTCTTTGGAAGTGCTTAGAGAGTTTTTCAGCTCTCGGTCTTTTAATTGGCTAATGAAAGAAGAGTGCTGAGAGAAAATATAATGCTGTTGCCTAAAAATCTGCAAACCTCTATTCCCAGGAATTTTTCTTCCTTCTCTTTACACTGTTATGTGAGAGGTCTACCAGTCTGAGTTTCATTAATGAAGAGATGGGCTGGCTTTCTCTGGGATTTGTGTGTTTGTAGAAATTCTATGGTAATAGAGTAGACCATACTGCCACCGGCTCAATGCCGAGTGTCAGGTGGCGGTTAACTAACCTGACAATCCTGCGGACTAACGGGTGCCGAAGTCCACAGGGAAGGGTGATGGTCCCCATGTGGATTGCATCCCACTTGAATCCATCTTGATGGAGGGCAGCAGCTTCATCAATACTAGCCTGGGGCTGAGGAGGACTTTGCGTGCCAAAAGGGCTCAGGACCAGAAAGTGACTTACGGAACTGGATCAGTGGTACAGGGGTCACATTGCGATGTGGAAGGCAAATGGAAGGACACTGCATTATATTCTCAGGAGAGTCTGATTGCCATGAGGATTGCCAATATTCAGATTTGGATACGCCAAAACAACAAGAAGAACACATATACACCCAGGTATTGGTTTTCATATGCATGCATATATTTTACAGACTGACGTGCGCACTGCTTAATTAGAATAACATGTAGTAGTGAGGATTTGTAATTAATTGCCCATCATTTTGCTTCTTTGTTATCAGGTGTGGCCTGAAGTAACCAATCCTGAGAAGTTTGTATATGAAGATGTTGCTATAGCTGCATATTTACTGGTAGGCAGTGTTTAAAAACCTAATTAATAAAATATGTGTACAAATAATTTTAAAAAAATATGAAATGATGGTAAAAGCCTTAACCTACTTGTGAATCCTGAGTGGTAAGGAGGAGGAGGAGGAGTAAGGGCATAGTACTTTGGGCTATCTGATAAGTAGTTATGTGCAGCTCATTCTAAGGAACAGATTGTGATGGTTGTTAGAATATAAGGTTGATCTGGATCTGAAATAGGGTTGATAGCAGCTTCTGAGACCCATATTGCAATGGCTCCTGTCTCACTTCATTTCCCCTGGACTTCTTACCCTTCAGTCTAGTCCTGGACTGATATACTAGTGTTCTCTTCCTTGTATTCTAATACAGTAGTCTGGGATCATATAGTGCAGGGGTCGCTAACCTTTTTTGCACTATGGACTGGTTTCATGCTAAACCATTTTTCCACAGACCAGTAAGTGGGGGGTGAGCGCTCCTGTCTGCCAGCAACACTTTGAATATGAGCAGTGTGATACCTCACTGCGCACAGGTGGGGAAGGAGCCCCTCTATAGCTCAAAAACAAGGAGGAGGGGCCCAGCCACCTGTCAGCCACACCGTCCGACTTGGGCAATGAGGTATCACACTGCACACAGGTGGGGAGGTGGAGCTCCACTGTCGTTGAGCAACGTGGAGGAGGGGCCCGGCCACCTGCCTATTTGCTGTGTCTGAAGCCTGTGGAAGGCTGCCATCAGGGCTCCTGGTGCCACCGACCCCCACAGCCCAGTTTGGGACAGCCCATGGCCTGGTGGTTGGGGACCCCTGATAGAGTGAACAGGTGCTGAAGCCCTGGGATTCCCTACTTTTAGCTCTTCCTCCATGTTTTTGGACAAGCTAAACAAAGGGAAACACAGTATTTGAACTGGCTTGGGTTTGAATTGTGGCTCTACATGGAAGCTCACTACTGGGGCAGTGGAACTGCTAAAATCAATCCTTTAAAAGCTCACTTACCTTGAAAGCATTATCAGGGTCACTAAAAGTTGGTTCTGACTTGACAGCACATAAAATAACTAAACCAACCGTGTCCAATGTATTGCATGACTGCCTTTAAGTATAGACTCCAATTCCCAACAAGCCTATGCAGCCCTGTTCGGCAAAGAGCAAGGCAACATGGGAGTTGCAGTCCAACAACTGGAGGTTTATAAGTTTCCTACCACCTTACATTTTATGAAATACTGTAGGCCTTGTACAAAATTCTTCTTTGGCCACTTCACTTATACTTTGCGCAAAATGGTAAAGTTACATTGCAAGTACTTGCTTTGATTGCTATCCTGGCATCAGGTAGCTCCCACCATTAGCATGCACATTCATTTGAACAGACATGTAAAGCAAGAAAGCCTTTGGCCGTAGACATCTGCACATAAGGTCTTCCTCAGGTTCTGGGATACCACCTGTGCAGAATTCCAGAATCAAGACAGGTTCCATAAGCAAAGGTTTCTTTACTATGGATGTCTACATTAATGCATTAGTAAGGCTGAGGGGAGCTTTTCAGGGTTGAAAGGAGCTTAGGTCAAGGAAGAAGGCAACCATATTTCATAGTTTCAAATTGTTTAGTTTAATTTCTGATACCTATAAATATTGATGTTTCTTACAGGTTCTAAAACTTGTGTTTTGCCTATTTTTAGATTCTTTGGGAAGATGAGAGAGCGGAGAGACATTTGTTCAAGAAACAGTCTTTTATGGATCTTGGTTGTGGAAATGGTCTTCTAGTTCATATATTGAGCAATGAAGGGGTAAATAACTTGTGCTGAGAAAATGCAGCTTGTGCCAGTTTTCTATTGCCCCCTGCTCTGCTAAGTGCAATGGAACATAACAGATTGGCTGTGCCAGTCAGTCCTGCTCCTTTCCGCCTTCTCCCTGCTTCTGTCTGACATGAGTGTCATCTTCTTTGGCAATTTCAAGGCTACTGCCATTTGGAGCAGCATAATGCTTCAAGCAGGAAAATGGAAACTCAGATACTTGCACCTGTTTCATTCCAGGATAACAGCTTGCCTTAAGATGGGTGGGTGGATGGGACAGAAGCTTCTCAGTGGCCCTTGGTCTTCTGGTGATGGATAGGGCACAGTGTGTGGGTGTTTAGTATACTTTTGTGTGTTATTGCAATGGTATGTATTAGCATGCTTCTTTGGAAGCCATTTGGCATGAATCTATTTTTTTGGCATAGATCTAATAATTTATAGCAGGAGTGCCCAAACTACGACCCGCAGGCCGGGGCCGACCCACGGGATGTCATAATTCAGCCCACAGGCCGGATTGCTGCCATCACTGGAAGTGCTCCGCCGTTGCCGTAAGTGCCAAAATCGCACAAAAAACATGCCGAAACACAGCGAAAATGCCACAAAAAATTCAAATAATGATGCGAAAATGTGCTGCCCTCAGTCCCTCCTCCAAGGGAAATGGCAGAGGTGGGGAAAATGCCCAAAAACGCACTCTGAATTCATGCGCCGCCACTGGGAGGAACCACGTGACCGGCCCACTCAGCTGTTTGAGGCGGCACGGTCAGACACCAGGTGGGAAAAGTTTGGGCACCACTGATTTATAGTATCCCTGCCGAAAATGTTTTCCCCAAGTAGGCTTGAATCTTAATCACCACTTCAAACTTGTATACTATGTTCACAAGGACTTCAGAAGACCTATTGTTGTTTCCATTGTCACTTTGAGGAAGACAAATGTATCTGTTATTATGAACAACATTTAACTAATAATTCATATATTATCATTATCATTTTTAGCATCCAGGTAAAGGGATTGATGTCAGAAGAAGGAAAATATGGGACATTTATGGCCCACATACATGCTTGGAGGTATTGTATAGTTAAAATGGGTTATTGGAGGTATTGTATATGTTAAAATGGGGTATCTTTACTATCAGTTTCTTAAGACCTTTATTTAAAAAATCTAAGCCAAAAAAGGTAATTATCAAATGTAGAATTTTAATCAAATTCAGAATGGTATGTTTTTACCCACACTATTGAACATAATTAGTTGGTGTTGCCCTTCCAGAAAATGTGTATGTTATAAGGCAAAATCCTATCAGAAATTTACTTTGGCATAAGTGTAGTTGCATAAATTGCTGTGGTGAGTTGCTGCTAATTAATGTTTTGCTGCGCATATTCCATATTGTGGGATAGTCATGCAGCATGGCATACTATCAACAATGCAAGTGGTAGCTCATTCATTACCTACCATTGCAACTTACATTGTTACATTCAGACCAGCATAAATCCTGTATAGGATTTGGGTAGGCTGTTGGTTTTACCATTGGGATTGGAGCCAAATTTGGTATTCTGTAAACAGAAGAATTTCCAGCCACAGTAAGATTTTAATCCATCGGAGGGATCAACTCAATGGGAGGAGGCAACTTCTGCCACTTCTGATGCCCAGAGGTGGATTACCTAAACTTCCAAAGAAGATTTGTGGAAGTTGAAGGGAGGAATTTGCAGATGTCACTACTTTCCCCTTCTGACAGGAGCAAAATCTATGTCAGGTTAGTGTAGTTCTATTTTTAAATTGAAAATATTGAAGAATAAATGAATTCATGTACTTGATCCATGATAGCTCACACTAAAATTAGACTTTAAAGTTAGAGCCTAATAAGATAATTATTGTAAAAACAACATGCTTTTCAGTTTGTCAGGCAGGATACCTGTATAAGCATGCTGAATATAAGGACTCTAGATATAGATTTTTTATTATAATTTGAATATTGTATCTTTATGTAAACCCTGTGGGGTTTCCCAGGGTCATTTATATGTTGTTAGCTGCCCTGAGTCGGCCATGTGTTGAGTAGGGCGGGATATAAAATTGAATAAACATAAACATAAAGAGCTGTAGAACACAAAGCATTGTATATGTTTCAATTCCCCCAAAATTGCCATCCGTATTTTCTATGCCTTCAGCTGTTTTTTGGGGGAAATTGCAGTTCTGCTAAGTAGACATAAGCACAACAGCCATATCTTCCTGTTCCCGAACAGTTGGCATACAGAAGCATATGGCTACAACTGCCATGAGTAGCAGTCTGTGTTAACATTTTTGAAGTGGTAGCCATGTTAGTCTGTGCTAGCATATCAGAGAGTAAATAAAATAAAACAATAAAAATGACAACAAAGTTGTGGCATCTTAAAGACTAACTCCTGTATTTAAATGTGAGCTTTCGTGAATCAAGTTCACTTCATCAGACATAACAGTAAAACCTCATGGCATCAATTTATACCAGGAGTTCCCAACCTACGGCCCATGGGCTGGCCCATGGCACCATTTCATGTAGCCCGTGCTGCCTCCACCACACCCAGAAGTGGAAGCGGATGCATTTACATCAGCCGTAAAATGCTCCCACACATGCGTAAACACACCTGCGACTCGTAAATGTGGAAGTGGCCACATTTACGTCAGCCGTAAATGTGCCAGCTTTTGAGGGTTGTGGTCCGGCCCACTCAACTGTCCGGGGGTGGGGGGGGGAAATGATTAGGTCTGTGACGTAAAAAGGTTAGGAACCATTTCTGTGTCCGCTCCGGCCCTTTGGAACCTCCTGCCAGTAAAGCTACGATTGCAGATGGAGCTGCTGCCCTTCAGGAAAGGACTTAAGATCTGGCTGGTGGGGCAGGTGTGGAGCCCTGAGGGTAATGTGGCCCCTGCTCACTGGCTCTTACCATAGGATTTACTCTCTCTCTTCTTCTTGGGGTGGGTGGGATTTTTCTTTTAACGTGGGTGGGGTTTTTAACTGTTTTTATTTTTGTGGGGTTTTTAGATTATGTAAGCCGCCCTGAGTCGGGCTTGCCTGAGTGGGCAGCAAACAAGTTGAAAAATTAAATTACATTAAAATTAAATTAAATTAAACCCCTGGTTTATACACATCAGGTACAGAGGCACACAGTGGCTGGCTAGCCAAACTAGCTATGAAACCTCCTGTTGGTTTGCAATATGCATCAGCTTGCAAGAGAAATTTGTTTTGGAACCATTTGCATTATTTTGAGTACAGTGTTCCCCCAGAAGCACAGCATGGCACTGCATGTTATTTCAGAGTCAAGTTGTAACCCTAATTTGGATTCTGATAGATTGCAGAAATAAAGCACTGTCCACCCTTTGGGACACAATGTGTAAAACAGTTGTCTTTTTTCCTTTTAGGAAAATGTAGTTCGCCCAGACAATCAGTATCCAGATGTTGACTGGTTAATTGGAAATCACTCTGATGAACTGACACCATGGATACCTGTAATTGCAGCCAGGTACCAAATTTCAGTACTTCAGGTGGTGGTGGTGGTGGTGGTGGTGGTGGATTGGTCTAACGCTGGAGAGCTAGTCTGGAGCTCTTTGTTTATGAGCTATCCTTTCGATGTGGAACAAACACCACGTGAAACTAAAGATAGTATAAAATCACTCATGTAAAAACGCAGTGATCAGTATACAGTGGAACCTCGCTTAATATAATTAATGCATTCTCCGGGATGTTTCTTACAGCAAGAATTACAACCAAATTTCCCATAGGAATGCATCGAAAACCAAAATGTTATTTTTATTTATTTATTTATTTATTTATTTATTTATTTATTTATTTATTTATTGTTAAATTTCTATCCCGCCCACTCAGCCAAAGCCGACTCCGGGCGGTTCACACAGTGGGTAAAAACATAAAAACAAATAAAAACAGATAAAAACCAGCAATAAGAACCCACCCCTAAAAAGAGAGGGGTGCAGGAATCGAAATGCGGTTTCCCATAGGAATGCATTGAAAACCAATTAATCCATTCCGGAAAAAATTCCGTAAGCCGAGCCATTATTTCCTATGGATTTCCTTTTGTTACGTGATTTTTATGTTAACCAAACCATTTGTTAATCAAGGTTCCACTGTATTATGATTTTACATCAGCATAATGCAAACAGAATAATTTGTAGAGGTGAATTGCCTCTATTTAAGAAATCACCACAGACATTTTTACATTTGCAATTTCTAAATTTGTGATAATTTCTTCCTAAAAGTTATGGCATTTAGTTGAGGGCATAACAGGATTTTTACATGTATAACAATACAATAGAGAACATGGATAAAGGTGTGAAGTCTGCGAATGACAGCAAATACTTCAATACAAGCAATGCGTTTGCAGAATTCACTTCTGAATTGAAGCAAGTGCTTGAGAAACCAAAAAATGTTTTGGAGAATTAAAAAATAATATTTTAAAAAGAGCTGAATACTGGTTTTGATTTGGAGCTTTATTTCCTTCGAGAGCTTTGAATGCTCCAAGGGATTATACTGTATCTCACTGTTCATCAACAAACATTAAGAACATTATGTATTGTAAAGGAGGAAAACCAGCTTGAGCCCTGCCAAAGGAAAATGAGGAAAGAAACTGAAAGAAAATTAGTGTACAAGTGCCATGTAACCACCAGAGGTCAGCAGCATTTTCTGGCAAGGTGCATCAATTTTTTAAGCACTGGTTTTCTTTGCTAGTTTTAGGTATTTTGTACAGAGTACAACAAACATTTTGTACAGAGTACAAAATAAAAGCAAACCCCATAGCACTTAGTGTGTTCTCTAGGCGGTTCACAAGTTCATTAGCATGAACGAGCATGTTTTACTTCCGCTTCCGGGAGCGACGAGGGCAGCGTGGGCCGGATGAATCGCAGTAAACCCTTTCGTGTGGATTCACAGGGTGCTTGGCCTTCTGGGAATTGAAGTCCAAGAACATCTGGAGTGCCAGTGTTCGCCATCACTACGTTATGCCTTTTCAGAAACATGGACAGCTTTTCACCTCAAAATAAGTGGTTTTCTTTTCAATTACAGTAGAATCCCGGGTAACAACAGTACCGTATAACGTCAAAAACCACATAACGATGCGTTCGTTATGCACCACGTGATGCCCCGCATAATGACAGAAAAAGCTTTAAAAGTGTCGTTATGCGGTGCATTGGTATGGATGCACCGGATAACAACACTTTTTTTTGTTATCCGGGGCATCTCCCATAAGGATCGGATAACGTCAAAATCCGGTTAACCATACGACTTGAGGAACCAAGTTTTGTCGTTATCCGGGGTTCTACTGTACTGTATACTCTTTGCAATTGACTCATTATTTTCAGTACTACAGTTATGAATTGTTATATACAAGTTGCTTTTCTATTGTTTGCCATTACAGATGTAGATGTCCAAGACTTAATAATGCCACTATTCTAAACTAATACCAACAACTCTGGTACTTGTTTGCCTTTGTGCTGATAATCAGTTCTTACATTGGTTACTACGTGAAAGTTGTATTAATTATTCTCCTGTGATGGCATTAGTAACGTTGTCGGGTACTCATGTTCAGAGGTCTTCTTGCAGTAGATGATTATGGCTTTTATCTCACACTTTCTCCAAGGAGCTTAGGATTCCTTTTCCAATTTTTATACTTATGAGGTACCTTAGGCTGCAAGGTGACCTAGTTAGATTTTTGGCTGATTGGAAATTTAAACAGTGGTGTCCTAAATTCCTACCTGAAGAACTATAATAATAATTCTATGCTGTCAAGTCAATTCTGACTTATGGTGGTGCTTTTTGGGGCTTTTTAGATAAAGAGTATCCAGGTTTACCATTACCTTCTTCTGGGAGCACCCTGGGACTTTGCAGCTTGCCCAAGGCCAAACCAGTTGGTAATCTGGGATGCACAGTGGGGAATTGAACTCCTAACCTCTGACTGACTGACTCACTGCCAGCCATTTTAAGAAGAACTATAGCATACTGGTTTCTTCATCTACTGTACTTGTATTCCTGCTGTTTCTTGAGATGCGTAGAAATTGGCTGAAAATATTGTAGAGCCCTCGTGGTGCAGTGGTTAAATACTGCAGCCAAAACTCTGCTCACAGTGTGGGTTTGATCTCAACAGGCCCAAGGCTGACTCAGCCTTTCTTCATTCCTAGGTCAGTAAAATGAGTACCCAGCTTTTGAAGGACAGAATGCTAATTACCTTGTGACCACCCAGAGAGTGCTCTAAGCAGTATGCAATGCTATATAAGTGTAATTTTGGTTGCTAAAGTTTTATGGGCTCTGACGGCATGCTGAGGAATCAGCAAACCAGTAGGGTGATCTTGTAGAATTACTAATTGGGGGTGGAGTGAGAAGGCTTAAGATGAGAAAACTAAAGAATTGTACAAAACTGGTATCCTTTTACCTGGAAGCTAAATGACAGGATAATGATGTTACCTTTCTGTGTGTAGCATGTCAGAAAGATAAATTGAAGCTTTAGTCTGGGCTAAAATTTATGATAGTATTAACTTAACTCATTGTTAGTCTTCATGCACAGTGTATGTTACCCATGGAGGTAGGAAGACATAGTCTTATTTCATAAATTTGAAAACTGATAATCGCACTTAATCATATGTGAAGTGATTAGATCTACTTGTGCCCCAAGGTTACAGAAGGACGAGAAGTATATTTTTCCTTCCTCTGAATACTTAATCATCATTCATAATGTGCTTGTTTCATTGTTGTTGTTACGCTGGTTCTAGTCACATCTGGTGAATGAGATCTTAAAAGGGATTTCAAAGTGTACAAGATATTTATTTATTAATATTTATATTGCCGCCCACTTGCCGTGGCAACTCAGGGTGTCTTACAGACAATACAATCAATAAAATAATAATATAATAATACAATCAATGCTGGTGGGGGTTTGGGGTGTCGGCGAAGCCTCCCGCGTCTTCTTCTTCACTCCCTGGTATTTAAGGTAGTTAAGGAGTGGTTTTAATGGTACCTTTCCCCAATGAATTTCCTTGGCTGAGTCTTGGTTCTTGAATTCTAGTCCATCACCCATCTTTTACAGCACATCTGACTTTCTGCTTTTTTCCATAAAGACTAAATGAGAAGATAATTTGAGTCTTGACCTCTCATCTTATTGCAGATCTTCCTATTCTTGTCGCTATTTTCTCTTGCCTTGCTGCTTCTTTGATTTCTACGGAAAATATAACCGAAGGCAAAGTAAGAAGACCCAGTACAGAGAGTACCTTGATTTTATAACAGAAGTGGGACTTGTCTGTGGCTTTAACGTGGAAGAAGATTGCCTTAGAATTCCTTCGACTAAAAGAGTAATTTTCATTTACTTTGTTCTTAAAACATCATTGTTTTGCTTGTAAGACAGAGCTGCCATTAATACGGATTTTTAAACCCAGGTTGTTCCACCACACTTTTCATTCAAATAATTTACATTTGCATTCAAATAATTCTACCACACTTTGCATTCAAAGTGTTTACATGTTTTCTTGATAAAAATATTACTGACAGGTATGTCTCTCTTGAAATACAGTAATACCCTGCATAACGTGTGCACCACACAACGTTAAAACTGTATATATCTGAAGAAGTATTTTGCACCGCACAACATTAAACCCTGTGGGATATATCGCACAATGTCCCCTGAATTCTGTGCTGGTTACAATGTATCTCTATGGAGTTTGATGTTATGTGATTCATCCCACAGGGTTTAACATTGTGCAATACATGTATCGCACAACGTTAAAAATCGCATAACGTTAAGACTCGTGGAACCAAGTTTTAACGTTATCCGCGGTATTACTGTACTGAGATATGGGTGAAAAATGTAATGATGTTACATCCTTATATAGCCATGCTTTGGATTTGGCAATGTACAACAACTGATTAAAAATTGTCACTAGTTTCAAGACAAAACTGATTTATATTAACGAGGCAGAATGTGATTTGGTTCCAGATGAATATTACTTACACTTGAGGCTTATTTAAATCAATAGGGCAAATTGGTTACAATGAATTTCAGTGTGCCTTAAGTGTTACTGACTCAGTTTGGATCCAGTCCTACAAGTTTAGAATAGCTGTCATATGCTAAACATTATAGAGAGGTAAACTTTTCATATCAGCTGGTATTATAGCAGGGATTCTCAACCTGTGTCCCATGGGCCTCATGCACCATTTCATGTGGCCCCCCATCGCCTCCACCACACTAGGAAGTGCTTTGTGGTCAGTGATACACTGCAAAAAAATTACTACCTACTCTGTGGGCGTGGCTAACTGTGGGTTTGGGCCTCATCCCCCCCCCCGCAAGAAATAAAATAAAAGAAACCCAGGGACTTCTCTATGCATTGTCTGCAAGAGGAAGGGTCGGGCTCACTCACTCACTCCACAGCGATAGCCCGCCTTTGGCTCCCTGCTTCTCAGCTGCCGAGGGCTGCTCAAAGCTGAGAGGAGGAAGGAAGGAGAGCAATGGCGGGGAATACCAGGCTCTCCTTCCTTCCTCCTCTCGGCTTTGAGCAACCCTCGGCAGCACTGAGAAGCAGGGAGCCAAAGGCGGGTTATCGCTGTGGAGTGAGTGAGTGAGTCCCACCCCTCCACTTGTAGGCAATGCTCCTCACTTGCTGCCTTGGAGACGCAGGCCACAGTGGCAGGAGACATGCAGACTGAGGCACCTGGCTGGGGTGCATGGAGGGCCCCCCATGTGCTGGCTATTTGGGGCCCCCATGCGTGCCCCCGGTGCTCGCCTTACCTGTGGGGCATCCTCCTCCATGTAGCCCTCCCGGGGCTTCGCCGCGTCTGCCTCCCCCTCCATCCCCACCCCCCAGAGGGGACTCACCAGAAGGTGCAGTTCAGGCAGGCCACGAGGAGGAGCTGAATCCACTGGTGGCCTCCGTAAGTCCTGCACCGGGAGGGGGAGGAGGAAGCACGTGCCCACCCACTGCCGCCGCCTACCTGGAGCAGCGTGGGTGGGGGGAACTCACCATGCCGGGTGCGCTTTCTTCTACGTACTTCTTGCGTGCCTTCGGCAATGCCCCCATTCGCCTCGCCCAGGAGGCGCGCAGGAAGTACGTAGAAGGAAGCGCGCCCGGCATGGTGAGTCCCCCCCCCGCTGCTCCGGGCAAGCGGTGGCGGCAGTGGGTGGGCGTGCGTTTCCTCCTCCTTCCAGCCCCCATCCGCGCCCGGAGTCCAGGGGGAGGTGGTGGTGGGCGTGGTGTGGGAGGGAAGTGGATGTGGCCAGCCGGTTCTGCTACCGGTTCTATATAACTGGGCAGAACCGCCTGCAGTGCAACGCTGTATGTGGTGGAGGAAGGACAAAAATGGCCATCCAGCCCCTAAAGCTGTCTGAGGGAGCGTGACCTGGCTTCCGGTTTCAAAAGGTTGAGAACTACTGTATAATATTCACAAATAAACCTCAGCATGGCAGTTCAGACATGCAACTTTCAAAGCCTTGTCTTTTTATCAACTGAAATTTTGGTGGTTTTCCTCCTTCCAATTGTTATTTTAGATTTACAGATAAAATACAAGATGTGGTCGATTTTACATCCTAAATAAACTACTGGTGCTACAACATAGTAATAGTTGTAACATTATTGATTGTGTGTACTAATTTTACTACTCCTTAACTCTGAGCAGAAACACTCCTTTATAAGCACCCTCATTTTACCTTCTGTCTCTTGATCTATTTTAAGTGCCCTCATTTAAACTTCTATTCCTTTTGCTGTTTTATGCTGGTCTTGGACCGTAATAAAGATTGATGATGACTTTACATCCAAATACTGTGATACCTCATACAACGATTTTAATCCGTTCCATGGGGCTCGTTGTTGTACGAAACAATTGCTATACGATACATGCATCGTATAGCAATTTTCCCTATGGGATGCATCATACAACGATTTTTTTTTGTTAAGTGGTTTTTCCCATTGAAAAATTGTTGTACAATTTTTTTCTATATGGAAAATTGTTATGTGGGACGCCATCCCCCCCCCAAAAAAACCCCACCTAATTGTTATGTGATTTTATTGCTATACGGGGCGATTGTTGTATGAGGTTCCACGGTACTTCCTTTTGAGAATCATTTAATGGTGACATAATGAAAGCTTAGTTGATTCCCATGGGATATGAAAAGAAATTTTCAGAGCCTTGATTGGTTAGTAGCTCAGTGTGTTGTACATCCTGTTTAGATACATAAATTCTAGTGAAATTTTCTTTTATTGTACCTGTGTGAAGCTTAAGCAAGAGGGTCAAGTTCTGTGTTGTACAGGCATTTGTATGATGTGCCTTGTCTGATTTGGACATGGAAAGGTAAGGTATTGATACTGTAGTCATGTGTAAGAGAATGTTGTTTTAGTTCATGGTATGAGAGCTGACAATATTCTGGTCACTGCAAAATGTGTAGCTGTGGTATCACAAGAAACTAAGACATACTGCTTAAGACAGGGGTGCCCAAACTTATCGGGCCATGGGCTGGTCATGTGGTTCAGTGTGCCGGTCACGTGGTTCCACCGTAAGTGGAAGCAAAATGCACCTTGCAGTCTGTTTTGCAACAGGATGAGATAATTTTAAGCTGCCATTTTTTTCTGCTTAACCCGTTACTTCTGCATCTGGGAGTGACAAGGGTGGTGCGGGCCGGATGAATTGGTGTTGGGGGCTGGATCTGGGCCATGGACTGTAGTTTGGGCACCCTTGGCCTAAGAGGTAATGTCTGCCCACGTTCAGAACAGTTCATGCTGTATTTCATTATTACCATCTGAATAATAAGGAACCTCTTGTTCACAGGTTTGCTTAATTGGGAAATCAAGAACATATCTAGCAACACAAGAAACTGTACTTGATGAACAGCGAGCTCAGTATATCAATAGACACCAATCCTCCAACAAAACAGCCTCAGATAAAGGGGATGGCTTGTATCAGAATGATGGTTTCTTGGCAGCAGGTGATGCCGCTGCTATTGTAGGAGATGAAGAAGTGCCTCCAAAGACCGATGTAGAAAATGTCTTAATGTCTGGATTTCTGCCCAGAGGAAAAGAACAAATGAGAAACTGTACTGCTCTCCCTCATGACTTTGTAGACAAAGTGGTTTTGGAAGTAGTAAAACTGTTGTTAAGTGAAACCAAAAAGAGTCCATCTGGAAATACAAGCACATGGAACAGAGGAGGTGAAGTATTTACTCGGTATAGTTATATAAAAATTGGAATTTATATGGACTGCAGTGGCTCAAGTGGCTAAGACGCTGACTGGGAGGTGGAAGGTCAGCAGTTTGATTCCTGAGTACTGCAGGATGGAATGAGCTCCCGTCTTTGTCCCAGCTCCTGCCAACCTAGCAGTTTGAAAGCATGAAATTGCAAGTAGATAAATAGGGACCACTTTGGTGGAAAGAAAACAGCATTCCGTGCACTCCGGTAGTCATGCCTGCCACATGACCACGGAAACGTCTGCAGAAGCAGACATATGCATACACACACACACTTAGAAGAAAGTGAGGAGGAAAGTTGGGAAACCATGAGAGGAGTTTTAAAAATGAGAAAGGCTGGGCTGCGGTGGCTTAGTGGTTAAGGTGGTGAACTTGATGACTGGAAGGTCAGCAGTTTGAGATCCCAGTGCTGCACGATGGCGTGACCTCCCGTCTCTGTCCCAGCTCCTGCCAGCCTACCAGTTTGAAGGCAAGAAATTGCAAGTTGATAAATAGGTTCCACGTCAGTGGGAAGGTAACTGTTCTGTGCACTCCTGTGTCTGGTTATGCTTGCGTTGGCTGTTTGGCTGTAAACAGAGATGATCACTGAACCCTATATTTGGATACGACTGGCTTTTGAGCAAAGGCGACCTTTACCTTTACTGTCATGAAAACCAGACTTCAGGGAAGAACTCTCACCAGAGCTCCAAAAAAAAGATTAAAATGGAAAGTCAATAAAGGTAGCATTGTATTATGTGTCTTTCTAATACAAATGGCTTAGATAGTTTGTCCTTGTTGAGAACATGCTATGGTAGAAGGGTATGTAGCACTTGCATCCAACTCAATAAATAGAGATAGAATGTCAAATTTTGTTAGAGCAATGAAGAGATGTTTCGATTATGTTTCAAGAATAGCTTCTCCACATCTGAGGAAAACACTACACAAGGCATTTCTTTTTCTTGCAGCATTGAATCAGGTACCGCAAGAGCCATGTGTTCCCAGTGCCTTATTCTGTGCTGAATAAAACTGAATTGACTGGAATCAACCTTCATTTCTGATACTTAAAAAAATTAAACATTGGTCAGCACTGATAACTGTTCTTCTAAGTTAATTGTACCTGTATGTACAAGGTGTTCTGGAAAAAAATAAAAATAAAAATTGTAAAATACGTATTCCAGGAAATAGGTTCCTTCAAACCACATCATCAGTTCTCATTGTTAGCAACTGTTTCTTATTTTCTCTTCAACTAATTCATAACTTCATTTATAGATAAATAATTTATAAGAGCACAAATTTTTGTCAAAAAACAGAAAAAAGAACAAACATGTTTGAGAGTGAAATATGCCAGTGCTGCAAAATCTTGTTTTGACATTGTTTCTCATGGTATGTGAGGACAGTTGTGTAAGGGGTCCATGTGTGTTTAGACAAAGTGGTTTTGAAGGTAGAGCACACCTACCTTCAAGGTTTGTTGCACAGGTTTGTTGCACAGGACATTTAAAACTCTAACTTACAGTTCTTAAAAGCCTCAAACTAGAGCTAAAGTTAATTCACACAAATATATTATTTTTGTAGAGAGTCTTACATTGGGAGAAATTGCAGAACACCTAGACAAGAAGACTTTGAAAACTCTGAAAAATGAATATGGAGGCCTACAGACTTTGCTGAGAAACAATCATCAAGTGTTTGAAGGTAAGGACTTGTGATGTTTAGTGGGTGTAAGTTTTCTATACAGGTGAAACTCAGAAAATTAGAATATCGTGCAAATGTTCATTCATTTCACTTAAAAGGTGAAACAAATATACAAGATAGACTCACTACATGCAAAGCGAGATATGTCATGCCTTTAATTTAATTTAATTTAATTGTCACATTTATATACCGCTCACTCGGCCAAAGCCAACTCAGGGCGGTTCACAATAAAAATTAAAAAACACATGTTAAAAACAGTTAAAACTACCCACCCCCTAAAAACAAGGGCTGCAGGATCCAAAGGCACCATGGGGAAGAGTTCTTCTACACCAACCACCCAATGGAGGTTACCCTTCCACCTGCACCCCACACTTGACCCGCCAGCCAGGTTTTAAGTTCTTTTCTGAAAGGCAGCAATTCCGTCCGGAGACGTAGCTCTGTTGGCAGGAGGTTCCAGAGGGCCGGCGCAGACACGGAGAAGGCTCTCCTCCTTGTGCCAGAGAGGCGAGCCCCTCTGGCTGATGGAACAATTAGAGAGCCCTTCCGGTCCGCTCTGGTTGGACGGACAGACGTCCTCAGGGCGATGCGGTCTCTTAGGTAACCCGGCCCACTACCATATAGGGCTTTAAAGGTCAAAACCAGCACCTTGAATTGCACCCGGAGACAAACTGGCAACCAGTGCAGCTCCCGGAGCAGTGGCAAAGCATGGGCATAACGCCCACACCCCATCACCACCCTGGCTGCTGCATTCTGGACCAGCTGTAGCCTCCGAATGGTCGTCAAGGGCAGCCCCATGTAGAGCGCATTGCAATAATCTAGTCTGGAGGTGACCAGAGCGTGAGTGACCATGAGCAAGGAGTCCCGGTCCAGGAGTGGGCGCAACTGGCGAATCACCCGAAGTTGGGCGAAAGCCCTCCTGGTCACAGCCGCCACCTGTTCTTCTAGCAGTAGCCGCGAATCCAGGAGGACCCCCAAGTTGCGCACCGGGTCTGTCTGGGGCAAAATAGCCCCATCCAGAACCAAAGATGGTAGCTCCCGGGTTAACGCAGGACCCCTTATCCATAGCCACTCAGTCTTGCTGGGATTCAGTTGTAGCCCGTTAGCCCCCATCCAGACCCCAACAGCTTCCAGGCACCTGGAAAGGACTTTGATGGCATCACTGGGGTCCCCATGGGCCGAGATGTACAACTGAGTGTCATCCGCGTACTGATGGTACCGCACCCCATGGGAACGAATGATCTCACCCAGCGGCTTCATGTAATTCGTTATAATTGCGATGATCATGGTGTACAGCGTACATGAGTTTATGTGATGATTATGGGGTATGTGAGATTGGGGGGTTGGGGTTTTCATAAACTGTAAGTCATAATCATCAATAGTATAACAAAGTAAGGCTTGAACTATCTCGCTTTGCATGTAATGAGTCTATCTCATATAATTGTTTCACCTTTTAAGTTGCATTACTGAACTGAATGAACATTTGCACAATATTCAAATTTTCCGAGTTTCACCTGTATATTGGTTTCTGTATCCAAGAGATTAATGGTCCTGGAATTGTATCTGATTGCATCCCTCTGCTCACAGAAGGTTCTTATGTCCTTTGAAGGCTTTGGTGAATGGCTTAGGAGACATACATGTTTCACACAATTCCCCTTCTTCTGCAGCCTCCTGCTCTCTTGCCTGTGCTGCCTTAAAAGGTCTCACAGAGCAAGTGGGAGGATGAAAAGGGATGAAGGAATTTGAAAAAAAAGTGCCTTCTCTCATCTTCCATTCATGGAAACCTCCACTGGATTGAAGCAAGTACTGTACTACAGAGTTAAAGGGTATAAAGTAGGGGGTCCCAACTTTTTTACGCCATGGGCCTGACCACGCCACCCGGACAGCTGAGCGGGCCAGTCATGTGGTTCCCTCTGCCATAAACACTGCTGTAAAACGTGTCCGCAGCTGTCATAAACGTGTTTATGACAGCCATAGGAGCATTTACAACTGTCGCAAATGCATCTGCTTCCAGTGTAACGGTGGCGGTGGCCTGGGCAACATGAAATGGTGCTGCAGGCTGGCCTGGCCTGTGAGTCATCCCTGGTATAAAGGGTATGTCTAGGTGAGCTGCTGCAATTTACCAGGAAGTGGTAAAGAGATGAGTTTTGAGATTCTTTTGTATGCATGGCTGATGGTTGGTTTTGACAGCATGCTGATTTTTTCAGCATTGATGCCTAAAATATTATTATTTTTGTAATTTGATGAATTCGCATGTAGGTTGACACCAAAAAAATCATATAAAATATGTATACACTTTTCTTTTAGAGCATCTTTAACTAGTAGACATGACAAACATGTTTTGGAAATTCTGCATTCCCCTACCCTGGGGGAAAAGATCCTTATTTTAGACTCAACTGAAGGTTTGTTAGTGATAATATACTTTCCAGATAATATTGGGACAGTATTCTGTTTAAAAGAAATATTCTCTTGCTGGTGCAGAACACAGACATTAATCCTTGGATACAATTACTCCTAGCTGAGTTCTGTTCTTGATTTTTTTGCAGCTCCATATACACAATTCTTGCACTTTTGCAAACCTTTCATGATAGGGGCTCCTGAACACATGCTGAAAGAAGCATGTTTTACATTTTCCCACTCAGTTTTTTTAAAATCACCACAGCAGGAGCATCTAAGGAACATCTTTACTATATGGAAAGGCAGTTGGGGTTACTTTTGTTTTATTTTATATAAGAAAGTTGTTCCCTAGATGCAGCAGTTGTTCATAACATAGGCCAGACTTTGATTAGTTTTCTCGTCAAGATTGGTCTGTTGCAGCTTTTGGTTTGATATTCTAACCCATTCCTACCATTCATTTCTGGAGACTACCTGTAATGTGGGGTGATGGTCCCCATGTGGATGAAATCCCACTTGAATCAGTCTTGATGGAGGGCAGCAGTCTTCATGGCTGATCGCCATGAGGATTGGCAATACAGTATTCAGATATGGCAGAACAACAACAGGAAGAACCTGTAATTCTGTCAGTTGAAAGTAGAGTAGAGCTTTTATCCTGGAAGATTACAGTTTGCAATAATATCTGCAATAATGACTGTGAATTCTGCATGCTTTCAGGTTTCCATCATATCTGTTTAGGCATATGGAAACATGTTGATTCTAGACATACCCGTCAAGCGCGGCTCTGTAAAATACAGGAAATTACTGTGCATGCGTGGATGTGCATGCGCAGTAACCCATTTGCGCATGCGCACCACGTCCGTGCATTCACAGTAACCCGTTTGTGCATGCACACGCTGGTCGTGCTTGCGCAGAGGCCGCGCATGCGCAGTAATCCCCACCGTTCAAATATGGGACGGCAGCGGGAAAGGGGAGGAACGAGCGCAGAAAAACGGGAAACCCCAGCCAATGCGGGATACTTGACAGGTATGATTCTAGAACCAGTATCACCTTGCTTCTTTTGGCAGTGCAACTTACTCTGTCACTCTTCTTGTGTTTGCCCCGAACCTAGAGCTCTCATAGATTTGAGCATTTATATATGTCTCTTATGCATATTTGAAAAACACATACAAATGTAGTTGTACTGTAGTTCTCTTACAGCATTCTTATTTTAACACTCATGTATGTAACACTGTATTAATATTTAGTTGTCTTTTCTTAACCTCAGTTCTAAATGGGAAGGTTCATATTCGTGACTGGAGAGAACAGAAGCCACCCAGGAAAAATAAACAGGGTGAACAGGTTAAACAAAGACTTTCTTCTAAAGCATTTAAAACTCGCCTGTGTTGGTTTTACATGCACCATCCTCAGGGCTGCCCTCTGACTTCAGAATCTTGTCATTATGCTCATGGCACTGAGGAACTGAAGCCTTCTCTGACTGTATGCAAGATAAATAATGCCAAACAATAAACGGTTACTAATTTGATTTACTCTGCTCAGATGAATTTAGTTTCATGAATATCAGTCCACATCCAAATTGTATGGTAATAAAAACTAATTTTGTATTCATTTCATGGAACAATTAGACGCTGTCTATGGTTTTATCATACATTTGAGGAGAGCAAAGACAATTCTACTTTTTTCTGTGGTTTCTTCTGAACAGTAACATCCGAATACACCACCTATAAATTGTCTACCTATAAATTGTGTTATACAAAATACAGGATTGATTATATCTTGGCTTCAGCAAAGCCTTTGGCAAATTGCTTCATGATATTCTGATTAGCAAGATAACTAGGTGTGGCCTGGACATACCTGTCAACCGCGGCTCTGGCCAATCCGGGACCTGCACAGAACCGTTCGCGCAGGTCGCCTTCTATGCATGCGTAGAAGGGTTTTTATGCTTGCGTAGCCCCCTTCTACGCATGCGTAGCATACACAAGTGGCATAGCCTTCTACACATGCGTAGAAGGCGACCTGCGCAGAAGGGCTGCGCAGTACCTCCTTTCCCCAGCAGCGCGGGGCGGAAAATGACACAAATCGACGCCGAAAACCGTGAAATCCCGGCTAATCCGGGAAGGTTGGCAGGTATGGGCCTGGATAGCAAAAGTGTCAGGTTGGTTACATTACAGAATTGTACTCAGAGAGTGCACATCAATGGCTCCTTCTCAAACTGGGATGGGGTAACAAGTGGAGCCCCACAAGGCTCAGTCCTGGGGCCAGTGTTCTTCAGCATTTTCATTAATGACTTGGATGAGGAAGTGCAGGGGAATATTTATCAAATTTGGGGACACAAAATTGAATGGAATAGCTAATACCTTGGAAGACAGGAACAAAATTCAAAAAGATTTTTATAGGCTTGAATCGGTGGTTTAATCTAACAGATATCTGGATCTAAACCAGGGGTTCTCAACCTACAACCCGTGGGTGGGATCTGGCCCGTGTCACCAAATCAGCCGGCCCGCACCCTTGCTCCAGCCACTGCTGCCACCAGCAGAATCAACCACGGACTCATTTACAGCGGTTGTAAACGCATCTACAACATCTGTAAATGAGTCCACGGCTGATTCTGGCAGCAGCTGGAGCACCAGTCCGGCCTGCCAACTGAGGGAGCGTGACCTGACCCCCAACTTTAAAAAAGTTGAGAACCCCTGATCTAAACTGAGTTGTTTGTTAACATTTCTTTTCATACAAATGCTTCTCTGCATTATCTGAATTTATGTTTCTGTTTAAAACAAAACCAATAGCTGTTCAAACTGTAAAATCATTCTTTCTCACACAAACATTATTAAAGCACTATATTGAAGCACAGACTTGGTACATACAGATCATATAGAGACATTATAAGTTTCATGTTATCAGTACTGTGAATATTTAGTTTTGATGCAGTTTTCTCAATTTTAGTTGACTAATTTTAGGGTCCAAGGTTTCTGTTTACAGAGTCAAGTGCAATGTTTTAATAAATGTTCTTTGTATATGCACCATATTGACCCCCACCCCTGTGTCTTATGCTTCTTTAGGAAGAATGTATTCCCGTCAAAGCTAGAACAAAAATATGTGAGAACATTTTAAAATACTGCTTGCCACTTAGGTTAATCGACTAAGCATCATTTGAGAATTTCATTTTTCTTACCGTCAAAAATACGCTAATCTTAAATGAACAAACACCACTTAAATACAGATAAAATTTATCACAGATAATACAAACATAAACATTTTAAATCATATAAATAATTGGTTCCCAAACTAGCCCATAAGCTCCATTCAGCTGGTTTCAGGAAAGGCTGCAGAACAGTCATCAATATCTACTTGACCTTAAGATTGATTGTTACATCGGAAAATGGGAGGAATCATGACAGATTGTTTATCGGTTAGAGCAATACTTAGAATATATCCTTAAGCTGCTTCTGGAAAACAACTTAAATGGTGAGCCTGTTGTTTTTTACACAGTGTATATTCTAGAAGCTACTGTACTTGGCATGGTCCTTCGTAATAAACAGGCATAGACAGAGACAGTGAGAGAAAGTGTAAATCAGGTCTTCAAAAGTTAGAACTGTGATCGTCATTCTGGAAATCTTTGGATTCTACTTTTTTATATAGTATAGAACCATGATGGCGAACCTTGGCACTCCAGATGTTCTTGGACTTCAATTCCCAGAAGTCCAAGCCCCCATGAATCCGCACAAATGGGTTTCATCTGGCCCACGCCACCCTCGTCGCTCCTGGAAGCGGAAGTAAAACGCGCCCGTATGGGGGCGTGAGCGGCGCGGGCCGGATGAATCACAGTAAACCCATTAGTAAGGATTCATGGGGGCTTGGGCTTCTCAAGAACATCTGGAGTGCCAAGGTTCGCCATCACGGGCATAGAAAATAGCATTTCAGATGCTTCAGAATAGTAAATTCAATATCCAAGGAAGTTCCAGGGTAAAGGTAAGAAAGAATATATGTTCTTATTCCCATTCTGTAAAGTTTTCCCCCTAACAACAGCAATATAGGAGAGAATGGTGGGGTGAAGCAGTTAGAAAATCTCAGGTGATAGAAAGAGAAAAGACCTATTTATAATTAAAAATATCACCTGAAAGATTTAGATAATTTTGATGATGAAGGGAAATAATTCTTGGAGCCTGATAAAGTTGCTTGCTGGAAAGTACTGAAAGGGTGTGGAGGATAGACACTACAAGGTGGAGCGTTTTCCACCTGGCTTGTGCGGTGGCTCAAGTGGTTAAGATGCTGAACTTGACTACTGAAAGGTCGGCAGGTCAGCAGTTCGAGACCCAGATATTGCACGACAGAAAGAGCTCCCAGCTCCTGCCAAATTAGCAGTTCGAAAGCAAGAAATTGCAAGTAGATAAATGGGTACCACTAATGGGAAGGTTAACAGTGTTCCGTGCACTCGTGTCGAGGCACACCTGCCACATGTTCAAAGAAATGTCTGCAGATGCAGACAGTGCTGGCCCTTTGGCTGTAAACAGAATTGAGCACTGAACCCTAGAGTTGGATACTACTGGCTTTTGAGCAAGGGCAACGTTTACCTGTCCTTCTCTAGCAATCCGGGGCGCAGTAAAGCTGATGGTGCCAAGCTACTGGAAAGATGAACATGCTGAGCTCATAGGACATAATTCTTCATCTGGCTGGCTGATCCCTCCCACTGCGTTGGACCTGAAGGAAGACAGGCTATTTTTACCTCCCCAAGTGGGAGATGTGGAAGGGACTGAGAAACCCTGGTAGGAAGTCGGAGGGAGGCTGCTACAAGGGAGAGGTGTGGTTGCCTGTCCGAGTTTGTAGCTTAGCAGTGGAGAGCCCCAAGTTGCCACTACATGCTATCACAAGCTCTGACCCTCTTGTGACCATCAAGTTGTCAGCGACTGGGTGTCAGGCGGCGGTTGACTCGCCTGACAACCCTGAAGACCTAATGGCCTTGGGTGCTGAAGTCCACAGGGAAGGGGGATGGTCCCAAAGTGGATTCAATCTGACTGACTTGAACTGTCTGATTCCAATAACGGTTGGTGATGATACATGGTAGACACATAAGAAGTGATGATACATGATAGATATATAAGCAAGTGTGGGGGGTTGATGGAACGGTGACACACACCCTGCTCATACCTGTCAACCGCGGCTCTGGACAATCTGGGACCTGCGCACAACGGTTCTGACACACACCCTGCTCATACCTGTCAACCGCGGCTCTGGACAATCCGGGACCTGCGCACAACGGTTCTGCGCAAGTCGCGTTCTACGCATGCGTAAAAGCCTACGCATGCGTAGAACGCGACTTGCGCAGAAGGGATGCGCAGTAACTCTTTTCCCCCGCTGCCAATTCCGAGGTTTTGGCAGCTGCGGGCGGGAAATGGCGCAAATCCGGGAAGGTTGACAGGTATGACCCTGCTGGCTTATCTAAAAGATTCCCCCTCTCCTTTTGGGGATGGGATGGGTGGTTTTTTTAATGCCAAAGATGTTTTAAATGTTTTACTGGAGTTCCTAGTATATGTTTTTAAAGGTTTTTATAGTTTTGACCTGTTAGCCGCCCAAAGTTGCTATGGTGAGGTTGCGGCAGTATAAATATGACCAATAAATAAATATTTATTTATTTATTGAACAACAACAAACAAATAAATAAAAAGCACGGGTTGTTACAATTGATCATTCAAGTAAAACGGGTGCACAGACTACGGCCTGGGGCCTGGATCCGGCCCACAACACCAATTCATCCGGCCCCTGAAGCCCTCGTCGCTCCTGGAAGCGGAAGTAAAACGTGCCCATAGGGGCGCGTTTTACTTCCGCTTCCAGGAGCGACGAGGGCTTTGGGGGCTGGATCTGGCCCTGGGGCCATAGTGACCGGTTCTCTGAATCATGTGACCGGCCCACGGCTTGAAAGGTTTGGACACCCCTGAAGTAAAGTAAACGGGGGTGGGGAGTTCAGGAAGGAAATTAAAGCGTCTGGGGGAAGCTGGTTCGGATCCTGCTCTGCATTGCTGTTCTGAGCTGCTGCTGAATCCAAAGGAAGTGCACACCACACCACACCACACCACCACCACCACTCCTCCCCCCCCCCCTTCTCCCAGGCTCTTAAAAATCTGGTTTTCCATCGAGGAATACCAGCAGTTGTAACACGATCTCTGGGGCCGTATATCCCCTAATAGGCGGGCATGCACTTGCCGTGCCCGTCAGTCCCTTCCTTCGCCTCTGCACGCCAGGCTGGAGTGTGTGTGGAGGAAGAGCCATGGGGGCGGCGATGCCACATCACGACGCCGGCCGCACACGAGGGGGCCCTGAGAGGAGGATGCCGCGGCGGCCGTGCGCCCCCTTCCTGGTGCTGGTGGCGGTGCTCGGCGTCCTGGATCCCGCCGCCCCCGTTTGCCGACCGGGTCCGGGAGCCCAAGGTAAATATGCTGCCAAGCCAAGCCATCACACTTCTATATCGCCCTGTGCACTCACTCTCACAAGTGAATTAACATTTTGCCCGAAACGTGCCGTGATGGCGAACCTTGGCACTCCAGATGTTCTTGAGCTTCAATTCCCAGAAGCCCAAGCCCCCTGTGAATCCACACGAATGGGTTTGCTGCGATTCATCCGGCCCGCGCCGCCCTCGTCGCTCCTGGAAGCGGAAGTAAAAAGCGCCCGGACGGTTAAGACTTCCAGGTTAACCCTTCCTCAGTCCGTGCGCGTTTTACTTCCGCTTCCGGGAGCGACGAGGGCGGCGCGGGCCGGATGAATCGCAGCAAACCCATTCGTGTGGATTCACAGGGGGCTTGGGCTTCTGGGAATTGAAGTCCAAGAACATCTGGAGTGCCAAGGCTCGCCATCACGGTGCTGGGGACTCATTTGACCAATCTTGGAAGGGCTGAGTCCACCTAGAGTTCTGGTCAGGATCAAACTCACAACCTTTGGGTTGTAGTACAGCAGTTTAAGTACCACCAGGACAAAGACCCAGAGGAGCCAGGCTTCGGGAAGGTAGGGGGAGCAGGAGTCCCTGGGGACCGATGGCCAAGATGGGGGGAAATTACAGTACTTATGGTTCCTGCCAACCTAGCAGTTCGAAAGCAAGAAATTGCAAGTAGATAAATAGGGACCACTTCGGCGGGAAGGTAACAGCGTTCCATGTGCTCCGGTGTCTAGTCATGCCTGCCACATGACCGCTGAAACATCTTCAGAAGCAGACAGCGCTGGCTCTTCGGCTTAGAAACAGAGATGAGCACTGAACCCTAGAGTCGGATACGACTGGTTTTCGAGCAAGGGAAACCTTTACCTTATGGGACCCCCACAAACCTCCTGGCGGATGTTAGGCTGAAAAAGAGGGAGCTCTGGCACAGTGCTTCCTTGGCCACTTCCTTCGGCAGTGCCGTATTTAGGATCTGTGGGCCCCTAGGCTGAACCAGTGGTGCGGGCCCTACCGGGGAAAGTATTTTTTTAAAAAAAAACCTACAAAAAACGCATTTTCAGCAATTATCCAATTAAAAACTGGAAAAAAAGTTTAAAGTTTATTATTAAATTATAGAAAATTTACGTACAACATTCCTATACAGTATTTAGAATTAGATGATTTTATGAGATGATAAAAATGAAAAGAACTGAACATCATTAAGGTAAAATCCTAGATTAAACGGAAAAATCAAAAAAATGTATAAAAAACGACTTACTACAACTTTACTTTGCTGTAATGAAAACGTCTTAATATGAAACAGTATGCGCTCGTTGCACTTCGCGAAACTTCCAGCTGCAGACAGTGGGAGGAGGTATTCTTGTCGGGCTGGTCAAACACCCAAACACCATATTAAATTAAACCAAATGCAAATGATAAATGATGATCACCAATCTTTTATACTATTTATTTACTAAAACAAAAAACCTGATTTTAAAAATTGATGTAGAATCACGTGGTGCGGGGGCCCCTTTGTGGTGTGGGCCCATAGGCTGCAGCCTAGGTAAAGGTTTCCCTTGCTCGAAAGCCAGTCGTATTCGACTCTAGGGTGCAGTGCTCATCTCTGTTTCTAAGCCGAAGAGCCAGCGCTGTCTGCTTCTGCAGACGTTTCCGTGGTCATGTGGCAGGCATGACTAGACACCGGAGCACATGGAACGGTGTTACCTTCCCTCCGAAGTGGTCCCTATTTATCTACTTGCAATTTCTTGCTTTCGAACTGCTAGGTTGGCAGGAGCTGGGACGAGGTAGCCTATGCTTAAATCCGGCCCTATCCTTCGGAAGGCTTTGAGGCTGGAGATACGTGAGCAGATACAGATCTTTTGTTCTGTCTTCCTTCCAAGAATGGAGCGGCCAGACAGTAAACAAACGAAGTCTCTGTAATTTTGTGTGTGTGCCCTATGATCTTCTGGTATTTGCTGTCAGCTTGTGATGGCAGGGAAGGGCTTATAGGAACAACACGTGTCTTTTTGATCAATCCTTTCTTTAATTTTAATTTGCATGTCAATCTGTCATTTAATGCTTTGCCCCCATAATTCTTTGATAAAAAAGAATTAGGATCAATAAAAAGAGATGACTCTAAAGAAATATGGGGTGAATTTGTTGAGCATTTCCTAAGAAAAGCAAGGAATAGGGTCAGGATAAGGATAGCAGCTCCCCCGTGGCTTAGTGGTTAAGGTGCTGAGTTGGAGACTGGTTTGGGTTTCATCACACTAGAGCTGCACTTGGGGACATGAAAGGAGTCTCATTCGGGCATCCCCTAAAAATCCTTTCAAACCAGAGTATTCTCTGGCACAAAACTATCTGGAAAGAGGGGACAAATATGGAAAAATTAAGTTATATACTGAGAGCAAGCAGATGGTTTACAACATCCCATTGATGATGGGGGGCAGCTATTCAATTACGTAATGGTTCAATATATATGTACACTAGCATATTTTGCCCGGCGGTGCCAGGCTTTTTAAAATTGTGTTGGATAGTAAAGGGTTTCATTTTTTTCTTGAACCAATGGTGCTGGACTGTTTTAAATGGTGTTGTAAGGTTTTGTGATTTTGTGGCTTCGAGGCGCTGCGTCCGCCTGCGGCGGACTTGCGCTCACAGTGTTTGTTTGTTTGTTTTTTTGCGTGCCGGCTTCCTCAGTGCCGGGCTCTTTAAATTGGTTTTTGAAGGTTTTTGTTTTATGTTTATGCACATTTTATTTTAATTTTATTTATTTATTTATTTTAATTTTATTTTATTTAGTATAGTTTAAAAGTTAATTTTGTTTTTTAAAATCTTTATGCATTTTTATTTTTATTTTATTTTTTGAGTGAAAAGTGATTTCTGGTGGGTTTTTTGGTATTTTTGAGATTAGTGTGATTATTTTTGATTGTTTTTAGAACTTATTTGATTAATTTTGGAATTAATCTTATTAGCTTCAATATTTTTGAATGTTTTTTCTCTTTTGGCCTCTGGGTGGGGGTGGTGAGCTTTTCTTCCTCTCTACAATTTTTCTCTCCTGTTCTCTGGGTGTCGCTTCTGGTAAGTTTTTTCTTTATTTTCTCATTTGAGTTCTGGTCCTCATGGATAGAAGACGTCTTTTGGTAAGCTCTCTGGGTTGTTGTTTTTTTGGGGGGGTGTTTGGGATTTTTGGGGAGGGGGGTCTGTGTGTTTTTTCTTGTTTGTTTTTGGCTGTTTTTGTGTTTCCTTTTTGGATTTTGAGTGTTTTTATTGTTTTTGGTTTGTGTTTTTGGGTTTATTTTTCCAGGGGGGGTGGCTTTCTTTCCCGCGGGCCATGCTGGCTGGCCCGTGGGGAAGAAGGGCAGCGGCGGTGGGGTTTTTTTTTTACTTTTATTTTTCGCATGCCGGCTGGCCCATCGAAAGGAAGGGCAGCGGCGGTGGGGGGGGTTCTTTTTTCCCCCCACGGGCCATGCTGGCTGGCCCGTGGGAAAGAAGGGCAGTGGCGGCGGGTGTTTTTTTGCTTTTATTTTTCATGCGCCGGCTGCCTCAGCGTTCTGCATGCTAATGGCGCGTAGGATGCTGGGGCTTGCAGTTTTGCCTGCGCGTGTTTGCTTACTGCAGCGGTTTTTTTTTCCTGCGGCTTTTTTTTTGATTGGCCGCGGCGCGTTTCCGAATGTTCCTTTTGCCGCGCCGCTCAGCCTGATTGGCTTTGGTGCGGCACGGCGCAAGGAACATTGGGAATCGAAGTTCCCTTTTTTTGTTTGTGTCCGGGGGGGCTCTTGCTCCCCGGCCGAAAATTTCAACCCGACAGTTACCTGCGAACCGGGTTCGAGCGAGTGAACGGAGGCCCATTACGGGCTAGTGGGGCCTGGTGCAACATCCTTTGTTACATTCCAACGGTTAATGCACCATTTTATAGGTATAGATGTGCAATGTTGTTGTTTGTTTGTTTTAGTAGTATGTTTGTAATAATTTAATAAAATTCATACAAAAAATAAAAGCAACACATGTCATTCTCCAAGCTCCTGATAGACAATGTTGGGGGAAATGAAATAAAGGGTTAATTGCACCTGTTGGGCCAAAGTTTGTACTTTCAGGCACCCTTGTTTGACAGACAAACTCCTCTTGGGTTTTCTTATACCTTTGTCTCAGTTACTCTTTTTAACTTTGGGAGATGTTTATGGCTGATTAAAAATAGTTCAAATCTCTAGGAACAACATTTACTGAAGATGGCAAAATGAAGAGATTAACATATGGTGCAGTAAGGCAAACCAAATTTTGGGGAAATAGCTCCCGCTCTTACAACACAAGGCAATATCAATCGACACAAAGCAACACCTCATACAAAGCATATTCATTCCCACCTTGTGTTACCAGTGCCAAACATGGACACTGACAGAAAAACAGGAATGAAAGTTGGTCACCATAGAAATGAGATGTCTGGATAGATTAAAGGTAAAGGTTTCCCTTGTTTGAAAGCCAGCCGTATCTGACTCTAGGGTTCAGTGCTCATCTCTGTTTCAAAGCCGAAGAGCCAGCGCTATCTGCTTCTGCAGACGTTTCCGTGGTCATGTGGCAGGCATGACTAGACACCGGAGCACACGGAACACTATTTACCTTCCCACCGAAGTGGTCCCTATTTATCTACTTGCAATTTCTTGCTTTTGGACTACCAGGTTGGCAGGAGCTGGAACCAAGACAGGAGCTCATTCTGTCCTGCAGTACTCGGGAATCGAACTGCCTCCCAGTCAGCGTTTTAGCCACTTGAGCCAGATTAGAAGGGATAAAATCAGGAATGAGATTATAAAAGAAAAAACAGGCATAGGACCACTCTTAAAATACAGAGACAACAAAAAAAAGTAGTTTTCCCATTTGGAGATAATGCCTTGGAATTCCATACCATACAAATGCTAATGTGAAGCAAGGAAAACCCAAAGGAAGGTGGAGAGATAACATCAAAGACACATTACAAGAATACCAAATAATGCCAGTGGAGGCAGCTAGAAGTGCCATAATAAGAATCTTGTATCTACCTTGACACCTGAAAGGGCACTTCTCCCCTTGTTATTTGATGATTTTGATCTGGTAATCAGCTTATAGGATCCCAATCACATTATTTGGGGAAGAGGCATCAGCTCTCAAGGTTTGAAACGGCACTGCTGCAGAAGGCCATGCCCACAAGGCAAACCAAAGGCCCTTTCATGACATTTTGTAGTCCTTCAGAGCCATGGAGCCTCCTGAAAATGGGAGCTTTGTTTGTTTGCTTGCTTGTTCAGTGTGCCAGTGACTTTCCATGGCTGATCGGGGACATGAATCCAGGGCTGCTAAATCCTCAGAGTCAGACACTCTGTCCAGTGCACTATGCTGGCTGTCAGTAGTCGAAAGTTGAATTTAAGTGGTATCTTCTTTGGAAAAGGACAGTCTGTCTGCAATTTGACATGTTAGCTTTCACCAACATTTGAGAAGCATTGATTTCATAGAACTGTGATGGTGGCACTCCAGGTGTTCTTGGACTTCAATTACCAGAAGCCCAGGTCAGGACTCCTGCTGATCAGGGCTTATGGGAATTGTAGTTCAAGAACATCTGGAGTGCCAAGGTTCGCCATCCCTGTCCTAGAATTATATAAGTGTCACTTTCAGCAAGAAATCATGATTGGTTTCTCCTCAGTATTCGACCAGTTTAAAATGGAGGAAGAGGCAGCAAATCAGAAAATGCAGCATCAGCATACAAATTTTTTTTTCAAGCAAGGCTTCAAAAGCACACAGCGTGAAATTTCCCTTTCCTGTGATAAACCAGCCTCCACTTTTGTCCCCAAATTTTGTTTCCAGCCCTGCGATGTTACATATTTCCTAGAAGCCCTGCTTTATAAATTTGTATTTTCTAGTTCATTAAATCTGTAAAAATATCAATTTAGAAATTTTCATTGAAATGTTTCCCCCACTATTCGGGTTGGTTAAAAATTAAGATTAATCATAATATATAATGACACACAAAGGAAATATGTCCTATGCATCAAGAACTGATGCTTTGTCTTCCTTGTCTAGGTCAGACGTGAAACTGCCAAAATGAAGGCACCTCTTGGTGTGTTCATTCTGCAGTTCCTTTTGCCTGACCTAGTGTGAGAAAGATTAGCCAGCAACACAAGGTTGCCGTTACCAGGATATGCCTGATTGTGGTTCAAAAATATCACAGTCTACGAGGAAGTTCTTTCTGTGTACCCCAAGAACTGATGCTGAATGCAGGAGACTTTGGGGATTGATTTAACTCTGTTGCTGCTGTATAGTGCTACCTAGTGACAACGGAAAGAGGAGGGAAGTACTCTGCTACTTAAGTATTGAACCACAAATGCAACATAAATTGATCAGAATCCATATGGTGGCGATACTGTATCTTAATTAGGCCCGACTCAAAACTCATATAAACACAAAAATAGGGTCAAACGGTGTAGATGAGAGAAAGGCTTTGAAGTACCGGATAGTGCTGTCCTGTTGACCATGGATGTTAATGCTCTTTACACATCATTTGTATGGTTTATAATTCTGAGCATGTTGTCACTTTAAATAATCAAGCCATTTCTGCCTCCTTACTGTATCTGAAAAATAAAATTATTTCACATGAATACATCGCTCAACACACAATATATATTGCAAACATTGTACCATGTGTTTTAACGTCTTTAAGCTTGTCATGATAGGATGATTTCTTCCCTGAAGCTAGTAGACACTTAAAAAACTCTTGGTATGTATTATGTTTAGATCTCTTGGTTTAAGGCTCACAGCCAAACTAAAATGTGTTGTCAGAGTGTATGATGAAGAAAAATTCTTTGGAAAAACTGGCAGTTATTATGATATTTTATTTCTTCACTCCTTCTCATTCTTGCAGTAAAAGAGACTTGAAAGATACTTCTGCCTCAAACGGTTTCTTTCTCTCATTTGCAACTAAAAACTCATAGATACATAGATAGATAAATCTTTATTGTCATTGTCCTGCACAGAACAATGAGATTTGGGGGGGGGGGCACTTATCAACCCAACAAAACCTAAAGAAAATACAACTATACAAAATTATCAACATACTCCCACCCCACATATACACATTTAACTCCTGTTGGATCGGGGCCGTGAAGCGGCTGTTGGGTCCCGGAGGAGACTGGTCAAGCAATGAGACACGAGGCAAGATGGAACGAAGACCAGTGATTTAATGAGGCAGATCATCAGTATTTATCATGTACAGGCTGCATGCAAAAGAACTGCGATCTGGCAGAATCCATATGCCATGTTTACATGAGTTAATTGGGAAACTCTTCAGGGGAGTTAATTAACCAACTTAATAAATGACAGGGAACTCCATTGTTCCAAGCTATCTGGGGTAAACATGTGGCTGGTATTGGTTTTAGGACTTAAGGTAATCCGCAGATGCGAGATTACCCATTACATGACTAGCGAGTTAGTCATTAGCTTCCTATTGTCCAAGCTGCTTGTCAGGTCAGCTGTGGGTGAATTAAACCCTATCTAATATTCCGCTCCCCCAATTTCTGTCCCTTCAGAAACCCCTGGTAACGAGGTGATCGCCCATCATCGGGGTTCTGTCAGGGCCAGTATACCAATTGTGTGCGCGGATACCACAAACTCCTAAATGTGACATCTGCTGTGTGATCATTTGAGATTAAAAAGTCTTTTCATCAAGTATGATGTTACACAAAAGAAGAGGACATGTTGTCTGTCTGCTGTCTGAACATGTAATCTAACTCCTCAACCCCTATACCACCCTGCAGACTACACTGCTGTATCTTTGAGCTTTATGTCCCCACCCACCCACCCTGCCTTTTGTAACATCTTACACATAAAAAAGTAGGGACTGCAGTGGCTTAGTGGTTAAGATGCTGAACTTGATGACTGGAAGGTCGGCAGGTCAGCAGTTTGAGAACCGAGTGACTTCCTGTCTCTGTTCCAGCTCCTGCCAACCTAGCAGTTAGAAAGCAAGAAATTGCAAGTAGATAAATAGGTACCCCTTTGGTGGGAAAGTAAACAGTGTTCTGTGCACTTCAGTGTCTAGCATGCCTGCCACATGTCCACAGAAACATCTGCAGATGCAGACAGCACTGGCTCTTTGGCTATAAACAGAGATGACCACTGAAACCTAGAGTCAGATACAACTGGCTTTCGTTCAAGGGCAACCTTTACCTTACACATCAAAAAGACTTTATCTCAGAAAGTATAGTCTCATGAGGCTTTAACCAGCAGCATTTGCAACTGTCCTCCCTGGCACAGCGTGCAGCTTCAGTCAAGACCTGAATGTACCCAGTTTGGTGCTATTCAAGATTTGGGACCCAGTGAAGTTCATGAACTGACTGACTCACAAGTTTAGACAACTTTTAGTTTTCTAGTCATAGTTACAGCTTGCTTTTCTTCCAATGGTCTCAAGGTGGCATATATGTAGGACTCCTGGCCCTCATTTCATCCTCATAATAACCTCATCCCCATTCCTGTCAGATGAAACAGCCTGAGAAGATGATGGGTCACGGATCACGTTGCAAGTTTCCTGGCTGAATGGGGCCTAGAACCTGGGCCATCCAAGTCCAGTTGATACATTTAAAATGTTAGACTAGAAAAATATTATCTTAGGAAATAGAAGCCCACCAAAATCAGGCCCAGAAGAGAAAGCCAGAGCTGGTAGGACAAGAAAGGATAGTGGACAAAAGGACTGGCTGTTCAGTGCTGAATATTTATTTCCTGCATTCTAGGAATGAAAGCAAACAATTTGTGACCACAACTTCTATTAAATTGGTGAACATTCCTAAAACTCTCTTTGCTTCATTTTTGTGAATTTTGAATCCTGCATGAAGTTCTATCCAGCTCTGGTTGACTTGAAAGGAAGTATTTTTTGGCCCTGGTCCAATGGGCTCTCTTAGCTTATCATTTCTCTAGGTCCCGTGGACATCCCTATTATATAATTTACTAGCATATTTGTGCCCAGCCAGCCGGGCATTTTTAATGTGTGTGTTGGTGGTTATGGGTGGTTTTGGGTGTGCACAACCACCATCACCCATACAATACCACTCCAACCACCAACACACACATTAAAAATTCCTGGCAAGGCAGGAGTGTCGTGTGTGTGTGTGTGTGTGTGTGTGTGTGAGAGAGAGAGAGAGAGAGAGAGAGAGAGAGAGAAGCAGTGTGTGTATGTGAGAGAGAGTGAGAGAGGAAGAGAGACTGACAGATAGAGTAGACCACCAGAGGGCGCTAGTGAGTTAGATAGATTGAGGGACAGGGGAGGAGACAGTCTGACAGAGGAGACCGGCAAATAGGATGTGTGCAGGTATGTTTGGAGGGAAGGTTTGTTGTTAGGTGGTTGTTCCGCAGTGTGTGGGTGGGTAGTGTTTCCTGTGTGTGTGTGTGTGAGAGAGAGAGAGAGAGAGAGAGAGTTTTCTGTGGGTTGGCTGGGAACGAAAGTTTTGTTCCCAGCCAACCCAGAGAGAAGCGATTCCTTTTCTTTGGGAGGCAAAGGCACCTTTGCCTCCCGGAGAGAAGGAATCCACGTAACGGAGAGGCGTTGTTTCTCTCTGGATTGGCTGGGAATGAAAGTTTTGTCCCCAGCCAACCCAGAGAGAAGCGAGGCCGAGACGTAGAAGGCCGCACCGGGAGGGAAAGGCTTCCAGGAAAGGGACCTTGGTGTCCTGGTGGACAACTCAATGAAGGTGTCAACCCAGTGTGCCTCAGCAGTGAAAAAAGCAAACTCAATGCTAGGGATCATTAGGAAGGGTATAGAAAATAAGTCAGCAAGTGTCATTTTGCCTCTTTATAAATCTATGGTGAGGCCCCATCTGGAATACTGTGTACAGTTCTGGTCGCCATACCTCCAGAAGGATATTATGGAGCTGGAAAAAGTGCAGAGGAGGGCAACCAGAATGATTAGGGGACTGGAACACCTTCCTTACCATCTGAGGCTGCAACGGTTGGGCCTCTTCACTCTTGAACGACGACGTCTAAGAGGTGACCTGATTGAAGTTTATAAAATCATGCACGGTGTGGACAAAGTAGATAAGGAAAAACTGTTTTCCCTATCGCATAACACTAGAACTAGGGGACACTCCATGAAACTTTTGGGTACTAGTTCTCAAACAAATAAGAGAAAGTACTTTTTCACCCAGAGGATTACTGGTCTATGGAACTCCCTGCCAGAAGAAGTGGTGACAGCTGTCAGTCTTGACAGCTTTAAGAAAGGATTAGACAAGTTCATGGAGGACAAGAGTATCAATGGCTATAATTATGGATACTTAAGGACAACCTCCGGGTTGGAGAGATAGGCAGGATATCTCTCAATATCATTTCCAGGGAATCCTAAGCAGGTGAAGGCATATGCTTGGGAATACCCTGAAATGGTGAGCCACTGTGTGAGACAGAATGCTGGACTGGATGGGCTGTGGCCTGTTCCAGCAAGGCTGTTCTTATGTTCTTATGTTCTTATGACTTTTAAAGACCCAGCTGGAGCCAGGAGGTAAGCGTGGTCGGTGGGGGTTAGGAATGGGGGGCTAGGTGGTTGTGCTGGGGGGTGGTTGCCGTGGTTACCAGGGCTGTGCCTCGCCCCCCCTTCCCTAACCCCTACCGACCATGCGCTTACCTCCTGGTTCCAGCTGGGTCTTTAAAAGTCTTTCCCTCCCGGCGGTTTTGTTTTTTTTAAACTGCCGTGCCGCGCTTTCCCAGCCTCTGTGCTCGTGTCCCTCAGCCTGATTGGCTGAGGGGTTGCACAACGCAGAGGACTCTGGGAATCGTAGTTTTATTTTTTTGGTCGCGTTCGTGGGGCTGCTGCCCCACTGGCAATCACCAAAACCCCACAGCGCTGGGAAGGCAGGGGTTACAGTGGGTGCGGAAGCCTAGGTCGGGAATGGTTGGGCCTGGTGCAGGAGCCTTTGAATGAACCCAACGGTTAAGGGCTCTTTTTATAGGTATAGATAGCTTAGTGCAGGAGTTCTCAACCTTTTAAAGCCGAGGGCCGGGTCACACTCCCTCAGACAGCTTCGGGGGCCGGACGGCCATTTTGCCCTTTCTCCACCACATGGCATTTCCGGGGGCCACAATGGGGGGCCACATGAAATGGCTGCAGGTTGAGAATCCTTGGCTTAATGAGCTGGAACACCTGACCATACAGCCAAGGAATACTGTGCCTTGTAAGAAAAGAGCCAGCTCGTGTGGCCTTGACCAAGCTACACAATCCAAAAAGAGGATGCAGCAATAAGCTTACGCTGGCAGAGCAAATAAATGGTCTATAAAGGAATTCTAAAAATGAGGGAACACCAAACGAAAAAAATATCAGCATCAAATCAGGCACAGTTGTAGGAGATAGTCAGGTCTTGCTCTGTGCCAAATTTGGGGATGTTTGGGCAAAAAAGATTTTGTTATGCTTTTTAAAAAAAATTAAAACTGTTTCACCCCATTCAGAAATGTGGCAACAAATATCCCCAGATATAAAATATCTTATATACATTGGAAATACCAATCTTGTCTATCATGAAAGAGAACGGTTTGTCCCACCTACATTTTTTTTTTTGAAAGAATTCAGGATGAGGTGTGTGTGAAACATTACTCCTAAAAAAAAAACCAATTTCAAACAGGAGAATGGTTTTTGTTATAACACTGAGCATGCCCGGAACAGGCTTGCCAGCAAATGCTTTGCAAAGTAGGTACATTATTACAGCTTTGTGGGTGGGGATGGAGATGTTTGGGGAGGTGTAGGGCAATGAAAGGTCACAGAAATAGAGTTAAAAGACAGTTTTTCTTTTAAAAGTAAAAAACAACAACCCACAGGCTTGTTTTAGAAATGGAGTGATAAACCTCCAAAAAGAGTGTTATTTTGCAGTGAATCTTCAGGACGTCAACATAGAATTTTGTAAGGCACTGTGAGAAAGTAGACACTCAAGCCAGTGTGCATGAAGAGCCCTGGTAGCGCAGTGGTTAAACTGCTGTAATGCACCTTTCAAAATATTTGGTACAGAGGGGTTATTCTTGCTCCTGTCCTATCCCAGAAACCATAGTACAGACCATGTGCTTATCTTCTGGGATATTCTAGCACTGGATAATTCTACCAGAGGGAAATTTCTGTTGGAAGTTATGTGTAGTGTATGTATAATCAAACTTCCATTTTAAAAAAGCCAGGAAATTAAACTCTTTAAAAAAACATTTAGGTTTATGAATGTGGGATATTGTGCTTCAAAATCTATGATTCAAAGTGTTAGGAAATGGGCGACATTGCCAGCAGGAAAAAGAATGCCAAGCTTTACATAGCATAGAACAGCCTGAATGTTGACAACACCAAAGGCTTAATCAAGATGGTATATAACTGTGGTTCCCAATGTGGGGCACACGCCCCACTGGGGGACTTCAATTCCCAGAAGCCTACGTCAGTATATTGGCTGATTAGTGCTTTGGGGAATTGACTTAGATTTCTGGGAATTGAAGTCCAAAAACCAAAGGTTGGGAAACACTGGTCTATAGCAGTGGTAGTGAACCTGTGGCATGTGTGCCAGAGGCATACCTGTCAACCATCCCAATTTGGCTGGGTTTACCACGGAATTTGACGCTGATTGACGTCATAACCCTCCCGTGCTGCCAAAACCCCGTAATTTGGCAGTGGGGGAAACACTTTCCACGCATGCGTGGAAGTGCTTCGCCGCTTGTGGAGCCCCTACGCAAGCAGCGGAGCGCTTCCACCATAGCTGTCAAGTATCCCTTATTGGCCGGGAAAACCCCTTATTTTACCCTCTTTCCCACTGTCATCCCTTATTAATTAGACTTCAATGCCCTATTGCCGCCATTGGAGGGCAGCACAGGATAAGCATAGCTGTCAAGTATCTCTTATTTGCTGGGAAATTTCCCTTATTTCCAAATCCAAAACTTGACAGGTATGGCTTCCACACATGCGTGGAAGGGTTCTACACAAGTGTAAAACCCTTCCCGCATGCATGGAAAGCGACCTGCACACAAGCGATCTGTGCAGGTTCCGTTTTTGACAGGTATGGCCAGAGGGGGCACTTAGAGCCCTCTCTGTAGGCATGTGTGCCGTCTGTCGCCCCAGCACAGAGCTCACCCCGCCCCTCTGCCCAGCAGTCCAATGGGAGTGCTTCCTCCCTCCCCCCAGCACAGAGTTCACTCCGCCCCTCTGTGGTGCAGATGGCAGCCTGTTGAGTTTGGGCACTCAGTCTCTAAAAGTTTCGCCTTTACTGGTCTATAAGATACCCTCTTGTGCACACTACTCTCCACACTTGTCAAAAACCAACTATGACAATTGGCTTTGTGTTTCAGTGAGAACTGGTTAACTGATGAAAAAGTAAGTCAGCTTTTGAGATTTTCCTTTAGTTGGTGTCTCTTTGTGAATCATAGTGAGTCAATAGACCATATTGACTGCTGCCATTTGTGTTGTCAGCATACCGGCTATCCAAACAGTGAGGGGGTTGGGGGTAACAAGTGGGGTGGGGTACTACAAGGTTCAGTCTTGGGCCTAGGGCTCTTCAACATTTACATTAATGAATTGAATGAGGATGTGGAGGAAATTTCAAATTCGTGGATGGCACAAAATTGGGTGGAATAGCTAATACCTTAGAAGACAGGAACAAAATAAAAAATGATCTTCTGTTGTTGAAAACAAAATAATGAAATTTAGTAGGGATAATTGCAGAGTTCTACACCTGGTGGGGGACCAAATGCACAATTACAGGAAGGGGAAAATTGGCTCATTAGTATTACAAGTAAAAAGGATATTGGAATTGTTGTAGATTTCGAGCTAAATATGAGTCAACAGTGTAATGTGACGGCAAAAAACCCACAAGTGCTATATTAGGCTGCATTTGCAGGAGTACAGTCTCCAAAAACCATGGAGGGGCCATTCAACAATCATGTGATCCTTTTTTCTGGGGAAAATTGACACACACACCCTATGTAATCCAACTGCAATTTTCACTTTGACCCCGTCCCCCCCCCTTCAAATTACGTGATTTGAACCAAATAGTACTGTATTTTGCACCACCAACCAGTGGTGGCGTTGCAGGGGAAATGGGCGGGCAGGCCAATTGCACTGAAGCAGGAAGCGATGCTCTAGCCTAGCCTCTTGTTCTCCCTGCAACCAGGAAGCATGGCTTTCCCCCTCCATTTTCACCGCATGGAGCAAGGCACAAAAGTAAATAAAATCCTTTCTTTTTATGCACAGGTTTGGTTTCCCACTGTCGGTTAAAAACAGCTCCAAATGGATTGCGTAATTTTGACCTGACCACACACACACACACACACACCTGACCTCATGTAGTTTTTCTGTAATTCGGATGGCAGACCCCCCCCCTCCCCCCTTTGAGGATCACATAATTGTTGAATGGCCTGAGGTACAATTCTCCCTCTATTCAATATTCATCAGACCACATCTACAGTAGTGTACTCAGTTCTGGACATGGCACTTTACGAAAGATACTAACAAAATGGAACAAGTTCAGAGGAGAGAAACAAGAATGGTCATGGGACTGAAAACTAAGCCCTATGAGGATAGACTGAAGGAACAGGACATGTTTAGCCTCGTGAAAAGGAGACTGAGAGGGGATAAGATAGCACTTTTCAAATACAGTGGAACCTCATACAACAATCATCCCATATAGCAATGAAATTGCATAACAATTAGGTTTTAGGGGGAAATGGCATGCCACATAACAATTTTCCCTATGGAAAAAAGCATACAACAATTTTTCAATGGGAAAAACTATTTACCAAAAAAAAGAGAAATCGTTGTATGATACATCCCATAGGGAAAATCGCTATACAATGTATGTATCATATAGCAATTGTTTCATACAACAACAAGCCCAGTGGAACAGATTGAAATCATTGTATGAGGTACTATACAGCGTTCCGTGCGCTCTGGTGTCTAGTCTTGCCTGCCACATGACCATGGAAACGTCTGCAGAAGCAGGCAGCCCTGGCTCTTCGGTTTTGAAACAGAGATGAGCACTGAACCCTAGAGTCGGATACGATTGGCTTCCGAGCAAGGGAAACCTTATGAGATACCACTGTACTGTACTAAGATAGTCATAAATACGAGGGGCAGAATCTGTTCTCAGCGGACCTCCTGCCAATTGAGCTCCGACTCCAGGCGGGGTTGCTGCCCTTCAGGAAAGAACTAAAAACCTGGCTGGTGAAGCAGGTGTGGGGCACTGGTGAGGTGCTGACCCATGCCTGCTGGCTGATAAAATAACAGCAACAAAGCTCCCTCTTTTAATTCTCTTTCTTTAATCCTCGGTCTTTTAATTTCTGTAGTACACTGGTTTTTTATGGGTGTGGTTTTAATGTTTGGTTTTGTATTGTTGTATTGTTTTTAATGCTGTGAGCCGCCCTGAGTCATTTTGAGTTGGGTGGCTATACAAATTGGAAATTAAAATTAATTTTTTTAAAAAAAAACTCCTATGCTCCAATAATGGCTCAAGTTATTGGAAGCCAGATATAGGTTGAATATTAGGGAAAACGTCTTAACTGTTAGAGCAATATGACAAAGGAACCAATTACTTCTGGAGGTGGTGAGTGCTCTGATGCTGGGGGCATTCAAAAGACAATTGGACAGTCTTCTATCACATTTGTTTTGATTTAGATTACTGCATCATGCAGGGGGTTGGGCCTTATGGTTCCCTTCCAACTCAGTTATTCTGTGCTTCTAAGGCCTGTGGGCAGGATCCGGCCCATGGTGCCATTGCATGTGACCCCATCCCTCCAAGAGCATTCAAAAACAAAATGGCTACCCCTTTGAAGCTGTTGGGACAAAATGGCCACCGCCAACATGCAGGCAGGGCAAAATGGCCATCCAGCCCTTGAAGCTGACTGAGAGAGCGTGACCTGGCCCTGAGCTTGAAAAGGTTTGGAACCCCTGATGTAAAGCCTGGCATCCTTTTTCCTTCTGGCAATGCAAGTACAGTACAATAAAACCCCGAGTTATGCAAAAAGTCCATTCCACAGCAAGTTTTGCAACTCAAGTTCTCCTTCGTATAGTTTGTGAATCCACACTCATGGGTTATGCGCCTGCGCAGAACAGCCGATCGGAGGCTTGAAAAGCTATTGGTCAAAAGTTTTGGCGGTAAGACCGCCCACCGTACCGCCCACCCTGAGGCGCCCGCGCGCCATTTTACCTCAGTTCTCTTCTTTCCGCCGTAGCAGCAGGACGATCGTTGAGAGCTTCCTCAATTTTTTCGCCCTTCTGAGGGAAAGTCTTTTTGGCAAATCTCAATTTTTCTCGGTGATCTTGTCCTCCGGGCAGGATCGCCACCCCGGCTCTGTCTCTTCTCTTGAGTGGATTCAGTAGCCAATTTTTCGCATCGATCACCGTCTCCCCCCTCAAGGGGGTGGCGGCTGGTCGGCCCTTCGGGGTACTCGTCTCCAGAAACTTCCACTGGAAGAATTTTTTCCGCGGTTGATGGCTGCAGCGTTTAAACAGTGCACGGCTTGCCTTAAGAAGTTTCCGGCTTCCGACGGACACAGCCTGTGCCTCTTTTGTTTGGGAGAGTCGCATCAGAGCCAGTCTTGCCCGCATTGCAAAAAGTTTACGCGCCTCGCGGTGCAGAACCGAAGCAATCGCCTCAAGGCTCACCTGATGGAGCTCGCTCTGGCTCCCGCCGCGTCCGCCTCCACGGCCGCCGCTGCCGCTCAACCACCGCCGGCCTCTTCCTCCGTGCTTCCGATGAGGAAGAAGAAGAAGAAGGACAAGAACGGTGAGAAGAAGCGCAAGCGTGGGTCGGAGAAGAGACGGTCGCTTCCCCCCACTCCGCGCACACCCGCCTCTCCCGGGCCTTCTCCGCCGTTCTCGACTGCCCGATGTCCTTCTCCGGGATCCTCCATCTGGGGAGGACGGTCGTCTTCCGGGTCACCTGAGAAAGGACGCAGGGCTGGGGCTCCAGCTCGCCCACCTCAGGTGCTCTCCTCTCCTCCTCGGGGCAGAAACTCCTCGCCGAGGCAGGCCTCCGTCTCTCCACGGCCCAGAACACCGACGGACGAGGCGGTCGCCACCGTTTCGACGACCGTTTCGCCGACACCGACGCCGGCCACCGTTTCGGCTCCCACCGTTTCGTGGGCCACCATCCCGCCGGCCACCGGAGCTCCACCGCCAGCGGACTCGGACGCGTCTCAGATGGCCCTCGTCCGAGAGATGTTTCAGGCCATGGCGTCGTTTGCGACCAGGTTCCAGACCTCCACGCCTGCGGCCTCTGCGGCTCCGGTTCCGACCACCGCAAGCCCCGGGCATCCCGGCTCTGCCGCGGCCCCACCGACCTCCCGTGGGTCGAGTACCCGCTCCGCCGGCCCACCCAACCCGTCATGGTGTGGTCCGGACGTTGATGCGGTGGACGCCCATCCCGCCGGCCCGCCCAGGCCGTACTGGCGCGGTCCGGACGTGGACGAAAGACTGCCTCCCTCGTCCTCCGATGAGTCCAGCTCGTCGTCGGAGGAGGACGAGGGAGACGTCGACGCCGAGCGCACGCCGGAACAAGCCATCGGCTCGGTGGACCCACCGCGTGGTGAGGACCAGCGCTCACTGACCGCCATGCTCACGAGGCTCGGCACCGCCCTCAACCTGAAGGTCGACCAGCCGCCGTTGGAGGGTGAGGATCAGATGACCGCGAAGCTCGACAGGCGTGCCGTGCGACCGGTCCACATAACCATGCTCCCCTCCATGATGACCACGGCGAGGGCGACGTGGAAGAAACCTTTGGCGGCACACTCCGTTTCGTCCAGGCTCGACAGCATGTACCGGGTCCTGGACGAGAACGTCGAGTTCTTGCAGGCGCACCCCCTGCCGAATTCCCTGGTGGTCAAGGCCTTCCAGCATAGGACGGCCACCAGCGGATTCCCGGTCCCGTCGACGCCGGAGGGAAAGAAATTGGACGCGGTGGGGCGTAAGTTTTACGCCACCGGTTCCCTATTCTTTCGGGCCGCAAACTATTCGGCCGCCATGGGCCTGTACCAATCTCACCTCTGGGAGCAGGTGAAGGTTGAGACGGCTAAACTGCCCGCAGATGCCCAGAAGAGGATTGACGCGCTGGCCGCCGAGGGGGACTTCGTCGCCGAGCAGTTGATGCGCACTGCCCGGCATATCAACGATTATGCGGCAAAAGACATGGCCTCCGCAATCTACCTCCGTCGCCATGCTTGGCTCAGGGACACCTCCCTCGATGACGCTATGAAAAAGCTCATCGAGGAGTTTCCCTTCGACGGGCAGGGCCTCTTCGGTCAGGACACCGATAAGGTCCTGAATGAGATGCGCCAGACCAGTTCCACGGCGAAGTTCCTGGGGCTCACCACGCCGGCAACTTCCACCAGGCCGAGGTTCCAGCCCTTCACACGGCGGTTCCAGGGCAACCCACAGCAGCAGGGACCGGCGGAGCAGCCTAGATCCAGCTCCTATAAACAGCGGCGACAACACAAACCCCGCTACCGGCCCTACGGACAGGACAAGCGTTCGACCGCGAGGCCCAAGCCCCGCGTTTGAAGCTGCGACGGCCGAGTCTCTCTCGCTCCACATCCCGTACCTCCCCCTCCGGAACTTCCTCCAGGCATGGTCGGGCATCACGGACGACCAGTGGGTCTTAAAGATCTTGTCCTCTGGCTACGCCATCGAGTTCGTGCGGGTGCCTCGAGTAGGAAGACATCGTCTCACCACCTCGTCCCCCCATTTGGAGGAAGAAATAGCAACCCTTCTCTCCAAGGGAGCCATCGAGCGGGTAGCACCGTCCGACTGGGACAACGGCTTCTACTCGAGGTACTTCGTGGTCCAGAAGAAGGACGGAGGCCTTCGCCCTATCCTGGACCTACGCCGCCTGAACAAATGCATCCACACCAGGAAGTTCCGGATGGTGACCCTACAAACCGTCCTCCCCCTCATCAACAAAGGGGACTGGTTCACAGTCATAGACCTCAAGGATGCCTACTTCCACGTCTCCATCCTCGAGGAACACAGACGGTTTCTCCGCTTCCGTATCGACCATTCCGTGTACCAGTACCGATGCCTACCGTTCGGTCTGGCCACGGCACCGCGGGTCTTCACCAAATGCATGGCTCCGGTGGCTGCATTCCTCCGCCAACGGGGCATCAGGGTCTTCCCATACATCGACGATTGGTTGATCGTCTCCCCCACCAAATCGTCGGCCGTTCGGGACACACAATACACGGTTCACCTCATGGAGAGTCTCGGCCTCAGGATCAACTTCACCAAGTCGAAGTTGACTCCCTCCCAGCGCGTCGAGTACATTGGAGCGGTACTCGACTCGCTCATTACGAGAGCCTACGCCCCCCAGAAACGCTTACGGGACATTGCGCAGGGGGTGAGCGAACTGCGCACGAAACCGTGCATCCGGGCGAAGAAGGCTCAGAGACTTCTAGGCCTGATGGCCTCAACGACGGCAGTGATCCCCCATGCCAAATTGAAATTCAGGTCCCTGCAATCGTGGCTCCTTCACGAGTTCGACGCACTTCGGGAGAGCCAATGCAAACGGTTGACCCCATCTCCAGAACTGAGGGACCAACTGCTATGGTGGTCCACACCACTCAACGTGGCCACGGGGAAGAGTTTCTACCCCCCGCAACCTTCACTGCAGATACTGACCGACGCGAGCAACCTCGGCTGGGGCGCTGCTTGCGGGACTCTCACGGTCAACGACGCCTGGGCACCGCACGAAACGGTGCACCACATAAATTACTTGGAGCTGCTGGCCATTTGGAAGGCCCTGCGCTCCTTCGAGACTCTGCTCACCGGCAAGGCGGTTCAAGTGGCCTCGGACAATACCACGGCGGTGGCGTACCTCAACAAGCAGGGAGGAACACGGTCCACCACCCTCTTGTACCTTGCAGTGCAGTTGTGGGAATGGTGCCTGGAGAGGCACATTTTCCCAATTGGAGTGCACATTCAGGGCACACTGAATGTCTTGGCAGACCACCTGAGCCGTCTCACCTCGACGACCCACGAATGGGAGCTGGACGACGGAGTGTTCCAGTCCCTGTGCCAGGTCTGGGGGACGCCGAGCATCGACCTCTTTGCATCGGAGTCCAACAAGAAACTCACCAGGTACTGCTCCAGAGCAGGCATCGGACCGAACTCCGAGGGCGATGCCTTCATGAAACGGTGGGATCAGGACTATCTCTATGCCTTTCCTCCGTTTCCTCTGGTCCAGAAGGTACTCACCAGGATGCACCAACACAGAGCCAATGCAATTCTGGTGGCACCGGCGTGGCCGCGCCAACCCTGGTTTCCGCTACTGTTGCGCATGTCGTCACAGTATCGCACACTGCCGGAATCACCGACACTCCTCCAAATGGAGCAGGGCCAGCTGCACCATTCGGACCTGCCCAGCCTCCACCTCACCGCGTGGAGGATAACCCCAGACTGGCCAGGATCCTTGAACTAGCGCGGCGCCCTTCCACAAGGAAGTCCTACGCTTCCAAATACAGGCGTTTTTGTGCTTTCCTGGCCGCCCGGCAAACGCCCCCCACCCAGGTGGGACTGCAGGACATTTTAACCTACCTCCTCCAGCTGGCGGAGTCTGGTCTCAGCATCACCTCCATCCGAGTGCATCTCGCAGCAGTGGTAGCGCACTCTCCTGCTGGCTCGCCCGCTTCCGGGGCCTTCCGCGACCAAACGGTAAAGCGCTTCCTCAAGGGACTAAAGAACGCTTTTCCGCCGGCCCGGACACCGACGGCTCAATGGTCACTGTCCACCGTTCTCAACGCGCTCACCAGGACCCCCTTCGAGCCCTTGGCTACCGCCGATGTTCGTCTCCTCACATGGAAGACAGCATTCCTGGTGGCCATCACGTCTGCACGACGAGCTGGTGAGCTGGTTGCCCTGCGAGCAGACGCACCTTTTCTCCAGTTCTTCAACGACCGCGTCGTCCTCCAAGCGGACATCACCTTTCTACCCAAGGTGGTCTCCAAGTTTCACATGGCACAAACTATCTCCTTGCCAACCTTCTTCCAGAACCCCACTAACGCCCAAGAAAGGACTTGGCACACGCTGGATGTGAAACGAGCTTTATTGTTTTACACCAGCAGGACTAGAGAGTTCAGGAAGTCACAACGCCTCTTTGTGGCTTATGGGGGAAAGTCCAAGGGTGAACCCATCTCTGCTCAAAGGTTCTCCAAATGGATCACCTCTACCATCTACCTGGCCTACGAGTCAGCTTCACTGCCACCTCCACCGCATGTCAGGGCGCATTCCACCAGGGCGGTTGCCACATCCACTGCCTTTCTGGAGGGCACACCGCTTGAGGACATATGTAAGGCTGCCACCTGGTCCAGACCTTCCACATTTGTCCAGCACTACAGGGTGGACACCAGAGCCACTGCGGACGCCAGGCTTGGCCGTGTCGTCCTCACCAGAGGGCTCCGGACTCAACGCCCCTGACGGGTCCACCTACGGGTTCTTCAGCTCATCGTGGGATCATCTCATCCGACTGCCCACCGACCAAGTAAGTGTGAGCTTGCTAATCTCCCATGAGTGTGGATTCACAAACTATACGAAGGAGAAAGTTCGGTTTCACTTACCAGTGATAACTTTCGTTCTTCGAGTATATAGTTTGTGAATACACACTACCCACCCTGCCTCCCCTCTTGAGCTGCACGGATGAGATCAGTTGGTTTATCCTGTGCTTGGCTTAAGTATGGAACTGAGGTAAAATGGCGCGCGGGCGCCTCAGGGTGGGCGGTACGGTGGGCGGTCTTACCGCCAAAACTTTTGACCAATAGCTTTTCAAGCCTCCGATCGGCTGTTCTGCGCAGGCGCATAACCCATGAGTGTGTATTCACAAACTATATACTCGAAGAACGAAAGTTATCACTGGTAAGTGAAACCGAACTTTTTTGCGTAACTCAAGGCATCCCCATAGGGAGGCACAGGAAAAAAACAAACAAAAAATGTAATTTAAATGGGGCGCTCTCCTTACTTTTGCTGCTGCTTCCACGTGCTTCTCCAGAGTCGGAAACACGTCGCTGCTGCAGCTCTGCCACCCCTGCCACCTCTGGGAGCGTCAGGGGACCCGATCCAGGCTGTTTCCAACACCCCCAACCTTCCCAGGCGGTGCTGCAAGGCAAAATGCTGGGGGGAAAGTCCTTCATCGGCTGCAGGTTTTGCCTTGCAGCACCACCTGGGAAGGTTGGGGGACGCCGGAAACAGCCCGGATCGGATCCCCTGCCCTTCCAGCGGCGGCAGGGGCAGTGGAGAGCCCAAAATGGGTGGAAAAAAACTCCGTTGTGATGGATTTTCCCCGCCCATTTTGGGCTCTCCACCACCCCTGCTGCATCTGGGAGGGTAAGGGGACCTGATCCGCGCTGTTTCCGACGTCCCCTGACCTTCCCAGGTGGTACTGCAAGGCAAAACCTGCAGCCCATGAAGAAGTTTCCCCCCCGGCCTTTTGCTTTGCAGCACCGCCCGGGACCAGCCGCCTCCACCGCCGCCACCATGGTAAGTCACTTCTTGAGACTTCCAGTGGTGGGGGTGTGTGGATTTTTAGTGATCAAAATGGCAGCAACGCCATTTTGATCTCTAAAGACCTGCGTCAGGGTTTTGCTGAATTTCGTAAATTGGGATATTTTCGTAAATCGGGGCATGAAATTCAGCACAAAACCCTTTTGTAAGTAGATTCATTCGTAACTTGAGGCATTTGTAAGTCGGGGTTTTACTGTACGATATTGTGCAGCAATAGTGAGTCCTTTCCTTGCACAGTATCCCACATTCAGAAGCTAGAGGTACTGTATTTTGAAGAATTGAATATCTCACTCTAGCACAACCCCCAGTCAGGTTTCTCATAGCTGGGACATTCTGGGAAATTAAGTTTTTAAAAAAGAAAAAGTTCTAAGCTCTGTCATACAGTTATCTAAAAATATTTTATATAAATACAGAAGTACAGATTATGGTCTGATACGTGTTTTAGAAGCAATGTTACTAATTAAGTCATCTGTGCTGGCTTCCAGTTTGCTTTCAAACACAATCCAAAGTGTCTGGTTTTGATTTACTAACCCACAAATGGTCTGAAGCCAGGAAATCTGAAGGAAAAACTTACCCTATGCTCCTGCTGTCAAGAGATCAAGGACATAAATTGTCAACAGGTGGACTATGTAAAATAAACGTGTGAAGCCAAAGAAGAAGACAGGGTTGCTTCTAGGGAAACACATCCTTAACATATCATGACATACTGTATCTGTGATTCTTTGTAGGTGAACAAGAAGGAAATGACACCTCCAGCTGTTTCCTTTTGGAGCTAGAGAGAATATTGCATTTCAAAAAGTACTTCTTTAGAAAAAGCATTTCAGAAGCTGTTTTCTCTAAGGCAGAACTGGGAATCTAGCTGTTGCTTCTAGGGAAATGTGGATTGTGTGACTGGAGGCAGCCTTCCTAGTAATCTTCAAAAGTATTAGGAGTCACTAGGGACAATCACAATAGTCCTTTGGGAAAAAAGTAAAAAACCCAGTGAAAGTGTAATTGGAAGATTTTCTTGTTCTTAAGAAAAAATGAAACTTTTTGTTGTTCAGTCGCACAGTCGATTCCGCCCCTTTGCGACCCTATGGACCATTGCCCACCAGGCACCTCTGTCTTCCACCAATCTCTTCAGCCCGCCCAGCTCTATGCCCATTGCGTCTACAATGCCATCTAGCCATCTCATCTTTGGCTGCCCCCTTCTTCTTTTGCCCTCCACCTTTCCCAACATCAAGGCTTTATCAAGTGAATCCTCTCTTCTCATTTGATGTCCAAAGTACTTTAGCTTCATCTTTACTATTTGACCTTCTAAGGAGTAGTCAGGGTTGATTTCTTCTAGGATCGAACTATTTGTTCTCCTCGCTGTCCAGGGGACTCTCAAAACTCTCCTCCAACACCACATCTCAAAGGCATCTATTCTTCTGCGCTCAGCTTTCCTAATGGTCCAGCTCTCACAACCATACATTACCACTGGGAATACCATTGCTTTGACTATGCGAATTTTTGTTTGCAATGTAATATCTCTACTTTTCACTATGTGGTTTCTTATAGCTTGTCACCCAAGAATCAGTCGCCTTTTTATTTCATGGCTGCAATCACCATCTGCAGTGATCTTAAATCCTAAAAAATTAAAGTCTGTCACTGCTTCTACTTCTTCCCCATCTATTTTCCATGGATTGATATCTTGGTTTTCTTGATATTGAGTCTCAATCCAGCTTTTTCAACCCAATCAAGAGGTTCTTTAGGTCTTCCTCACTTTCTGCCATTAGGGTGGTATCGTCTGCATATCTCAAATTGTTGATGTTTCTCCCAGCAATTTTGATCCCATATTGTGATTCCTCCACCCTTGTGTTGCGCATTATGTGCTCTGTGTATAAGTTGAATAAGCAGGGTGATAAAATGCAGCCTTATCTTACTCCTTTTCCTATTCCAAACCACTCCGTCATTCCGTATTCTGTTCTAACTGTTGCTTCTTGACTCTTGTACAGATTTCTCATGAGGCATATAAGGTGTTCTAGTATTCCCATCTCTTTAATTACTTGCTACATTTTGTTGTGGTCCACACAGTCAAAGGCCTTGGTGTAATCAATAAAGCAGAAGTAGACTTGTTTCTGATATTCCCTTGGTTTTTCCATGATCCAACGTATGTTGGCAATATGGTCTCTAGACCCCCGGCCTCTTCTGAAACCCACCTGCACTTCAGGTTATTCTCTTTCCACATGCTGCTGAAGTCTGTCCTGTATTATCTTGAGCATCTTTCTGCAAGATGGGCATATTTGAACATGCCAAGATATGCCTAACTGCTTTAGTTTTTCTGTAAATATAACACCAGCTTAAAGAGAGAGTTACTTTTGTTTTCCTTGTGAAAACTTCACATGTCTCAACCATGTGTCTACCTGTATTATTATTTTTGAGAAAACTTACTCCAAAATAAAAGTCTGGAATTCTTTTGGTTTTCTTATTTATTCTGTTTTTTTGTTTTCTTTCTATCTTTTAAATAAATTTTATAAAATCCAGTCCTGATGTTGGTCGGATTTTGCGTAAGGAAGATTTGGATACTCAAGTATCCTTGCATCTCCAAGCTACTGACTACTTAATTATATCATTTTCTAGGAATTTGGGGATGGTGGCAGCTTCTTATCTGAATTACATTCCCTGGAGATATTGCCGGAACTGTAAGCTGAAATGTTTGGGAAAGTACAAGAAAACATTTCCCCATCAAACTAGATGGGGTATACAAATTGAGTAGTAGTAGTAGTAGTAGTAGTAGTAGTAGTAGTAGTAGTAGTAGTAGTAGTAGTAGTAGTAATAATAATAATAATAATAATAATAATAATAATAATAATAATAATAATAATAATAATAATAATAATAATAATAATAATAATAATAATAATAACTAGATAGATGCTTCCCACTGTATCTTCTCTGAGAGCCCCCATATCAGAATAAAAGGAGAACAGTGAAGTGAAAGAGCTATCTGGAGAAGTCTGATACCACAGGTGCCATCACCTCTGCCCAAAATGGTGCCTTTGGTGTTTGCCCCACCATACTGAGAGCCTTATGAGTACACCAGATAGGGGTTTTCTCTCTGGAAGTGGAAATCCATCCCATTTTAGAATAAATAAATATTTCATTTGTTACAAAAACAAACGTCCCTTCTGCAAATTTAGTTTCTTCAAGAAGCCAACAACAGCCTCTACAATTTTATTTTTCCTTACATCAGGGGTTCTCAACCTACGGCCTGGGGCCCAGATGTGGCCCACGTCACCATTTCATGTGGCCCCCCATCGCCGCTGCCACACCTGGAAGTGCCATGTGTGGCAGGCAGGGCAAAATGGCCATCCAGCCCCCAATGCTGTCTGAGGGACTTGGTCCTCGACTTGAAAAGGTTGAGAACCCCTGCCTTAGATAGTGAATAAAATTTCCTTCCAGACCTCTCCCTGGAGCTTTTAGCCTTCTCCTCCATTATTTCAAGAAAATGCTAGTGCAGAAAATAAAACTAGGGGATTATGCTATCTAACATGGCAGATTACCAAGTCTGATGAAAAATATTCCACCCGCTACTGCTAGGTGAGACATACAGCCCTGGATAACAGTGTTAAGATAAGGCACTACTGTTATTCTAGTATTAAGTTCTATTACCCTTCTTATTACTAGATGATGGGAGAAGGTAATATAATCATATTGGTATGGAATGTATGTGTTTTCAGTGATAGATATGGAAACTGCAAAAACAAAAGTTAGATAAGGCTTGCCTGATTTTGCTCTATTTTTCTTGGCTTCATTTTCCTCCACTTGGAACAGGGAGGAAGTAAATCTGAGTTAGCCTTGAATGACTCATTTTACAATACATTTACACCAGTGGCGCAGTGGTTAAACTGCTGTACTGCACTCAAAACATTGAGAATTCGATCCTGATGGGGATCAAGGTTGATTTCCAAGTTCGGTAAAATGAGTACCCAGCATAAAGGTAAAAGTTTCCCTTGCTCGAAAGCCAGTCGTATCTGACTCTAGGGTTCAGGGCTCATCTCTGTTTCAAAGTCAAAGAACCAGCGCTGTCTGCTTCTGCAGACATTTCCGTGGTCATGTGGCAGGCATGACCGGAGCGCACGGAATGCTGTTACCTTCCCATCGAAGTGGTCCCTATTTATCTACTTGCAATTTCTTGCTTTCGAACTGCTAGGTTGGCAGGAGCTAGGACAAAGATGGGCGCTCATTCCATCCTGCAGTACTTGTGAATCGAACTGCTGACCTTCCGCCTCTCAGTCAGCGTCTTAGCCACTTGAGCCACTGCAGTCCCAGTACCCAGCATGTTGGGGGCAAAATGCTAATTAACTTGTGAACTGCCCAGAGAATGCACTAAGGTAAGCCCTATGGGGTGATATATAACTGTAATTGCTATTACTATTTCAGTGTTACAAATTCATATAAACACAGTCACCATATAGTAATTTATATAGTAATTTACACCAATTCTGTTTAATTGCTTAAAGCACAGCTCTTTTTAGTTGTTTAAAGCATTTTGCAAACTTTAATAATCTCCACCAAACTCATGTAGCACAAACCTAGGTTTTATTATACTAGTAAGGATTGGGTGCTAAGGCTAAGAGAGGAGTGGTTGGAGAGAATAGCAACTAGTGATTTTGAAATTTTATACTAGTAAGGGTTGGGTGCTATGGCTGAAAATAACAACTAGTGATTTTGAAATTTAGAAGAAATTTGAATCAAAGTTCCTAGTAGAGTAGATGCAATGAATCATTCAGGTTTAAAAAGTGTTAATTCGTCACTGATTTAGTAGTTCTAATCTAATTGGAACCGATAACTGGATTCAAGTTTGGGACTTCCCAGTTTCTACTTTCAGTAGTAAGTTGGTGGAACACTGTGTCTAGCAGCAGCATTAGCTAGAGCAGAGATCCCCAACCACCGGGATGTGTCCATGGGCTATCCCAAACCGGGCTGCCAGGTGGGTGGCACTGGGAGCCTTGATGGCAGCCTTCTGCCCTCAGTGTGCTCTGCCAGGTCTGCCCAGTGAATGGAACAAGAGCACTGGCTTCGTATTTTATTATGCACTTGCACCATCCAATCACACCACTTACCGGTCTGTGGAGCATGAAACCGGTCCATGGCATGAAAAAGGTTGGGGAGCCCTGAGCTCGAGGACATCAAGTGAAGCCTCATGCCAGCTGCAAATTCATGACAGGCCTCACCACCTAGTCCCCCTGATCTACCTTCTTATTGGAGCCCAAGAGTTTCATTGTGGGTCACTTCAATTTATGGGAACAATTCAATTTATTGCATCCAGCAGAATGCTTGGGTAGTCTTTGTGTGACGATACAATGGACTCATGGTAAGTATTCCATGGTCAGCAAGCAGATAAATATAGATGTAACAGAAGTAACAATGGGATGACCATTGTACGACCAGTTTACAAGAGAAGGATGAAATGAAATAGCGCAATAGTTTTAAACTTCCATCCAACACACTACAGTTACTTTTTCTCTGATTTCATAGCAATCTGATTCTTTTTTCTTTCTTACAGCCCACTGCCAAAGTCCAGCTGAAAATAAAGGTAAAATATTCATATCCCCCCACCCCTTTGTGGTTAAGTGAAAAGGATGCTTCTAGATTAATCATTTATTCTGCAGTTTCTTTACAGTATTCACAGATTTTTGCAGAGGGTACAGAAACAATAGCTGTTTGTAAGCCATATTTCCCCAACATTTAAACCAAGGTGATCTGATGAGAAGAGAAATACAAAATAGCTGCACAATGGTTTTTTAAAAGCACCTTGAAATGCTAGGATCCATCCATCTGGAAATACTCTAAGAATTCTTTTGGCTCCCTAGCTATTAGCCTATTTTCTGACTAGTGCACCCGTCAAATGATTTATTTCTTTTCATACACACTGGATATATCCATAGCTCTTTCAGGATAATTGCCACTACTTCTTTCTAGCAGATACCAAAATGCTATCCCAACCTTCTGTGACCTGAATTAATACACAAATTGGGGAGTGCATTAGTCCTGTGCTGAAATGTTGCTCTCCTCACATGTAGTCCAGATCAGAATGAATGAGACTCTAGCTGATGCAGAAAGTTGACTGGCATAATACCTACATCTTTTGTTTAATTGCAATATTTCTGTTCCTCTTCCAAAATAGACAGTGTGCATATTGGCCACATGAACTGAGGGACTACCTTTTTTTCAGTCTTGAAAGGAACAATTCTGGGAGAGAGAGAGAGAGAGAGAGAGAGATTAAAAATCAATTTATGCAGAAGTCATACACTCCAGTATAAAATAGATCAAGAGTAGCTATAATTCCATTAATATACTGTACTGCCCTAGTTGGCAAAGAAATCTTGTACTTTTTGGATTCGGCATTCCCCCCTCCCCTGGTACATTTTCTGTATCACAACACACACCTTGAAGCAACACACTCTCCTTTGATCAGTCTCAATGGCACATCCAATAAAGGCCCTATATACACCCAGTGTCCACCAAAATCCCACCAATGTGTATATACTTTAGGCTCTAGAGAGACAAGCCTCCCTAGCAAATGGCACAATGAGAGAGCTTCTCCGGTCTGTTCTGGTGAGACGGACAGATGTTCCTAGGGTGAAGCGGTCTCTTAATTATCCTGGCCCATTACCATGTAGGGCTTTAAAGGTCATTACCAGCACCTTGAATTGCACCTGGAGGCACACTGGCAACCATGCAGCTCCCGAAGCAGTGGCGAGGCATAGGCATACCGCCCGTGATAACCCTGTTGCGCAGGAGTTGAGAGAGAAGAAGGGATGGCCTTTCCTGAGTGCTTAGCCAGTTGAGTCTTCACCTCTCCTCCAAATGCTGCATATTCTTCTGGTTGGCTTGATTTGTTTCTGTATAAGCATTCCTGTTCTTTCCTTATGTGAGTCTGCATACTCGTGATCCACCAGGGACCAAGCTATAGCTGAACTCAGCTGAACCTACATCTCAGCAAACTCAGATAAAACTAGGCTGCAAGTCTTTTGTGTACGTTCTGCTCAACAATACCCCTCCCTTTTTCTTCCTAGTCAAAAACATACTTCCCTTTTCACGGCTAACTTTAGCCATGTTATTGCAATATCTATTTCTGGACAGCTTAGCAAGTCAGATAATATGAACACAATTAAATATTGCTTCATATTCTGCCAGTTGGAAAGACATACCTTGGGTTGGAACAGTCAAAGAGTGACACAAACAAAACAAACTGCATGCATACGACAACTGGTAGTATTTAACTTTTCCATCAACTTATCATTTTTACCTGCTCACTGATTCCTGTGGATTATTTTTGTATCTTGTTTTGATACTCACTCCTAGAAGTCCATCCTTGCCTTGTTCCAGCCCCTGAAAATATTCTACCACGTCTGCTCTCCCATTTACCTGCTTTCTGGTTCATTTGGACCATACCTGTTAAGTATCCCGTATTGGCTGGGATTTCCTGTTTTTCAGCTCTCATTCCTCCCCTTTCCTGCCACTGTCCCGTATTTGAACAGTGGGGAAAGGGGTTACTGTACATGCGCACCCATGGTGCGCATGCACAAATGGGTTATTGCGCATGCGCGCCCACAGTGTGCATGTGCAAATGGGTTACTTGCATGCGTGCTCACGATGCACATGCGCAAACAGGTTACTGCCCATGCATGCAAAGTAATTTCCCGTATTTTGCGAAGCTGCACTTGACGGGTATGATTTGGACTATGCTTTCATCATCTTGATAAATCCTGCTTCCCTGGCTTGATTTGGTTTTGGTCTCTGGACTGAGATATGATTACTGTTTGGCCTGTTACCTTTTTGTCCAGCACAGTGCACCAGCTCTTTTAAAGCATCATATGTTGGAAACAATTAAAAAGAAATGGAGGACTTGCTCTTCCATCGCCTTCTCAGGGGAGCAGGAAGGAATGTTTTAATTTCTCAAGATTGTTAAGTGGCTTGAGCAAAGGATTAGATGGAGCTATCTGCTTTGGTTCAATCATACACACAGAAACCAAGCCAAAGCAATGTGATTCTACACAACCACCCACAGAAAGTCCCTGATAGGGATCAAAAAATGTAGCTAGGCATCAATCAGGTATGGGCCAGCTCATGTCTTGTGATCGTTGGTAAAAAGAATGAACCCATCCTCACCCATCTGGACAAAACTGCAGGATAAATGCCTGTCTAGTTTTGCAATTGCAGACCACATCATATCCTCTTCATTGTACCAGTGGCTTCCCTTTATCATACCAATAAGAAAACTCCAGCTTGTGGGGCAGATTTAGCACTCAGAAGTTTGCCCTCTAACTTCTGCTGCTACTTCATCTCTCCAGCTTTCCCTTTTCCAATACCAAGAATCCCAATTTGACGTCTAATCACTGACTGGGGATAATAGAAAGGAATTCCTCACACAACATTTGCCACTTTGTGAAACCTGAAAACAAATGATCTGAGATATTTGTAGTTACTAATTCTTTACTGACAGGTGTAAGACACCTTGAGATATTTGCCATTTAAATTATTTTATTTTTATTTTTTATGACTATACTAGATTTTCTTCTTCTTTCCTAGCTCCTGAAGAAGCCCCCAAATTAATACACCAACCAAAAAACTTTGGGCTGCTTTAATGAATAAAACCTTTCAAACATGTCCTGAAACGCCATCTCTCCTTGCACAATGGATTTAGTTAGATGTTTCTTTAGTTTTAATGTGCTTCGAAAGAAAACCTTCACTTTGTATCCATTTCACTGCTGCTGTGTAAACTGGGTCAGTGACTAGAAAACAGCTGGAGAAAGAATTTGAGTGGACGTGCATACATGTTGGCATGCCAAAACACCTCTCCTTACAGAATCTTACTTTAGCCTTCTCCCAGTTGACAGTCAGGCTATTTGCATTGTGGCAAAAAATTAGTTGTTGTTGGCAATGATAATTTCTCAACATTAGAGCTCTATCAGGTGCAGAACATCTTGCTGTATCTCCTCCAAAACCTCTGTAGCAGTGATGGCAAACCTTTTAGAGACCGAGCGCCCAAACTGCAACCCCAAACCCACTTATTTATCACAAAGTGCCAACACAACAACAAGGGGAGGAAGGAAACGCTCCCATCGGGCTGTTGGGGCAAACTCTGTGCTGGGGGAGGGAGGAAGCACTCCCGTTGGGCTGCTGGGCAGAAGGGTGAGACGAACTCTGTGCTGGGGGAGAGTAGGAAGCACTCCCATTGAGCTGCTGAGCAGAGGAGCGGGGCAAACTCTGAACTGGGCTGACTGCACGGGTGCCCACAGAGATGGCTCCGAGTGCTACCTCTGGCCTGAGTGCCATAGGTTCACCACTACTGCTCTATAGCCTAATCAGCATTTCCCAAACTATATCCACGCTGGTGGACTTCAATTCCCAGATGCCTAAGCCAGTATATTGGCTGATCAGTGCTTTGGGGAATGACTTAGGCTTCTGGAAATTGAAGTCCAAAAACCAAAGATTGGGAAACACTAATCTATGCACTTTTAATGCAATTGGATTGCTGGGAAATAAGTTTACAGAGGATTGCAGCCTTACAGTGCAATTATTTACATGTCTACTCTGAGTTAGGCATGTACATTGTAGACATGTAAATTCAGTAGATTTAACCACCAGATGTTTGTCCTGTGCTGTCGCATCCAACATATGGTAAAACCTATAGGGATTTCATGGTACAGTATGCAAAAATGTGACCATACAGGCATTTGTCTTGCTTTTTGGTCCACTCTGGGGACAGGCTGATTCACTTTTTCCCAGGTAATCAGACACGCAAATGCCAGCATGAACCAGCCCAAGCACAAGGTGTTCCTACTCACACTTTTCTGTATCCCTGTCAGGGGCTACTCTTTTACAAGTGTGGGTAGGGTTACTCTGTTCTAGTTTGTTTCCAAGCATGCACAATTGCTGAGATTGAACTAAAGTTGAGCTTACTGCTTCCAATTTCTCACTTGCTTTCAATTTTCCAATATCATTAAGAGGCTTAAGCAGATAGGTTGGCCCCTTGATGATACAGGGAAATTAAAGTATATCAGAGAGTAAATCAGGGATTTTCAATCTGCGGCTCATGGGCTGGATGTGGCCCATGGCACCATTTTATGTGGGCCCCCTCCACCGCCTCCACCACACCAGGATCTACCATGTAGTGGAGGAAGGGCAAAATGGCTGTCTGGCCCCCATAGCTGTCTGATGGAGCATGACCTGGCCCACGGCTTAAAAAGGTTGAGAACTACTGGAGTAAACCAAACAAAAAGACAAAAATCTTTGTGGCACTTTAAAGGTTTGCTGCTGTATTTTAGTGTTAGCTTTCGTGGATCAAGTCCACTTCGTCAGACATAAGAGTCAGACATCATGGCATCAATTTATACACATCAGATACAGAAGTACAGAATGGTTAGCATAACAAATAAGTATACAAATCAATGTGGGTTTTTACAACTGGTGATACTTGTTATTCAGATTAGTTGTGAAGCTTCACCCTCTTGAATTGCAAATAGTTAGAAGTTGGATGCAAGATAAACATTATGGCATTACACATGTGTTAATGAGATTATCATCAGTGCCAGACTACCACTGACTAAAGGATTCATTAATTTTGGGTTATGTGCAGCTTGTCTTATTGCATGCATACTGTACACACCCTGAAATAAAAAGACTTTAATCAGCAGCCATCTATCACTGGCAATGGTGTGGCTGCACAACATAATTTGGGCCACCATTTGTTTATTGGCTATGTTTATTTCTTTTCTAGACTACCCTTTCTTCTGGAGATGACTCAAGTCAGTTCACAAAAATATATACCCTAAGAGTACAGTGAGCTACATCTTGAAAATTAAACATACAGTATTTGAAAGATTACTCATATAGAAAGTTTCAAAATATTTTACAAATGCACCATTAAAAAATAGGTAAAGGTCGCCCTTGCTTGAAAGTCAGTTGCTCATCTCTGTTTACAGCCAAAGAGCCAGCTCTGTCTGCGTTTGCAGACATTTTTGTAGACATGTGGCAGGCATGCCTAGACACTGGAGTGCATGGAACATTGTTTACCTTCCCACCAAAATGGTACCTGTTTATCTACTTGCAATTTCTCGCTTTTGAACTGCTAGGTTGGCAGGAGCTGGAACTGTGATGGAAACCTACTCTGTCATGCAGTGCTCAGGTCTCAAACTGCTGACCTGCCAACCTTCCAGTTGTCAAGTTCAGCGTCGTAACCACTAAGCTATCACAGTCCCCTTATTTAAAAAATAAAAATCCATACAAGAATTTATATTAAGAATCTTCTTTTCAATTCAATTTAATTGCTGAAGACCCACCTAAAAAGGATGCTGTTAATATGTTGCAGATGGCAGAGAGAAGGCCATCTTGGCCTTCAAAAAGACATATCCCATAACTGAAGCAACCACCAAAGAGTCCCTCTCTTGTATCCTCATCAAATTGTCTGTGATGACAGTGACAACAGAAAACCCTTCCCTGATGGATTCATATATGTTCATATAGCCTGAGGCTCATTCAAAATAAAACTATTTGTTTGTTTGTTTACACCCTCCCTCCCAGTTAAGGTATCCAAGATGGCTTACAAAGCAAACCAAATAAAATTATAATAAATTACGATACTGTTGTGTATTGAAGCACAATTGCAAAGTTGCGCAGGAGCACTCTTGCAAAAGGAAAATGGCAGTTTCCCGCCATTCTAGCAAACAGCCCAAAGTGGTGCGAAACCCTTACAAAAGGGCGCACGTGTTAGACTAAACCAAGCCCTGTGATTGGTTACACTCTTGGATCCTGTTCTCCATTGGTTAATTACATACATCCCCAGTTATGATTGGTTAGCTACATCCGTCCGGCAGGTTGCCACCTTGTATCCAGAAGCTACTGCCGGAGAGACACTATATAAGCCACACGGGTACACCAGGGTGGGGCCGGACCGGATCTATACTTCCCACACACCAAGCGGTTAGTTGGGTAATGCTATGCCCTGGGTCCCTCCACTGCTGCGCTTCATGGTAGCACGTATATTGCCCAAAGATGGGCAAGAGTCCGGAGGAACTGAATACGCTGGGATTGTATAGCCATCTTGGGATCTGGGAACGCCTTGTAAGCTCATCTCTATTTGACTGTTAATAAAACCTGTTGCTGTTTGTTACATCGTTGTCCTGGACTAGTGCTTATAAGGGCCAGATCCAACAGATACTGAAAAACAAGTAAACATACAGCAGTGTAAAACAATTAGTTAACAATGTTAAAAAAATATTCAAAACACATTAAAACACATATAAAATATTAATAATATCCAGCATGCAAGATCAAAGCCTGTTCAATTAGTTATTAAAAGCCTTTCTAAAAAAGTCAATCTTCTAAAAAAGTCAAGAGGGCGAGGACAACCTAGCCTGGTCAAGGTCATATTAAATAGGGTCATCTGAGATGTGATGTGGTTGATCCTTGCATTTGGAAACCAAGATATCCTGAAATACATACTGCACCTCAAACCGACCCTGAGATGCAGACTTTATCGACACCATGATAACTGGGCCACCTAGTCACACCCTCAAAGATAGTTGTTTTTTCTCTCATGACATTTTTATGATGTAAATTCACATGTTCTGTCCTAATGTTAGGGTTTGTTTGATTGCTCTCCCCTCTTTTAAGAAATCTTAACCTATAAAACCAAGGGTTAACTGTTGGAACTTGCTATAGGTTCCTAAGCCTCGCCCTAATGACCTGCACCCACCATTCGTGCACACGGCCGAACTGGGTCCGTAGGTCAACGAAAGATTGAGAAAACCCGCAGTGGGGCAACAGCCCCACAAACGCGAAAAAAGGGAAACAACTTCATTTCCCAACATTCTTTGCGCCGCGCCGCACCACAGCCAATCAGTCTGAGAGGCGCGACCACATTGAGAAATGCGCTGTGGCCAATCAAAATCGAGCCACAGGAAAAAAATGCACCACAACCACAAATCACAAACCCATAACTATAAGCCCCAGAGTCCTGCACGACATGAGCGCGCAGAACGCTGAGGAAGCCGGCGCCCGATTTTTTTTAAAAAAAAACCTCACTGCGTCACAGCCATGCAAACACCAATCGCCCTTCTTTCCCTCACCAACGGCGCCTGAAGGTCCCGATTGGAGTTTTCCCTTTAATATCAGTAATTGGGGGGTTGCGATCCCCCTCTCCGCTGGCTCCCCTGGGGTTGGGAGGTTTGTGGGGACAAAAGGGATCTGTCCCCCCAACCCTTCTGGACCCAGTAGACCAGGGAGAGGGGATCGAATCCACCCTCCACCCCCCCCCCAAAAAAAACCTCCGTCTTTAAAGAGAAGAAACCAAGCGGTTTCTTCTCTTTAAAAACGGAGGTTTTTTTAGGAGGGGGGAATCGAACCCCTCTCCCTGGTCTCCTGGGTCCAGAAGGGTTGGGGGGACAGATCCCTTTTGTCCCCACAAACCTCCCAACCCCAGGGGAGTCAGTGGAGAGGGGGATCGCAACCCCCCACCCACTGATATTAAAGGGGAAACCCCGATCTACTTTCATGACTCCACACAATCAAAGCACCATAAGACAATAAAGCCCCCCTCCCCAACGCCCGCGGTCTTGCCAGCAAAGCCGGCCCGCAGAAATAACCCCCCCAATGCCACATAAAGTGGCGTTGGAATTTCCGTGGTCCGGCCAGCCAGGCCGGCCCCGCGGAAATAACCCCCCCCCCAAAAAAAGCCACAACAACAAAAAAATTTATAAAAATAAATAAATAAATATCAAAAAACAACTTAAAACACAATCAAAAACATCCAAAAATACACAAAAACAAACAACAACACCAAAAAACAATACAAAGTAAACAAAAACAATCAAAAACAAAACAAACAGTCAAAAAAAATACAAAACCCAACCCCCCAAAAAAAATAATAATAAAGAAATGCCAACTCACCACCACATGTCCTACCCGCACGACGACCAGAAACGAAATGAATAAAGAAAGAGACTACTTACCGGAAGAAGCTCCACCCAGAGGCCAGGAGAGAAAAAACAGTCAAAATACAAGAAAATCCCTACTAGCACCACCTGCTGGCCACAATAGTAAAACAATTCAAAAACACACAACAGCCCCAAACAAAAGGCCACAACAGTAAAAACAAATCAAAACAATAACACAAAATCACAATTTTACACAAAAGGTCTCAATAATAACAAGTAAAAAAACCCCCACGAAAACACAATTTAACACAAATCACAAACATATGTCAATAAAATAAAATAATTATTAAAATCCTGTACTGAGTTCTAACTCAAATAAAAACCCCAAACAACTAAACACATTTTTAAAAAATTGAATGTAAAAAACATTTACTTTCACATTATTAAAATTATTACCTACGGTACAACTATTTTTTAAAAAACCAAAAACTAAAACATTATTCATTTATATAAAACAGCCAGCCAAGCCAAAAAAATTTTTGTATAAATAAACATTTTAAAAATTACAGACTAAGCAATTTTTAACAAACATTAACACAATTTAACCTTCCAACACAATTTAAAACAGCCCGGCAGTGCCGGGCAACCTCTGCTAGTAGGATATATGCTCATGGCCATCCAACATATTATCTACTTTGGCCCTTTGAAGACAAAAATGATGATGTAGTCTTGGAATATCTTTAAATTTAAGCATATGCTTAGACCTAAATGCATGTGTGTGGCTTAAGAAAGTTGGGGTTGTATACTTGACTACATTGTGTGGATCAACAGGCAAAAATGGGGTTTCTTTGGAATAACTATAATGAAAATATAACCAAATGTGGAAACTTGCAGCCAAAAGGATACCTCCAGATTGCTTTACATTGATTACTGAACAAGATCCCTTTGTGTCCCTATCTTTTAATTTCTGACAGTGACGTGTGTAGATAACACCTTGACTTCCTGCAATGATGTGTCTTATTCAAAAACAACTTACCCTAATTTGCTGGGTCAGAAGTCCAGAGAAGTGATTGAGTACAGCCCTGAATATATCTTGATGAGTGTGCTCCATAACTTGCTACAGGGAGAATGCAATCCCGATTTGCGGCTTCTGAGCTGTTCTATCGTAGCTCCAAAATGTGAAGAGGGCAAAATCATTAAGCCTTGTCGTAAGGTCTGTGAAACCCTGAGAAAAACCTGCCTTCCTGCCTTTGATGCAATAGATATGGCTTGGCCATATTTCTTAGACTGTGATCGCTTCTTTGTGGATGAAGTAGAAGGATGCTTTGATCCATTAGCAAAGCTACGAGGTAAGAATCAAAGCTGTGACTGCATGTTTTAAGAGAATCAATAGAATTCAAGTGTATAAGTGACTTTGTCTACCAGAGCCAGTGATTTTATTGGAACTGAATCATAGTTTCTGACACCACCTTGGGTTGCTTGTAGCTGAATTATATGGTGCATTGGTCACCTGGGTTGTCCACTGAACCAGTCTTTTATGAGGCAAAGCTGAGAACTCACCTAATTAGGAGCTAAAATGATAATATACTGTATATGTTCAAATAAACCAGACTACAGTTTTAGCCTGTACCAAATTAGTTTGGAATGATCTTAGCTCATGATAATGTACAACATCATAAATAAAATGAAGTTTTCGGTATGTGGTGGGAAACAAAGATGGAATCCTGAATACATCTATCTTGATTATATTTATTTATCATATGTTGAACTTCAGTTGTCTACATTAATGCTGATATATACAGTGAGCACAAATTGTCCATCTCAAGTTCCTAACAAGAGTTCCACATCTAGGTTTGAGAAGCATTGAAGGGCTTCATCTGTGGCACTATGCAAATCCTCCAATGTGCCTCTAAACACATGTAAAGGACACTTAAATATAATGTGGTCCACAGTTTGGTCTTCTTCTCCACAGTCACACTGGGGAGAGGACTTCCATCCCCATGTGAACAGAGTGGTTCCGCATCTACCACAGCCGGTCCATCTTGATTAAGTGGGTGGATTAATCGGCAGTGGGTTAATGCTTCTAAGAGAAGCTCAGGGCCAAATAGAGTCAATGCCCAAAGGTAGATGGTATCTCGTCACATTTATCTGTTCATGAAACAAAAGTATGGCCTTTTATCTTTCTTTATATTAAGTGGACATTTCAAAAAGTGGAAAATGAAGTAAATGATTTTTAGAGCAATTTTTATTCCATCCTTTAAAAGTTGGAGGAAAAAGATTTCAGTTTTTAAAATTAAAAACAGAAAGAACAATCTATCACTAGTCTTCATAAAGCTATAATCCTGCACCTGAGGAATGAAAACAGATAAAAATATATTTGTGATTTACCTCAGTAGGGTTTTGTTCTAACTGTATTTTGTATAATCAATCATCACACATTTTCTCTAGCTTCTCAGCTCATTTCAAAACGTTACTAATACATTTCTAGTCAGTTCCCAAACTGGTGTAAGCCAAACCCAAGAAACTTGGCAGAGGACTTATCCAGAGAAATGCCCAACCTCTGGGAGCCTGTGGGCCCATTCAGAAATCTAAGACATTTTTCATGGGCAAAATAGCTGGCGAAAAGGTCTGCCCAGGCTCAGAATGCCTACTTTGTGGCAAAAGAGAATTAACTTGCCAAAGAAAATAAGGGCATGGCCAAGGTTGGGTTTGAGCCCCAAATAGAAAACTGCATGTTGTTCCTTCATAGCAAAGCAAAATGTCCTTTTAAAAAAGGAGAAAGCAGATGATGCACTAAGGAGATGCACTAAGAACAATCATCTATACTTTTAAAAAATAATTATAGATATAAATTACCTCACACTCCTCAAAACAAATAATGTTTTCTGGGCCACTGGTCCCCACACTGAGGGGGCACCCCCCACAGAGGGGCATCCATGAAGACATTCAAAGAGGGACAGAAGACCATGATGCACAGCAGAATCCTCCACATTATACTGTATGTCTTTGGTTTCTGCTGTTTCTTAAATTACATTTAAATTTCTTCTTCACGTGCCATATCCAATTCTGAATATTGGTGATCATCATGGTGATCGTCCATGAAGATTGTCCTGGGAACAATATAATGCAGTAATCTTCCATTTGCCTTCCACATTACAGTGCGACACCTGTACCAGTGATGCACTGCAAAACATTTTACTACATACTCTGTGGGCTGGCCAAATCTGTGAGTGTGGCCAAACATCCTGCATTATGGGCTATGGAGGTGGGCGTGGCCAACCAAATTGGCATGGCCTGGGGGAATTTTCGCTACCGGTTCTGCAGAACCTGCTGCAGTGCATCACTGACCTGTACCACTGATCCAGTTCTGTGAGTCACTTTCTGGTCCTGTGCCCTTTTGATACACAAAGTCCTCCTCAGCCCCAGGCCAGTATTGATGAAGCTGCTGCCCTACATCAAGTGGAATTTAACCCACTTGGGGACCATCACCCTTCCCTGTGGACTTCGCTACCCAAGGCCATTAGTCCTCATGGTTGTCAGGTTAGTTAACTGCCGCCTGACGATTGGCGTTGAGTCACTGGTGGTATGGTTTACTCTATTACTATATCAGGATAACTTGGCCAGGCAGGTAAATAAATGTTAAATTGGGTATTATTATTATTATTATTATTATTATTATTATTATTATTATTATTATTATTATTATTATTATTATTATTATTATTATTATTATTATTATTATTATTATTACAAATGGTTTGTTTTGTTAGACAAGAGTTAAAGAAGCATGGGCATTTGTCAAAAATAAAAAAAGGGTACATGATCCCACAAACGTTCGAAATGAAATGTGGCCAGGAGGGCCTTCGCCCAACTTCAGGTGATTCGCCAGTTGCGCCCACTCCTGGACGGGACTCTATGCTCATGGTCACTCACGCTCTGGAGACCTCCAGACTAGACTACTGTAATGCGCTCTACATGGGGCTGCCCTTGTTGACCATTCGGAGGCTGCAGCTGGTCCAGAATGCCGCAGCCCGGGTGGTGATGGGGTGTGGACGTTATGCCCATGCCTCACCACTGCTTCGGGGGCTGCACTGGTTACCAGTTTGTCTCCGGGTGCAATTCAAGGTGCTGGTTTTGACCTTTAAAGCCCTACATGGTAGTGGGTCAGGGTATCTCAGAGACCGCATCGCCCTAAGGATGTCTGTCCGTCCAACCAGAGCGGACCGGAGGGGCTCTCTAATTGTGCCATCAACCAGGGGGGCTCGCCTCTCTGGCACAAGGAGGAGGGCCATCTCCGTGTCCGCACCGGCCCTTTGGAACCTTCTGCCTGTGGAACTGCGTCTCCAGACGGAGTTGTTGCCCTTTAGGAAGAAACTAAAGACCTGGCTGGCGGGCCAAGTTTGGGGTGCGGGTGGGGATGGGGGTACCGTTGGGTGGTTGGTATAGAGAAGTGTGCCTTCCCCCAAGGTTCCTTCGGTACTTGCGCACCTTTTAGGGGTGGTTTTTTTAACTTTTAACTTTGTTTTATCATGTGTCTTTTTATGTATTTACTGTCCGCTATGTAAACCGCCCTGAGTTGGGTTGTACCTGAGTGGGAGGTATATAAGTGTGAAAAATAAATAAATAAATAAATGAGCTTCTTGGGCTCATGTGCCAGAGATACTTTGGAAGAAGGCAAGAAAGAAGATGGGAGAACTGTTGCTGGGTATTTTCCTTCCATCTTCTTTCCAGAAGATATTTTAAAAATAATTATAACAAAATAACCACTGTTATCAACATTGGGGTGTGGAGCAAAGGCCTTGGAGGGTGTCCTGGGAAGTGCCTGAGGTCGCTGACCCCAGCACTGGAGGTTGTTATCACTGAAAATCAACCCTCCTCTCTCCACTTATTGAATGGTGGTTTTAATGATGAATTAAAAATAAGGCCTAATGGACTAAAGCTCTGATTGTGAAACATGCTGTGACCACACATTTTCATTTAAAAGTGCACGTTGATAACTGGCTATCAGGTACAAGAGGAATAATAAAAAGAAATTGATCTAGGCAGAAATGCCTTTGCTAATGTAGTTTGTTTCAGCATTAGCAAAGATCATTCAAGATGCAATTCCCACTGTTATAATCACAAATGGTGAAGAGAAGTGTGTTGTATGTGTGGCTGGTCCCTGTGGCATCATTTGAGCACACCAGTGTTCCTGGGAGCTGTTGCCATGTCAGCTAGGGTTATGCAATGATTCTCTGATTTGGTTTGGGACACAGTTTGGAGGTTTAAATCCAGGCTTTCTTTTGATTTCAACTGATTTAGCTCTGGTCCGATTTGATCCAGATCCAAATTCAAATTTAAACTCAGAAATCTGAACCATTGCGTTTTCAAAGGTAAACTTAAATGATTGTACCTTTTATGATGGTTATGCATGAAATTTGGGCACACAGTTAACCCCTCAGAAAGAATTATTCCTGCTAAATAGCCACTTTTTAAAAGGGCGTCACTTTTTAAACATATAAGCATATGAAATTCAGTGGCATTGTAACCCCCCTTCCCAGTTGATTATTCCTGACAAATTTATTTCATATAGGTTCAAGAGATTTTGTGCTATCTATCTTTAAAATTTGCTTTACTGTGTAAGAATTGCAAATAGGTGTGCTCAGTGGAGGGCTCTAAAAAAATTTACTGTCCAAAATAATTGCTGCCACACTGTGGGCGTGGTATGGTGGGCGTGGCCAGGAGAAAGCCCTGCGTTGCACCCGAATTAAGACTACTTTATTTCTGGCGAACTGGTGCCAACCTGTTGATGCCCACCACTGGGTGTGCTGCTTTTCTGCATTATGTTAGTGTCTATGCCTTATGTATGCTGTTTCTGCTATTAAAAATACACTGAAAAGACAGTAGAAATACATTATACAACATAGATTGAAATCAAAATTAAACAAAGTCAAGCAAGTCTGAGAGGCTGTCTACATAGGCAAATAGCTTGCCCTTTGGGACTGGTTGGGTTGGTCCAACTATGTCCACATGTCAATTCGGCCAAACTGCCCTACCCCATCCTATTTTGAGATTCTGTTGGGTGGCTCAACTAAATTGTCCCACTGTATTTTATCCTGACCCCAGCTTACATGCATGCTGGGACAGGATGAAATAGAACAGTGTAGTAACAGATGCTTTGCATATGGCAAAGGAAGGACATCCCTTCGTCAGCTGTAAAGCAGCCATTATTGCCATGTCTGCATAAAAGCCAACTTTTGGAAAGCCCTATCAGCTGCAAAGCAGCAGTTACCACTGTGCCCACTGCTGATTGGAGGGGCCCAGTGTAGACAAGATCTCAGACTCACTGGAATAAGCCACAAAAACATGGTACTCAATGGTGGGAAAATTAGGAAAGGAAGATTGAAAACCAGACACAGTTGCAATGAATAAAGCTACAATTCAAATACAAGGCATAAAGAACAACAAAATACATAATATAAAAGACATTTCAAACCAAAAGGGAAACCTCATTTCAGAAGCCCCACAAAAACCACCAATGGCAGAACTGCCCCAAGAAACAGAGTCAAAAGTCACCATCCTTGTCCTCCTCTTGGCCAATAATGGGCCGAGAGGGCGCGGCGGCTCATGGCGGAGGCATCTTCGAGCTCCCCAGGCCATGGGGAGCTCCTTTTAAACCTCCCGGCAATGACAGAGCCGGGAGGGCGCGGCGGCACAGGCGTCGTCGTCTTCGAGGAACCAATTACTTATGGAGGTGGTGAGTGCTCCAATGCCAGAGGCATTTGAGAGAGAAATGGAGAACCATCTGTCATATCTGCTTTGATTTGGATTCCTGCATTGAACAGGGGGTTGCATTTGATGGCCTAAAAGGCCTCTTCCAACTCAGTGATTCTATGATTCTATATAGTAACAAAACTGTTAACTCTTTTTGTTGAAATTGCCATGAAAATCTTAAGGCCTAGATTTAGCAACAAAATAGTCATTGAAGCAGTAAATTGGGCAGGAATCTGTCCTGGTTTTGGAAATGTCACAGTTGTGGCCTTTGACCAACTATCTGCTACAGAACCCCTATCCTAGAATTTATGTCCACATAGGGAGATGATATTTGTTGCTGGTTGCTCTGGAATGTACTTGTCTGTACCATTACTGCCTGTGTACACATATTTGGTATTGTCTCACTCCTAATACTAATTTCCCTCCCATTTTGCCTATCTTCCTCTCTCTTGCCCCACCTACATTAATGTCTCCTCCCTTCCCTCCTTACCTACTCATGGAACAAAAATGGGTGGAGATTGACCAGCAGAAAAATTCCCATAGGGAAATGTCATGAAATAACACACCTTCACAAAGTACTTGGATCAGCATGGAAAAATTTAATATGAGGTCCATATGAGTATAATTTCCATTGGAGCTAGGAAAACAGAACCAAAATATACTACCACACTGAAGTTGTGTAAAAAAGAAAGCACGGTCTTCTACCTCCCTTTGACTCAATTGACTCAGGTTTCAGCCCTGTGTTCTGTAGCCACCAAGATGTGATACTAGTATGTTTAAGGTGAGTTGAACAAATGTTCAATGTAAATAGGCTCTTGGTTAAACTAAATTTGTTACCTTTCAGGTGAAACAGACTTTTCAGAGAATGCTCTCAATGAGACACCAACTTTTATTCAGTTCACCCATCACTCGTTCTCCCAAATGGCGAGGGTGCTGAAAAAGACAGCATCCAGATGTTCCCACATTGCCCAACTGTACAGTATTGGTCGCAGCTTTGAGGGGAAAGATCTTTTTGTGATTGAGTTTTCTACAAATCCTGGACACCATGAACTGCGTGAGTAAATAGATCTATGAGCATCAGAACTATAAGAGGTTCAGAATCAGGACTGGCCAAAACCATTTTGCTTTTTAAGATTAACTTTCCACAGTTTCCCCTGAATACACCAAATCTTTTTGTCTTGGCCTTGACCTTGGCCTTAACTACTTCTGCCACCTTCCCTTCCTTCCCATAGCACAACTACTGAGAGGCTACTTAAGCTGCTACTGCCCTCAAGTAGATTTAGAAATATAATCCAACACTTTCTCAATCTTACGTCCAAATGTTTCCCCTTCTCCCCTTCTTGTTTGTGGATCCACACCTATGGGTTTCACCCCTTATTGTGAGTTGTAGTAGAAGCTTGTTCGTTTTAGTGAATGATGACTAAATAACAGGCTTTAATTTTCAGTGGCAATAATAGTGTCTTTGATGTATTATTATATTTAGGAAATTTGAATGCCAGATGGCTGCAAATTAAACTATTGGCATGTTCCTCCTGTTACCATGCTTAAAGTTCCCATTTCAGTGATAAATTCACCTTCTCTCCTGGAAACCATACATTAATAAAAGTAGAATTATCCACAGTGACCAAAGAGACATATTTATTGCAACAGCTTCTATCTTCAATAATCTAGAAAATCATTTAAGTAAAACATATCCTGGCTTTTCTCTTCATAGTTAAGCCAGAATTTAAATATATTGGCAACATGCATGGAAATGAAGTCGTGGGAAAGGAATTACTGATCTACCTCGCCCAGTATCTCTGTTCTGAGTATCTTCTTGGGAATCCCAGGATCCAGGCTCTGATCAACAACACTCGAATTCACCTTCTTCCATCCATGAATCCAGATGGATATGAACTTGCCGCACAAGAGGTACAGAATGGTGGTTAGGGCTGAACTCGAGGAGGAGGGGATTATTTTGAAAAAAAGAGTTTCCAAGAGCAAGTGTAATGTAGTAGAGCAGGATCTGACTTTCAAAAGAAAAAGTCAATAATCCCACGTCTCTGTCCCAGCTCCTGCCAACCTAGCAGTTCAAAAGCAAGAAATTGCAAGTAGATAAATAGGTACCAGTACCACTTGAGTGGGAAGGTAACAGTGTTCCATGCACTCTGGTGTCTAGTTATGGCTGCCACATGACCATGGAAATGTCGGCAGACGCAGAGAGTGCTGGCACTTTGGCTGTAAACAGATGAGCACTGAACCCTAGAAGTGGATATGACTGGCTTTCGAGCAAGGGCAACCTATGCACCTAAGATTCAAGAATCTTTAGATCCTGCCGTAGTTTGCTTGTTGGTTCTCTAAACAACCTCAAAACTGTAATAAAATTATGATAATAGTAGTAATTCTGACTGATGGCAACCTTTCCAGGGTTCTCCAGGTGGCAAATATTTAGAAGTAGTTTATCATTCCCTTCTTAGAATCATATAGAATCATAGAAAGATTTAGTTGGAAGAGGCCTATGAGGCCATATCGAGTTGAATGCATGAATCTAAATCAAAACAGATCTAATACAGTAGAAGGCTGTCCAATTGTCTCTTGAATACCTCCAGCTTTGGACGGTTCTCCATTTCCTGAGGCAATTGGTTCCTTTGTCATACTGCTCTAACAGTTAAAATGTTTTTTTTAACATTTTACTGATTGGTGGGTGGGTGGGTTTTTAATGGGTTGGTCTTTTAAATGATTTTATGGATGTTTTATGGCTTTTATGTCTGTTGTGAGCTGCCTGGAATCACTCCAGGGTGAGGGGGTGGCATACAAAATCAAATAAATAAATAAATAAATAAATAAGATTTATATTGCTGCCCGCTCGCCACAGTGACACAGGGCGGCTTACAATCAACATAAAATATAGCTTAATTAAAAACATGTTTAAGCAAACCCCTTTGGCCCATGTACTAACACAGAAATAATAACCTTACAACTGCAGAAGGGACCCTGTACATCATCAAGTTCAGCCCCTGTCAAGAAGGCACAAGAGGGGAATCAGACCCCCAGTTTTTGGCTCTGCAGCTGGAGATGTAGCCACACCTCTGTCCCTGCCCCACAACAGTGCACTTTTTAGGCAGTTCACAAGGCAATTAGCATTTTGCCAACATGCTGGGGACCCATTTTGCCGACCTCAGAAGGACGTAAGGCTTTAAGTCAACCTTGATCCCAGTTAGGACTGAGCTGAGATCATGACATCCACATCATTTCCATCACCTACCAAGGAAGTTACCCCGTCAAAAATAAGATAAGATTAGACTGGCAGAATTTGTTCTTGACATGTTAGCTTCCAATTATTAACACATTGTTTTCAAGATGCAGAGTGGTCACTTTATAATCTGCTCCAGAATTTTCTTTGGCGTCGATGTCAGGCTAACTGATCTTTAGTTCCCCAGTTCCTCCTTTCTGCCCTTTTTGAATATAGGGGAAACATTAGCCCTCCTCCAGTTATCTGGCATTTCATCTTTCCTCCATGATTTCAAGAAAATGATAGATAGTGGTTGTAAGATCTCTTCAGACAGATCATTCAATATTCTTGGATGCAGTTCATCCAGCCCTGGAGGTTTGAAATCATTCAAAGTAATAAAGTATTCCTTGACTGTTTGGACCTGTTTATCAATCTCAAACTGCAATCCGACTCCCTTGCTTTATGCTTCATATTTGCCGGGGTGGTGGTGGTTGTAGACCAGTGTTTCCCAACCTTTAGCTTTTGGACTTCAATTCCCAGAAGCCTAAGTCAATTCCCCAAATCACTGATCAGCCAATGTACAGACTTAGGCTTCTGGGAATTGAAGTCCCCCTGTGGGGCGTGTGCCCCATGTTGGGAACCATTGTTGTAGACTATAGTTTGGGAGAAGTTGGAACTGAAGTAGGAATTGAGCACTTCTGCCTTTTCCTTGTAATCTGCTATAATTTTCTCATTGAGTAGCTGAGCCACTGTTTCCTTTTTCTGTCTTTTGCTATGCACATACCCAAAGAATCCTTGTTGTTGCTAACCTCAGCTCATTCTTAGCTTTTGCCTTCTGTTGTGTATTCAGGCAGAATTACAAGTTGCTCAAGCAACACCTTGCAAAGACAAAATGGCAATTTCCCGCCATCAGAAATAGGAGCTATATTTGCGCACAATCTCCCCTTCAGGGTGCGTTCATTATGATAATTACAGTTCCGTGAATAGTTACAACTTTGGATCCTGTTCCTTATTGGTTAATACTCATATAGCATGTTATGATTGGTTAGTGATGATTGTCCAGCGGGTTACTACATTGTAGCAAAGAGTCACCGCCGGGGAGACACTATATAAACCTCACGAGTAAACAAGGGTGGGGCCGGGCCAGATCTATACTTCCCATAACCAAGGCAGGTTAAGCCACGGAAGGCTAACCTGGGGTCTACGCTATATGCACATCCACTAGTGCATTGCCTTCCTACGGTGGAATCCAGAGGGACCGATTACATGGGACTTGTGTAGCCATCTTATGTCTGGACAGCCTTGTAAGAAATAACCAGAAGGACTTTACAATAAACCCTTGTTGTTGTTCTGTTCATCGTTGCCTGGACTATTCTTGCTAAGGGCCAGACACGACACCTTCCTAACACCATCCCTTCAATTCTTTGCTAATTTTCTGCACTCTTCCTTCATAGCCCGGGACTTTACCTATCATTTTTCTGAGTTTATTACAATTAGCTTTCATAAACTCCAGTGTTTAAATGCAGCTACGTACTGCTTTTTATTTCCTTCAGATCAATAGCTCAGGTAGAACATGGTCACTTTCCCCCAGAGTTCTTCTTGTTGTCGCTTCTTCCACCAAGTCACCTCTATTGGTTAGAATCTAATCAAGGAAAGGTACTCTTCTAGTTTCTTCCTCCACTTTTTGTAGAATTCTTTGCCCATCCCTATTTGTGGCTGCTTACCTTACCTCAGTTTTATTGACTGCTGTGGTGGTTCTTGGAGATCTTAGCAAGAACTATTTAATATAAATAGAAAAGTAATGTTACTTCTCTCTGTAGATACTTCAGAAGATTATTATCGGCGTCAGCGGCGGTGGTCGGCCAGCTGGGGCCGGGTCACTCTTATCCTTTCCCGGCTGGGAAGGACTGGCCCCGGAACAGCTGTGGCATCGGCGTCAAGATCTTGCTTGTTGTACCCCTGAGAAGTTACATCTGCTAATTGATACTCTTTTTCTTTCTTTTTCTTTTCTGCCAATAAATGCATATGTAGATTTACCAGCCAACGTGTTTGATCTTGTTTCTCTCTCCCCCACCCCACCCCCTTGTCATGCTGTGTAGGGAGCAGGCTACAATGGATGGATCAATGGGAGGCAAACTGCTCAGAGTCTTGACCTTAACAGGAACTTTCCAGATCTGACATCTGAAGTTCACAGGCTAGTCAGAACCAGAAGGGCACGTGTTGACCATATTCCTATTCCAGAGTATTATTGGGGGGGTAAGGTATGGAATGCAAATGTTTATCACTTGTGATCTATCCTATATGATATTAACATGATATCTTATTATACTTAAATATTTTAAGATTTGCAGGGCTGAAATACATAAACATCTTGGACTATGTATTTGTAAAATATAATACACAGCGGTTTGATATTACCTTTGTTAGCATAGCTTTCTTTTCATAAGTTATATGCAGAGTACCTCATGTGTAGAGCAGGGCTGGATGCAGCACAAGCTGGAATTAAGATTGCTAGGAGAATATCAACAACCAGAGATATGTAGATGATACTAACCTAATAACAGAAAGTGAAGAAGATCTAAAGAGTCTGTTGATGAGGGTGAAAAAAGGAGAGTGCAAAAGCTAGCTTGAAACTCAACAACAAAACCAAGATCATGGCATCAGGCCCCATCACTCTGGAAAATAGAAGGGAAAGAAATGGAAAAAGTGATAGACTTTATCTTCCTGGGATATAAGATTACTGCAGACAGTGACTGCAGCTATGGAATAAAAAGATGCTTATTCCTTGGGAGGCATGCTATGGCAAACCTAGGCCGCATACTAAAAAGTAGAAACATCACCCTCCCAGCAAAAGTCTGCATAATTAAAGCGATGGTCTTCCCAGTAGTCAAGGGCTGTGAGAGCTGGATCATAAGGAAGGCTGAATGCAGAAGAATAGATGCCTTTGAACTGAAGAAGATGTTAGAGAGTTCCCTGGGCTGCAAGGAGGTCAAATCAGTCAATCCTAAAGGAAATCAATCCTGACTGCTACTTAGAAGGACAAATACGTAAGCTGAAGCTCAAGTACTTTGGTCACCAAATGAGAAGCGCAGACTCACTGGAGAAGGCCCTGATAGGAAAGATCAAAGGCAAAAGGAGAAATGGATGGCAGAAGATGAGATGGTTAGACAGCATTGTTGATGTAGTGAGCGTAGATCTGGGTGGACTATGGAGGATGGTAGATGACAGCAGAGCCTGGTGTACTGTGGTCCATGGAGTCGCAAAGGGTTAGACTTGACTGTGACTCAACAACAACAAAACATGAAAATTACAGTATTTCTATCTAATGTCAAGGGATACTGCAATATTCTATGTTACTTGTTTTTGTTGTTCAGTCACACAGTAGATTTTGACACTTTGCTACCCTATGAACCATTGCCCTCCAGGCCTCTCTGTCCTCCACCATCCTCCTCAGCCCACCCAGTTCTGTGCCCATTGTGTCTACAATACCATCTAGCCATCTCATCTTTGGCCTCCCCCTTCTTCTTTTGCCCTCCACCTTTCCCAGCATCAAGGCTTTCTCAAGTGAATCCTCTCTTCTCATTTGATGTCCAAAGTACTTCGGCTTCATCTTTACTATTTGACCTTTCAATGAGCAATGATTTCTTCTAAGATTGACCTATTTGTTCTCCTCGCTGTCCAGGGGACTCTCAATACTCTCCTCAATACTCTACTTACACTTGATTAAAACATCTCAGTGATAGCTTCCATATTTTACTTACACTGATGTAGTTAAATGAAATACTCAACATGTCTACTAATGTGATTTTTTAAAAATGTCCTCCAGGTTGCCCCCGAGACTAAAGCTGTAATGAAATGGATCAAATCTATTCCATTTGTCTTGTCAGCCAGCCTTCATGGGGGAGATTTAGTGGTTTCCTATCCTTATGATTACTCAGTACATCCCCTGGAAGAGAAAATGTTCTCCCCAACCCCAGATGAGAAGGTAATATAAATGATAACCTGTATGGATTTTTAAAATGTTTAACTGAAATATCCATTGAAATCATGTGGTAAAGAAAAGGTAATAGTGCAACAAACTTCATAATGTCTCAATTATTCACTATAAGCACTTTCATTGCATTTTAGAACAGGGTGCATATTATTTAAGGAAATAATATCAGATCAGTATTTACTCTTGGAAACCATCCAGGAAAATGAAAATATTGTCACTAGAAACAACAAATGAAAGAGTAAAATGAAAATACAGCAGAAGGGGGCAGTGATGTTATGTTTATTGAGTGTGTCAGGAGAAGGAATTCTATACTTTCTTGGGATTTCAACTCTAAGCACCTTTACTTTACTTTGAAATTAATGGACATTCTCCTCCAAGTAAATCTAGGATATGACAGAACTATTCCCTTTTTTGGGAATTTTAAAATGTGTTGCCTATTTCTCACCTTTCATTCATTTTACAGTAGAACCTTGGATAAAGTCCAAACTTTGTTCCACAAGTTTGGACTTTATCCGATTTTGGACTTTATCTGAATCAAATGGGCGATGCATCAGATAAAATGGACTTTATCCAAGGTTCCTATACCAAATACCTCGGATAACGCCCATTTTTTAGCAGTTCTGGACTTTATGCGATGCATCACATGTGCATGAAAACCGCGACTTTATCCGAATCGGACTTTATCCGAATCGGACTTTATCCGAAGTACCACTGTATTGCCTTAAATCATTAGATTACAAATGATAGAGTAATAATGCATCCTTATCTTTCCAAAATGTTTTCTCTTGGGCTAACTCTTGTATTAATTAACTGTGCATATACCGTTGTATGTAGTATTGTACTCACAAGGAGAACCCATTTTTGTGATGTGATGCTGTTGAATTCCAGTGTTTTAGGTGAGCCTGTAAGCAGGTTATTTAGAAGGTACAGTATTTAGAAATGAAAGTTATGTAAAGCTGCATCAGAAAAATCAGTCCAGCTAATATGCTACCTTACCATAGCACAACTAAGGAATAAACTGTATTTTCTTTTATTTATTTCCTCTCTTCAGCAAGGTCTGGTTCTTTTGCTCTCCATAGATTTAGCCTGGTATTTTCTGGTTTAATATTTAGAGCTTGAGTGGTGTGCAGAAAACTTTTCCTTTATTCTAGCTATCATCTAAGGAGTTGGTGATCAAATTTTCATCATTCTGTTCATAGCCCCAAACGTTGTTATGGCTGTTGAAATCACCAACTAGAAAGTGAGTTTTTAAGTTTTCCATATCAGATGGCTTCTTAAAACAGAATAGTAATACTGTTTAGATGACTTGTACAGGTAAATTGATGTTATTACAAAAGCAGCCAGTTTAGCTGTCAAGACTTCTGTGTTATCCTCCTCAGTATATTCTGGTGAGAGAACTACAATACAGTAATACCTCGGACTATGTTTCCATCAGAAAACGCTAAAACTGCATAATGTTAAGCAATCTGGAAAAAAATTGCATCGCATAATGTTAAAATCCTATGGGATGCATTGGATAACATTCACTAAAGCCTGTCCCAGTTACAATGTATCTCTATGGAGTTTTAACGTTATGCAATTCATCCCATAGGATTTTAACGTTATCCAATGCATGCATCAGATAATGTTAAAAATTGGATAACACTAAGACTTGTGGAACCAAGTTTTAGCATTGTCTGAGGTTTTACTGTACCTGGTCTTATGAAAATGGCACTCTCATATTGTTTGCGGGGCCTCTTAGCAACCAGACACATCCTAGGTATTTTCAGCTAATGTTCATCAGTTCCTCTGTGAGTTTCTTGGACACAAACTGTGTCCCATTTCCATGAATGGCAAAGTAAAGCTAAGAGTTATTATTTAGATTAAGAAATTCTCTCTCTATGAATAGAAATTACTGTATTATCATTTGCAACCTTAAAAGAGCTATTGGGTCATTTTGCTCATCAGGAGTTTTACAGCTCAATACTTCTGGATAGGAAGGAATAGCTTGTTGCCTGCTGTTGCCCAGGGAATGCCTGAGTGTACTCGCAATGCTTTCCACTCTTCAGGGAGACTCCTTCTGTGTCCGCCATCTTTTATACCAAAGTTATTTGAATGTGGACTATTACATTTAAGCATATTTTAAGCAATTCATTAGAGACAGCTTTTCAGGATACTGTCGACCACAGTATCCTTCTGGAACGGCTCTGAAGATTGGGGATCCAGGGCACTGTGTGGTCCTGGTTTTCCTCATTTCTGATGGGTCGTACCCAGTCGGTGTGGTTGGAGAGTGAGACGTCCAGCCCTAGGCCACTCCAATATGGGGTGCCTCAGGGCTCGGTACTATCTACTCTCCTATTTAATATCTACATGAAACCGCTGGGTGAGATCATCCGTTCCCATGGGGCGTGGTACCATCAGTACGCGGATGACACCCAAGTGTACATCTCGTCTCGTGGTGATCCCAGTGATGCTGTCAAAGTCCTGTCTGAGTGTCTGAAAGCTGTTGGGGTCTGGGTGAGGGACAATGGATTACAACTGAACCCTGACAAGACTGAGTGGCTTTGGTTCAGGGGCCCGGTGTTATCTCGGGAGTTACCATCCTTGGATCTGTCTTTGCCCCATACAGACCCAGTACGCAACTTGGGGGTCCTCCTGGACTCTCGGCTGCTGCTTGAAGACCAGGTGGTAGCCATGGCCAGGAGGACCTTTGCCCAACTTCGGGTGATTCGTCAGTTGCGTCCACTCCTGGACCGGGACTCCTTACTCATAGTCACTCATGCGCTGGCCACCTCTCGACTAGATTATTGTAATGCGCTCTACATGGGGCTGCCCTTGACGACCATTCGGAGGCTGCAATTGGTCCAGAATGCGGCTGCCGGGGTGGTGTTGGGGTGTGGGCGTTATGCTCGGGCTTCGCCACTGCTTCAGGAGCTGCACTGGTTGCCAATTTGCCTCCGGGTGCAATTCAAGGTGCTGGTCATTACCTTTAAAGCCCTACATGGTAGTGGGCCAGGATACCTGAGAGACCACATTGTCCCGAGATTGTCTGCCCGACCAACCAGGGCAGATAGGAGGGGCTCTCTAATTGTGCCATCAGCTAGAGGGGCCCGCCTCTCTATCACAAGAAGGAGGGTCTTCTCTGTGTCCGCCCCGGCTCTTTGGAATCTCCTGCCAGTGGAACTGAGGCAACAGATGGAACTGCTGCCCTTCAGGAAAGAACTGAAAACCTGGCTGGCAGGGCAGGTGTGGGGGGTTGGTGGAGAAATAACTCCTGCCTGCTGGCTGGTTAAATAAGAGCTGTCCTTCCTTCCTTAACATGTGCGGGTGGGTCTTTTAACCGGGTTTTAAGGGAGTTACTGTTTTAAATGGGGTCTATTTATTAAGGGGTTCGTAGTGTAAGCCGCTCAGAGTTTTTGTGACTGGGCCGGCTTTAGAAATTGGAACAAATAAAAATAAATAAATAAATCATTAAAGAGCAGTTCACACATTGTGGTGAACCCAGGGAATCTACATACAGCCAAGGCTTTCATGATCAATTTCTGTGAACTTTGTCTGAACTTTCCAAAGCTAAAGGGAAAAAAATGTTCAATTCCTCCTATGGGCGTTCCTGTCTTCCCCTCTTAATATTGATGGCACATGTACTCCTTTATGGCTTTGCAGCATTTGCTGGCCTCTCTGCTGCAAAATATGCTACACCAGAATTCTTCAGCTGGTCACATGCACAGCTGAATGCCTTTCTGGAAGGTTTTTCAAATACTATTAGCAGAATATATGTGGTCTAATACTACTGACATTAAGCCAAGGCTGAGATAAACTGTTTTAGTTTGTGCCAAGAGAAAAGAGCTACTCTGGAATGGGCATTCGTTCATTACTTCAGGTTGCATGCTTTGTGCAATGAGTTTCAAAGCATTTAACACCTTTGGAAGAGAGCAAAGGAGGTCACTACCCAGAAATTTCTGCATTTTGTCACCCTTTATGCTTCAGATAGAAGGATACAAATTTTGCATTGTACATTTCCAGAAAACCATTCCAGACTATCTTTATTATCTGTTGGTTTAAATTTTTTTAACATTGCCTAAGAGGCTTGTACGCATCCATTTAAAGTTCTGCATTTTGCTGGTGCACCAAGGAACCACCTTTAGTACTCAGTGAGGCAAAAGAGTTCATAGGATTGCAGTTGTTTAACAGTGGGTACTAATGCAGATTTACTCACAAATAGATCTAGCATATTCCTACTCTTGCAAATAGGTGTAAAGTAAAGCCCCGACTTATGTATGCCTCAAGCTATGTAAAATTCAACTTATGTAATGATTTTTGCAATAAACCCATGTCCCAATTTATGTAAATGTCCCGATTTATGCAATGCAATTTCCTATGGGTTTGCTTCGAATTACGTAAAAATCATTTTCCTATGGGTTTGCTTCAAATCACGTAAAAATCATTTTCCCCTATGAGTTTGCTTCGAGTTAAGTAAAAAAACGATTTATGTAAAAGCCTATGGAACAGACTTTTTACACAAGTAGGGGTTTTACTGTACTCATTTCTTTATTACAGGAGTAGCCAAACTTTTCGTGCTGTGGGTCTGACTATACCCCCCAGACAGCTGAGCTGGCCTGACCACATACCCTGGAAAGTGGAAGTAGGCGTGTTTATGACAGCCGTAAATGTACCCCTTCTGCATTTACAACAGGCACAAGCATGTTTACGCATGTGCGGGCTCCTTTTACGGCTGATGTAAATGCGCCTGCTTCCACTTCTGGGTGCAGTGAGGGTGGTGGCAGGCCACATGGAATGGTGCTGTAGGCCAGAGCCAGCCCGCAGACCGTAGTTTGGCCACTTCTGCTTTATTACATATGTAATCTGTATTTTCTCCAGGAGGGGGAACATTACAGCCATGAGTGGTACTTTTTAGGTCTTTCTTTAGGGTTCCTCCTGGTTTCCAGAGGTATTTCCTCCACTGAGGGAACCATTGCTCCACCTAAAGGGGCTCATCCACCCGTAGTCATTGGCCCCTTTAGGGTGTCAGGTTATTTACCGCTGCCCAACACTCAGCGTTGAATCACGGACTGTATGGTCTACTCCATTATCGTAGCCAGATGTCTGGCCAGATCTGCATTTGTAGGTCTTAGTAGCATACCTCAGAAGCAAAAAGATTCATATTTTCCCTTACTTGGGTTACCTTCAGATCAATCAAACCAGCAGGGGGCACTGGATGTCCAGGGGACAGAAGATTAACTAATGGGCTTCTAGTGGATGGGAGAGGGGGAAGAGAGCCTCATTTCATTTCAATGTTTTCTTTTTCTTCCTGAGAACAGGAGAGTGGAGCTTCTGCAGACAGTAAGACAGATATTTTCAGAAGCCAGTGTGGACCTAATGAACCTAGCAGTCCTGCTAGGAATGATGGCTGCTGCCATTACTAGTATCTGTTATAGCAGGTTACATTTAAGGACTTTACAGTGGATTCTGTTCCACTTTCAAGACGATATGCCTCATTGTTAATGCCTCAAGCTGTGTCTCCCACACCAAGTGAAAACTGTACTACTTCAGAGAGCCCTACCAAAAAGAACCCAAAATAGTAGTTGCCAGCCTGAGGCATTAGGCCACCTATTGCAGCAGTCACAATGCTCAGAGTCAGGACTCTGCAACAAAAGTGGTTCACAGAATAAATGAATTCGAGTTACATGCTGTCAGACTCTCTCTATATAATGATACAGTATATTGGAAATCTTATTGCTTAGCATAGTAAGCAATGATTAGAGTAGGCTGATTGAGTTAGTGGGAATTTACTGAGTCAACTTGTCCTGGTTGTTTTAGAGGATCTTAGAGGGGTTTTTAGGGGTTTGGGGGTGCCCAGGGGTGACCCAAGGGACTCCAAGATTTGGAAGGGTGGCAATGCTTATGAAGATTTTCCCTATGGTATGTGGTAGCTAGCTGGCACGAACAGTCCCTTCTTAAATGCCACCTTCCAAGTAGAGACGCGGAGCGGAACAGGCTGCTTTTTGGGAAACCGCTTCAAAAGTTTATTTTTACTCTTAGAAGATTATGAGAAACAAGCGGTCAATTCTTTCTAAGCCTCAAACTAAGGGTGCAAGTGTAACTCCTCCAGAATTACCCTGGCAACCCCTTATCTTGCCTTTAGCAAGAAATATTATTATTCTTACTCTGATCCTAAACACACTCTTTTACCCGTCTGGCCTCCTCAAGGTTAACGGTGAAGAATTGTATCCGTAGTCCTGCTTCTTCCCCCAAGCTCTTATCTCACCCAAGCTTGGCTTTCGAAATCCTCCCATCTTTGTCTAAAGATGAGACGGTTAGATGTCTTTCAGAAGTTTATTTCATAGAAGCAAAGGAATATCCAGATACAAAGAATAATAAAAATAGATGCACAAAATCTAGCTAAAATAACTTTTGTTCTGACGTTGTTTAGGCACGAAAGAATTTACAAGAGAGGCCGTTTGACGCGAATAATAGAATATGTTAGGAATGTCTTCTGAAGAAGAAAGACAAAAAAACCTATTACTAGAAAGGTTTCGGGACCACATCATAACTTCACACATGATATTAGGCATATATAAGACCTACGTTTTTTGTTCAAGGATTTTCATATTTTGTTTACTCAAGAGTTCAATGAGGCAACATAAGACCTATTTTTGAGTTATTTGCAATTAAGACTTTAAGAAGATAACAATAATTCTTGTGGAAACAATAAATAAGAGTTTTTCTTATTACAAGGACACGTGTTTTTTACAAGACATCACAAACGGTATTCTCCTCTTTTGTGCATTTCTTACTGTTTGGCCATTTTTGAACATTTGCATTTCTCAGAGACTAAGACATTTTTGCCTTGGTTTGCTTTTGGCAAGTCTTAGAAAATAAGTTGGCCAAATGGCTTGTTAGGCTTCCATCCCAATATTCTGAGCGACAATAGCTCACGCTGGATCTGGATATGGTTCCCTCTAAGCTCCCAATTTTGGAGTCTTAAATATAATATTGGCCTACTCCCCGCTCTTTTGGAATGAGAGTTATGTGGGAACTTTGGACTTTACCCCACAGGTGTTTTTGATGTAAAATTGATGTTATGTTTTCCACATAGGTGTGCTGATCCTGAGTGGGCACCAGAATGCTTTGAGACGACTTCTTACCTTTCCCCTTCTGACGATGTGAAAGTGTAAAAGTCAGTGTCAGAGTTTAAATGTAACAGGTGAAGGTTTCCTTCCTTCGGAACTACACTGTCATCCCTCCCTCTTTTGGAAGGTGTGAATGTTCACTAATGACCTAGGGGTTTATCTGCAGTCATTTGTGCTTGCTTGAAAAAGACTTGCAGGTGTTCTTCTTATCTTGATGACAGTCTGAGTCTGTGTATTTCATGAAATGTCACTTTCCTTTGCTTTCTTTGAGAATCGGGCTTTCTCAACCTACAGAAATCTGACTATAACTACAGAATAAATGAATTCATTAAAAAGGAACTCAAAGGATTTGTAACGATCCCTTGAATTCCTGACACAACTCCCCTGTATGTTCCATTGAGTCTGTGGGTTTACTTTAGTTGTGACTTACCATGCCAAGCAATAGGATTTCCATCATTTTGTTTCCTCATTTGATTTGCTAGTGGACCTTTGAAAGTCTGGCCAGGTTATCCTTCTATAGTAATGGAGTAGACCATAGTGCTAGTGATGCAATGTTGATCATCAGATGGTGGTTAACTAACCTGACAACCCTGAGGACTAACAGCCTGGGGTGGCCTGATGGTCCCCAAATGGATTAAATCCCACTTGAATCCATCTTGATAGAGGGCAGCAGCTTCATCCAGACTGGCCTGGGGCTGATGAGGACTTTGAGTGCCAAAAGGGCTCAGGACCAGAAAGTATCTCACAGAACTGGATCAGTGATATGGGGGTCACACAGCGATGCAAAAGGCAAATGGAAGGCTACTGCATTATATTGTCCCCAGGCAGTGATGCACTGTAGCAGGTTCTGTCAGGTTCTGCAGAACCAGTAGCAGAAATTCACCCAGGCCACACCCACTTGTTTGGCCATGCCCACCTCCACAGCCCATAATATGGGATATTTGGCCATGCCCACAGATTTGGCCAGCCCACAGAGTAGGTAGTAAAAGTTTTTGCAGTGCACCACTGTCCCCAGGACAATGTTCATGGCTAATTGCCATGAGGATAGTCAATATTCAGAATCGAATATGACACTAAAAGAAGAAGTGGACCTTTGCCAGTGGACAGACAAAACATCATACTCAGCTGTTCAATATACCAGTGGCCCAAGTGCTACTCCTTTCATCCAACTTTATTGTTAGATGGGACATTGTGCAAGATGATTGTAGAATGGGCAAAAGTGATTCTAATAATACCCCATGAGCTAAGAATGTCATCCGCAGAGGGTCAAGGGAAGTGAAATTATTTTTTGTGTCTGATGTGCCAATTCACTTAGATCAAATTAAAACAAAATGTTTTTCTTTGCTGTTCTCTGCACTGCTGAGTGAAACTGTGGCTGCAGGCTTTATCCATTTTCTTTTAATTTTAATCTACACGAATCAATGGGTGAGCAATGATCAAGCAGATGTGATAAAAGAAAAGTTTCTTTTCCTCTGGCCCTCCACAGATGAGGAGAGAAAGTGTTGTTTGCCAATATCCTGAAGCACTCATGAGCCATTTCAGGATATCAGAATTTAACGTCAGAAGGAGCAACCACAAGAATAACAATCTAAGAATTATTTATTTATTTATTTATTAAATTTGTATTGCCACCCCCTCACCGGAGTGACTCCGGGTGGCTTAAAACCAGACATAAAAACATAACAACTTCCATACTAAAACAATTTAAAAACCCATTAAAAACCCATTAAAGACCCATTAAAAAACCCACCCATTAAAAAACCCACCCACTCCATCTACAGAAAGAGACAGTTTAAACAAGCCAACAGGCGGAGGCCACCCCCCACCCCCCATCAGTGCCCCACACCTACCCTGCCAGCCAGGTTTTGTTTCCTAAAGGACAGCAACTTTGTCTGCAACCGTAACTCTGTCGGCAGGAGGTTCCATAGGGCTGGTGTGGACACAGAGAAGCCCCCCCCCTTCCTTGTGCTAGAGAGGCGAGCCCCTCTAGCCAATGATACAATAGAGCCCCTCCGGTCCGCTCTGGTTGGACGGACAGACATTCTTGGGGCGACACGGTCTCTTAGGTATCCTGGCCCACTACCATGTAGGGTTTTAAAGGTCATCACCAGCACCTTGAATTGCACCCAGAGGCAAACTGGTAGCCAGTGCAGCTCCCAGAGCAGTGGCGAGGCATGGGCATAGGAACGTTGGCCAAAGTCTGAGCAGGTAAAGGAACGTTTAGGAAACCTGATGAAGTCATCTCTCTATAAGATCCTCTTCAGTGCAGAGACATGCGTCTTCTTTGAATGAAAGCTGACTTGCACCCAGACACTCCCAACAGAGCTATGGCCTGTTTGTAAGCCTTCTGATGACCCTGTGTACTTTAAAGATATTTGTGTGGGGCAACTAGTATATATGACCTGGCCCAAAGTTTCAGTAACTGTTGTGTATTTAAGGAAATGTGTTTGCCATTTTGTCTTGTTGTGAAAGAGTTTAATATGTACAGTAATACCTCATACAAAGCATACCTGTCAACCATCCCTATTTTGCCGGGACAACCCCGTAATTTGACGTCTATTGACGTCATAACCCGCCCCCCGCTGCCAAAACCCCGTAATTTGACAGCAGGGGGAAACACTTTCCGCGCATGCGCGGAAGTGCTATGCCGCTTGCGTAGGGGCTGCGCAAGTGGCGTAGCGCTTCCACGCATGCGTGGAAGGGGTTAAACCCTTCCACGCATGCGTGGAAAGCGACCTGCACATAAGCGGTGTGCGCAGGTCCCATTTTTCCGGAGCCGCAGGTTGACAGGTAAGATACAAAGTCCGCTTCATACAACATCGAATTCATACAACATCACCTGATTTCTTGAAAAAGTTGCCTCATACAAAGTCGCTTGTCTTTGTATGAGGCATTGGGGTTTCCCCAGTTTGCATTGTGCCTGGGCAGTATAAAAGGCAGGAAACATGCGTGCATTGCTCTTGTGGGTTTTGCACGAGGCAAAGAGTGTTTAGGAGTGGTTTTGAGCGTGATTTCGGATTTTTTTTTATTTTTTTCATTAGAATTTTTAGAAGCATTCCTGGAATTTTTGCAGCATTTTTCAGGTTCTTGGACAATCAGGGTTGTTTGGCATGTTTTTGTAATGTATTTAGCCTTTAGACAATGATTTCTTAAAGTTCTGTCAGTTTCCTATCTGTTTCCTTGACTTTGTCTTGAAGTCTGTGCTGTTACAGTACAATGTATCTCTATGGAAACGACGTTGTGTGAGGCATCACGGCAAGAATTTGGACGTTGTATGAGGTATTGCGGCTAGGATTTGTCATGCCTCATACAAAGTCCAAATCCGTATAAATTCCAAACTTGTGGAACCAAGTTTGGACGTTGTATGAGGTATCACTGTATTTACTTTACTATGGTCCGAAGTCTCGCGAGACTTCGGGAGGGTTCTGAACGAGAAGTGCATGAGACAGAGCTGTCAACGGTTCTAATGGTTTTCCCCAACTGTCAGACCAGAGATAGTTAAGAAATGTGAGGGTGTTGTTACCTCTGGTCATCTATTCTTATTCCAAATAAAGTTGTGTGTTTGGCCCGTTTTTCTGGCTGCTGCCTATTATTTCCAGAACACTAAAGTAACCAAAAGAAAATAAAAGGGGGAGAGAGAGAGACAGTATTTATAATGTACTAGTATATTTTGGCCGGCGGTGCCGGGCTTTTTAAAATTGTGTTGGATAGTAAAGGGTTTCTTTTTTTTTTTTGAACCAATGGTGCTGGGCTGTTTTAAATGGTGTTGTAAGGTTTTTTGATTTTGTGACTTCGAGGCGCTGCGTCCGCCTGCGGCGGACTTGCGCTCCCAGAGTTTGTTTTTGTTTTTTTGCGTGCCAGCTTCCTCAGTGCCGGGCTGTTTAAAGTGGTTTTTGAAGGTTTTTGTTTTTTGTTTATGGAAATGAGGTTAGTCTGTTATTTGTGTTTGTGAAAATGTTTATTTATACACACGGACTGTTTTAAACTGTGTTGTTTTTGTTTTTTGGATTTTAAAAAGAGGACAGGTTGTTATTTTTTAATTATTGTATTTTTAAAAAAGAATGTGTTACTTTGTAAATTTTTATAAATAGTTGTACTTTGGATAATAATTTTAAAAATGTGTAAATATGTGGTTTTTTTAAATTCAAGGTTTTTTTACTGTGTTTATATGTTTTTTTATTGAAAATTTATTTATTTGTGAATTATTTTTGATTTTTTTGGATATTTTTGAATGTTTTTGGAATTGATTACCCTAATTTTTGGGATTAATTCAATTTTTGGAAATATTTTGGATGTTTTTTCTCCTTTGGCCACTGGGTGGTGGTGTTGAGCAATTTTTGTGTATTGCTTCTTCCGGTGAGTCTCTTCCTATCTTCATTTCAGTTCCGGTTTTCGTTGAGGCAAGACGTCTAATGATAAGCTCTCTCCAGTTTTTTTTGGGGGGGGTTGTTTTGGGTTGGGGGGCATTCTGTGTGTGTTTAGGGTTTTGGGTGGGGGTTTCTGTGTGTGTTTGAATGTTTTAGTTTTTTTTAATGTTTTTGCATTTTTACGTGTCTGTTTTTGACTTGTGTTTTGGGTATTTTCATTGGCCATTCTTGATGGCTGGCCCGCGGAAATACCATCGCCGCTTCATGCGGCGTTTGAGGGGGTATTGCCATGGCCCGGGCTGGGTTGCGGTGTGTGTGTTTGTGGGGTGGGGGTTTGCTTCGCCGCTTCATGCGGCGTTTGGGGGAGGGTATTGCCGTGGCCCGGGCTGGGTTGGGGTTTGTGTGTTTGGTGGGTGGGGGTTTGCTTGCTGGCCTTTTTGTGTTTTGTTTTTGGTTGCCGCCGCCACGGCGATTTTTGCAGTGGTTGGGGGGGGGTGTTTGGATTTTTTCCAGCGAGTTTGTCTCGCTGGGCTCGCCGTGTATTCAGCAGGGCAGCGTGGGGGAGAGGGTGTCCCTCTCTTCCCCGTTGCTCCGTGCAAGAAGGCCGGTGGGTTTGCGTGGTTTAGTGATGTCGGGGTTTGCGTGGTGTCGGTGTTTGCGTGTTTTCAGGATTTGGGTGTTTTCGGGGTGCTGCGTCCGCCTGCGGCGGACTTGCACTCACGGTGTGGGTTTGTGTTTTTATTTTTCGCGCGGCGGCTTCTTCAGCGTTCTGCACGTTCATGGCGCGCAGGACACTGGGGATTGTAGTTTGGCGTTTGTGTTTTCGGTTTGTGCGGCGGTTTTTTCCTGCGGCTTCATTTTGATTGGCTGCGCCGCATTTTCGAACGTTCCATTTGCTCGCGCCGCTCAGCTTGATTGGCTCTGGCGCGGCGCGGCGAAAGGAACGTTGGGAATTGAAGTTCCCTTTTTTTGTTTGCGACTGGGGTGCTCCTGCCCCCAGGTCGAAAATTTCAAACCGACAGTTACCTGCGAACCCCATTCGGGCGAGTGAACGGAGGCTCGGACGGGGCTAGTGGGGCCTGGTGCAACATCCTTTGTCACATTCCAACAGTTAACGCACCATTTTATAGGTATAGATGTGCAATGTTGTTGTTGCAGAAGTAAATACCATTCTTTCTTTTCTAGATATTCAAACTGCTATCTAAAACGTATGCAAATTCACACCCTGGCATCTCAGACAAGTCAGAAATGCGGTGTGGTGGAAACTTTGTGAAACGGGGAGGCATCATAAATGGTGCAGAGTGGTACAGCTTCGCTGGAGGTAAATCTTTTTAATTTAGTGACATTGCACGTAGATTGCATGAAACCTTGAATCACTAGAGCAGGGGTTCTCACCTAGGGCCCGTGGGCTGGATCCGGCCCACAGTACCATTTTAAGTGGCCCACCATCCTCGTTTCCACCACCAGAAGTGGCATTAGTGGCGGAAACAGCCATAAATGCATCTGCGGCTATCGTAAATGCATTTTTATGCATTTATGGCTGTCATAAATGCATTTCAGGCTGTCATAAACAAATCAACAGCTGTGAATGCATTTTATGGCAGTGTTTACGGTGGGGGGAAGCACCAGTCTGGCTCTCTCAACTGTCTGAGGGAGCGTGACCCGGCCCGTGGGTTTAAAAGGTTGAGAACCCCTGCACTAGAGGACAAAAAAGTTTTGACATGAAGAAGTCTTGAAACATTATCTCCAAAAAATATAAAGATCCTTGTAAAACCGTTGGTCAAAAGGTTAGTATTGTGTTAGAGGCCAATGCAAGTTAAAAAAGCATGCATGCATTGTGTGACCCACGAAAGCAGACAAAGCCAAGCAACAACGAGTTGTAGCCTACTGTGTATTTTGAACTGACTATTGTTAGTATTGGATAGGCAGCAGTGGATCCCACTTAGATGGCTATTGGCTGTTGGCAACTTTATGGGTCATTGATTGTGCATGTTTTAAGTTAAACATAGAACTTCACATAATCAGTCACTGTATTGAAGAGTTCTAATTTTTGAGCCTTTGAAGTAGCAAAATGAATTGAAAAGACCCTATTAGTTAATGCCCACCAGCGTAACATTGAGGGCCTTCAGGCAAGTGCGTGTTATTAATCAATTGCACCCACTCCTGGAATGGGAGGCCTTGCTCATTGTCACCCATACCCTGGTCACCTCCTGTTTGGACTATTGTAATGAGCTCTACATGGGGCTGCCCTTGATGACCATCCGGAGACTGCAGTTGGTCCAGAATGTGGCAGCCCATGCGGTGGTGGGTGTAGTCGTTTCGCCCGCGCCTCGCCACTGCTGCAGTAGCTGCACTGGCTGTCTATATGTCTCCGGGTGCAATTCAAGGTGCTGGTTGTCACCTTTAAAGCCCTTCATGGTAACAGACCATGATACCTCTGGGACCGCATCATCCTTGGGACATCGACCCATCCCACCAGAGCAAACCGAGAGAGCACCCTTCAGATACCATCCGTCGGGGGGACCCGCCTCTCCACCGGGAGGCGGGGAGATTCATAGCACACACAAAGAATTATAACATTTTAATGTTATAAGGGACTGCATCGACCCTAGGACATCGACCTGTCCCACAAGAGCAAACCGAGAGGGCACCCTTCTGTTACCATTTGTTGTGGTTGGCTCGCCTCTCCAGCACAAGGAAAAGGGCCTTCTCGGTCGTAACCCCCACATTATGGAACCACCTCCCGGTAAAACTACGTCTCCAGGCCCAGTTGCTACCATTTAGGAAAGAGCTGAAGACGTGGTTGGCAAAATGGGTCTGGGAGCTGGGATTGTCAACAAGCTCCCCTTTTTGGCTCGTCTGAGGCTTCCCCCTCCTGTAACCAATTTTAATGTTAATGTTATGTTGATTTTATACACTATTTGTTTTTAGATAGCAAAATGGCACAGCGGTGGGCAATATTACCAAATGCTCTTAAGGGTTTTTATTTTTATATCGGTTTTAATTTGTTTTATTGTATGGTCAGTGAGGTGCTTGCTGGCCTATGTACACCGTTCAGAGTCCACCGGATTAGGGTGGTATATAAATCTATTAAATAAATAAATAATGTCAGTAGTGAATTACCACAAGTTAGAAAGTAAATGTAGGTATTTGTTGCTTTGTACTCTGTTGCAAGACACAGTGCACAACATTAAATGCCTATGCAGACTTCTTACCTTGCAGCAACTTGCAGCCAAGATCTATACCAATTGCATTAATGTTAGTATAAAAATTAATAGGACTTTGGCCAAGGGGTGCTAAGGCAACAAGGGGAATCTGTACACCAGGGATTCTCAACCTGCGGCCCACGGCACCATTTCAGGTGGCCCACCACCACCTCCACCACACCAGGAAGTGCCATGTGATGGAGGAAGGGCAAAATGGCCATTCAGCCCCCAGAGCTGTCTGAGGGAGCGTGACCCGGCCCCTGGCTTAAAAAGGTTGAGAACTTCTGCTGTACACAGACACAGCCCTTGGACTGACAATTGCATTTAAAGTTGATGTAGCTACATATGAACTCAATTACTGATCCATCTATTGATACAGGTGTGGGCCTGCATCCTATTTGGGCCCAGTAGTTACCCTGCCCATGGTATCTTTTCTATGCTTTATGCATCAGAGTGATTACATTGCACCTACAGCCACATAGCACCACTAGTATACAGTGAAACCTCATACAGCAATCACCCCGTATAGCAACGGAATCACATAACAATTAGTTTTTTGGGGGAAATGGCATCCCGCATAACAATTTCCCCTATAGAAAAAACCGTACAACAATTTTTCAATGGGAAAAACCACTTAGCAAAACAAAATTGTTGTACGATGCATCCCAAAGGGGAAATTGATATACGATACATTTATCGTATAGCAATTGTTTCATACAACAACGAGCCCCATGGAACGGATTAAAATCGTCGTATGAGGTACCACTGTATTTCTATTTATTATAGCCCACTGTAGTAATTATTATTTTCATCTTCGCAAATTAGCTAACAAGGTTTTTTTTAGATGATAAATCTGGTATTGGGTTTATAACGCTTCACTGTTACACACTGTCACAGGATTTTCACTGTGTGCTGTATCGCTGTATTAATTTCTTCTGCAGCTGATTCTCCATTGATTGAAAAGCCAAAACTGTGATAATGAAAATTGCAACAATACACTTGAGAAAAATAAGTGTTTTATAACACACTAGCAGAGGTTGCCCGGCGTTGCCGGGCTGTTTTAAATTGTGTTGGAAGGTTAAATTGTGTTAATGTTTGTTAAAAATTGCTTAGTCTGTAATTTTTAAAATGTTTATTTATGCAAATTTTTTTTGGCTTGGCTGGCTGTTTTATGTAACTGAATAACATTTTAGTTTTTGGTTTTTTTAAAAAATAGTTGTACCATAGGTAATAATGTTAATAATATGAAAGTAAATGTTTTTTTACATTCAATGTTTTTAAAATGTGTTTAGTTGTTTTGGGCTTTTATTTGAGTTAGAACTCAGCACAGGATTTTAATAAATGTTTTATTTTATTTTATTGACATGTTTGTGATTTGTGTTAAATTGTGTTTTCGTGTAATTTTTTGACTTGTTATTGTTGTGACCTTTTGTGTAAAATTGTGATTTTGTGTTATTGTTTTGATTTGTTTTTACTGTTGTGGCCTTTTGTTTGGGGCTGTTGTGTGTTTTTGAATTGTTTTTACTATTGTGGCCAGCAGGTGATGCTGGTAGGGTTTTTCTTGTATTTTGACTTTTTTTTCTCTCCTGGCCTCTGGGTGGAGTTTCTTCCGGTAAGTAGTCTCTTTCTTTATTCATTTCGTTTCTGGTCATCATGCAGGTAAGACATGTGGTGGTGAGTTGGCTTGTTTTCTTTATTTTGTGTGTGGGGTTGGGTTTTGTATTTTTTGACTGTTTGTTTTTGATTGTGTTTTTGTTTACTTTGTATTGTGTTGTTTTTGTCTATTTTTGGGTGTTTTTGATTGTGTTTTAAGGCTGTGGCGCGGCGCAAAGCATTGGGAAATGAAGTTGTTTCACTTTTTTCACGTTTGTGGGGCTGTTGCCCCACTGCCGTTTTTTTCAATCTTTCGTTGACCTGCGGACCCAGTTCGGCCATGTACATGAATGGTGGGTGCGGGTTATTAGGGCGAGGCTTAGGAACCTATAGCAAGTTCCAACGGTTAACCCTTGATTTTATAGGTTAAGATTGTCAGCCTTTCAGAATGCAATAATTGGGTGGGGCTGGATGTCTACCCTGCTTTCTCGTATTTACTGGCTAAAATCTTGTTGCTTAGCATAGTAAGTAGCACTAGAGTAGGTCATTCAATCAGTGGTGAGTTAACTCCTCCATAGGTTCCATTGTTTTAAATGGGCCTACTCTAGTTGTGACTTACTTTGGCATAGTAAGTTACAACTAAAGTTGGCCCATTTCTCACCAAATCACAGATGATTCAATGTGACTATTGTACTGTAGCCTATGCTAAAAAAGAAGAAGGTTTTTTGCCACTTTCACATAGAAAAAATGGACACATATGCTACTCTTTCGATGCTTCTCTCATTCATTCCCTGTTTCTCCTACTCACAGCTGGCAATTAACCAGCTATAAGTATTGGCATAACCAGCTAATGTCAATGCTAATTTTCTTTTTTCAAAATAATTTAACAATTAATAATATTTTTTGCTGTATAGTACCAATAATTTTGCTTGTTGCTTTCAAAGAGATGTGAGGGGGTGTTATGGGGACCATCAGGGACCATTCCCAAAGCAAACCACAGAATGTGTTGGGCAACAGCATAAAGAAAAAAGTCAGTTTTAGGTCTGAAAAGGAAAAAGATACAGCGGTAAAGTGTAAGGAGGATTGACTAAAGGGAAATCCTACGAGAACCACTGCAGGTTGCCAAATCTAGCTGTATAAAATGATTTGAAAGGAACTATGGCTTTTGATTAATTTGTGTCCAGAATTGATCCAGAAATAGGATGGGAGAAATGATGCCCTAGACCACTACAAGATATGTTGTACTTTCTTCCCATATCTGAAGGCCAATCGGTCAATGAGATTGCTACTTGTTTACAGAATTAGGCTTTGGAAGATTTGATTAGGCTGGAAGGAAACCCTCCCATCAAACCAGCTCTTATCTCTACTGTGGCACATCAAAAGTCTTGGAATCAATTCATATTCAGAATAAATTGTAGAATCCCTTTCAGAAATCCAGCAGGGAAGAATTTAAGTTGAATTGAATGATTCTACGTGTTCCTGCTAAAATAATATTTTGCCTGTCACAGGAAAGGTGAATGTAGGATCTATGTTAATCTAGATGTCATTCTATTTCATAATTATTCTCCTGCATTCTGTAACCCTGCGATGGCCAACCTTGGCACTCCAGGTGTTCATGGCTTCTGGGATTTGAATTCCAAGAACACCTGGAGTGCCAAGGTTGGCCATCAATGCTGTATTTCCTCTGGTGTCAGGATAACACTGTTTGTTTGTTTTTGCCCTGGCATTTGAAGTTACAGTAAAACTTTGAGTTACAAACGGCTTGACTTACGAAAAACTTGCAATACAAAAGGAAATCTTGGGGGGAAATTGCTTTGAGATATGATTTTTTTTCCTGAGATACAAAAAGTTTTTTTGTGGGTCTTCCAACGCTTCCCACAGTGGTGGGAAGGTGTTTGGAGCATTTCCTCTCTGTTTTTGGAATTTTTCATTGCGTTTTGGCACGGCCAGAAGCTCTCCCCGCAACCAGGAAGTGCCAAAAATTCCCTCTCTGAAACAGCTGATCGTCAGGCACTGAACCAGCAATTACCAGAGCCACTAGAGGGTGGTGTCGGAAATGTGCCGGATATGCATTGGAAACCAAATAATCAATTCCGGAGCTCAGAAAAAGCCAAAAAAAAACCAACAGGCTTTAATCTGTTAAAATCTCTTTATAAAATGGCCAAAACGCAGAGTTTTGAATAGAATAATTACTTTTTTTGTCTTTTTCCCTGAGCTCTGGAACAGATTATTTGTTTTTCAATTCATTCCTATGGAAAACCGCATTTTGAGATACAAATTTTTTGAAATACAAAAAACCTCGAGGAATGAATTAATTTCATATCTTGAGATGTTACTGTACTATATTTCCATTTGATTGCATAGTTTTTATTCCTCACACCTTTATTGCCTCATTTATATTTTCCTTTAATGTTGGATTGATTTCCAAATAGTCATGTGTCTTGGAAAACAATTTTAGAGAAAGGTGTAATTTTAAAGTACTTTAATTATAATAAAACAATCTGCTGTTCTTCTTCCTCTCTAGGAATGGCAGATTTTAATTACCTTCATACAAACTGTTTTGAAATTACAGTGGAGCTTGGGTGTGAAAAGTTTCCTCTGGCTGATGAACTGTATTCACTCTGGCAGCAAAACAAAGAGGCACTTCTGAAATTCATGGAAATGGTAAGAGTTCTTCCTTGTTTCTCCTCTTTCTTTTGCTGAGCTTCCACCCAAAATGTTTTATGACAGTATTTGCTCAAGGCACTCAGCTAGCTGCTATGAGTGGCAATTCACAGATGACTCTGATGTAGCCTCCTCCTCTATTTGAGATGATAGCCAAGGACTTAAGGAAGCAATATCAAAATTATGGCTGTCAAACCAGTTACTTGTGTTCATTTCTAATTCCAAATAGGGGTTAATGCTTACTTTGCAGCGCCTTCAAGTACTGAAGGCACAAATGTAGATATAAATCCCAACAGCACCTTGAGAACTGTGATCACAGACTATTACTGCTTACTATATATTGTATATATAATGTTCACTGGTCAGATAAAAGTCTGATTAAATTTCATGCCTATTCGTTGAATCTTTTTCCCTCCCACACACTCCCTCCCTCAATTATTTTTATAGGAATGGGTACTGTGGAGAGGAAATATAAATAATTATCTTTGTTACTAATGTTGATGGTTTCTTCTCTCTCTCTCTCTCTCCCCCTCTCTTTTTTAAAAAGGGGGCTTTTTGCCTGCGCTGCATAAACTAGCAAAACCGAAGAGCTTCTATCCGTTCCTCCGTTCCGTTCAGGATAGTGTTGCTCCATTTGTTACAATTGCAAACAAAAAGTAATTTCTATTTGTAATAAATGTTTGAATACACTGTATTTTAATATACCTAATGTGACAATTTAATGCAAGATCAAATTGTACGTAGTCAAATTTTATGTTCTTATAGTACCAGATCCAGTCTGGCCGGGTTATCCTGCTATGGTAATAGAGTACACAATACTGCCAGCAACTCAACACCGAGTGTCAGGTGGGGGTTAACTAACCTGACAACCCTTAGGACTAATGACCTTGAGTGTCAACGTCCTCAGGGAAGGGTGATGTTCCCCAAGTGGATTAAATCCCACTTGGATTCATCTTGATGGAAGGCAGCAGCTTCATCAATAATATGCTGGAGCTGATGAGGACTTAGTGTGCTGAAAGGGCTCAGGACCAGAAAGTGGCTTGCAGAACTGGATCGGTGGTATGGGTGTCATGCTGTGATGCAGAAGGCAGATGAAAGGCCACTGCATTATATTCTCAGGACAATCTTCATGGCTGATCCCCATGATGATCACCTATATTTGGATTTGGATATGGTGGCGGCAGCAGCAGCAGCAGCAGCAAAAGAGGAAGAAGAAGAAAAGTAACAGAATGACCTTCAATTTTTTTAAAACTGTTAATGTGGAATTTTTTCAATTTTTCTGAAAATTCCATATTTTCCCCCAGTGGAGGGGGGGGGGGGGTATTCTGGTTTCCCCCCAAATCTTCAAAGTTTCCAGAAATTTCTCTACTGCTAACCATATTGGTGCCTTAGACAAAATATTTAAATTGTGTATTGCCTTTGCCAAATGCTTTAGTTCAGGGGTGCCAACATGTTTTGCGCGGGGGCCTGAACACGCCTCCAGAACAGCAGAGCGGGTCTGACCACACCCCCGGAAGTGGTCACATTTGCACACGTGTGTCAGGAATCTCCCGGAAGTGGTTTTGGACGTTTCTGTGCATGCGCAAATGTGTCCCCGCCACTCCTGGAAGTGATTCAGGATGCACATGTGCATTTGTGGGCACATCCCCCATCCACTTCCAGGAATGGTGAGGGTGTCAGGGAGCAGATGTATTGGTGTTGGGGGCGCACGGTCCCGTAGTTTGGGCACCCCTGCTTTAGTTCTTCCTTTGCCTTTCCAGCTGCACATTCTGCTCTTGGGCAAGGCCTCTATTCTACTTCTGTCTGACCCCAGCAATTTTCTGTCCTTCCATGCATGTCAAGTAGCCTTTATTGTAGAATTCTGATAATGCATAGTAGACTCTGCTTCTTTTCTCTCCTTGCTATTTTTTCTTCCTTAACATTAGAAAGACATATGCATAATTTGCTGCAGCAACTAGTGCCTCCTACTATGTGCTCTTTATATATATATTTATGTTCTTAAAGTAACAGATCCAGTCTGGCGCCACCTTGCCTCACCCATTAACTAGTATGATCTCTACTGTCAAGTAAATTGAAAAGATTTACTGCAATAAAACTGTGTCACATAATAGATATTAGGCAGTGATGGCGAAACTTTTAGAGACCAAGTGCCCAAACTCAACAGTTTGTAGAGGGGTGGAGTGAACTCTTGCTTGGGGGAGGGAGGAAGTGCTCCCATTGGGCTGCTGGACAGAGGGGTGGGATGAACTCTGTGCTGGGGAGATGGCACTTGTGCTCACAGAGAGGGCTCTGAGTGCCCTCTCTGGCACATGTGCCATAGGTACACCACCACTGATTTTGGGAGTGCAGCAGCTCTTCTGCTCTTCTCACCACATTGTTGAGTCAGCCCCAATTCCTTTGTGTAGGTGTTTGAGCATGGAGTTCTGAAAACAAAGCCCTATCTAGACATCTGGAGGTTTTGGTTGCTTATCACAGGTTTTCACATGAAGGGGCTCTTCTCAGATGTCCACCCTTAATGAATAGCTATTCGGGTCAAGGCTAGCGGTCCAATGCTTGAAGTGGGAGCAGCACCTTGTCAGTAAAGGGACCCACTGTTCCAGGCATAAAACCAGATGTTGAAGTGTCTTTCTGATACAATTTTATTAACTGAACCAATGAAATAACACTACAGTACTCTAGTCATGCAAGTCTTCCTTTGGCCAGCCCAATTGGAATCTGGGCTGCACTTACGCCCCAAGATGGGAAGTAGCTACTTCACCCTTTCTGAAAAGGTGGTTATGGCTCCAACCAGACCTCCCCTTCATCATCCTTTCTCACCTCCACCTCCTCAACTATCAATTGCCACCAGTCCCTCTGTTTTTATACCTTTGGGGTCTCCCTTCTAGATCCTCTTGACCTCCATGTCTTGCCTTGAGCTTCCTTGCATCTGGAGAGCTCATTTCCATTTGTACACTCAGGGCAAAGCCCCTCAAGTTGCTGTTGCATCCTCTACTTCCATAGGTGACTTCAGTGGGGTTGTCAGCTTAGTTGTCTGTGGGTTAGCCACCTTCTGGGGGTAAGGCGTCCCCCAGAAATATCACCCTGGGGTTGGCTGGTGTGGAAGGTATGGTGGTTGGCCTGACACTGGGATTCTGTGGCACACCTTCACACTCACTCAGCTCCTCTCTAGGCAGTGATTTGTAACAGAATATCCTCTTAAATCTGGCACACCCCAACAACCTTATAGATGCACAGAGCTTTTTGCTCTGCTGAGCTGTTATAGGGTTTATTGTGGTGATTGTGATAATATATGCAAAGACTGCCCTTTACTTTCATTATAATCCTTATACAGTAGACCCTCGAATAATGACGCTACTTGGTTCCCCAAGTAGCGTCGCTATAAGGGAAACGTCATTCAGTTTTCAATGGCAGCTGCACCATCTAGCGGCAAAAAAGCTGTCATTATCCACACAACGACGTTAAAAAAATGTTAATCCACACAACAACGGTTTTTTTCCATTGTGCGGATAGTCACGTGGCGAGTGACAACACGTCGGTAAGCGGAAATGACGCTATTTGAAATGACGCTATTCGAACGCGTTGTTAATTGAGGGTCCACTGTAACAGCTTTGTAAGAATAGGCCAAAAAACGTTTATACAGTAAAACCTCGCATAAAGAGCGCCTTGCTTAGAGACTAACTCACTCAAAGAACAGAATTTTCTCTGAATGGTTGCCTCGCTTAACAACTAAAACCAACCAAAAACTCACTTAACAACTAAATCGGGGTTCACAATCCCACCCACCCCGTCAGAAGGGGGGATTTAAGTGACACAATCGGTCACTTAAAATGGTGCTTCACTTAAAGAGCAAATTCACTTAAAGTGCAATCCTGTGGAACGCATTATGCTCTTTAAGCGAGGTACTGTACTAGTATAATGAAATTTGCAATAAATGTGTATCCAAATTTCAGTTTTGTGACATTTGCTTGCCAATAAGGGGGAAATATGGATGTGGAGGTGGGGGGTCATGGAAGTACACTGTAAGTGCAGCCCTTCAAGGTCCAAAGATGGATATGGCTGCCTCCTGGATATCCACAGATTGTCCCTCCTTGTCTTAACTTCTATATTTGTGAGGCTCCGGCTTACATTTTTCAAACAAAAGCTATTTATACCACCAGCCTGGCAGAACCTTATTAAAACCGCTCAATTTCCCCAATAGCCAACAACTATAGAGCAATAAGTGGCCATGAAAGCTGGGAGACATCCCATTCCAGGCCATTAGAAGATAACTATCATATCTCATTCTGAAGAGCTTGTTCGTAATAGCAATTTAAAGTTATTAGGAATACGTTAGTTTTTTCTTCGTAGGCTTTAAGAGTTATTCTTGATTAAGCAGTGCTGTTGTATTTGTAGTTTAATCCTTCAATAAAAAAGACACACCAGACCCATAAGTTAATTTTGTGTTGCAATTGATCTACTTGAGTGAATCCAAAAAGGCCTGGGAGCCTTAGAGATGAAAAGACCTCCCCTTAAAGATGACTGAGCCAAATCACTCTGATTGTATTTAGCCATAGGCCATTGTAACAAACATTTATCTCACCTAATGCCATAAGGGAAGATGACTGGCTGCATTATGGGACAGAACATGAAGACAAGAACTCAGCTGAATGATTAAGAAGCAGCCCTGTATTCAAAACATTTTCTCAGATTGCAAAATGTCTGCCATGTGCCTGTTCCATTAACACTCTCTTGGTTCCTAATCACAAATACCATAGTCTCATCTAAAGAGCAACCCATGCCCATTGTCTGGAAACTGAAAACTGGGACTATACTGCTGGTAAAAGACTTGTCCGAGGCTACTTAGGCTGGCTCTTCTCCCAGAAGGTACAGTAAGGAATCAAACTCCCAATCTCTGGCTCTGCAGCCAGATGCCTAAATCACTAGATTAATTGGAAGTACTTCATCACCCAGTGTATAGTCAAACAATAGAATTCACCATTGCAAGGTATAGATCACCTGGGTGTTGCCCAACATAACCGTTCTTGGGTTCTTAAGGTATTCAAGAAGGCCTGAAAACATGGAAATTCAGAGTTTGTATGACCTTCCTAAGCTTAAGGTGGATGTATTAATTTTTCTCCTATCTCTCTTGGTAAAACTGATGGTAATGTTGCCTTAAAGAAAATCTGAAACATCTTGATTCTAATAAATTTGTGTTTGCTTTTTTAAAAATAAAAAGTATTTTAAACTTTTTTTTTTTACAAGTCCTTAATATCCTCGCCTCTGCAGGTTACAATGGTATACTTTCATTCTTTGTTATCACATCTCACTGGTCACATTATCAAGCTTTTAACATTAGATGAAAGTTTCCATTTTGCCCCTCAATCTTGTTGTGCAAGGATGACACTAGTTAGATGGCTTGTGCTAACAGGGAAGGAGAAGAGGAAGTAATTATGGTTTCAAACAACTATTGATGTGAGTCAGTTATAATTAATCTTTCTGAATGCTTACATCCAATCACCTCCAGAGTGTTGTCTTTGAAAGTTGTGAATTTACATTTTAAAAACTCACCACGGGCTGGCCACTTTTACTCAATTGTGGCCAGAATCTCTGCTTTTTTTAACTCTTATACCCAATTAAGTTTGAAAAGCAAAGGAGAAAGTTTTCCAAACAGGATTAAGTTTATTATCAGCTGATATTAAAGAAGACCCTAAGCAAGCACTCTTACAAGCCAAATTGCTTATCAAGAATAGTGACCCTGATACAAAAATCAACCACTCATTTATAATTTTTTCTTCCCTTGAGTTTCCTCCTCCCTTCTCCCTTCCATGGATTCCTAGTTGTCAAACAATATCGAGTAAATAGATAATATTCATGTTTCTCTTGACCCGCTAGGGTACTGTTGTGTATTGAGGCACATTTGCAAGTAGCATGGGCAGCGCCTTGCAAGGGGAAAATGGCGGTTTCCCGCCATCCAATTAGGAGCCTAAAGTGGCGCGAAAACCCCCTGCACAGGGCGCACTCATTATGCTAATCCAAGCCCTGTGATTGGTTACAGTTTTGGATCCTGTTCTCCATTGGTTAATGCATGTATACTCAGTTATGGTTGGTTAATTACGATTGTCCAGCGGGTTGCTACTTTGTATCAAGGAGCCACTACTGGGGAGACACTATATAAGGCTCACGAGTAAACAAGGGTTGGGTTGGACCGGATCTACACTTCCCACTCTGTACAGGTAGCCAGCTACATGCTAAGCCTGGGTCTCCTCCATTATGCTACGCTTCTATGGTAGCTAGCCTTTCCCTATGCCTACGGCAAGAATCCAGAGGGACTGACTCCATTGGGATTGTATAGCCATCTCTGTGTCCGGAGCACTTCGTAAACTCATCTCTAAAAGTCTGTTGAATAAAGACTTGTTGATGTTTTGTTCATCGTTGTCTGGATTGGTGCTTATAAGGGCCGGACATAACAGGTACTTAGGTCCTAACAATCACTTCCTTTCCTAATTGGTTGGGCTTTCTTAATTGCTCCAAAAGTGTCACCAAGGGAGAACTGAAAGTGGGTTCTCAAGATTTAGTGCTGCTTGGGTTACTCAGAGCGAAGAGTGAGATAGGCCAGTTTTGGACTAAACTCCAAGGTTTTCCCCATCTTTCATCATGTCCACTACAGTTCCAGCTATAAAACTGTAAAAGGGTGTGATAAATCAGTGAGCTTGGACAGAGATAATTTGGCAACACATTCCTTCAAGGAGAATATTCTTACAGCCTCAGGCCTCACTTTATGTTTATCTAATCTACTTTTGTCAAGGGCAAGAATAAATGAATATAGTAAGCAATATGTGAGTATAATAAGCAATATATACTGTATGTGAGACTAGTATAAGTATGTAGTGTATATAAGATTAACATATGTATAACATACAATGTATGTGAGATTAGTATAAGTATAATATACAATAACAATAATAAAATGACTCTCATCACTATCCCATCTGTCCACTGAAAGAGCCAGCTGAGAAGATGTCATTATTGCAGAAGCAATGTGTTAATGGAAAGATATGTACTGTACTTAAAAGTTTTACCTCTTATTTAAATTTCTCATATTTTTGTAGGCTCACCGTGGAATAAAAGGAATTGTATCTGATAAATTTGGAAACCCAATTCAAAATGCCCGGATTTCAATCAGAGGCATGCGCCATGATGTTCTTACAGGTAAACAAATCATAGTTGTACATTAAGAACTAAATGTTATATGATATTATTTTCGTTTAGAAAGTAAAAATATGTATCTTCTCATCCTATCAAGTCAGCTGACAAAATCCCCCCAAAATATTAAATAATTCTAGAACAACTATAATATAATTTAACTATTAAAACTACAGCAGAAGAAATACCAATTAGACGTTTACTCCATAGATAATTTACGTAGCAACTTAAAATGGGGATTAATTAATGAATTTCCTTAGAGAGCTCTTACCAGACCCATAGACAGCCAATCCTTGGCCTCTGAATTCACACCATAAATGGGATGCAGCCAGTGATGCAAGTGGTCCAGGCCACGGCCACTTGGTTGGCCATGCCCACCTCCATAGCCCATAATTTTTGGGCATGCCCACAGATTTGGCTAGCCCACAGAGTAGGTAGTAAAATTTTTTGCAGTGCATCAATGGTTTTGCAGCTACCTTCCCACCTGCTTTTAGGAACTGATAGGGAGACATTTAATCCGTATGTTGTCAAGGCATGCCTGCCACATGTCCACAGAAATGTCTGCAAATGCAGACAGCGTGGCTCTTTATAAACAGAGATGAGCACTGAACCCTAGAGTTGGATACGAATGGATTTCGGGGCAACCTTTATATTTTATATATTCCATAGCTCTCAAAGCTTAGGTCAGAATATTTCAACTCTAGTATTTTTATGTTCCACCAGATAATTTAAATTATGTCAAGAAAACTTAAATAATTGTGATATATGCGTTGAAGAGCTCTGGAAACAATTACATAACATTATTTAATATTTCCGTCAAAATTGCTGTGCCATTTGATAAATATAGTTTTCATAATTAATTAAGTTAGTCTGGGTACTTATTTTCCTACTTTATTTAGAAACCAAGATTTTTTTTTCCTTAATCAGAATTGCCAATCATATAAAATCGCAAAGTTTTATAGAACCTTACAAATATAATGAATTTTGTTACACACATTTTAATCACTTGTTGTACACAATCAAGGCATGTATTTATTTATTTATTTATTGGGGGGGGGGATTCATAGCACACACAAAGAATTATAACATTTTAATGTTATAAGGGACCGCATCGTCCTTAAGACATCAACCCGCCCCACAAGAGCAAACTGAGAGGGCACCCTTCAGGTACCATCTGTTGGGGTTGGTTCGCCTCTCCAGCACAAGGAAAAGGGCCTTCTCAGTTGTAGCCCCCACACTATGGAACCTCCTCCCAGTAGAACTACGCCTCCAGGCCCAGATGCTACCATTTAGGAAATAATTGAAGACGTGGTTGGCAGAATGGGTCTGGGGGCTGGGATTGTCAACAATCTCCCCTTTTTGGCTCGTCTGAGGCTTCCCCCTCCTGTAATTATTTTTTTAATATTTAGGTTTTGTAGGTTTTATATTTGTTTTTAGATAGTAAATGGCACAGCGGGGGTGGTGGTGTAATATTGCTATGTTTTAAAAGGTTTTTAATTGTTTTATATTGGTTGTAACTTGTGTACACCACCCAGAGTCCATTGGATAGGGCGGTATATAAACCTATTAAATTAAAATTAATTAAATTAATCTTCTTTGGCTAATGTTCTTCTCAGTATTTGATTCATGTAGTCCTCAACATATTTCTTTGAGAATACTGGAAATTGTTTTCTGATCAAGTATATCTGTGACACAAGAGCTGAACAGGTTTGCTCAGAAAATCAGACTATATTGACTAGAATGCATTCACCATTAGAAGCCTTTATACCAGGGATTCTCAACCTGTGGCCTGTGGGTCAGATGCGGCCTGCAGCACCATTTCATGGCCCCATCCACCCACCGGCTCCACCACACCAGGAAGTGCCATGTGGTGGAGGAAGGGCAAAATGGCTGTCTAGCCCCTGAAGCTGTCTGAGGGAGCGTGATCTGGCTCCCGGCTTTAAAAGGTTGAGACAGTACTGCTTCATACAGTACTGTATAATGACAAGAACGAACATTTTTGAAAACTGGTCTGCTGTAACTATTATTTGCAGGGCAGTCAGTTCCTCACCTTATCTCCCCACTTCTGCCTCACAACAGTTTTGTGAAGAAGTTTAAGCTAAGAGAGAGCAAATGGAACAAAACCACCCAGTGAGTTTTATGACTGAGCAGAGATTTGACCTAGCAATCCTCAGGCCTAATCTGATACTAACCCCTGCAGGTTCCCCAAATTCCAAAGTCTCTGTCAATGCCCGTATGTATAGGTAAAGGTAAAGGTTACCCTTGCTCGAAAGCCAGTTGTATTTGACTCTAGGGTTTAGTGCTAATCTCTGTTTATAGCCAAAAAGCCAGCACCATCTGCGTCTGCAGACATTTTCATGATTGTATGGTAAGCATGACTAGACACCGGAGTGCACGGAACACTGCTTACCTTCCCACTGAAGTGGTTCCTATTTATCTAGTTGCAATTTCATGCTTTCGAACTACTAGGTTGGCAGGAGCTGGGGCAGAGATGGGAGCTCAGTCCGTCGTGCAGCACTCGGATTTCAAACTGCTGACCTGCTCAGTTTCCAGTCATCAAGTTCAGTGTCTTAACCACTAAGCTACCGCAGTCCCTATGTATACTGGCAGATAATTAAGAATTAAACACATGTTTCCTTTAGCTGCTGATGGAGACTATTGGCGACTCCTGGTTCCTGGCACATACATAGTCAGTGCCCAGGCTCGTGGCTACAGTAAACTCCTGAAGAAGGTGACTTTGCCTGCCAAGATGAGCAGGGCTGGACGAGTGGACTTTGTCTTGCGACCCCTCAGTAGTAAGCCAATTCAATTTTCCCGTCAACCCAACGGAAGAGCGAATGAGCAGTTTGACCGACTGGAACATTTTGATCCTCATGCTCAACATGCTGAGCCAGACCCCAGAGGAGATGGGAGACGCTCTGTTCAGCCACAAGAGAAACCTTGGTGGTGGCCTTACTTCAGTTCTCTAGGTCAGCACAAGCCTTTGTGGCTGCTGAAATATCAGTAAGCTGTTTTATGTTCCATCCATCTTTCCCACTGTTATTTTCAATAGTAGTAGAAACATTTGAATCTGAGAAACCAACTGACTTACCATTATTATTATTTTGCTTCTGGTTTTTGTGTTCTGTTTCTCTGAATAAATAAATGTTGTATATTAAAGTAAGTATGCACTGGGTGATGTGTAGCTGTTGTTCCCCACTGCTGTGCTTCCTTCATGCCAGTGTTGTTAATCATCAGATGTATTATTTGTTAGGAACCAAAGTACCTGAAGAGAAATCCTTCTGATCCTTTAATGCATGCATTTTCATACATGTCTTAACATATTCATTATTGCAAGTGAAAACACCCTTTAGGAAAAACTGGAAAAACCTTTTCTTCTGTAAACATTAGTTCTGCATAACTTGGTACATTAATTTCCCCATCTGAAATTGTTTCTTTAAAAATGATCTCTTAATACTGGACTGGTTGCCATGCCACAAGAATGGTGAAATAAGAGGTCTAAATGTAAGGTACATTTGTTTGCACAAACAAACTAGGATTAGACAAGTTCATGGAGGACAAGGGTATCAATGGCTATAATTATGGATACTTAAGGACAACCTCCGGGTTGGAGAGATAGGCAGGATATCTCTCAATACCATTTCCAGGGAATCCTAAGCAGTTGAAGGCATCTGCTTGGGAATACCATGAAGAAAATGGTGAGCCACTGTGTGAGACAGAATGCTGGACTGGATGGGCTGTGGCCTGTTCCAGCAAGGCTGTTCTTATGTTCTTATGTAACTGTATTGTAAAGAACGAAAGGGAAACATGTATATCACTTACGCTAGAACTAGTGGGAAGATGAGGCCAGTGCTAATGCCATTCACACAAGCCTTGTCTACACACCCGTGTTCAAACAGGCTGGGCTAAATAGGGTCACTAGGGAATCTCATTTGGTGAGATCTTTGCATCCAAATGGCATGTGGACTTATTTGGTCCCCACCAGCCCAGTGTCAGAAGTGGGAGGTGACGGGAGGGAAATGTTTGTTTCTTAAATAATCACTGCAGAAAAGTAAACAAAAATCCACCTTCTGGCCCCTCCTTCCACTGCCGATTCTCTGCTTGCCTCTTTTAAAAAGCAAAGAGATATGCACAGAAGTAGATAGTCAGACACAGGAGGATTTTGGCTTTCCAAAAGCAGCCTCCCTGCACTGCCTTTGGGAATTAAGCACTTCAACAGAACTAGTGGAAGTGTTTAATTTGCAAGTACCCTGAAGCGGCTCACTTTTAATTTAATTTAATTTAATTTAATATTTACATTTATATGCCTCCCAACTCGGCAAACGTGACTCACGGTGACTCACAACAGTACACAATAAAATTACTTAGAATAAAATACGAATCGTCCAAAGTTCAATGTTAGCCACCATAAGTCCAGGGCCTAGGCCGTGGGTGGGGCTCGGGGTTGTCGCCGCCACTTCTGCTGACCACGGCCAGCAGCTCTTCAACCCCAGCTGGAGCCTGGGGTCGTCATCAGCGCTCCTGCCACCTACGGCCCGTGGTTCTTCAACCCCCACCGTGGACAGGGCCTGGGGTCATCGTCAGTGCTCCTGCCACCCACAGCCAGAGGCTCCTCAACCCTGGCTGTGGGCTTATTAAGCCACTTCATGATATTGGCAAATTCAAACCAGAATGCTTTCTTTGTATCAATTCCAGCAATTACAGATGCTAGCGCCAATCCAAACATGAAGGATATTAACCACACCAAAGAAGTATAAGGCCCTGATGAGGACTCAGAAGGGGATAAATAACTCTGCTCAGGGGGCAAGATTCACTCCAACAAAGGTGGTGTGTGATCACTGTAAGAGCGAACCAGCGTATTCCTGAAATGGATGAAACAGTGGGTAAATGCCCATGTAGTCAGTCTTCCACTGTGATATGGTAGACCCATGCTCGTGATCCAAAGTAGGCCAATCAACGTAGCCTGAAGCAATATCCTAAAGTGCAGTTTAGGTCCTAAACTAAAGAAAGCATGACTTCTAGGTGGGGGGAAAGGAACATACTACAGATACCATTCCTGTAGGACTTGAAATCCTATTTCATAGCAAGGGAAGGCCAAGCAAGTGCAAATCAATCAAAAAAGAGGATGTGCTCACAACATTGTCTAAAAATTTAAGGATTATAATTGAAGATTAAGAATCAAGAGATAAGGCAGCTCGGGCAGCCAGCCACTGTCTCCAAAGCAAAAAAGGAAAACCGTGCCATCAAAGCATAAAAAGTTCTTGAACAGGGGTTAATATTCCCTACATTATTTCTAGTGTTTTATTCATTTAAATACTTATGAAAAGCTGGGTGGTGTTAGTATTCAGCTTCACTTGGGCTACCCTTTCTCATTAAAAAAAAAGTACAGTAAAACCTTGTATAAAGAGTGCCTCGCTTAGAGATTAACTTGCTTAAAGAGCAGAATTTTCTCTGAATGGTTACCTCGCTTAACAAGTAATACCAACCAAAAACTCACTTAATTAAATCGGGGTTCGCAACTCCCGCTCCCGCCAGAAGTCACAATTGGCCACTTACAATGGTGTTTTGCTTAAAGAGCAAAGTTGCTTAAAGAGCAATCCTGTGGAACGCATTATGCTCTTTAAGCGAGGTAATACTGTACAAATTTTACTGGCACTATTAAATCTGGTCCCAGAAGAAGAAACATCCAATTCAGACAGGCAGAGATGATGGAAACACTCACACAATTAGTCCCATGGACAGTTTTTTAAAAAATGAGAGCAGGGAGACTCCACAATGATTACCTCCAAAAAAACTTCAAAAGAGATCTCTCAGCCAGTAGAATCCTACTAATTAAGTTCTTTTTGTTCAATTTCGTTCAGTTGAACATCTTCTAATTCCAGAACAGGCAGGCTTTAGACCAGGCGAGACCTGTACAGCTCAAATCTATCCCAGTGTACAGTATAGAAGACAATTTTGAAATATTGTACATAAAACAACTGGAGCAGCATTTGTTGAACTTACAGCAGCATATGACACTGTCCACCATCAATAGCTGCTCAAAAAGCTCCACTTCTTTATTTAAGATCATAAACTAACAGAAATGGTTACAGTTCTACTTCAAAACTGAATTAGAATTAGAATCCTTTATTGGCCAAGTGTGCTATAACACACCAGGAATTTGTCTTTGGTACATATGCTCCCCCTAATGATAAAATGCAATAAAAACACACAATTTAGTTATTCAGCAAGTTGATAGCATTTGGAAAGAAACTGTCCTTGTATCTGGTTGTTCTAGTATGTAGTTGTCTGCAACATCGTTTTGACTGTAGAAGATGGAGCAGATTATTACCAGGATGTGTGGAGTCTTTGTATATTTTCTCTGCTTTCTTTTTGGCTCGTGTAATATATAGATCTTCAATAGAAGGTAGATTAACAGCAATAATTTTTTCTGCAGTTCTGATTACTCGTTGGAGTCTGTTTATGTCTTGTTTAGATGAAGAATCAAACCAGATAATTATAGAGGTGCAGATGATAGACTCTATAATCCCTCTGTAAAATTGAATCAGCAGCTCTTTAGGCAACTTAAGCTTCCTGAGTTGATGCAGAAAAAACAGTCTGTTGTGCTTTCTTAATGATGTTCCTAATGTTAGATGACCATTTTAAGTCTTGGGATATGACAGTACCTAGAAACTTGAAGGACTCCACTATTAATACTGAATTATTTAATATTATAAGCGGTGGATGTAGAGATCGAAGCCTCCTAAAGTCCACTATCATTTCTACGGTTTTGCCTGCATTCAATTCAAGATTATTCCGGCTACACCACAGGACTAGTTGTTCAATCTCTTTTCTGTATATGGACTCATCGTTGTCTCGAATGAGTCCAATCACTGTGGTGTCATCTGCAAACTTAACTATTTTAACCCAAGTCTTTTGAGACGCAATCGTTGGTGTACAGGGAGAAGTGGAGAGAGCACGCAGCCCTGAGGAGCTGATTGTCCTAATTTCCAATCTAGTTGTACTCAGTTTCACCTGCTGCTTCCTGGCCGTTAGGAAACTCATAACCCATTCACAAATATGATCTGGTACAGCCAGCTGTCTTAATTTAGCTATGAGGATGTCCGGAATGATGGTGTTGAATGCTGAACTAAAGTCAACAAAAAGGACCCTTGCATGGGATTTTGGAGATTCAAGATGGTTTAATATGTAATATAAAGTCATATTTACAGCATCTTCCATTGATCTATTTGCACAATAAGCAAATTGTAGCGGATCCAATAATGGATCTATGATGAATTTCAGATGTGCCAACATGAGCCTCTCCAAAGTTTTCATAACCACAGATGTTAAGGCAAACGGTCTAAAATCATTTAGTTCCTTAGTAGAAGGGGTTTTTTCTGGTACTGGAATAATAGTATAATATTTAAAGCAGGACGGAACATAACTCGTCTCTAATGATTTATTAAAAATACGAGTGAAGATGGGAGCTAGTTGTTCAGCACAGGCTTTTAGGCAATAGGGAGTTATCTTATCCGGGCCTGGTGCTTTTCTTGGATTTAGCCTATAAAACAGCCCTTGCACCTCTCTCTCCATAAACACCAGAGGTGATAGACCTGCAGGTATATTATAAAGTTCCTTCGGCTTAATTCTTGTTGGTACATCTATGGCAATAGTTGCACAGGTGGATCCACCTTTGCTTTGCTTTCAAACCTGCAATAAAATGCATTTAAATTATCTGCCAATTGTTGATTTCCTTCTACATAAGACGGTTGTTTACCATAGCCAGTGATAGTTTTAAGAGTTTTTCATGTGTCTGCTGGTTTATTTCCGGAGAGCTGATTCTTTAGCTTTTCAGTGTAGTTCCTTTTTGCTGCTCGGATTTCTCTTGATTCTTTGTTGAATTTCAAGGGATCATTGTTGCTCGAAAAATCAAAGAAACAGTATCCTATGGAGTAGTGTAAGTGTTTCATATTTCATAGACATCCATAATTTAAGCCAGGGGTTCCCAGCCTAAGGCCCACAGGCCGGCCCACAGGCCGGCCCACAGGCCGGCCCTGGCCTACAGTGCCATTTCATGTGGCTCCCCACCTCAACAAGGGCATTCGAGAAACAAAATAGCCACCCCTTTTAAGCTTGTGGGACAAAATGGCCACCCTTATCGTGCAGGCAGGGCAAAATGACCATCTGGCCCTTGACGCTGACTGAGAGAGCATGACCTGGCCCCCAGCTTGAAAAGATTGAAAACTCCTGATTTAAGCTGAACAACTCTCTAATACAAAGAAAAAAGAAACTTGTTTTTGGTTGTTATTTTTATGATCAGAAGGAAGCTTGTTGGAGAATAGAACACATTACAAGACATATTAAAATCTAGATCAATAATGTATAAAACACACTCTTGTTTTGTCTCTCTGATTCCTCCTTTATGGTAACAGAGGATGAAAGTAATCTATATATATGTATGAAACAGAGGTGAGTTCTTGTATGTTCTCCATACAAATCCACACCCCTGCACCAGTCGTGCTGTATCTTGGCACACGCCTACATTGCGCAAGTGAGATCACCACTGCGTGTGTCTGGCAGCCCATGTCGGGGTGTGTGCACCCGAAAATGGGATGCTAATGGGTTGCCCCCACCGCCGGATCTTCAAACACAGGGAAAGGCAGCAGTGCACATGCACAAAGACCATGCATGCATGGAAGACTGTGCACATGCCCAGCAGCCTAACTGCTGTTCAAGGCAACATTTGCAGTGGTGCACATGCATACGTCCATGCACTCCCAGCAGGCTAACCATCGATTCAGCCGGCGTCTGTAGCAGTGTTGGCGGGAGAGGCGGAGGGTTGCAAGGGGCGCCACCACCGCCAGGACTAAACACACTGGGAAAGTCGAGCCAGCATATGTGGGGGGGGGGCGCTTCGCAAGGGGACGTCCCCATCGCCGGGACTAAACACACCGGGAAAGCCGAGGCAGCGTGCACGGCACTGTCCAGCCAGCACCCAGAGCAACACCTGAGGCAACGGCGGATGCCGCATCACCGTTGGTGAGAGAGGCAGCAGCACGGGCGAGCGACAGCAGCCTCGACTCAATCACGGTATGTCCACACGTGTCTATGTGTGTGTATGTGTGCAGGAGAAGAGTCAGGGTCGGTGTGTGTCGGGGTGTGTGTCTACCATTGTAAATAAATAAATTGCCCGGCAAGGCCGGGTAATCGGCTAGTAACAAATAATATCTCGATCTGTTTATTGAGATGCTGACAGGAAGAAGGAAAACTCTCACAATAGTTAAAACAGTTGGAATTGAATAGTTGTGACAAAAATACATCCATAGATCAATGATCCCTGTTTTTGATCCTATTTATTTTTCAACTGAGCTTAAACTCAGATAACATATGCACACCATGGACACTGCAACATTTCACCACAGATTCCTACAAGTTGCTTCCAGTAACCGTTCAGACATCTTCATGATTGTGTAAATGCTGCTAAATGTTTGTTTCTCCCCCTTCCAGGTAAAAGAGATATGGGGTTAATAGAAAACTCTAATAACGCCAATGTTTCTAAGGTTAGGAAGAAATATAAGGAAATCATAGAATTACTGAGCAGGAAAGAGCCTTTTAGGCCATTGAATCCAATCCCCTGCCCAATGCAGGAATCCGAATCACAGCAGATATGGCAAATGGTTGTTCAATTCTCTCTTGAATGCTTCCAAGTGCTGGAGCACTCACACCACCTCTTGAGATAGTTGGTTCCACTGTCTTACTGTTCTAACCATTAAGACGTTTCCCCTGATATTCAGCCTGTATCTGGCTTCCTTTAGTTTAGTTTGAGCTCGTTATTACGTGTCCTGCACTCTGGACATGATTGAGAACAGATCCCGTCCCTCCTCTTTATGACCATATTTCAAGTATTTAACAAATGCTATCATATCCCCTCTCCGTCCCCTTTTCTCAAGGCAAAACTTGCCAAGTTCCTAAATAATCCTTAAGGGGGGAATCCCACATCCAACAGCCCATTAATTTAACAGCAAGAAATATTGACAGAGACAGGTTGAGTGGGCTCTGACTACTTGGCTGTAGAAGCTGCATGCGAGTTTGCCGCTGGTAATTTGCGTCCACAGACAGGACGCAAAGGAGTGTGAGCAGTTTCATGATTTGAGAGAGATGAAAATGAGTAAGTGCTTCAACAAGACTAGAATGCAACCGGTGCCTTTTACTTCTCTCGTGCAAAATCACTCCTCCACCTGTCCCTCAAAATGGAAAAGTGTTAATGCTACAGCTCTTTGCCTTATAGTCCAGCATTTCTGTTTTTTCCCAAGAGCTCATACCAGGTATCTTCTGTTCTGGCTTCTCAGCCTCTGAATCTTTTATGTCCATTTTAATGCTGGAGTCCAGGCTAATGACACAAAATGCTGAAGTCCCAAGAGAAGACCACCACCACTCCAGAGTAGATTGTCTGAGGGTACTGTAGTTGGTTTGGGTAGCCTCTGTGAGGGGAAAGAGAACCCCAGCTCATCTGATAAATGCAGTAGTGAGTGGAGAGGGGTGGGGGCAGCTCCTTGCTATCCGATTATCCTTCTGTGCAGCTCACAGGTTGTTGTGTTCTGTAAAGCAGTGCCTTTAACAATGTACCTTTGCCATGTGTTATCAATGTAACCTTTCTGTGTGCAACATTATAACCATCACCTGTATCAATGTATGCTTAATAAGGGGACGCGAGCTAGTGACCACCAGAGGGCAGTAGCGAGCGTCTAGCTCTAATGGATCATAGCCACCTGGATCAGCAGCGCGGGAAGATTCCCCGCGACCTCCTCACCTGGTCAAGAAGGGCGTGACCTCCTACGACGTCACGCAGGCAGTAACCAATAGTCTGTCAACGAGCCACATTCAAATGTATAGCCAGCTGTATATATTGAGCTACCCATCCGCCATTACCACATGTTCCCCCGGATCATCATGCAATAAACCTGTGTTAAGCCAACCCTTCGGCTGTTGTATTGTCTTTGGTCCCTTACACTAAATTGGCGACGAAGGTGGGATATGGCAGCCCACGGGACCAAGACATGCGCCGGTTTCGAAATCAAGAAACCAGGCGACTGGGAGATCTTCGAGATGGACTTCCAGGCCGCACTGATCGAGTCCGAAGTCACGGAAGAGGCGAAGAAAAGGGCCATCTTCACCAGAATGCTCGGACAAGAAACAAAAAGGACCTTGGTGGACCTGATTGCACCGAGGAGGGTGAGCGAATTCAAGGCCAAGGAACTCATGCAGCTGCTGCGTGAGCACGTCCGGCCCACCACGGCGATGTTTCCCGCTCGGAGTGCGTTTTGGAGGCGAGTCCAAGCGCCCGGGGAGACGGTCGCCGCGTTCGTGGCGGCCCTGCGGCTGGCGGCCGGCCCGTGCAAATGGGAGAACGTCGAAATCACCCTCCGAGACTGTGTGCTGTGCGGCCTGAACGACGCCGAAACCCAGCGCACATTAATGAACCAAGAGCCGCCTCCCACGCTGCAGGAGGTCGTCAGAGCGGCCCAGGCCGCAGAAGCTACGAAGGCCGGGGTCCAAGAACTCCAGGACTGGCAGCCAAAGTCGAGCAAAGCAGAGGCTCCGGTGCATGCGGCCCGGCGAACTTCGAGGTCGTCTACAGAGAGCAGCGACGACGAGGACGTACAGAGGGTCCGGAAGGAGAGCCGGCGTTGCGACGGCTATGGCGCGGCCCACGACCGCGTGAAATGCCCCTTCCGGAAGGCCGAGTGCCACAACTGCGGCCGCCGCGGGCACATCGCCAAGGTGTGCAGGAAGAAGCGCGAGTCCTGGAGGAGCTCCCCAGACCGTTCCGCGGGACGAGACCGCCCAGCGAAACCCAAAGACGGCGCCCAGGCCATGCGGAAGCAGGACGGCGTGGGCCGCATCGCCGACGGCAGCGAGGACGACACCCCAGTGTTCAGCGTGTCGACCGGACACCCCCGCTACTTTGTTGAGGTACTAGTCCAAGGGGTGCCCATTAGGATGGAAATTGACTCGGGGTCCTCATATTCAATAATTTCCCAGAGGGAATTTTTCGGAATTGCCCCCCAAAAGCGGCCCAAGCTCAAAGCATTGAGGGCCACGCTACGGGACGTGCAAGGGAACAGTATTCCAGTGTTGGGGGTTGGAGAATTTCAGGTCAAATTCAAGGAGCACGCCGCGTCCCTTCCCCTGGTCGTGCTCAAGGGAGGAAATTGCAGCCTCCTCGGGACTCAGTGGTTCCAGCCCCTGGGGTTGTTCATTGGGGGGGGTGCATGCCGTGGGGATGCACGCTGTTGGGACTGATCCAATTCTGGAGGTGTGCGAGGCGCACCCCGAAGTCTTCAAAATGGGACTGGGGAAATTCAAGGGGCCCCCAGTGACTTTCGACCTGGACCCGGAGGTCCGCCCTGTTTGCCTAAAACCACGCCGGGTGCCGTTCGCACTCAAGGACAAGATAGAGGCGGAACTGGACAAATTGGTGGGTCAGGGGATTCTTGTGCCTGTAGATTCTGCGGAGTGGGAAACTCCAATTGTAACTGCTCTAAAGTCCAATGGGGAGGTCCGCATATGCGCCGACTACAAGTGCACCATCAACAAGGCGATCCGCCCGAATGCATATCCGGTGCCGGTAGTCAGCCATCTGCTGGCCAGGTTACACGGGGGGAAATGTTTCGCTAAGCTCGACTTAGCACAGGCCTACCAGCAGCTCACGGTGTCTCCTACCGCAGCTGCCGCGCAGACCATAGTCACCCATAAGGGGGCGTTCCAGGTGACGCGCCTCCAATTCGGCGTGAATTCGGCGCCAGGAATTTTCCAGTCACTCGTGGAACGCCTCCTGAAGGGACTGGAGGGGGTGTTGCCTTATTTTGATGACGTGTTAATAACAGGGGGGAGTCGGGCTGAATTGGCCAAGAGGTTGGGGAAGGTCCTGACGATATTCGAAAAGGCGGGGCTGAGGTTGCGAAAGGACAAATGCGTCTTCTTCGCAACCGAGGTTGAGTTCCTAGGGTTTTGTGTGACTCCTGAGGGTATAAAACCATCCAAGTCTAAGGTGGCAGCCATCAAGAAAGCCCCCCGCCCCACCTCCAAGCCCGAGTTGCAGTCGTTCCTAGGGCTGCTCAACTTTTACCACTCCTTCCTCCCCCGGAAAGCAGCGGTGGCCGAACCGCTACACAGGCTGTTTAAGAAAGACCAGGCATGGAAGTGGGGCGATGACCAGGAAAGGGCATTTAGTGAGCTGAAAAGCCTCCTGGCGTCCGACGCCATACTGACCCACTTCGACCCCAAACGCCCAGTAGTTCTGATCTGTGATGCATCTCCAGTGGGGGTGGGGGCAGTGCTGTGCCACGTGCTGGAGAACGGAAGGGAGGCCCCGATAGCATTTTACTCCAGGTCCCTGTCCCAAACAGAGAGAAACTACGCACAGACGGACAGGGAGGCATTAGCGATAGTCTCGGGGACGAAAAAATTTCACGATTTTCTGTATGGCCGCCCCTTCACCATCGTGACATACCACAAGCCCCTGCTAGGCATTTTTACCGCGGATAAGCCCACCCCTCAAATCCTGTCCCCAAGGATGCTCAGGTGGGCCATTTTTCTCAACGCGTATCAGCACGCGTTGGTCTACCGGCCCGGGAAAGAGATCAGCCATGCGGACGCCCTATCTAGGTCTCCCCTTCCCCTAACGCCCAGCCAGGTGAGCATGGGGGAGCGGGACCATCAGGTTCTCATGATAGAGGTGCTGGATTCGCCCCCCGTAGTGCCCGCCGACATTGCCAAAGCGACAGAGAAAGACAAAACGTTAGCGACAGTAAGCTCCTGGCTACAGAAAGGGTGGCCCGCGTCCTCCCCAGCGGAGGAGTTTGCTCCATTTTTCAGAAAAAAGCTAGAACTGTCCCTAGAGAGGGGATGTCTCTTGTGGGGGCAGCGGGTGGTGATTCCCACTTCCCTTCGGCCGCGGGTGCTCAAACTGCTTCACGTCAGCCACCCCGGCATCGTACGATCCAAGGCGTTGGCCCGGAGTTACTTCTGGTGGCCCCAGCTAGACGCCGACATTGAGCACATGGTCGGCACTTGTGAAAGTTGCCAATGCTCCAGACCGGAGGAGGCCCGCCTTCCCCACAGGGAATGGGACGCGGCTAAGGGGCCGTGGTCCCGGTGCACATTGATTTCGCGGGCCCGTTCAGAGGCACCCTGTTCCTCCTTGTAGTGGACGCTTTCTCCAAATGGTTGGAGGTTATCCCAGTCACGAGCACCTCCTCGGCCCAGATCATTAGACACTTGCGGAGGCTCTTTGCCACGTTCGGCATACCCGACACGTTAATTAGCGACAACGCTAGTTGTTTCACGTCCTCCGAGTTTAGGGCATTCATGGAGATTAACGCCGTTCGGCATATCACCTCCGCCCCTTTTCACCCGGCCACCAACGGCTAAGTAGAGCGCCTCGTCCGCACCACGAAGGACGCGTTGCGGCGCATGGGCCCAGGGGATTTGAACCTACAAGTGTGTCAGTTTCTGCTAGGGTACAGGGTGACCCCGTTGGCGTCAGGATACTCCCCCGCAGAGCTCTTAATGCGCAGGAAGCTGACCACCATCCTTACTAGGCTAGACCCCACGAGGGTAGAGGACAAGGGGAGGAACATTGGGCTGGAGGCTACGAAGAGTTTCAGTGTAGGCGCCCCCGTGCATTGCAGAAATTACTCCAGCACGGGCCCAGCCTGGGTTCCGGGCGTAGTTGTAGAGCAGACCGGCCCCGTGTCGTACCGCGTGGAAACCAGCACAGGGCTCCTGTGGAGGCGGCACGCGGACCAGCTCCGACGCAGGGTCTCCGATGAGCAGGGCACTGATCAGGCAGGAAATAAGTCAGCGTTAGGGTTCTCCCCCACCCGTTTAGCCTAAGGGGGAGGAAAAGGGGACCGTGGGCCCCCACCAAGGGGGGAGGAGGATGTCCTCATAGATACCCTGGGGGATCTTTCTGGGGAGGAGGAACCCGACCCCATACATATCTCGCGGAAAGTCCCCACAAATGCGGGTACCCCTACCAAGTTAGATTTTGATTTCCAGAACCGGGGGGTTTTTTCAGAGTGGTCCCCCACCCGTCCAAGCGAGAAGAGGGGTTTTTCGTTAGCCCCAACGGCCCCCGGTTTCCCCACAATGGAGTTTTTCCCTTCCCCTAAGACCGCCAGACAGCGGCAAGCCACTAACGAGTCTCCCTCTCCCATTTCAGGACAAGGGACCAGGGAACAAAGAAGCAATAACGCCCCCAGGGGGGCAGCCCTCTTCACGGCCCACACGCACACGCAACAAGCCATCTTGGCTGAGAGACTTCGTCTCATCCTAGGGGGGAGGGATGTTGTGTTCTGTAAAGCAGTGCCTTTAACAATGTACCTTTGCCATGTGTTATCAATGTAACCTTTCTGTGTGCAACATTATAACCATCACCTGTATCAATGTATGCTTAATAAGGGGACGCGAGCTAGTGACCACCAGAGGGCAGTAGCGAGCGTCCAGCTCTAATGGATCATAGCCACCTGGATCAGCAGCGCGGGAAGATTCCCCGCGACCTCCTCACCTGGTCAAGAAGGGCGTGACCTCCTACGACGTCACGCAGGCAGTAACCAATAGTCTGTCAACGAGCCACATTCAAATGTATAGCCAGCTGTATATATTGAGCTACCCATCCGCCATTACCACATGTTCCCCCGGATCATCATGCAATAAACCTGTGTTAAGCCAACCCTTCAGCTGTTGTATTGTCTTTGGTCCCTTACACTAAACAGATCAAGTAGAGGACTTTGAGAGGAGAAAAAGAGGTCCAGTTCATTTGATAAAAGCAGGGTACCAGGAGTGCTGTCCTTTTCTTCATCTGGTCACTGTAGTGGAAAGGAAAATGCAAGAGACAAAGTTTTTATTTTAAGTACAGTAGATGTCTTCTGGTTAGGTTATTTTCTCCTTCATGCTATGAAGATAATGTACAGTATTCTTTGGGATGGTTCACCAGTCAATAGAAAAATCCAAGATCAATATAGTCGGGATTTGGCAAAAGTGTGTCCTGTGTTCCCCACCCCCAGCTCACAAAATGGTGGTGAATACCAGGAACAAGCTGGTGGGGACATAAGAGTACTCACTGGGCATGAAAAACTGACTGGAAGGCGGGAGGTCAGCAGCTCGAATCCTGAGTACTGCAGGATGGAATGAGCTCTCCTGACTTTGTCCCAGCTCCTGCCAACCTAGCAGTTCGAAAGCAAGAAATTGCAAGTAGATAAATAGGGACCACTTCGGTGGGAAGGTAAACAGCGCTCCATGTGCGCTCCGGTGTCTACTCATACCTGTCACATGACCACAGAAATGTCTGCAGAAGCAGACAGCGTTAGCTCTTTGGCTTTGAAACAGAGATGAGCACTGAAACCTAGAGTCGGATACGATTGGCTTCCGAGCAAGGGAAACCTTTACATTTACCTATATACCAAATAAACATCACACATCCCTGTGTATGGTATCACTCCTCACAGTGAGATTTCTAAATTGAGAAAACTTGCCCCAATAAAAAAAAACCAACAACCAGTAAAATCTTTTCAGGTTGCAACTAAATTGAAATTAGCACATATGGATGGGGTTTTCTCTGGCCTGGAAGCAGACAGGTCAGCTACAAGACAGGGAGAAGGTTCATGTGGCCCCAAGATGTGGTTCAGAAGTGCCAGGAAAAAAAAAGCACCCCAGGGAAGCCAAAGGCCATGAGAAGCAAAGGGTTGCCACAGTTGTCTCCGGCACTCCCAGGCACTCGCAGGCACAGCCAGCTGCCCATCTTGAATAGATTAAAATGGGTTTTTGTTTTCTTGGAAGGGAAGAACAGCAACAGGAAAATCATATTAGTATTAAGCAAGCAGATATGGAAGTAATAGTGTTACCAAACATAGACGTTTTTACCAAGGAAGGACAATATTGGTATAAAATTGGAAATCTGGGAAAACCTTGGGACTTCACTTTGCATGTTCTGGGCTCTGGCTTTGCAGCGTGGAACCACTTATGTTTAAATACAACCCTTTGCAAAGTGGACTGTGGGAAGCTACGGGCTGCATTTGAAAATGGCTGCAGTTGTCTTTGTGCCTATTGAACATTTCAAAATAAAAATACGAAAATCATTGAAACATGCAACCATTTGAGAGTGAGCTGAGATATTACTACTTCACTGTGTTCTCTCCCCCACCACTCCCACAAAAATACTCAAAGGGAGGGAGAGTAGAGAAAGCACCTTTATCATGGCAAATACAAAGAGCCAACGACCTAGGGAAAACTTTGCAGTTCTTTGCTATCAATCATTGTTTTCCAGAAGCAGAAGAAAATCTTCTCATCTCTTAGTGAATGAAGTTCAATGGAGCATTGGTAATTTGTTTACTTTGCAATTATCTTCCATCAGTGGAGACAAATTGATTTGTACAATAAAATTGAGGGTAACTGCAGTACAAATGATATCTGAAAATAAGTAGGACAAGACTAGTGTTATTAACTGGGAAAGCCAATTTACTGGATATACTTAATATATGAGGACTGGGAGAGAGTTACATACTAGATATATTTTGTATAATTATGTACCATTCAGAATTAGCAGCTTAAATGAGCTATTGTATCAAGATTTATTGCAATATTTAGGAAGCTTGTTTTTAAGAAGAAATTGAAGAAATATCAGAAGGTGAGTAAAATATGTACATTGTTTTGTACATATTCCTTTAAATATTTTAAATCTGTTGTTCATTCTTATGAATACTAGCATAGTATACAAATATATGATCATAACTGTGATTAAAAGTACAGTACCATCTTTTTACACCAAATAAAAGAAGGTTGAATTATTTGATAATACTGAACAAATGTTACAAAGTTTCAACTATCCCAGATTACATGGAACTAAGGCTCAGTGATTTAGTACCTGGCTGGGATTCCCCACTGTGACCCCAAGGGGAAGAGCCAGCTTTTAGGCCTTGGGCAAGCTGCACATTACCATGGTGCCTTCTCTACCTAGAAAACCCTGGAAATTTTCACCTTAAGTCAGAACCAATTTAATGGCACATGACTATTATTATTATTATTATTATTATTATTATTATTATTATTATTATTATTATTATTATTATTATTATTATTATTATTATTATTATTATTATTATTATTATTATTATTATTATTATTATTATTAATAATAATAATAATAATAATAATAATAATAATAATAATAATAATAATAATAATAATAATAATAATAATAATAGGATTTATACCCCGCTCTACTCAAGCCAAAGGCTGACTCAGAGCGGCTACAACAGGATTAATATACATGTAAGTTACACCAGATCCAACCCAACAACAAAATGTCCAAGTCAATCATTACAATATAGATTACAAGTCAATACAGTACACAACAGGGTAAGAAACATCATCGTAGGCAATATCAAAAAACATTTCAAAATTACAAGGGAAACCTCATCCTGAAGCTCCAACAAAGACCTCTCGCAGCCAAACCACCCCAAGAACAAAGTCATAGGCAAGTTCAGCTGCCCTCAACCTCCTCCCAGCCGATAGCAGCAGCTTACAGCTGTGACGATGACTTCCCAACAATGACGGGGCCAGGAGGGCTTTGCTCCCACCTCCCGTGACCAGCAAAGCCATGGGAGGGAGCTGAAGGGCTGACAAGTCCGTGACAGACGGTGGCGGAGGAGAGTCCCAATCCTCCCGGTTTACCAGACCGGGAGGCAGGGCTCCGCAGCTCGGCGTTGGTGCTGGCAATGGGGAAAGCAACCAGGGGAGGTCCTCTTTATCCACCTTGCAGGGCCGGCGCAGGTGCCGCCAATCCTGGTTTGCCAGACCAGGAGGCAGGATACCCAGTGTGGTGTATCTAGATCAGTTTTCCCCAACCATTGGTTTTTGGACTTCAATTCCCAGAAGCCTAAGCCAATTCCCCAAATCACCGATCAGCCAATGTACTGACTATACCTGTCAAGTATCTCAGACTGGCCGAGAAATCCCGTATTTCACCCCTCTTCAACTATTGTTCCCGCGGCCATCCCGTATTTTGGCTGGCCAGGAAAGTGGTTACTGTGCATGTGTGCATGCATAAAGGAGTTCTGTGCACGCGCAAAGGGGATTGTGCTGCGCATGTGTGCCCGAGCCGGAACAGTTCCTGTATTTGCGGGTGCCGCGCTTGACGGGTATGGTACTGACTTAGGCTTCTGGGAAATGAAATCCCCCTGTGAGTCGTGGGCCCCACATTGGGAACCACTGATCTAGATGAGTAATGGATGAGGACTCAGAAGGTCAGGGTTCAAATCCCTGCTCAGTCATGGAAACTCATTGAAGGAGTAGAGTTGATAAAACACTCCTAAAATATTTCCTTTATCTTGAAACCCTTGTTAAGGTTACTACAAGTCAGTTCTTACTTGAAGGCACATAACAATAACAGACCATAATGACTGGATAATGGATTCGTTTTGGGGAAAACACAAATGCCAAACCTACATGGTCTACTTCAGTTGTATTGTCTCCAAAGCAAGGTGGCATTTGTTCAAAGTGGTCTGAAGCAAACAGGACTTTCATTTTACCCTTCAGGAATTCTTTGGAGAGTGGTTAGTTTCAAGTTAACTTCAGTTGTGTATAAGATTTAAATCAATTTTTGATCTCCTGAAAGAAAAAACATTAGATGAGTTAGGAGTATGGCTGTACAGGAAGAGGACTATGATTAGCAGTAATAGCTTCCAGCCAGCTTTTATTGGGGCCCTCTAGTTTTTAGCTCCAAACATTGGTTTTAGGAAGGTGACCAAATAAACATTTTTTTACTTAATGGTCTTAAACAGTTCTTGTTCTTTATCCATCCAGCACAACACTTCTACATTAGTTACATAGTCAACCCATGATTTCCTTAGCAGCCATCTGTATATCTACAGAGTGTATGGGAGCCAGGAATGTTGAGGTGAAATGCCTTCCACTTCCCTTAAAAGGCACAAAGGACTTCTTAAGCAATTGAAAAAAAACCACGAATGTATATGGCAGCTGAAAGCCATAGAGGTAATGTGGGACAATGCATGGGGCCCCTGTTGCAGTGGTGGGATTCAGCAGGTTTGCCCCAGTTTGTCAGAACCGGTAGCAGAAATTCTGGCTGGCCCTGCCCATCCAAGTTTTGAAATAACTCAGGGCTTTCCCAGTGGTGGGCTCTCAAAATGTTTACTACCACACTGTGGGTGTGGCCAGGGGGGAAAGCCCTGCATTGCACCCGAATTAGGACTATTCTATTTCAAAACTTGGATGGGCGGGGCCAGCCAGAATTTCTGCTACCAGTTCTGGCGAACTGGTGCGAACCTGCTGATGCCCACCACTGGGCTTTCCCCCTAGCCATACCAACCATACCATGCCCACAGAGTAAGTAGTAAAAAAAAAATTAATCCCACCACTGCCATGGTGGCTGTATAATTTCAGTCCAGGAGCTGCTCTTGGCCAACCTCTCATGTAATGGCTATATACACTAATATCTCTTCCAGATGTTAATCATGTAAAATATAGTCATCTTTATTCCACACAAAAATGTGAATAAGCCTACAAAATTCATCCAAAACTGTCAATAAATGGAAAGGACTGATTTTTCACATTATAGTCAAAAGTAAAAACCTCTGAAGCTTTGAAAAATTAACAGAAGGGAGGTTTCTCTTCCAATAACAGCTGCAGGCAGATGTCAGTGTAATGCACCAAAGCAAACTGAAGCCACCTGCTTTCTAAGCATCAAAGCATTGTTTTCTAAACAGACCAACAGAACTCTGTTGTCACAAATCAATAATCATTTTATTTGCAAGGGTTGAACAACCACAATGAGTGTCTTCCCATAATAATGAACACCATGACTGAATTTCTGTTACTTAGTCTACTAAGTCATGATTTGAGTAGGCCCATTTGAATCAATGGAATTTACAGAGGAGATTACTCACAAAATTCCAACTGATTCAACAGACCTGCTCCAATTATGACTTGCTATGTTAAGTAGCAGGATTTCTGCCAATGAATACAAAACACAGTAATGTTATATTGTTCTAAAGTATACCACAACATGCATATGCAATGAAGAGATTAACTATGGTTGGGATTAAAATTTGATTAAACTAGTTCCTAATACTCTGACCAATCTTTTTTTTTTATTCCAATCATAGGGCACTGTCTGAAATGTAAAAATCCAAAAACCTTTCCATTGAGACAGTAAAAGATAGTGTCATGTCCTTTTTAATTTGATATATTAACTTGATCAAGTGCTGTAAACTTTAAATCCCCAGATGTATGTGTTGAGGGATTTTGATTATTCATCTTAACTGGCAGCGTATCAGGTGCAAACAACAACTGGGCAGAGAAAGCATATGAGAATAGCTCAAGACTCTTTAACCACTCCCATTACAATAACTAGCACTTTATGTAATACTAATCATTGTTCAAGCATTTTAAGTAGAGAAATTGTATCTTATGCAGTGATGCACTGCAGCAGGTTCTGTCAGGTTCTGCAAAACCGGTAGCGGAAATTCCCCCAGGCCACGCCTACTTGGTTGGCCACGCTTACCTCCATAGCCTGCAGGATGTTTGGCCCCGCCCACAGATGTAGCCCCGCCCATAGATTTGGCCAGCCCACAGAGTAGGCAGTAAAAATTTTTTGCAGTGCATCACTGATCTTATGGTTGCAAATAGCAGTTTCTTCTTCTTCTGTGTCTAGGCCAGACATGAAACTGCCAAAATGAAACCACCTTTTGGTGAGTTCATTCTGCAGTTCCTTTCGCCTGACCTAGTGTGAGAAAGATTAGCCAGCAACACAAGGTTGCCGTTTCCAGGGTACACCCAACTGTGGTTCCAAAATACCATAATCTTCAAGGAGGCTCTTTCTGGGTACCCTGCAAATAGCAGTTATGATTAAAAGAATAAAAGGGAGGAAAGAATTGGAATCTCTGCCATGTGGTTAAGAAAGAGCCTTCATGTCTACTGGCATGATTGGAAGTCAAGAAGAGAGAGCAAACAAATGAGGTGAAGCAAGGGAACAGGAACAGAGGGACTGGCAAGCCAGATGTGGGGGAAAGAACTTCCCCAATCGGTTTGTGCAAAAGGAGAATCCCCCGTGTTGAAAAAACCCATTTCCCATAAATAACCAGAGTTAGAAAAATTAAGCATGCAAGATTGTCATTATCCCAATAGTATAATTAGATTTTTTACAAGTGAAGTTAATGAACTTATTTCCAAGGAGAATTGTGTTAGTCTAATATAGCAAAAGCAATACTGTGGCAGTGGGCTCCTTAGGGTAAAAGTAAAGGTTGCCCTTGCTCAAAAGCCAGTCATATCCGACTCTAGAGGGATCAGTGTTCATCTCCATTTATAGCCAAAGAACCAGTGCTGTCTGCGTCTGCAGACGTTTCCGTGGACGTGTGGTAGACATGACTAGACACCTGAGTGCATGGAACACTGTTTACCTATTTATCTACTTTCAATTTCTTGCTTTTGAACTACTAGGTTAGCAGGAGATAGGACAAAGACGGGGGAGCTCATTCTGTTGTGCAGCACTCAGGTTTCAAACTGCTAACCTGCCGACCTTCCAGTTGTCAAGTTCAGCTTCTTAACCACTAAGTCCCATTGGGCCCCTTAAACAGTGGCAATTAAGAGAACACACTTTTAAGAAGTTCTATCAACTTTCCTTTTATTAATCTGTAACCTTAAAATCTCTGCTCCTTTCAGACATGTTCATGAGAGCAAGGGCACAAATACACATTGGTTACTAACACATAGTAAAATCTTTCAAAATAGAAATTTTACCTTATTTTGGTATTAGTGAATAGTTTCATTGTGATGACTGTGTCCAATGAGAACACTTGATACTCCAAAAATGCTCATTTGTAATCCCATCGTGTATAAACTATGTCAGAATGTTTATTATCTGCACTGCATGACCTCAAACTTTAGCATTCTGGAATGTCTTGTATTTGATACCATTTACAACGCTTATCTATTTTGTAGGAAAAGGCATTTTATATACAGTGTGTCCCAAAAAGTCACCATACTTAGGCAAAGTTGCATAACAACAGATATCTTGGAATATGAGGGAGGAAGAAAAGTAAGTAAGTAAGTAAGTAAGTGTGTGTGTGTGTGTGTGTGTGTGTGTGTGTGTGTGTGTGTGTGTGTGTGTGTGTGTGTGTGTGTGTGTGTGTGTAAAGAGGTGGTCAACACATAAAGAATATTTTATAAACATTTGGGATGAATAGTTTGTACATAAAGGTACATTTAGCTACTACTCCCCGTTTCCCCCAAGTATGTTGACTTTTGGGACACCCTGACTTTTGGGACGCCTTGTTTGACACACACACAAAAAGGGGGGGGGGAGGAAAAAACCTTTTATGACTTTCTGTCCCTCCAGTGATTTACTCTGATAATAATCTCTATTCTATATCTTTTATGATGACCTCTACTCTTAACACCTCAATAAATGAAAACATGGAACTGGTTGTAGAAAAGCATTTCTAACAACCACTACATTCATCTGGATAGAGAACAAACATTACAGGCTGCCAAAACTCATCTGTTCCCAGAATTTCAGTTTCATCAGGGTTACATTAGTAACGTTGTCAGATTTTCATGAATACAAGATCTGTGTTAAACAACCAAGGGATTTCTCAACATTTCTTTGTGCAAATCTAAAGTTCTGAGGGGAAATGATACTGCATAGTTCAAGCACATTTGACTGGGCTAATACATTAGGTAAACAAATCATTCAGAGCCCTGATCAAAGAGCAGATCTAGGGCCCAACGGCCTGATCTTTAGGTGTGAGAAAGAAAATTGGAGGAAGAAGGTTCCATGCCTGAAGCCTTAGCCATTGGACTTTGACTTGACCTGCCTGCTTAGCTATGGTTTTTAGCTCCAGCTGCTAATATGGGATAGGGTGAAAGGTTACCAATTAGTTGGTGAGGCTAAAAAAGTTGTAAGCAGTTGCTCATGGCTGTCATTCCAAATTAGCATTGGGCAAGGAATAGGAAGGCTGTAATGGTCCATACTGAAGCAAAAGCCATAGCTTTTGGTTGTTGATTGAGAAACAACCACAACACCACTCAACTCACTGCATCAGGCTGTTCTAATATGCAGCAGGAATTTACTAATCTTTCTTTCTTCATCAGTGCATTGCACAGAGATATAATTTAATTATATAGAGGTTGCCAAAAATGTATACATATTTTAAGAGACATTATCTATACCTTACTTTTCGAAGTTGAATTGAACTACAGGAGCAATGCGTAGTATGATGTTCACAGAATGCGACAGGCAGGGCAGTAAAATAAAATGACTGAAGCACAGTTATTGTTCGAGGAGCAAAGACCATTTTGAAGTTGTAATTGAAATTTGAGGACGTTGTGGAAGTACAATGACAATGGAGGTGTGCGCATGCAACAGAATCTCTAACACGCCTAACAATCGCACACATTCATGATAAGTTTGAGAGACATATTACTGTGCATAATGTGCACAAGGGAAGATTTAGGAGACTTTGCAGAACAACAAGTTCAGCTTCTTCTGCAATGGTGCTGGAACAGTTTACACACTCACCACTGAAGTCTACCAAACAAGACAGGAGTTAGCAGAACAAACATACGACGCATTCTTAAAATGGCAAAATGTCACCAGCAAGATTTTTTGGGGGGAAATTAAACATTTCCTACTTCTGTCTTGAGGCACCCATGGCTTCTTTAATCCCTTTCATATTCAGGAACCTGTGAGAGTTGGGGGACAGAGAAAACAGATCTGAAATTACCAAAGAAAAAACATACACAACAATGATGAAGCTGCTGCCCTTCATCAAGATGGATTTAAGATGGATTTAATCCACTTGGGGAACATCACCCTTCCCTGTAGACTTCGGCACCCAAGCCATTAGTCCTCAGAGTTGTCAGGTAGGTTAGTTAACTGCGGCCTGACACTCAGCATTGAGTCGCTGGCAGTATGGTCTACTCTATTACCATATCAGAATAGTCTGGCCAGGCATGCAACTTGCGCTATGCTGGTGTAAAATCAAAGTACAACTTTGGTCAACACTGCCAAATCAATTTTTTGTGGATTATCCGAAATAGTTTTCAGGATTTTATTCTTTTTTTCTGGAGTTTGAGTGAACTGGAATTGATTACTTAGTTTGACTAAGCATTGTTCCTATCCTTCTGGAATATTTATTGATTAATTGATTGATTTTATATTCCACGTTTTTCCTTTACAGGACTGAAGGTGGTTTATAATGTAAATTAAAAATAGATCCAACATCAAAAGGCCATTCCTTTTGATTTAGGGTATCCAATCTTTCTTTGTTGTCTAGAAAACTGAATGTTTTATCTCCATTGAATGTCATTGTTGTTGCTAAAAGAGAAGGTGAGATGATACCTTATACCTGTTGCCAAGACTATATTAAGACAAAAGCTTCATGACATGATGGTATTTGTAGAGAGATCTCTTTCCAAACAACATTGTCAGTATACTTATCCAGGCTGGCATAAGGAATCTCATAAACTGATTGACCCACCCTCCAGCTCCAGCATATCTATGAGCCTAGCATCAGCTACACAACTATTGTGTCTTCATTGCCTCACAACTGAGCATAGGACTATGATTATTTGGATTAGCTCCGGGTGGGTGAGACAGACATTACCTTTTGGGTTCTCACCCCTGGTCATGTATCCAAGGTCCTTGAGAAGCTGGCACGTGGATTCCCTTTTCCCATTGATTTCTCAGGGTACTCATCAATATTTCATTTCCCCCATACTTTTTTTTGACTTGGACTAACTTTGCCATAGATAGGGATATGTTTCCCCTCTATCTTTAGATGATATTGAGTATTTAAATACTCCATCCTCTGAAATGCTTCTAGCTATTTTTTAAATTTTAAAAAATGTGATAAGGTTAGTGTCCCATCCTAATACAAGTCACTAATTGATTGTATTATGTACTGCTAAATATCCCTAAGACTTGTCATGTTTCTTTACAATGTCCAGGGACCTAAAATATAATGCAGTGTTGATACAGTCATCTCAGCCATGCACAGTATACCCTAGAGAGGAGACTGATTGCCTTGACTATTCTGAGTCACCCATGGTGTTCTCAAATGTGTCAGAGAAGCTGTGAACTGGGACCTACATTCTTGTGTGAAAAGTTTTTTTCAGATCCCAAAGTGGATTGTGGAATTCATTCCAGATTCAATTCTCTGTTGAAATGATTTACAAGGTAGCAAGCAGTTGGATTTGTGGGATACATGGACATTCCAATGTATGCTCCAGAAATAATTTAACCCTTTGTATGCAGTCCAACTGACTGTATGCTAAATACGTTTGGCTGCAGTCTTTTAACTATTCTTCTGCTAAACAACAAGAGGGTAATAGTATCTGCATGGAACCAAGCACTTTAAGTGTCTGGTCAGAAAGTCTGATGCTTGAACATCTAAGAGTAGGGATGCCATATGTAATGGAAAACCAGGAATTGCACAGGTTGAACCTGTCCTGGTCCGATTCCAAAAGGATCATTTAAAATCCCCACTTTTCAGACCAAGGGGGTTTGAAGAAAAAATATGCACTTTTTTCTTGCAGTAGAGCTGCGCTTCTATTGAACACCAGCAGGTGGCGCAGCAATAGCAAAGGAAGGCAGCAAAAAAACCACACCATTTTATTGCTGCCTCTATTGAAGTCACGGCGGCAACAGCTTGCGGAATGAGCTCCCGTCTTTGTTCCAGCTCCTGCAAACCTAGCAGTTCAAAGGCAAGAAATTGCAAGTAGGTAACTAGGGACCACTTCTGGGAGAAGGTAAGCAGCGCTCTGTGTGCTCCAGTGTCTAGTCATGCCTGCCACATGAACACGGAATACGTCTGCAGAAGCAGACAATGCTGGCTCTTCAGCTTTGAAACAGAGATGAGCACTTAACCCTATAATCAGATATGACGGATGTCCGAACAAAGGAAACCTTTACTTTTACACATGGCAGTCCCGGTTTGGGAGGATAGGATTATGGTAACTCTACCTAAGAGCCTTCTAGAATGGTCTAGACCTCTAGGAAAAATCAAAAGACACCTGGCATTTATCCCATTTAGATTAATTTCAGGATGAAATCAGATAAAAAGCAAAGCAATCACACTTCTATACCGCCCCATAGCACTTAGGGCACTCTCTGGGCAGTTCACAAGTTAATTAGCATTTTGTTCCCAACATGCTGGGTACTCATTTTACCATCCTTGGAAGGATGGAAGGCTGAGTCAACCTTGATCCCAGGTCAGGATCGAACTTCCAACCTTTTGGTTGCAGGACAGCAGATTACCCACTCTGCCACTAGAGCTCTGTGATGACCATTCTAATCATATCAAAATTCATCTGAATATCAAAATATTAATATTTTCATTGTTAAAATGATCCCAGCCAACATCACCTTGCTAATTGGTAATTTTTTTGTTTATCTACATAGCTTCCATGCTCCATATGCATAAAATGAAATCCCAAATATTGAAAATATATAACTTTTTGAAAGCTACATGCACATTCCAGTTGTACAGAAATCAAACTTACAGTTATGAAAAATTGTAGGCACAAATACTTAAACAGAAATCCTTTTTTTCCAATTTGTGAAAAGATGTAGGAGTGATTGCCATCCAAAATTCTTATAATTATGAAAAGTTGCAAAGAAAAGTACATTCAAAACCAAAACTAAATGCAAAATACAGGAGCATAAAAATATAATAGCAATGCCACAAAGAATGTTTTAGTAAAGGTAAAGGTTTCCCTTGCTTGAAGGCCAGTCATATCTGACTCTAGGGTTCAGTGCTCATCTCTGTTTCAAAGTCAAAGAGCCAGTGCTGTCTGCTTCTGCAGATGTTTCCATGGTCATGTGGCAGGCATGACTAGACCCCGGAGCACAAGGAATGCTGTTTACCTTCCCACCAAAGCGGTCCCTATTTATCTACTTGCAATTTCTTGCTTTCGAACTGCTAGATTGGCAGGATATTTAATTTAATTTAATTTAATTTAAGAATGTTTTAATTACATCCTAAAAATGCAAGATTTTATAGCCTAAGAAGGCACATTCAAAATACTCTAAAATGCATTGTTGAAAAGAAAAAGCATTATAGCTTTATCCTTTAAGCATATTATAAAGACACACAGAAAAATATTCTAAGTGTTCACCTAACCAAGCCATTAAATATCTGTTTAGGAAAATCAATGCTGTCCATATCTGTTCTGAGGTGCTGCTGCAAGTTGTGATGCTACATGTTACTGTTCTTTGATTCCTGATATCTGGTATCGGTGTTGTTGGTATCTCGTGTGAGTAGTGGGGAGGGTTGACATATTGTTTTCCTTCCTATATTTATATTTGTCACAGGATGTACTGGGCCTACCAGCTGGCATTAAATATGGCTCCAATTCTTTAGCAAATTAATTTGTCTTTTGTGGTTTTTCTTAATCAGGCAGATAAGATTACTGAATGCAGAACTGTGAACTTGAAACTGCCTATACATATCAATAATTGTCAGCAAAATATTCTAAACATTGTCTATACTTGTACAAAGTGAACGATATACTGTTCTGCACTCTGTAGCATAAATGGCATGAAAACTGAAGGGGGGTGGATGTGTTGCACAGACTTGTAATCAAAAAATGCCCCAAAGATGTTAGCATTTAGTTAGAGTTAATTGAGCAGTTTTGTAATTTTAAAGACATGACTATTAAGTCAAGCACAGAACCATAAAACCTTTCTGGCAGTTTTATTACTGCGTCAACTTCAGACTGAATGGCACATGTATTGCAGGCCTCTAGGAACATGGGTGTGTGTGTGTGTGTGTGTGTGAAGGGTATAAGTAGTAAGAGTATGAGACAGATTGCTTTTTAAGATAGTTGGGTGTTTGCCTTGTTTCTTAGGCTGTCATCCTGTTACCAGGGTACACAGAAAGAACCTCCTTGAAGATTGTGGATACAATCGGGCGTACCCTTGGATGCAACCTTGCCAGCCAATCTTTCTAACACCAGATCAAACTAAAGGAACTGAAGAATGAATCCTGTTGCAGAAATCTTGCGCAGAAGAGAGGTTGTGTAAGTGTCCTCATAGGCTACCTATGTTGTGACCAGTCATATAACAGTGGTGTTAACTGACCTGCTGGATCATGGTGAACTTGAAAATTACATGTTAATGGATTTAATAACAACATCAGATGTAACAATTTCGCAGAAGACAAGTTAGAACACAGGAGGGCAATGAGTTCTTAAAATGTTACTTGTTTTGTTTGTATTCCTCAGTGTACGCTTACATTTTTTGTGTATGTGTAATTTGTTCTAATTTTTTGTGTTCTCTACCTTTTTAAAGAATTGGAGCCATATTTCAGGTGAAACCTTCCTTTGGCATCCTTAACTTTGTAACTATACAGACATCATGTTGAGCTTGGCAGCAGCTTTCCCAATCAAATTTCAGAAAAGGAGGTTTATGATAAACATTAGGAAGATATTTCTGACCCTAATAGCTGTTTGACAATCAAATAGAAGGTGGTGGACTTTTCTTCTCTGGAGATTTCTAAACAAAGGGTGGTAGCTTATCTCAGGGATTTTCTGCTTCATAGGGAGTCAGACAAATTCTAGTTGAAGCAGAAAACCCTGTACATATGGAGCTATCTTGTAGCTCCTGATTCCAACTTCCTGCCTAGTAAAATCATTATTCCATGGCCCCACATTTTAATCTAGTTTGTTTTGTTCTATTGTTGTTTATTTATAAACCATCTTTCTCCCCAAAGAGGAATCAAGACTGCTCGTAATAAAATAAAACTGTACAATAATCATAGTTCTTCTTCTTCAGTGTCTAGGTCAGACATGAAACTGCCAAAACGACGGCACCTTTTGGTGAGTTCATTCTGCACTTCCTTTTGCCTGACCTAGTATGAGATAGATTAGCCAGCAACACAAGGTTGCCATTATCAGGGTATGCCCAATTGTGGTTCAGAAATACCACAATCTTCAATGAGGCTCTTTCTGTGTACCCCAATAATTATAGTTTAAATGCCATAAGAAACTTTAACTTAAAACCCCCAGATTAAATATTTATTACTATGAAAACCACAGTTAAAAACAATTTTAGGAACATCTGAAAATATCTAAACTCAATAAATAAAGCATTCCTTTAAAAAAATCCACTTATTGCTTAAACGTTTGCTTGGGAAAAAAAGATCTTTGTCTGACTATAGAAGGACAAGAGGGAGGGGGCCAACCTGGCTCCTCAAGGGAATGCATTCCATAGCCTGAGAGCCACTGAGAAGGCGCTCACCCATGTTCTCGTCAACGGAACCAGGAATGGTGGCAGAACGGAGAGAATGGGTTCTTGAGATCTTAAAAGCTGAGAAGGCTTAACACAGGTTGATACAATCCTTCAGATAGCCTGTATCCAATCCAGGTTATCCTACTATGGTAATAGAGTAGACAATACTGCCAGCTACTTAACGCTGCGTGTCAGGCGGGGGTTAACTAACCTGACAACTCTGAGGACTAATGGTCTTGGGTGCCAAAGTCCACAGGGAAGGGTGATGGTCTCCAAGTAGATTAAATCCTGCTTGGATCCATCTTGATGGAGGGTTGGAGCTTCATCAATACTGGCCTGGGGCTGAGAAGGACTTTGCGTGCCACAAGAGCTCTGGACCAGAAAGTGACTCGCGGAATTAGATCAGTGGTATGGGTGTCATGCTGAGATGTAAAAAGCAAATAGAAGGCCACAACATTATATTCACAGGACAGTCTTCATAGCTGATTGCCATGAGGATCACCAATATTCACAATTGGATACGGCACAAGAAGAAAGAAGCCATAGTGCTTCATAGGCATAATCAACATTTAGAACTTGGCCTGAAAAGAGACCTGCATCCAGTGACACTGGCTGCAATTAAGGGAGTTATATGTGGCCTGCAATCAGATAAAATGTGACACTAGTTATTTTTGCATCAAAAAGGCCCATGCAAAGACTATCTCAGTGTTTCTAATGATGTTAAGTTCTTCTTTAGTTAAAGAAGATACAGTGGAACCTCATACAACAATCGCCCCGTATAGCAACAAAATCGCGTAACAATTAGGTTTTTTTCCAGGGGGGGGGGGGGGATGGTGTCCTGCATAACAATTTTCCCTATGGAAAAAATCATACAACAATTTTTCAATGAGAAAAACCACTTAGCGAAAAAAAAAATCGTATTGTGTATCCCATAGGGAAAATCGCTATACGATGCGTGTATCGTATAGCAATTGTTTCATACAACAACAAGCCCCGTGAAATGGATTAAAATCATTGTATGAGGTGCCACTGTAGTTCTATCCATATTTCATACATAATGGTTTCTCATCCTTGGGCTTCCAGGTGTTCTTGGACTTCAATTACCAGAAGCTCAAGTCAACACACCTGCTGATCAGTGCTTCTGGGAACTGAAGTCCAAGAACTTCAGGGGGTCCAACATAGAGAAATCCTGCCATAGTTTTATGTTCTTCTCAGCTAGATTTGAGAGATACATTGTCCCCATAGAGTCATGCTACCATGGAGATTTTAGGCCTCAGATATTGTTGTGTATTGAGATAATTATTAGTATTATTATCATTACTTATTATTGCTTGTTAAAATGGAAATTCGCGCCATTCTAGTTAAAGGTAATTTTGGTGCGTCTTCCCCGGTTCAAGGCGTGCCCTTATGCAAATGTGTTATATCCGATTGGGTACTATTTTGGATCCTAGCAGGGATTCGTCAGGGCTCAAATATAGCATTGCTGATTGGTTAACTATGGTTGTCCAAAAGGGTTGCTATATTGTAACATTGGGTAACGGCTGCTCAGACGCTATGTAAGCACCTCTTGCAAGTAGGGCATTGGCTCTTGGTTCGCACACTCACACAGCACACTCACATGTGGAGTACCTTTGGAAGGCGCAGGTGCAGAACTAATCCCGGGCAGCAGAATAGCGGGAATGAGCACAGCCAAGCTTCTGCATATTTAAGATGTAGTATTGTTCCTAGAATTGTGAATAAACCGTTGTATCGTTGTTTTGAATCACCACTCGTGGACTCTTCATTTTAAAGCTTAAGACACAACAGATATGGAGCTTGTCAAATTAGTTTATGATATATTTAAAATCCACCTTTTCTCCTTGACAGTTTACCATAAACTTATCTTGTATGTACTTTTAATCTTTACATAGTTAATTCAGAACATACCTCTTTAATTTAATCAACATATGATCCCAGTGTTGTTTTCAGTTCCTCTCAATATCTAAGAATACAGTATATCCAAAATCTGAGGGACAGCAGGACATAGTGTAGAAGGATCTTTGAAAGCCTGGATCATAATATGTCACTATCACCATTTTACCTGTATTTAGTTAGATGTAAGCCTGGCCATGTTCTGTGAGACCAGGGTGTTTTCTGGTACTGCCTCATTCTCCTTCATGAGGGGGAGACTTCCATGACTGAAACAATACTTATACTTTCCTCTGTAAGAAGTTGTAGTAGAAGCAGAAAGAGAGTTATAACAATACAGCAGGAGACACCTGGGGAATAAGTTCCTGCTGTGGAGATTGTTTGATTCCTTATGTTTACGTGCTGCACACTGATTTGAGCAATTCAGTATGCAGCAGATAATGTCTGTGGAGATTTCTTAACTTGCACGAATTTACTTCCAAAATTTTTGCGTAACTGCACAACAGGATTTCAGCTCATGGGTTTTGTAATGCAGTGGCAGCAAGAACCATCTCTCAGGTCCCAGTCAAATCAAATGACTCTGAACCATATTACATTGGGCTCATGGCTTATTTAAAAACCAAATGAGTTAAACGTCTGCATTTCCAGACATAATGTAATGTTAAGATCCATAGAATCAATAATGTACCTAAACAAATTGTCTAGACTGACATGTTCATGATGAAAGCAATATAACTTAACTTTCTTAATCAGACACAATAGCATAATGAGCACAGCCATCAGTCATATCTGCTTTGATTCAGATTCCTTCATTGAGCAGGGGGTTAGACTTGATGGCCTAAAAGACCCCTTATAAGGTTTCCCTTGCTCAAAAGCCAGTCGTATCCGACTCTAGGGTTCAGTGATCATCTCTCTCTCAAAGCCGAAGAGCGAGCGCTGTCGGCTTCTGCAGACGTTTCCGTGGTCATGTGGCAGGCATGACTGGACACCGGAGCGCACGGAATGCTGTTACCTTCCCACCAAAGTGGTCCCTATTTATCTACTTGCAATTTCTTGCTTTCAAACTGCTAGGTTGGCAGGAGCTGGGACAAAGACGGGAGTTCATTCCGTCCTGCAGTACTCGGGAATCAAACTGCTGACCTTCCGCCTCCCAGTCAGTGTCTTAGCCACTTGAGCCACTGCAGTCCCTAAAAGACCCCTTCCAACTCAGTTATTCTATAATTTTATGAACAAGACAAGCCATAGAGGCAACAAGTGAGAGTGAATTAAGAGATTTTCAGTATTGTATTTTCTAATTCAACTTTATTCAATCAGAGAATGGTGAGGTGACCAAGTTATTGACCAATAACTCTGTTCTAGGTCCATGAAGATTGCTTTTATTGCTACTGCTACCACAGAATAATTTTCTCATTAAGCTGTATAAAGCCAATCAAGACCATGGTTAAGAAAAGTGATGTAACTTCAACTATTGCAAAGCAAGATGGATAGCCTATTCCCCATATTTGATAATCTGATTAGGTAACCTAAAACCTTTAATAGAAAGAGGAAATTAGTTAGATTAATCAGCCTCTTTGCTTTTGACAAAGGTAGCCAACTTTTATAAGATGACAGGCACAATAAAGAACACTCTAAGTGTTCTCTTTCTGATACTCTACTTTCTGATATCGTTCTTTGCCACAAGGCCCCCAGGCTTTCTTCTACATGCTTAGTTAAACAGTTTTTTATCTTGTATAAAACCCTGCTAAGCTGCTTCAAGAGCTATCAGACTACCTCCATTCTGATTTAAGTGGGTCTTCTGCCCACTGTAACTGCTTCTTGTTAAATACTTTGACATTTATGTGTCTAGACATGGATTGTTCTGATATTGATTTTGTATGTAATAATAATGCAGCAGAAGAGCTACCTCATTTTTGCCATCTCTCTTCACAACAATTCCTGAGCTACTTTGCTTAATGGTGAGAGTAGTAGATCTGTTTGTATTCAATAAAAGTTAACAAAATCTGAATCTAAAGCAGGGGTGCCCAAACCTTTTGGGCCATGGGCTGGTCATGTGGTTGAGTATGCCGTGCCGGTCACGTGGTTCCTCCCACCTGGAAGTAGAAGTAAAACATGCATGCATAGAATGCTGCCATAAATTACCTGTGCTGTCGTAAACACATTTACAACAGCTGTGGGTCATTTACAGCAGTGTTCAGTGCATATGTGGGTGCATTCAGTGCCTGCATGTTTTACTTCCGCTTCCAGGAGCAGTGTGGGAGATGTAGGCCAGATTAATTGGCACTGCAGGCTGGATCCAGCCCATGGGCTGTAGTTTGGGCATCCCTGATCTAAAGGGTGTCCCAAAAGCCACCATACATGGGGGAAATGGGAAATTGTAGATGATGAAGATGATGATGATGATGATGATGATGATCATCATCATCATCATCATCATCATTATTATTTTCCAACGTATATGCCGCCCCACTCACAATAAAGTACCTTTATTGACAAAATATTCAGTACAAAGTCTTACAAAATATTTACAACCTATTATCTATATGTTGGCCACTTCTTTCTATACACACACAAAGTCTTCTCCCCCACTCATGGTGAACATGCGTTCCAAGATATCTGTTATTATGTATGGCAACTTTTGGGACATCCTATCTTTGTTTTGAATCATATTTTTCTTATTTTCATTGGGGAATGCTGAAAAGGTTGAAGACTTTATAATGCAGAGAGAAGTCCTGTCTCTAGAAGCTCCATGCAAATTGTAATCACCCTGACTAAAAAAAAAAAACTTCAGCTACATTTGACTAAGAGCCTGTCTAGATAGACATATAACTTGCTATTAGGATTGCTCTTGGTGTTGGTTGATTCATATTAAATTACAGTGTCCACACATGTTTCAATGCGGAGCACTCCATCCAACCCTTTCTTTTAAAAGTTCCTTTCTGACACAGAATGAGAGCATCATTTTTCCCCCCACACTGCTTCTGATTATCCTACTTTGCAGCCCTTGTGGACAAATTGTCCACAGCAAAATATAGCTGTGGGCCATGTTATCTGAGGTAACAACCTTATGACACATGCAGTGGGTTTTGACATTTAAATGGACAATACAATGGAAATCCCTTCCTTTATTTTCCTACATGTTCCTTTTCTCTACCTTTTAAAAAATATTTCACTGACTGATGCAGCACAACTCTAGATGCACCAGACACTACTTTGTGACATGACAGTGCATTGCAGGGAACCCATTAAATGAGCAATGTGTCTGCAAGTAGGTGTCTGCAAGACAGCAAACATCTCAAAACTAATCAATGGGAAATTGCCAGTATTGGGCTATTTATAGAAATATAAAAAGATTATATTTTATATATACCATGTTAAGCAGATGCTTCACTCTAGCACAGGGGTTCGCAGCCTATGGCCTGCAGGCTGGCCCCGACCCCCGATGCCATTCCATCCAGCCCTCGGCGACTACCTCGGAGGTGAAAGCGGATGTGTTTATGACATCCATAAATGTACTCACACATGCACAAACATGCCCACTGTGGTTTACAGCAGCATTTGCGGCAGGGGGATACCACATGTCTGGCCCACTCAGCTGACTGAGGGGGAGTTGCTTGGCCCGTGGCATGAAATGGTTGAGAACCCCTGCTCTAGCACTATACCAAATGCTATACAAACAAAAAAAAGAAAGGTTTTCATGGACTGGCAAATGACAATCGGGGGGGGGGGGAGAGAGGGGAGGTGGGAAAGAAAGCAGAACAGGGAGTGCCAACAGTTGAATAGGGAGCAAATTGGAGTGCTCTGAAGTATTACATGGCCCCAATCATGGGAGAAGAGAAATTTCCAGTGTGAATGAAAAGATCACTCAAGTGACAGATAAACCAGGTCACAATGAAGATAAAAAACTTTACAGCATGAAGAAGGCTGTCCCCAGTTCCCCATCTAGACAGGCCCTTAATGGTGATCTCTATGGAGAAGAAATTTTTATTAAAGATGAATTGTATCAGCCCCTTGTGACTACCTTTCCCACTCCATTTTATAAGGTGAAATGCATAGTAGAGCACAACCCTTGTAACAGTTTTCACCATATCGGTAACTGCCCAGATGATCTCTTCCAGATTTATAAGGGAGAGAAACTGGGAGGGGAGAATTATTCTGGGGGGAAATAAATTTTCCAACCATCTCTCAGGAGTTGGCATTGTTAGCAGTGGTTGTAGTATAACTTTCTTCATGGAAAACTATGCATGGTCAATACTTGAGAAACACAGAAAGAAAGGTTGACCGAAAGTTGATATGGGGATGGTTAAGAGCAGGAGTTTTGAAGAAGGAAATGGAATGATTTATCTTGGCAACTCAGGAACAAGCTTTGCCAAAAAATTGCATGAAGACATAAATACAGCATGTATCCAACAATAGCAAATTCTGGCTTTGTAATGGAAAGGATGAAACAGTAGATCGTCTGATCAGCGGATGCAGCAAAATTTTACAGACTGATTATTTGCAACACCATGACAGGGTTGCAAAAATTATTAATTGGAAACCTTGCCAGAAATTTGGGTTGGAATGCAGTAAAAATCACTGGGAACACCAGGTAGAGAAAGTTTTAGGAAATGAGAGAGTCAAGATCCTGTGGGACTTTAAAATCCAAACAGATAGACATTTGCCTCACAACACACCTAATATCGTTGGCTGCAATTCATATCTGAGAATCCATTTTTTCCTGTAGCAGGAAAAATGCCATTGGTGTGAATTAGTTTAAGGTGGATCCCAGCTTGCCATGACCCACACACTATGACCATGGATCCATCTCTTGCGGCACATATGAAATGAAACATGCAGGATTTAACATTGGGACTGCAATGGACTGCTGCAGCCTTGCGGATATTATCAAGGTGCCCCTCCACAGCCAGTTCATCTGGCATGGTCTCGTCCGTCTCCATGACTGTTAGGAATCGGAGTTCCTCCTCCACTCATTTTGCTGTTGGGAACAATATGATGGTTTCTTGATATAACTGTTATGGAAAAGAAGAAGGTCTGGTTTATTGACATTGCTATACCAGGAGTTGCATGAATTGAAGACAAACAACTGGAGAAAATCACAAAATATCATGATTTACAAATTGAAGTTGAACATCTATGGAGGAAGAAATCTGTTGTTGTACCCATAGTGATTGGAGCCCTTGGAGCAAGACCTAAAGGACTCCCTAGATATTTGGACATTTTGGACTTATCAGATTTGAACATCTTAACTCTCCAAAAAACAACTCTAATAGGAATTGCATATATACTTAGACCAGTGTTTCCCAATATGGGGCACACGCCCCACAGGGAGACTTAAATTCCCTAAGTCAGTACATTGGCTGCACGGTGCTTTGGGGAATTGACTTAGGCTTCTGGGAATTGAAGTCCAAAAACCAAAAGTTGGGAAACACTGACTCAGATGTTACCTTAACAGTTCTTATGTCCTTATTTAGGGCTTGAACTGTTAATTTTATACAAGTCCTCGACTGTGAATCAAATAGTAGATTTGTATCCAAAGAAAAGGATTCATATTGGAAAGAATGAAAGTACCATACCTAGTCAAGTTTGAGCCCTGTACAGGCATCACAGAATCTTACATTGTCCGCACACATGAAAGGGAGTGCCTAGGCTTGCCTTCTCTGTTGCTGTCCTCATGATTTTAGTGCTGTCTGAAGAGGAGAGGTTCCTGTTCAATTGTAGGCTCTGCTCAGAAGAACCCTGGAAAATCTGGGTTCTTGCTCATGTGGAGAACATGTACAATAGCAAGAATCTCTCCTTTTCAGACCTAGCACCTTAAGTGTGGTAAGAGTGCAAACAAATGAAAAAGTGTTTCTTTCTAGATATGTTGTCAACAATGGATTCTGTAACACCTGCAAAGAGTTACACTAAACTTTCCCTACAGTCAGCAGGAAACAAGAAGTCAAAGCTTTTGGACTGAATGAGGGCTATATATACAGCACCCTGCCCTGGGTTTAAAAGTAACTCAGCTTAATATATGGGGTTTCTGTTCTGCCTTAAACTGTAAAGGACGAGTTCTATGTCACTGACAGCCATATGGGGCCTGGTCACTTGCTTCTAGTTCTGAAATCCACATCATTTTTTACTCAATTCTCCGCTGCAGGAAGTATAGCTGAGAGATGTTCAGGCTTCCTGTAGGGATTAGAACATTGTGCCCTGAATAAAATAATGTGAATTGTACCTCTGGAAGTATCAAGCAGGAGCCCGCACACTACTTTGAGTGGCGCAGGCGCCTTGCTTAACAGATAAAAATCAAACAGAGCCCCAGTCACCTTCTACATTAAGATCAGCAGTAACTACTAATTCCTCATTAAAACTACTAATTCCTCATTAAAATATTGTTGATGACAAAAGTTTGGGTGTCCCATTAGCCTCTACATTCTTTTCTGCCTTACATGGGATAGTAATTAATTACAAGAATGTTACAGGCAAGCTGTGTGAGAAGAGACTGGAAACGGGTACTGATGGTGAAGTGGCGTGATACAGGGCAAGATTACTTGCTAAACTTTTCCCACAGAAGCACAGTGAAGATTTTGATGAAATCTTTGCTCCAGTTGTTAAGCACAGAACACTTAGAATGCTCCTGAGTGTAGCAGCCTCCAGAAAGATACAAGTCAAGCACCTAGATCAGGGTTGCCCAAACTACGGCCAATGGGACGTAGTTTGGGCACCCCTGGTTTAAGCAGAGAAAATGGCAGACTAAAATCTATCTCATCCTGTTGCAAAACATATTTGTTGCAAAACATATTGCAAGGTGCGTTTTACTTCTGCTCCCGGTGGGAGAAACCATGTGAACGACCCACTGAACCACGTGACTGGCCCACTGAACCACGTGACCAGCCTGCAGCCCAAAAAGTTTGGGCAACCCTGATCTAGATGCCAAGACTGCATTCCACATGGGTAAACACCACAGGAACTCTATATGCAACAGCCACCAGGCTTCATCAACAACAGAAATAGCCTCCTTGAAGATTGTGGTATTTTTGAACCATATCAGGCAAACCCTGGTAACGGCAACCTTGTGTTGCCGGCTCATCTTTCTCACACTAGGTCAGGTGAAAAGAACTGCAGAATGAACTCACCAAAAGGTCTTTATGGACTTTGCAAGAGTCTGGAACCATAATTTTTTAAAACAAGCTACTTCAGCAAGACTTTGAGCAAGCTGATGAATGTACACTGGAAACAGAGATGGACACTTTACTTACATTCTAGTTTATGTAGACAATCTCATTATAGTCACACACAAAAACAGGAATACGAAGAGAGGATAAAGAAACATAACAAGGAATTTCAAGTCAAAGAACTAGGAAATGCAACTTACTACAGTATTTAGGCATTCTGACTGAGAAAGAGGCAGAGGGCTCATACTTAATGAGTCAGAAACAAAAGATAGTCAAACTTTTAGACATAGTAAGCCTTCAGGGCACACACGAAGCTGCAACACCTATGCAGACTAGACTTTTTGAAAGGTGTAAAGAAAAATAAACCAAATAAGAATCATAGAAACAGAATAACTGAGTTGGAATGAACCTATGAGACCATAGAGTCCAACCCCCTGTTAAATGCAGGAATCTAAATTAAAGCAGATTTGACAGACGGTTGTCCAATTTTCTCTTGAATGCCTCCATGTTTTTCATGACTTTAATTTGTTTCATGTACAGACCGTGAGATAAGAAAACAGGACCTTTGCAGAAGGTGTGGCAAAAGACCAGCTCTATCAGACTCCACCCCCTCTAAACTATTTCTTTTCCATCAAAAATTATGCATATATTCAAGAACTGGTACTTGAGATTGCTTTCCCCACCTTACTCTCCCCCATTCCATTTTTCCTTTATAGTTTTGTCTTTTAGATCACAAACCTGTGGACACAGACAGTCTTGTTGTATTGAACTTGCTCTGAGAGTCTTTTCAGCAAAAGGGCACATGATTGTTATTACTTGTCTTGTCATTGTTATTCAGCAAGGAGTGTGGATGAATAGGCATCTCCATGACGACACTCCGCACAACTTGCGGTTTTCTAGCCATTTAGATCACGTCACCCACTGGTCAGGCAGACTATCATGAATTAATTGTGTTGTCTGTTCTCTTGTGATTCAATTTTACTTTTTATAGTTCTGATCTGTTCTTATTTATACATATTAACATTCAGGACCTTGAAGAAAAAGAAATCAGAAAAATGCATAAGAAATATCCATATCATTGTGGTCATGGATACTGCTGAGGGAAGAAAGATGACATATATTTGGGGTTGGGAAATGGCAGATGTTGTCCCTCAAGGGCCCAAATAGAAATATTTTGACAGGGAGAATTAATATATTACTGTTGACAGAAAAAAATGGATTGCCTTGTGCTAAACTTTAACTGTGGTAAGCTAATATTTAAAGGCCTTCATATTCAAGCTCCCAATGGCAAGAAATTGACATTCTTAAGAGCCACACCAATGCCCCAATTGGTGACCACCCCTATTTCACTTTACCATTACCCAATTGGCAACTAATAGCAGGGCCATAGCCAGAGGGGGGCAGGGGGGCTTGGCCCACCCTGAGTTTAGTGTTCTGGAATCAAGACACTCGAAGCGGCTGTAATCTAGCCTAACACATTTTTATTGAAAGAAGTACAGAACGAACATGTGGTAATGGCAGAGGTACAGCTCTTTTTATACAGTCACTATACATTTGAATGTGGTTACACGGTATCCCATTGGCTACTGTCAGCGAGACATCATCCTGAGTCACACCCCTCTTGTCCAGGTGTATCTGTGGCCGGAAGGTTTCCCGTGGCCGGGGTGATTGGGGAATATGAACCATGTGAGCTGGATGCTCACTGCTACCACCACTGGTGGCAGTTCGCATTATTATGCAGCTGAATACAATGTCTCAATACAAGCTATGATAAGTATGCATTTCCTGTAGAACCGGTTACATTCATCTTTAAAGGCACAAGTATATAGTTACAATCCATACACAACACCCCTCCCCCCTAGGATGGGATGAAGTCCCTCAACCAATGTGGTTTTCTGCATGTGCGCTTGAGACGCGCGGGACCCTCGCGCTTCTTTGCTCTCCTGGTTCTTGCACGGCAATGGGAGAGATTGACTCGTTAGCAGTTTGCTGTGGGTGAGCGGCCTCTGACTGCAAATATGGGGAACAGGGGTTTCACGTTTGTGCTGGCCCTGACTGGGGGGCCCAGGGCTGTAGATGTGGGGTAGGGGTGAACTCTGATGCCGAGAAACCGGGGGCTCTTGGGACTAATGAAAAAACCCTCTCTTCGCTCGGACAGGTGGGGGACCACCGACCCCCCCCCGTGGTTTTGCAAATTAAAATCAAAATCAAACTCTCCTTCTTGGTCAAACTCACTCTTCTCTTCCAAGGTGTCCATGGTATCCCAAGGATATGGATTTGTTTCAACCCCCTCCCCCCTAGGGGAGGACACTCTGCATTTGAACCCGAGCAGTACCCTGTGTCTCCCCCTTGGAATAAGCGGGTGGGGGAGAACCCTGGGGAGCCACTTAAGCAGATGTTCCACGAGGGACTGAAAAATCCCAGGGGCCGAATTCACGCCGAACTGTAGGCGCATGACCTTAAAAGCCCCCTTGTGAGTTATAATTGTTTGCGCAGCGGCGGCAGCTGGAGTTACGGTCAGCTGTTGGTACGCCTGCGCCAAATTCAATTCTGCGAAATACTTTCCCCCGGGCAACATGGCTAATAGGTGGCTAACAACCGGCACTGGGTATGCATTAGGGTGGATTGTCTTATTTATCTTACATTTATAATCTGCGCAGATCCTAACCTCCCCGTTAGGTTTCAAAGCAGTCACAATAGGAGTTTCCCACTCCACAGAGTCCACTGGAACCAAAAAACCCTGGCCCACCAATTTGTCCAGTTCCACTTCTATTTTTTCTTTGAGGGCGAATGGGACCCTCCTTGGCTTGAGCCGAATGGGCCGGATTTCTGGGTGCAAATCAAATGAAACTGGGGGGCCATTGAATTTCCCGAGCCCCTTTTCAAATACCGCTGGGTGTGCATTGCAAACGTCCTGGATGGGGTCAGACCCAACGGCATGGATCCCCTCTATTGAAATCCCCAGGGTCCTGAACCACTGTTTTCCCAAGAAAAACAACCCCCCTCCTTCAGGACTACTAGGGGCAGCTTCTCCCTGTGGCGTTTGAATTGTACCTTGAATTCCCTCACCCCCAACAATGTGATTCTGACCCCTTAAACGTGCTGCAGCTGAGTCTTTAGGGCCTTGAGTTTGGGTCGCTCATTTGGCGGAATGCGCAGGAATTCCTTCTGGGACATGATGGAGTACGACGACCCGGAGTCTATTTCCATTCTAACTGGGACTCCCTGTAACAGTACCTCAACAAAAAACAGGGGGTGTCCTAAGGACACACTGCAGACGGCCACGTCATCGTCCTCGAGGGCCCTTTGGTATACACGTTGCACTTCTGGGTTGCGGTCATCGAAGATTCTGCCTACGCCATCCTGCCTCTGTTGGGTGTTCCGCAGGGCGCATTCCGCTGGACCCCTGCTCTCGCCTTGCGGGCATCTGCACACCTTGGTGATGTGGCCCCTCCGGCCACAGTTGTGGCACTCAGCTTTCCTGAATGGGCACTCCACAGGTGTTGCATCGGCGGTCTCCTTGCCTGCAGTTCCTCCCCTCAGGCCACTTCTTATGTACCTTTCGGACGTCGTTGTCCTTGCTGGAGCAAGAGGTCTCTGGCCATGAAGGAGGGATCCTCAGAGCCCGTGGAGCACGCCATGTGGCTTGCATCGCGTTGGCCGACCAATCTAGAGCTGGGGCCCGTACTCTGAATGTCTTGATCCCGCTCCTCGCAGCCTCAGCAGCTTGGGCTTCGCTCAGCGCGTTTTTGAGGGTCAGGTCGCGGACCCGCTGCATTAGCCTCCTCTGGGTCTCCTTGTCCCCTAGACCCATCAGCAGCCGGTCCCTGAGCATCACGTCTAAGTTCTCCCACTCACACAGGCCGGCTGCTACTCGCAAGGCCGCCACGTAGTCCCCCACGGACTCATCCAGGTGCTGGTCTTGCCTCAGGAACGCTATTCGGGCCGGAAAGAAGGTCCCCTTCGGCTTGAAGTGTCCCCGCAGGACTGTTAGGATCTCCCTAATGGGTACCGCTTCTGCTTTTCTTGGTGCCAGGAGGCCAACCAGCAGCTCTAGAGTGGGGAAACCAATGCTCGTGAGGAGATGGGACCGTTTCTTTCCCTCGTTGGTAACATCGGCAACATCCATCACATTTCGGAAATGTAGCTCGTACAGATCCCATCATCCGGGATGTCTCACGTCGAATTCAGGAATCTTCGACTTCTGGGACGCCATATCCCATCCTCGACGCCAATTTAGTGTTCTGGAATCAAGACACTTGAAGCGGCTGTAATCTAGCCTAACACATCTTTATTGCAAGAAGTACAGAATGAACATGTGGTAATGGCAGAGGTACAGCTCTTTTTATACAGTCACTATACATTTGAATGTGGTTACACGGTATCCCATTGGCTACTGTCAGGAAGACGTCATCCTGAGTCACACCCCTCTTGTCCAGGTGTATATGTGGTGGGAAGGTTTCCCGCGGCTGGGGTGATTGGGGACTATGAACCATGTGACCTGGATGCTCACTGCTACCACCACTGGTGGCAGTTCACATTATTATGTAGCTGAATACAATGTCTCAATACAAGCTATGATAAGTATGCATTTCCTGTAGAACCGGTTACATTCATCTTTAAAGGCACAAGTATATAGTTACAATCCATACACAACACTGAGTTAGCAGTTTTCCCACCCTGGCAAGGTATGGGTTCCCATAGGAATCCATTGAAAGAGGCTTGGTTGCCCACCCTGAAAAATATTCACCCACCCAAATCTAGAATCCTGGCTACAGCCCTGACTAATAGTGTCCTAATACAAAATGAAACTTCAAAAGCAACCTTATACAAGTGAAATGCCTATAAAACCCAGCATTTGTTCCACATGGTAGACAGCTAATTGAAGCTCAGCCACATGTAAGCTTCATTATTTATAGCTAATTATTCCCATGTAACTTGTCAAAATTCTTACAAAATTCCACCATTAAATTTTAAATGTTAAACAAAGTTTGTCAAAATTCTCTTGTCATACAATACATTCGAATCCAATATCCACATGAATTCATAATATCCACAAACATGTCTCTTCTACACTACTGTTCCTGAGAAACAAATTGTTCCAGAACAGTTAATAGAGCCATTTTCTAAGTAAAAACAATAGTTTTCAATGTACACAGACCCTAATTTTTGTTTTAATGGTGGCATGTGATGCACCTGTCTTACACATATCAGGGCCACAGCCAGACCTTATAGAGAGTAGAAGATCTTTAAGTTCAGATGAATGCAGAGTGACACAATGAAACAAAATTTTATTCACATCATGGAAACAGAATAGGAATATTTTTTCCTTGCCATCAAGTAGTGGTAGAAAAAAAAAACAAAGGCTTCCTGAGATGTGAACAAGACCAAGTGAAGAAAACATTCACAGGAGAGAGGACATCCAGGACATAGGTTTTCCAATAGCACTGAGTTCGCAAATGTGAGGTCTGCTGCCCCCAGTGGAACCAGTGGGGTTGGGGGTACAGTTCTGAGTGCTCTTAATTCTCATTTTGTAGCCTATGAATAATAATAATAATAATAATAATAATAATAATAATAATAATAATAATAATAATAATAATAATAATAATAATAATAATAATAATAATAATAATAATAATAATAATAATAATAATAAATTTTAATTTATATCCCGCCCTACTCGGCACAGGCCGACTCAGGCCTATGAAGATAGTATGCACACAACATAAATCTTTTGGTGCTGTTATTTGGGTGACAAACCCGTGAAATATTTGGTCAGTTGTGGCATTGAAAGGGGCAACAACCTGAACCCAATGATTCAGTGGGAAAACCAATGGTGTCTGTCCAAGATGCCTTCCAAGTCTGCAATTCAAATGAACATAAAATTAAGTGGTAAGAGATGGATGATAGAGTCTGATATGGCCTTGGCTAAAGGTTCCAGTTGCTTTAGACAGTGGCATTACTCTAAGTGCACTGAGTTACTGTAAATTATTTATCGTGAGTCTTACAGCCCTTGATCCATAAAACAGAGATTGCAAACCCATCCTATTGTCAATCACTCATTGGGTCCCTTTAAAATAGAATGAAAACCTTCAATTTAATTTTAAAGGATTTTTCCACACAGGATGTTATTGTGTTTTTTTACACTTCACTCCTCCAAGCCATGTTCATATAGAACCGTCCAGTGCAAAAGGGGAAGAGGAGTGTTAGAGACCTAGAAAAACATGGAGCTACAAGATAGGCAAATTTAATAAAAAAATATCCTTGGGGGAAAATTTCTTTTTACTGTCATTTTGTCAGCTGTCATTCATTCACACTTATTATCCTTGTCTGATTTGTGTTTGACCTCTGTTTGCAGGCATGTCCTTCTTTACTTTCTTTCACTTCAAACACAGTTTGCAAATATAATTTTCCTTAAATTTGTCTATCTAGTACAGGAGTTCTCAACCTTTTAAAGCCAGGGGCCGGGTCATGCTCCCTCAGACAGCTTCGGGAGCCGGGTGGCCATTTTGCCCTCCCTCCACCACATGACACTTCCTGGTGTGATGGAGGTGGTGGTGGGCCACATGAAATGGCACCATGGGCCACATCAGGCCCACAGGCCACAGGTTGAGAATCCCTGATCTAGTGGTCTCTAACTATTTCTGCTGGTGAGTGTGGTATTCCCAGGCAGGAATCCCTATCTCCCCATTTTCACTCTCTAGTGAGTTACTCACTTCTCAGATAACTGCATGGTACTTTTGTGGTTGGAGACTGCAATAGCTTAGTGGTTAAGACACTGAACTTGATAACTGGAAGGTCGGCAGGTCAGCAGTCCAAGACCCGAGTACTGCATGATGGAGTGAGCTCCCGTTTCTGTCCCAGCTCCTGCCAACCTAGCAGTTCGAAAGCAAGAAATTACAAGTACCACTTTGGTGGGAAGGTAAACAGCGTTCCATGCACTCTGGTGTTTATTTATGCCTGGCACCTGCTCACGGAAATGTCTGCAGATGCAGACAGCACTGGGTCTTTGGCTATAAACAGAGATGAGCACTGAACCCTAGAGTTGGATACGACTGGCTTCCGAGCAAAGGCAATCTAACCTGCCTGGCACCTTCATAGTAAAATTCAGCCACCTCTACTTGGTGCCATTAGGTTAGGATCAGTGATGTACTGAGGCCGGTTCCCAACGGTTCTTGCGAACAGGTAGCAGAAATTTCAGGCCATGCCCACTTGGCCAGCTATGCCCACCTCTCGCCCTCACCCTCCCAGTGCCGCTGGAGATGCGTCCAATTTGCCTCGCCCAGGGCCGAAGGCACGCTTTCACCTCCACACTTCCCGCACGCCTAATATATATAATTCTTACAGTATTCACACATACTTCCTTATAATCTACTATCCTATTTTAAATTTTATTATCAGCTGTTTCTACAAACTCCACATAACACATAATTTACTTAACTCCTTTCTCCTCACTAACTCAAGACAGATAATCTAACCAGCTCTCTCTTAAACTATTCCCAAAAACAGACTAAGGATGCAACTAGGCAGAGAAATTGTCCCAGGTTGGCTTGAGCTGAGATGGGATAATAATAATTTCATGTCAGACATTATTCTGGGTTGAAAAGATTTTTGAGGAAGAAACTCTGCTCAGGGAACACTCATATGAGGCTCCTTTCATGTCCCCAAGAGCTGGGACAGAGATGGGTGCTCAATTCATCATAATGGCAGATGCATTTAAACTAATGGTTCTGTCCATACAGAAATATCCATTTTATATGGGTAGTTTCAGAGCAACTAAGCACACACATCTCAAATTGTTGCAGTTCTCACCCTCCTGTGTCATTTGTACCAATCTTTTCCCTGCTCCTTCCTCGCCCTTCATTGCACACCCTTAAAACCCAACCTCATCATGGTAGCATTGTGTGATATCACATGCACATTCCGTTCCCTGCTGTTGTCTTTCTCTCAAAAGACGTAGTCTAGGTCCAGCTGCAGAAAACCAAACACATATACTGTACAGTAAAACCCTGACTTACGTATGCCTCGAGTTACATAAAATTCGACTTACATAATGATTTTTGCACCAAAACCATGTCTCGATTTACATAAATATCCTGATTTACATAACACAATTTCCTATGGGTTTGCTTCGAGTTATGTAAAAAAAATCATTTTTCCTATGGGTTTCCTTTGATTTATATAAATATCCTTTTCCTATGGGTTTGCTTTGAGTTAAGTAAAATAATCATTTTTCCTATGTGTTGGATCTGGGCCGTGAAGCGGGTTGTGCAAGCTGGATCGGGGCCACGAAGCGGCCGGTGGGTCCCGGAGGAGACTGGTCAAGCAAAGACACACGAGGCAAGATGGAGCGAAGACCAGTGTTTAATGATGATGAATCAGAAGCATTTATGCCTGCCTTAATCTGGCTGCGTGCATACGTTGCACATAGCGATACAAAGGAATCCCTGACTCTGCACACCATGTTTACACAAGTTAATTGGGGAAGTCTTCACCGGGGGAAGTTCCTTATCTAACTTAATTAACTACCGGGGACATACATTGTTCCTCGTTATCGGAAGCAAACAAGTGGCCAACATTGACTCTAGGGCTTTAAGGAATCTGCAGACGCGAGATTACCCATTGCAGGCGCACCCCCCCAATAACGGACACAGACAACATTGAAAGTGGATAACAGCATAGGGCCACATTTATTGATTCAATGCCCTAGTCCGAATTATAAATTTGCATTGGTAAAACGACCAATCGTAATTCCTAAGGCAAGCAGGCCGAAGTAACACTGGTAAGGTACCACCCCAAAATTGCCAACGGCAATTGGTTACAATGTATCAATTTGTATCAATTTGTTTGTTGACAACAAACAAATTGTCGACCGTAGTCAATAACTAACTTATGACCCCACCCTCTGACGCGTATCCGTGAAATCACAGGGGTGATGCATGCTGGTTAGCAATCGTCATCACCCCATCGCCTGGTTCGTCGTTGACCGGACAACGTTTAACTAATTTATTCCTGTCTAGTGTTGTCCAGTCAATTGCGAACCTGCCGGATACTTGTGGGTCATACTGTTTACCTTACCAGTGCTACCCGCCAATGTGACCAAAGTCAACAGTAGGAACACAGAAAGCCCCCTATATCAAACCATAGCAACAGTGTGGGATGGGCAAAAAAGCCAGGACCCGGAGCCAATATGGGTCCCAACCAAAAATTCCCACCCGGCCCCGAAGCGACCATAATATCACACTGTTAACTAGGGAGGGGGTGGAGGGGAAAAAACTTCTCCGCTCCGTCGCTGAGGTAAAATGGCAGCTTGGCTGCCTCGTGGCCACCCCTTTTTTAAGGGAGCTGGCCACGCCCCTAACTACCCGGATTCTCTGTCCTGTGGGGGGGGGGCCGCAAAGGGCGCGGCGGCCATTTTGGCGCCGCGCTTGCATTGCAGGCGCACCCCCCCAATAACGGACACAGACAACATTGAAAGTGGATAACAGCATAGGGCCACATTTATTGATTCAATGCCCTAGTCCGAATTATAAATTTGCATTGGTAAAACGACCAATCGTAATTCCTAAGGCAAGCAGGCCGAAGTAACACTGGTAAGGTACCACCCCAAAATTGCCAACGGCAATTGGTTACAATGTATCAATTTGTATCAATTTGTTTGTTGACAACAAACAAATTGTCGACCGTAGTCAATAACTAACTTATGACCCCACCCTCTGACGCGTATCCGTGAAATCACAGGGGTGATGCATGCTGGTTAGCAATCGTCATCACCCCATCGCCTGGTTCGTCGTTGACCGGACAACGTTTAACTAATTTATTCCTGTCTAGTGTTGTCCAGTCAATTGCGAACCTGCCGAATACTTGTGGGTCATACTGTTTACCTTACCAGTGCTACCCGCCACACGGAGGGGCTTCAAAGAAGACCTGACGCCCCCCCCCCAGACCGTCAGCTCGGTCAACAGGCCTGCTCGCCAATCACCCAACAGGAGGTCCATACCTCCTCGCGACAGATGGACCCCATCCCCTGCGTACAAGTCATAATTTTGTAGACTAATATCGGGGTGATGACTAACCCGTCCCCAAGCCCTGTTGGCAAGAAACCGCGCCATTGCCTTATTGACCGCGCGCCTAGCGCGGTCAAGGGCCAGGAGGTTAACGCCCCCTCTGTAAGAATGGCGCGGGACAATGTCCGACCAAACCAGGGTTGTGGCAGGCCAGACATAATGCAAGTAGGCGAGGTCCTCGCAAATCGCATGCTTAAGCGATAAGCCGGTGACCTGGCCCAAATCATTGCCCCCCAGGTGGATGATTAGAATGTCAGGCGGGCCAGCACCCAGGCCAGAAAAAAGGAAAGGCCGCAGCTCCCGCCATAACATCCCAGGCTTACCATGCCATGCGAGACTGGCGTGGTCACCCAGTCCCAGTCGGGGTCCCCATTCTGTCGCCGCAGCGTAACGCGCTGCCCTGTGCACATAGCTGTGGCCCACCAGCCATACTGTCACCGGTGTAATACGACACCCAGGGTCTGTAAGAAAATTGAGAAAAAAGGCGGTAAGGTGACTGGATTGGTACTCATGGCGGGAGTGGGCGCACATAAAACTGAAAACATTGCGAGCCCCACCTTCCCATGCTGCGTATGTCAGCCCCAGAGTACCCAAAAGCAGCTGCTGTAGAGGCTGCACCAATCCGGAACGAATGTGTGCCATAACGGGCACCTGGTAGGCCCACCCTGGTGAGGGCTCTGGCTGTCACCTTCCAAAACTGAAATTTAGTAAGGGGAGACCCATCTTGGTGACAGAAAAACGGGCCGTGGTGCATGCCACGCAGTGCCAGGAATTCCTGTAGGGCACCAACCGGACAGATGTCTGCCAAAGAACAACGTAGCAGTCTTACACCACTGCCTACGCCATGCTGATCTGTTTTGGAGGAGCGTATCCTCAACTGGGCCCAGTCTTTGGCTACGTAGACATCTTCGAGTTCCAGTGCCCTACCACTTGCATCCGCCTTAGACAGCATCACGAGTTCGCTGACGCGGAGCGCTCCAAAAAATGCCACCGTTGTGGCTGCGTGAAAAAGGGCTGCCTCATAATGATCAAAACAGAGGCCTGGCCAGCCCCGGGCCAACTGGGTAAGAACCCCTGGGGAAATAGGGTGCCGGTCATCCGGGCAACGCCCGCGCTCGCGCACCCACCCCTCCAAAACATGTCGCACACGGAAGTCAGAGGTGGTATCCACATGACCTCCCACTTTGGCCATAAAAGCCAACGCCGAGAGCTTGGATGCTATGGTGCGAGGTGCAAGGCCCTGTGCATGCAGGTGAACCATGAACCGCAGAACATGGTCTACCGGGATAGGCCAGGTCTCTGGCAAGAGAAATTGAGTAGCAAATGCCCTGTAAGAATTGAATGCTTGTTGATACGCCTTACGCGTGCGTGGCGCTAGTGACAGGCCAATCGCCCGGTTCACCTCTCCTTGCCAATAGTCCACATCTCGTCCGGGAGTGGCGAGGGAAATTCCTCCGCATCCGGGGCCAAGGCGCGGAACCGGGAGATCTGCAGACGGGACAAAGCGTCAGCAATATCATTATTAATCCCTGGGACATGCCTGGCCCTGAACAAAACGTTGAGGCGCAGGCAGCGCAGCACAAAATAGCGCACTAGGTCCATGACCCTGGGCGATTTGGAAGTCTGTGCATTGACAATGTGGACAACAGCAGCATTGTCACACCAGAAATGCACCACCGAATTAGCCCACTGTTCGCCCCATAGCATCAAAGCCCCCAGAATGGGGAAAAATTCCAGGTATGTGAGATCCCGCAGGCGACCTGTGCCTGCCCATGCCGGTGGCCACCCACCACAGGCCCACTTCCCATTGAAGTACATCCCATAACCCAGGGATCCTGAGGCATCAGACTGGATCTGGAAATTGGGGGACGCCAGGAGGTCAGACCTCCAAAATGATACCCCATTAAACTCCCTCAGGAATTGCAACCAGACGAACATGTCTGCCCTGATACCCCGGGTGAGCCTAACTCTGTGGTGGGGCCTGGATAACCCTGCCATGGCGTCGCATAAGCGCCGGGCAAAAGCCCTGCCCGGTGCGACCACCCTGCAAGCAAAATTAAGGTGCCCATGTAGCACCTGAAGTTCTCTCAGTGATGCCTTACACTTGGCCAGCAATTCCGAGATAAGGGCCACGATCCTGGACACCTTATCACCCGGCAACCTAGAAGCCTGCACTACTGTGTCAATCTCAACCCCCAGGAATACTAGCTTGGTCGATGGGCCCTCGGTCTTTTCGGGCGCTAAAGGGACACCAAGTTCCTCCATTAGCGTCTGAAATGTGTTGAGGAGACGTGCGCACGTGTCCCAGCCCCGTTCACCCCCGAATAAAAAGTCATCCAGGTAATGGGCTACAGACCGGGACCCTGACCTGCGGGCGAAAGCCCACTCTAGGAAGGTACTAAAACGCTCGAAAGCCGAGCATGATATGGAGCAGCCAAAAGGCATGGCCTTATCAAAATAATATTCCCCCTTAAATTTAAAACCCAGCAACTCAAAGTCGCCCGGATGCACTGGCAAGAGGCGAAAAGCTGACTTAATGTCACACTTGGCCAGCAGGGCACCCGGGCCACACGAGCGCACCATGCGCAACGCATGGTCAAACGATGTATACCTGACTGAACAAAGATCATCAGGGATAGCATCATTGACCGATCGGCCGGCTGGGTAGGACAAATGATGAATAAGGCGAAACTCACCTAGGGACTTTTTGGGGACCAAACCCAGTGGTGAGACCTTAAGATTGGGAAACGGGGGTACGGGGAAAGGTCCAGCGACCCTGCCCGCGACTAACTCCTTTTGAATGCTGGCCGCAGCCACCTCCTCCCTTCCTCTAAGGGATAAAAGGTTGGGAGCATCCTGAGGGGACCTATCACCCACAAAAGGGATACGAAATCCCTGCTTAAAACCTTGAAGAATATACTCCCTGTCCTCCCCCTTCGGGTACGATGCGAGCCAGCGCTCCAGCATGTCCACCTTAATTGGGGAGGGAGCCTTTTGGAGAACTAGCTCCATCCGTGGCAGCCTTGCCAGCCCACTGTCCACCCTTCCCTCTGCCTCGCGCCCCCCCAGGCTTGGGGCAAACAGAGGCTGCGTGGGGGCCAGAGCATGTGGGACACTCATGCTTATACCTGCAGTTCTTTCGATTGCAGGAACCAATTGACGAGAAAGTCCAGCACAGCAGGCGGGCTGGAACCCCCTGCCCCGCCGCCTGGCGGGTAACCTGCGCTGGAGCCGCTCGCTGGACCGCATGTCCGCAATGGTATCTATCCCCCGGGGCAGGGCGTGTGGGTGTCATATACAAAAGCCAAAGCCTCTGGCACGGCTCATCCCATCTCATCTCGGGGTGAAGGGGAATCCTCATACGGAATTCCTCGTCATATGCTAGCCATGAGGGGCCCGGAAAATCGACCATCGCCCTATATATGTTGTCCAAATATTGGACCATGGGAATAGCTAAATCCGGCCGCGCCCTCAAATATACCGCCATGTATATTAAATAAGCGGGGAGCCAGTTGGCCCAGGTACGCGGCGGCTTACGGCGGCGTGCCTGCTCCTTGTCCTTCTCATCCTGACCCTCCCTTTCCTCCTTGGTGGGCTCTCTGTTCAGGAGTGAGAAGATATCTACGTACTCCCCTCGCCATATCTTTTCCCTAGTAGCCTGTGCCAGGTGATCACCCAATGGCAAGGAATACCCTGCCGTCGGCAAGGCCGAAAAAGGGACAGCCGGCCTGGTAAAAGGGGTCTGAACTAATCCAGCCACCCCCAGAACATTCCCTGTAGTGTAGGGACCAATGCCCACCCCAGTGCCCAAGGTGGTAGTCGTCGTCGCCGGGTGGGTCGCCGACAGCGTGGCCCCCGCACCACCCGCGCGAGGCCAAGGCCATTGAAAGGCCCCCCCTAGATTGGGAATGTGTGTGGATGTACTCGCTTGCACCGTATACTCACACGCTGCACCCCCGTGGGCCGCCCCCACCGGGGGTTCCGGCCCACTGGGGGCGTCGGAGCTCACGACCGACGTAGAGCTCATCACCGGGGCTTGACCCGCACCTGGTTGCTGGCTGGGGAGCTGCGAGGCAGTGGCCGAAACCGCGCCACACGCCTGCAGCAGCTCGACCCTCCCCGCCGGCTGTTGTCCTCCAGCCGACAGCGTCTCAAAAGGAACCCCGAAAGGGGCGCCCGCCTGACTGGCCCGCGCCAACGACGCCTCCAGGGCCGCAATGCGGGCCAGCAAGGTGTCCACGTTGACCATGGGCAAAGGGCCGGCCGGCCCGCCTGGCCCAGGCATGGGTACAGGTCCCTGTACCCCGGGACCCACATATGGCCATTGGCCAGCACCGAAGCCCGGCAGGGTTGGTGGAGAAACCTGCCAAGGCAGGGGGCCGCACCACCCCCCAAGGCTAGAGGGCCCCGGGAGAGGCTGGAGCCCAAGAGGAGTAGGCCCGACAGAGTGGGCAGGAGCAGGAGCGGTGTCCACCGCTCGTGGGCCGCGGGCCGGAACCCCTTCCGCGCCCGCCCTCTGATCGCCCACCCCGGGCCAAGGGGCAATAGACCCCATTCCGCCGGCCCCGGCCGGGGCTGGCAAAGGTGGCTGCTGAGGAGGCGGCACCGCGGTCCTCCGACCTGGGTTGCGCCTCCTAACAACGCGAGCTGAACTCGAAGCCGCCTTCTTCTTCGAAGGCATCTCCACCGGAGCAAAAAGGGAAGCCGGAAAGGCAGAACCGCTACCAAAAGGCTTCCCGGTAAGCTAACGAGCGACGGAGACGCAGGGGAAAAAACTTCTCCGCTCCGTCGCTGAGGTAAAATGGCAGCTTGGCTGCCTCGTGGCCACCCCTTTTATAAGGGAGCTGGCCACGCCCCTAACTACCCGGATTCTCTGTCCTGTGGGGGGGGCCGCAAAGGGCGCGGCGGCCATTTTGGCGCCGCGCTTGCATTACATGCCTAGCGAGTTAGTCATTAGCTCTCCATTGTCCTAGCTGCCTATCAAATCAGCTATTGATGAATTAAACTCTATCTAATATTCCACTCCCCCAATTTCTGTCCCCTCGGGAACCCGTGGCGATGAAGTGATCTCCATCACCGGGGTTCTGTCAGGGACAGTATGTCCACACCTATGGGTTTGCTTCGAGTTAAGTAAAAAAAATCATTTTTCCTATGAGTTTGCTTCGAGTTAAGTAAAAAACCGATTTACATAAAAGCCTATTGTTGTGTCCGGCCCTTGTACAAAGAATAGTCCAGCAAACGATGAACAGAACAATGAACAGCGGTTTATTGTAATGTCTTGCAGGCAATATTACAAGGTTTCCGGACAATCAGATGGCTATACAATTCCCCAGTAGTTGATCTCTCCGAAATATACCATATTGAACTAACTAGGCTACATCTTGTAAGTGTGTGTTTGGAGAAGACCCAAAGGCTGCCTGAGAAGGCCTGGCCCGCAGAGAGTAGGGAACGTATGTCCAGTCCGGCTACACCCTTGTTTACCCATGGCGCTTATATACTGTCTCGGTGAAGGTTATTCCATATACATTGTAACAACCTGCCAGACATCTTTAACTAACTAATCATGTCATGAAACCAAAAGTTTTAACCAATCAGGAACAGGATCCGAAGTTGCACCCAATCATAGAACTCTAATTAACATACTGGCGTGCTCTGGAGGGGGAGAATACGCGCCAATTCATACCCTTAATTCTGATGGCGGGAAATCACCATTTCGTCTTTGCAAAGCGTTGCTGGTGCAACTTGCCTTTTTACTTGAATACACAACACCTATGGAACAGACTTTTTACGTAAGTAGGGGTTTTACTGTACATGTTTCCAACTGCATGGCATCACGTACCCTCCAGGCTAGTTGTATTATTCCTGTCCTGCAGGAAGGGGAGGTTTGGGGGGGGGGAGACTTATTTTCATGTAATATGATACACAGACACACAATCTTGTTATAATATATACCAGGTCATACTTTCCCCCCTGGAAAATGTTATCTATGATTTAGCTTTAGAAAGTGATGTAAGATGCATACCATCTGCTGGCCTCTGATTGTCATTACTAAACAATAACAGATGGAAAAAATGTAATTCTAAGATGATTAGTTCTAAAGAAAGGAGAAAGCACCAGACTAAATTCGACCTCGTACAATGACAAATGAAGAAGTCTTCGGCAGACAAATAGTGGATTTTCTCAGGTTGGTACTGTATATTTCAATCAGATTCTTTTGCTTTTACTGCTCATTTCCTGGTGATGATACTTTTTGTGTTTTTCCCTTTAGACTTGCTACCAAATATTTCTGGGTGGGTTAAATGCAATGCCTTGAGCACTTTCTTACCTTGTTGAATAGAAAACCTTTGTTTCCTTGTTACACATTCAAGGGGCTGTGGGGTACCCATGACAGTCTGCTGCAGCAAAAAGAGCAACACATTTTATGGTGCCTTAAACATTCATGAAGTTGCTAAGAAATAATCTTATATAAATTAGAGTCTATTAAAGGTTTTATCTTAAGTCTTTAAAATGCAACAGGTAAAGGTTTCCCTCACTCGAAAGCCAGTCATATCCAACTCTAGGGTTCAGTGCTCACCTATGTTTCAAAGCTGAAGAGCCAGCGTTGTCTGCTTCTGCAGATGTTTCTGTGGTCATGTGGCAGGCATGACTAGACACCGGAGTGCACGGAACGCTGTTACCTTCCCACCAAAGTGGTCCTTATTTATCTACTTGCAATTTCTTGCTTTCAAACTACTAGGTTGGCAGGAGAATCCCAACAATATTGGTTTTTTTATGCACATACTGGGAAAGAACTTTTTAAAACTCTTAAAGCTTGTAAAAATTATACAGTAAAACCCCGACTTACATATGCCTCGAGTTACATAAAATTTGACTTACATAATGATTTTGTGCTAAAACCATGTCCCGATTTACACAATTTCCTATGGGTTTGCTTTGATTTACATAAAAAATTCATTTTTCCTATGGGTTTGCTTCAAGTTATGTAAAAAATAATTTTCCCTATGGGTTTGCTTCGAGTTACATAAAAAAACCTATTTAAGCAAAAGCCTATGGAATTGACTTTTTTTTTCATAAGTAGGAGTTTTACTGCATCTGTATTAAGCTTCTGCAAATATTAATAGCTTTTCAGATTGCCTATAGGCTTTTAGACATACTAAATACTTTAAACTAAACAGCTATATGTTAATACAGTGGTTCATTTCCTGAGGCAGTGGGTTATATTTTTATTGGATTTGCTGTTGTGATCCGCAGAGATAATTGTGTACTTTAAATCATGTCATGCAATTTTCTGGGAGGTGAAATTATCTGAACATTTCAAAATACTCATTAGTAGCTAAATAAAAGGAATCAGTGTGTTTGAAAGACCTCAGTTTGTTTTTATTTAATCCTACATACTCCATAAAATGAGCTTACACAATAACTTTCCTGGGATAAGTGCTAGCTTAAATGATTTGTGTTTGACCTTTAAGCTACTATTAAAATGTTAAACCAATTTATGTTGTTAAAATGTATTGGGCAAAATAGATGACAATCACTCTTATAGAATGTGAAGCTGTTTTGATGATCTTTAAAGATAGTGGATGGTATTTATGATAACAGCTCAAAGCACCTTTATATCACAGCTGTGGTGAGGCTTAATGTGGCAGCAACTGTCAGAACAGATCAATATATGCTTTTCAGGCAGCTTTTGGTGCTGTAATCCAGTCCCTGCAAGAAGTGACCTCATGAGCAGCCTAAGCTCTCTTGTTCTTGTTCTGTTTGATTAATTGAAGAACATCCAGATGCACTAAAATGACAAAGCAGGGGGGAAAGCTAATAATTCAAAGAAAAACAATGAAACTGAGGTTGCCTAGCTTGACCATGTAAAAAAGGGACCCACCCATCCCCCACACTGTTTTGTTATTAACTGTCTCCTAAAATTCTAGGAGATGAACTGAAAAAAATGTATATGGGGCGAGAGGGGTAGTCAGCATGCAATAGCCAAGCACTCGGAGTTGTGCACATATTCACACATTGATGATGAAGCGTGCTCTAAATTGCTTTGCATTAATGAAACATGAGGTTTGATTTCCATATGGAATTAGCAATCCTTACAAAATCTAACTCTTCTGGATTCCTTGCTGCATACTGGGGTTTTGCTTCATTGGAAATGTTTACAGGAGTGGAACCAATCAGTATCTGAATCTGAATTATGCTACTTATTTTAAAAAATATCACAGAATAGTTTGATTGCTAATAGTGGTGGTTTTTTTTGTTTTTGTTTTTGGTAAAAAAATAATAATGGTATTTGACCACACCCACCAACCTTCTGATTACACTGCAACAGAAGGGATATCTTTAAAGGAACCAGAGACAAAATAGCTCGTTTCAGTGTGTCTACTTTGCCTGTTCTTTCTAGATCACCCTGTTTCCTTACCTGATGCTACAAGGTTTCTTTGGTATTTGGAATTCTGGAAAGGCAAGCACACCGTTCCCTACTGTGTCTTGGTATAGCCCAGTGATGGCAAACCTTTTAGAGGCCAAGTGCCTAAACCCAACAAGCTGCCATCTGCGCCGCAGAGGGGTGGGGCGAACTCTGTGTTGGGGGATGGAGGAAGTGCTCCCATTGGGCTGCTGGGCAGAGGGGCAGGGAGAACTCTGTGCTGGAAGAAGGAGGAAGCACTCCCATTGGGCTGATAGGCAAAGGAGTGGGGCTAACTCTGTGTTAGGGGAGGGGGGAAGCATTCCCATTGGGCTGCTGGGCAGAGGGATGGGGCAAACTCTGTGATGGGGCGATGGTACACGTGCCATAGGTTCGCCGCCACTGGTGTAGCCTGTAGTGTTTGTGCACATGTGGAGTGTTCATATTCTTGCTTGTGCATTGTGCATTGACTACACAAATGTGTAGTGCTTGAGAGAACACAAAGGCACAAACACCAGCTGTCTTTCTCATGTATGTGTGTATGTGTGTGTGTATGTGTGTATGTGTGTATGTGTGTATGTGTGTATGTGTGTATGTGTGTATGTATGTATGTATGTATGTATGTATGTATGTATGTATGTATGTATGTGTGTGAGAGCTGGACCATTAGAAAAGCTGAGCGCAGAAGAATAAATACCTTTGAAATGTGGTGTTGGAGGAGATTCCTAAGAGTCCCCTGGACAGCAAAGAGAACAAATCGGGCAATATTAGAAGAAATCAACCCTGACTGTTCATTGGAGGGACAAATAGTGAAGATGAAGCTAAAGTACTTTGGACATCAAATGAGAAGGGAGGACTCACTTGAGAAGGCCTTAATGCTGGGAAAGGTGGAGGGCAAGAGAAGAAGGGGGCATCCAAAAATGAGATGGCTAGATGGTATTGTGGACGCAATGGGCACAGAGCTGGGCGGGCTGAGGAGGATGGTGAAGGACAGAGGCGCCTGGAGGAAAATGGTCCATGGTGTCGCAAAGGGTCAGAATCGACTGTGCGACTGAACAACAACTTTCTCATGTCGTAGCTTGCCATTAAAAGTGAGACAGAAGAGAATAATGTGAGCTACAGAATTATGGAAAAGTTCAAAAGTGGCTTCGTATATTATTAAGATGCCTTCAGTAGTATCCAAAGGTAGCCTCTTTGGTAGCATGAACACATGACTGAGGAAGTGAGAGTGAAGGCCACAAAAGCTCACACTGAAATACATCAGCCGGTCTCTTAAGTGCCACAATAATGGTTTTTTGTTTTGTTTTGTTCTCTTCTTGTTATAGAGCAGTATCCAAGGTACAATTTGCATAGGAGAAAATGCACAGGTCATTATTACTGGTTTTTCCTTTTGGCACTCTACAGATTTTATAGATAGTTTCTATAAATAGATTTAACCATGTAGCAGACAGGCTGTATCATTAGCATTTCCACAAATAAGAAAAAAATAAGCTTGGAAAGCAAACCTCACAAAATTCAGAGTAATGGAAATGAGAATTTTATCAGCAGACATGAAAGGACATGTATGGATTTGGACTTTGCCCATCCATTCGACAATAGACTCAAACACCAGTGTTGGTTGAAAACTAGGGCCACCTTTATTTAATGTATACTGAATAATCCAACTGGGCTTTGGAAGGCGTCTTCTCAGTACAGTCTGGGTAGTCCTTCTGAACAATACCCCTCCGCTGGCCTGGAGGACCAAGTCCACTGTTGGCCTCCCCTCCCATCTGCTACTGACCATCCAGCCCGGCCTGGAAGAGGTAGCCATTGTTTCCAGGTGTATACTCCACTTGGAATGACGTGTTCAGCAACATGTATTATAGTGAATGGCCATTAGCCCTTAGGGGACCAGAATTGACTACACTACCTGCCAAGCTGATCTAATATAACCACTCCCTTCCAAACACCCAAATCCCTTTCCATGCATAACTGGACAGATGAAAAAACAACCCACACCACAGGTCAATCAAGATGTGAGCCAAAAATTCCTGTCCAGGCCTAAAGTGACCAGCTAATTCTCATCATGCTCTTCAGGGTGGGAGGGAGGGTCGCTGTGAAGCCTGAACAGGATGCACAATGCTGTGAAGAAAACATGGGTATTTATGTAATTCTGGAACTACTCTCAAATACCCATACTGTATTGCTTTGATTGGCCCTCATTGGTAGTCTGATATGTCTTCTGCATCAGAATTGGCAAAGATAATCGTTTTGGTGCAATTTGTGTGGGGGAATGTTCCCTTTTGTTAAAGAGAGAGCAAAAACATGACACATTATAATTTTAAAACCAGTCCAGTTTGGGAAGAGGAAGAAAATGAAAGATAATGCTGAACATATGGATATTACTAGAGGCTCAGAACAAATCATTCTCCTACTCTTACCATGCTCATTCACACCTGCACATCTGATTCAGGGACAAGAGACTGCCATAGTGGGATGCCAGGGCAACTCTTGTAAAAGCACTCCCAACAACAGGAATACAACAAAACAAGAAAAGACCCCAATATTGAACCTAAACAGACAGGATAAATAAGAAGAGTACAGCCAACAATATCAAAAAAATTGGAAGCATGAGCACAAGGAAAAACAAGAATGTAACATCATCTGTTTTAAAAGTTTCTGGGTGGGCTTTTTTTTTTTTTGGTCTACATTCACGGCTAAGATTCAATTGTGTCCTTTGGGATCCAAAGCCAGTGGACTTCTTTCCCCTTCCCCTTCTGTTGCAGCACCACATAGCTCCAATCAGGTTTCAAACTCTCTTTAGTAGACGTTTTAGTGCAGTGGTGGTGAACCTATGGCACGCGTGCCAGACGGGGCACTCCCAGTCCTCTCTGTTGTCATGCTTATCATCACCCCAGCATAGAGTTATCCCTGCCCCTCTGCCCAGCAGCCCAATGAGAGTGCTTCTCCCCCCCAGCACATAGTTCACCCCGCCCCTCTGTTTGGGCACTCAGTCTCTAAAAGGTTCAACCTCACTGTGTTAGGGTACAAAGAGACTGCAGAGGGAAGGGAGAGTTGTTGGTCTTGCTGGAAGCATTGAAATGCAGGAAAAGTAAACTATTGAGTTTGGGACCCCGTCTTCCAACCCCCATGTACCTTTCCAGTAATGATATGCTGAACCTAGATTTGTGACGGTGTGTTTCTACAACAGTTGGTCAATCTTGAGCAGTGATTTGCCGGCAAAGAAAATCTTCCTAGTGCAATATTAAAAGTTCGGCATACTCAGATTTAATTTGCTTTCCAAGGCTTGGTGTCACTGTGGATTCTGTCCATAACGTTATACGCATGGCATCTTTGTTCTCTAAACCTGAGACACAACTGTTTTTTACAGGACAGGATTGGGAAAGCTTTTTTTCCTATGAAAGCTCATTGACCCGCATGAAAAGTCAACTGGGAGATGCAGCCAGTGGTGAGAAGCCAGTCCTGGCTGTGGGCCAAGCCAAAGCTAAAAAAAATACCGCTCTGTCCTCTCTCACTCTCTTTCCATCACCACACACGAAATTGGACTGAAAGGTGCCAGTTTCTCACTCGAATTATGGAAAAATTCTTTCTTTGAAAGCCTGTGGAATCTGGAAAGATTAAATGAAACTGGTTTCTAGTTAATGGAGAGAAAGCTGGCAGGCTTTTAAAACCAGCGATCTTTCTAACCAGCATGCATCAAATTTGCTATGGATTTATAGCTAAAGTCACTAATGGCCACCTTATCTCTGAATACAATGGAGCTGGGTAAAAATCGTCTAATATTTATAACTGAGAGCAGCCCAAAAGGAGATGCTGCTCTTTCACAATTAGGCAAGTAAGGATAAAAATCGGAGCAGCGCACATTACTGCATTGTGCTTTGAGGCAGGAAAGTGCAAGCATGCATAGAATATGCAGCTGATAATTCCCATGACAGCCTACTGGCTGGGGATTGGTGGGGAAGGTGCGCCAAGTCTGCCTGCCCAGCCTCAGTGGGATTATCGCTTATTTTATGTGATTCAGGCAATGAGCCATGTAAGCAACCATGCATGTAGACAACTTCTTAATAAATAATTTGTTTTCATTCGGAACATCTTCTGATGGTTGGATATATTTATGCAGGCAAGTCAACTAGTTTATTAGCTAAAATTATTAAAATGTCAATTCACCCATTTTAGTTTCTTTTTAACAAACATAACTGCATTTTCTGGAGCATAAGACATATGCCATTGTAAATGTAGGTCTTTAATAGGACAATATAATGCATTAGCAATAGGCTGGGCAGATAAGGAATGAATATTGTATTGTAATTGGCATGACTTTTATTTGGATGTTGCCAAAGAAATTCAAAACATGTGCAGTTTTGAGACTGTACTAATGATTAATGTAGCATATGTTACATGAAGCTTAATTTCTGAACAGCACACATTGCATGAATGGGTGGGTTTATTAACCAAATAAACGCTAGGATGTGTAAACCCTAAGAGATATCATTGAGAACAGAAGAACTGTACGGGAAAACCTTGCATATAGAGCGCCTCGCTTAGAAATTAACTCGCTTAAAGATCAGAATTTTCTCTGAATGGTTGCCTCACTTAACAACTAAAACCAACCAAAAACTCGTTTAACAACTAAATCGGGGTTTGCAATACCCCTGCTAGAAGTCACAATTGGTCACTTACAATAGTGTTTCGCTTAAAGAGCAATCCCGTGGAATGCATTATGCTCTTTAAGGGAGTTACCACTGTATTACAAAATAGTGTGATCTTAGGGCAATTTCATGCTCTCTCTCTTTCTAACTCTTCATGTGTGCGCTTGACATCAGTAGTGCATTTGGGAATTCTAACTGAAACAAAAAGTGTGCACATGGCTGGTACTAGCGAAAGCTGTTACTCAATGCTACTAAAAATAAACAAGGATTTCATAGTCAACATTGGTCAAGGTAAATAAAAGCCAGTCTGTATTAGAGCAAGGAGCAAAAAATGAAATGGGTCTTCGGGATGTCAGTTTCACTTTAGACAAAGATGCAGATGCTCAATATATTCATGTGCACCTTTGTCCAGAGTAACACATATACCTACACACCTGGACAAATTCTAAACTTGAAATGTATGAGGGAAATGTATGCATAGAGCAGGGTTTGCCAACCTTTTCAAGCCGGGGGCTAGGTCACACTCTCTCAGTCAGCTTCGAGTGCTGGATGGCCATTTTGTCCCAACAGCTTCAAAGGGGGTGGTCATTTTGTTTCTTGAATGCTCTTGGAGGGGTGGGGGCCCCACATGAAATGGCTCTGTGGGCCAGATTTGGCCCACGGCGGGCCTTAGGTTGGGAACCCCTGGCATAGAGGGAAGCTAGATACAAGGTGATGCCCCTGGACCTTTGAAGCTCAGTAAGAGAACCTGCAGCTGCCTGTTGTTTTGTTCCCTCCAGTGCTATGCCCCAAACTTTCCCCAAAACACCCAAAGTTATGAAGTAGCATAGTCGGAGAGAGAACATGTCCATCAGTGTTTGCTGATACATATGTGTTCTTTGTTTGTGAAGTAGGGTTGTGTGCCCGCTTTCCTTCCTAGCTGGAGCTCCTGGTAAAGACATGTGGGCAGCACTGTGGAGTCTTACATGGAGCCATAAAGCCAGCATCAAGGCAAGCTACTATAGAATCTTGTGTGGGAAACTAATTGCCAGTACTGTACTGGTAAAACACATGAAGTACGTCTGAAGCCTCTCCAACTCTGCTATTCAAACTGAATAGGCCTGGAGAATAGCAAAGTAGCTGCACACCTTGGGCTATGAGAAGTATAAGAAGCTTTGAGTGGGTGGATACAACTGTTCTTGAACACTGAATCAAGTGACTTCCCCAGAAATACTTCACACCTTATACGAAAGGTAGTAATCACTCTGATGATGAGAGTTAGGGTGCAGTTACACTAGCAGCCGTGAACAAGCTACTGTGGGTCACTTTAGAATAATTGAGCTTGATTAAAATGATCAAATCAAGCCTAATCAGTCATATGAAAATTTCTCCTGCCAATATCATGAAGTGGCTTAATAAGCATTTTTTTTACTGTGTATAGACTATCACTGAAGCACTGCTCCAGTTATAAAACATTTAAAATCGTGGGTTGTGTCTCTTAAATGGCCAGTCAAGGAACTGAAGCCAACACTGTAGATTCTACTTTGGATGTTTCCTCAGTTGGTTATTTAAGATGTGGCAATTTGGGGGTGGGGGGAATATAACCAATGTAACAAATCAGCAAGAGTCTATATACTGTCTAAAAAGTTTCACTTTCCCTGCCTTGGCTCTCTGTTATGTATGTATGCATGTTCATTATACTGTAAAGGCAAGATTGTAACCACTCCAGATACAAACGATATCAGCTGTAAAGGAACGCGAGCAGACAGCCTATAGAGGGCAGCTGCGAGCGTTCACTCTCACATGGTTCACATTGCTCAATCACGGACAGCCGCGGGAAAACCTTCCCCGCATTCAGCAGCTGAAGAAAGACCTGCATTCAGCAGCAGGAAAGGAGGCGTGCCTGGGCGAGGCCACGCCGGTAGCAGCCAATCAGCTACCGTGCTACAAGATTCAAATGTAGAGAGCTACTGTATATATTGAGATGTATCACCGCCATTACCTCATGCTTAACTGGAACCTCATGCAATAAACCTGTGTTAAACCAACCCTTCGGTTGTCCGGTTGTCTTTGGTCCCATACACTAAATTGGCGACGAAGGTGGGATGGATGGCTGCCCACGGGACCAAGACATGCGCCGGCTACGAGATCAGGAAGCCGGGAGACTTGGAGCTGTTTGAGATAGACTTCAACGCAGCGCTGGTGGAGCTCGAAGTCTCAGATGAGGCCAAAAAGAGGGCCATTTTCGTCCGCATGCTCGGACACGAGACCAAGAGGACCTTGGTGGACCTGATCGCGCCGAGGAAGGTGAGCGACCTCAAAGCCACAGAGCTCCTGGCGGCGCTGCGCGCCCATCTCCGGCCAGCAATAGCGATGTTCCCCGCTCGGAGCGCGTTCTGGAGGCGAGTCCAGGCACCCGGGGAATCGGTCGATGAGTTCGCCGCGGCCCTGCGGTTGGCCGCCGGCCCATGCAAGTGGGAACTCCCCGACGTCACCCTCCGAGACTGCCTGCTCTGCGGTCTGAGGGACACAGAGACTCAGCGCGCGCTGATGAAAAGGGAGCCGCCTCCCACGTGGCAACAAGTCCTCGACGCGGCACAGGCTGCTGAGGCCACGTCGGCCGGGGTGCACGAACTTCAGGACTGGCGCCCGAAGACCGCCAAGGCAGAGAGTTCGGTGCGCGCGGCCCGGCGGACTTCGAACTCGTCTGCAGAGAGCAGCGACGACGAGGATGTCCGGAGGGTCCAGAGAGAGGGCCGGCGCTGCGATGGCTGCGGCGCCGCCCACGCCCGCACCAAATGCCCATTCCGCAAGGCCGAGTGCCACAACTGCGGCCGGCGCGGGCACATCGCCAAGGTCTGCCGGAAACGACGCGAGGCCACCCGGAGTTCTCCAGACCGCTCGGCGAGGCAGGACCGCACCACGAGGCAGGACCGCACCACGAGGCCGAAGGACGGCACCCGGACCACGAGGACGCGGGACGGAGTAGGGCGAGTCTCCGACGACAGCGAGGACGACGCGCCGGTTTGCAGCGTTTCCACGGAGCACCCCCGTTACTTCGTTGAGGTAGTAATACAAGGGGCCCCTGTTAGAATGGAGGTGGACTCGGGTTCTTCATACTCCATTATTTCCCAGGGGGAGTTCATGAAAATCGCCCCCCGAGTGCGGCCCAAGCTCAAGGCGTTGAGGGCCACGCTGAAGGACGTGCAAGGGAACCGCATCCCAGTGTTGGGGGTTGGGAAGTTCCAGGTCCAGTTCAAAAAGTACACCGCAACGCTTCCCTTAGTCGTCCTCAAGGGGGGTAAATGCAGCCTCCTCGGGACTCAATGGTTCCAGCCCCTGGGGTTGTTCATTGGGGGGGTGCACGCCGTGGGAGCACATGCCGCCGGGACTGATCCAATACAGAGCGTGTGCGACGCGCACCCCGAGGTTTTTAAAAAGGGGCTCGGAAAATTCAAGGGCCCCCCAGTGACTTTCGACCTGGACCCTGGAGTACGTCCAATCAGACTTAAACCGCGCAGAGTGCCTTTCGCACTAAAGGACAAAATAGAGGCGGAATTGGACAAATTAGTGGGCCAGGGGATTCTTGTTCCTGTTGATTCTGCGGAGTGGGAAACTCCAATTGTAACAGCGCTCAAGGCCAACGGGGAAGTCCGAATATGCGCTGATTACAAGTGCACCATCAATAAGGCGATCCGCCCTAATGCGTATCCGGTGCCGGTAGTCAGCCACTTGTTGGCCAGGTTACACGGGGGGAGGTGTTTCGCCAAACTCGACCTGGCCCAAGCCTACCAGCAACTCCCGGTGACCCCCGCCGCAGCTGCTGCACAAACCATAGTCACCCACAAAGGGGCGTTCCAGGTTTCGCGCCTCCAATTCGGCGTGAATTCGGCGCCCGGGATTTTCCAGTCATTGGTGGAACGCCTCCTGAAGGGGTTGGAGGGGGTGTTACCCTATTTTGATGACGTATTAATTACAGGGGGGAGCCGGGCCGAATTAGCAACAAGGTTGGGAAAGGTCCTGACAATATTCGAAAAGGCGGGGTTGAGGTTGCGGAAAGACAAATGCGTCTTCTTCGCTACAGAGGTTGAGTTCCTAGGGTTCCGTGTTACTCCCGAGGGAATTAGGCCAGCCCAATCCAAGGTAGCCGCCATCAAAAAGGCCCCTCGCCCCACCTCCAAGCCCGAATTGCAGTCGTTCCTCGGACTGCTCAACTTCTACCACTCCTTCCTCCCGCGGAAGGCAGCCGTGGCAGAACCGCTACACAAATTGTTAAAAAAGGACGAGGCATGGAAGTGGGGCGACGACCAGGAAAAGGCTTTCAATGACCTGAAGCGACTCCTGGCATCAGATGCTGTACTGACCCACTTCAATCCCAAACGCCCGGTGGTCCTGATATGCGATGCATCCCCGGTGGGGGTGGGGGCGGTGCTTTGCCACGTGCTGGAGAACGGTAGGGAGGCCCCGATAGCTTTCTACTCTAGATCCCTGTCCCAAGCGGAGAGGAATTATGCTCAGACAGACAGGGAGGCGCTAGCAATAATTGCGGGGACCAAGAAATTTCATGATTTCGTGTACGGCCGCCCCTTCACCATAGTGACTGATCACAAGCCTTTGCTGGGCATCTTCACCGCAGACAAGCCCACACCCCAGATCCTGTCCCCGAGAATGCTCAGATGGGCCATTTTTCTCAACGCGTATCAGCACGCGTTGGTATACCGGCCCGGGAGGGAGATAAGCCATGCCGACGCTCTGTCGAGGTCCCCCATTCCCCGGGATTGCTGCCACGTGGGCGGAGTAGAGAGGGACCACCAGGTCTTAATGATAGAGGTCCTAGACTCCCCTCCAGTAGTACCGGCCGACATCGCCAAAGCGACAGGCAAGGACAAAACGCTGGCCACAGTTTGCTCCTGGGTGCAGAAAGGGTGGCCCGTGTCGTCCCCAGCAGCGGAGTTCGACACATTTTTCAAAAAGAGATTAGAGTTGTCCCTAGAGAGGGGTTGCCTCTTGTGGGGACAGCGGGTAGTGATCCCCACGTCTCTCCGGCCGAGGGTGCTTAAACTGCTGCACGTCAGCCACCCGGGGATCGTACGCTCTAAGGCACTAGCCCGCAGTTACTTTTGGTGGCCCCAGTTAGACGCCGACATCGAACACATGGTCGGCACTTGCGAGGCGTGCCAAAGCTCAAGGCCAGAAGAGGCTCGCTCGCCACCTAGGGAGTGGGACGCTGCACGGGGGCCCTGGTCCCGAATACACGTAGACTTTGCTGGCCCGTTCAGGGGAACGCTTTTCCTCCTCGTGGTGGACGCGTTCTCTAAGTGGTTGGAGGTCATTCCAGTCTCGAGCACCTCCTCGGCCACAACAATTAAACAGTTAAGGAGGGTCTTTTCCACGTTCGGTTTACCCGACACCCTCGTCAGCGATAACGCTAGCTGTTTCACGTCCGCCGAGTTCAGGGCATTCATGGAGCGCAACGCCATTCGGCACGTCACCTCCACCCCCTTTCACCCGGCCACCAATGGCCAAGTAGAGCGCCTCGTGCGCACCACGAAAGACGCGCTACTGCGCATGGGTCCCGGAGACCTCGACCTGAAATTGTGCCAATTCCTGCTGAGATACAGGGTCACCCCATTAGCGTCAGGGTACTCCCCCGCGGAGCTGTTGATGCGCAGGAAGCTGGCCACGGGGATCTCCAAGCTAGACCCCACGAGAGTAGAGGACAAAGGGCGGAACATAGGGGTGGAACCCACAAAGAGTTTCAGCATAGGCGCCCCGGTGCACTGCAGGAACTACGCCAGCGCGGGGCCAGCCTGGGTGCCGGGCACCGTAGTAGATCAAACCGGCCCCGTCTCATACCGCGTAGAGACCAGTACAGGTTTCCTGTGGAGGCGACACGTAGACCAACTCCGGCGTAGGGTCCCCGGAGAGCAGGACGCGGACGAGGACAGCATCGAATCAGCGTTAGGGTACTCCCCCACCCGTTTAGCCCAAGGGGGAGGAAAAGGGGAGCATGGGTCCCCACCAAGGGGGGAGGAAAGGCAATCGATCCACAGAAATCTTTTGCGGGAGTCCCCGTCAGAGAGGAGGAGCCCCGACCGCACTCATACCCCGCGGAAGCCGCGGAAGTCTCCCCGAAATTCAGATGCCCATAGAAGTTTAGACGTTGATTTACAGTACCAGGGGGAGTTAGCGGAGTGGTCCCCCACCCGTCCTAGCGAAAAGAGGGGTTTCAGTTCAGCCCCTGGTACTTCCAGTCCCAGTAGCCCCTGTGAGTTAGAATGCAATATAGCGCCAATGTCCCGGAGACCGACACCCCCAAGACCGGAGGCATCAGCGAGTCCGCCCACCACAGTCTTAAGGTCCCCCGAGCAGGGATCAGAAGGTAGCCGTTCCACAAGGGCGACCTCATCGGTTCCGCGGTTCACATTAGGTGGGTCCCCGGGGTCCGAGAGCAATAGGCAGGGGTTTACCTCCCAACTATTCATTCCATTCCCATCCCCGAGCGCAAGGCAGGCACAGACGCCCCACAGAGCCACTAACGAATCCCCGTTTCCCGTTGCAGGACAAGCACCCGCGGAGTCAGGGATCACAGGCTCTCCAGAATTAGGGCAGGCGCAAGCACGCCCCAAGCGAACGTGCGGCAAGCCACAATGGTTGCGGGACTTCGTCCCATCCTAGGGGGGAGGGATGTTATGTATGTATGCATGTTCATTATACTGTAAAGGCAAGATTGTAACCACTCCAGATACAAACGATATCAGCTGTAAAGGAACGCGAGCAGACAGCCTATAGAGGGCAGCTGCGAGCGTTCACTCTCACATGGTTCACATTGCTCAATCACGGACAGCCGCGGGAAAACCTTCCCCGCATTCAGCAGCTGAAGAAAGACCCGCATTCAGCAGCAGGAAAGGAGGCGTGCCTGGGCGAGGCCACGCCGGTAGCAGCCAATCAGCTACCGTGCTACAAGATTCAAATGTAGAGAGCTACTGTATATATTGAGATGTATCACCGCCATTACCTCATGCTTAACTGGAACCTCATGCAATAAACCTGTGTTAAACCAACCCTTCGGTTGTCCGGTCGTCTTTGGTCCCATACACTAAACTCTCTTAGTAAGCTACTTAAAGATATTGGCAAATTCATACTGGAAAGCATGCTCTGGATCAGTTCCAGTGATCACAAGTCCCGGAACTGATGCAAACCAGAGTGATTCCACCCGGACGGGCGCGTTTTACTTCTGCTTCCAGGAGTGACAAGGGCGTCACGGGCTGGATGAATCGCAGTAAACCCATTTGTGTGGATTCACGGGGGCTTGGGCTTCTGAGAATTGAAGTCGTATGATTTTCCCCATAGAGAAATTCATTGTACGATGCATCCCATAGGGAAGCATTGCATCGTACAACAAAAATCGTTGTGCGATGCAACGTGTTTTTTCAAATTCCATTCATTGTACAATTTATTTGTTGTATAATGCAGTCATTATACGAGGTTCCACTGTATACTACTTTCACTGTAATTTCTGATGAGCTAGTTGAGTCTCTTTTATGCATGTGTCACTGCCAAATTAATTTTTCTTCTGTGAGAGTTATTAGCACAGATACTTACCTTCTTGAATGGCACTTTTCTTTCTACAGTATGTTAAAGATGTTATATTTAAAGTGCAAATAATAATCTGGGAGATGTTCCAGTCATAATGGCACAGTAATGTAATTACTTCCAACGATGTTAAGATGAATGGCAAAGGTTTCGATGGGAGTTGAGTAACACTTAACTCACACATACCTCTGAATGATTAGCTACATTGGTGTGAGTTTCATTTGTTTAGTGAGGAAAAGTGCAAAGAGCTCCTAGGCCATTTTATGAGCACACCAAGAAAGAAAGAAAGAAAGGGGGAGGGCAGACTGCCACTTATATTAGAATAACAAATTCAGTGCAAGTCATTCATATAAAATAATATGCATTGCCATAATATTCTTCATCCATTGTAATGAATATTTTAATACTATAGTAGCGCTTTACTGCATGCATGGTAGTAAACAAACAAACAGATCAACTATAGACCACAGGCATTGGCTTACCAATTGTCTAGGTCAGGGGTCGGCAACCTTTTTAGGTCGGGGGCCGGGTCATGCTCTCTCAGACAGTTGAGGGGGACAGACTAGTGTTCCCCCCTCCATAAATGCTGCTGTAAATGTGTCCGAGGCTGTCATAAATGCATCCATGGCTGCTTCCACTGGTGGCGGCAGCTGGAGCAATGGCATGGACCAGATGATTTGACACCATGGGCCATAGGCTGCCAACCCCTAGTCTAGGTTTTAGATGGCTCTCTGAGGCCGCACAGATACCTCCAATGCTGTTGTGACTGGATGGGTAGGAGGCTGCCACTCCCAACAGAGTAGCTTCATTAATACCTGTAAGTTGCTGGTCCAGGCAGATAACTAGAAGAATTGTGTGAACCATCACAGTAACAGCAAATGTTGCTTTTTGAGACTAGAAAAGAGACCAAAGGAAATAGGGAAAGGAACCGGAACATACACATGATAATAGAACAATGTACAGATACAGACTAAGTCAAATGGCCCTCATAGCTTCCAACTCGTTTTTGCATGTTGCAAGGCTTGGGTTCACAAGGACATATAGAAGTGCCAAAACAAAAAGAGTCAGAAGTAATATAAGAACAGAATCATAAGGAGCTCCTGTTTTCACAGGAGAGGAAGCTGTATTGAAAAATGGAATAAGTGAGTGAAGGAATTCTAAAATGGCTAATTAGAAGAAAAAAACCACAAAAATATTAAGAATGATCCTGGCATATTAGAGTTTGTCTATACAGAAAAGCTATCCTGAGTTGTTTCAGCCTAAATTGACTCACTTCTTGCAATAATGCTATTTCATTCATTCTGGAAACTGATCTTTTCATTCAAGCATGCTGTGACTTTGTATGCAACACTTTTATCCCTCATTTTGGTCCAGTGACAGCATGATATAGCTAGAACTAATCATTCATATCATTGTGGATCTCCTGAATGAGTTTGCAATAATCATTCATTAGATCCACAATTACATGAGTGATTATTGCAAACTAAAATGAAGCATTTTTACTCATAACAAAAGAAAGAAGAAGAAAGGAAAGTTAACCCCTGCCACTGAACCAAAAAGGGTATGAATAGAGACAAATTAAGACCAGAAATTATGGTCTAGTTCCATGATGGTGAACCTTGGCACTCCAGGTATTCTTGGACTTCAATGCCCAGAAGCCCAAGTCAGTACTCCTGCTGATCAGGGATTCTGGGAATTGAAGTTCAAGAACAGCTGGAGTGCCAAGGTTTGCCATCACGGGCCTAGTTTGATATAAGTTTTGCATTGTGAGATCACTTAAAATTTAATCTATACGGTATTTGCAATGCTGTCAGTGGACCAAAATGGAAGAATAAAATTGCTGTGTAGCCATCTCCTTAGTAAGTAGTTTACACTTCTGGAAAACAGTTAATTAAGAATTGAAATTGGTAATTAAGAATTGAAATATTACATCATATATATATAAACTTTGGGGATGAGATGTAACAAGAAGGGAAAGCAGATGGAAAAATGCAGACATGACAAGAAAACAAATTAGTAAAACCAGTGATGCACTGCAAAAATTTTACTATTTACTTGGTGGGTGTGGCTATCTGTGGGCATGGCTATCTGTGGGCGTGGCCTCAAGCCCACCCACCCAGTTTTGTTTTGTCAGCTGCTCGGAGTAGGAAAACCTCCTAAATGGGCGGGGTATAAATGGAATAAATAAAATATAAATAAATACATGTCCATGAAAATGTTTGCAGATGCAGACCTTGCTGGCTCTTGGGCTATAAAGAGAGATGAGCGCTGAACCCTAGAGTCAGATACGACTGGCTTTCGAGCAAGGGTGACCTTTACTTTTTGGTGAGTTCATTCTGCAGTTCCTTTCATCTGACCCAGTGTGAGAAAGATTAGCCGGCAACACAAGGTTGCCACTACCAGGGTACTGTGACCCCCAAAATTAGCTAATTCGAATTATTAAACCCTTGTGTTGCCGGCTAAGAGGAAGAGGAAGAAGAAGAAGGCGGCACTGGGTTGCCACTGCTCTTCCAAGATGTGTGGCCTAAGACAACTGCCTGCCAAGTAGTCTTTGCTCTGAAGAAGTTCCCTCTCCTTCCATCCTCGACCACATTAGACCACCAATCTGTCAAACTGCAAGAGAAGCAAGAGCTTCATGGAACCCTGCCCTCCTGGTGCTTTCCAAATGTTTGAAAGGGCTGCTGCTGATATAAACTGTAGATAATTGATCCTTACTGACATACCACAATGTAATTGCTATTGTTAAAGTGGAATGTTATGATACAAACAAAGCTCCCTGTTAAACAGACGAACCTTTTCCTGCATGATTTCCAGGCAGTAATTCTCACTTCTGGACCACATCCAGTGGTGGGCATCAGCAGGTTCGCACCAGTTCTCCAGAACCGGTAGCAGAAATTCTGGCTGGCCCTGCCCATCCAAGTTTTGAAATAAAGTACTGTAGTCCTAATTCGGGTGCAACACAGGGCTTTCTCCATGGCCACGCCACCAGGCCATGCCCATAATGTGGTAGCAAATTTTTTTGGAGCCCAACACTGACTACATCCTTTGGATTTCACTCTGGATCCTTGGTCCAATCAGTAGTGTGCTGGCCTACAGGGATTCAGGGAATCATGCCGGTGCACCCCAGTGACTGGTGCCTCCCAGAGGCAGGCAGCCCAATACACACACCCCCAATAGGCGCCCCCATAACTTCCTGTCCACCACCCTCCCAAGGTGCCTAGCACACTCCTGGGTCCAGTTTTGCTGTGCAGATTAAGCACTATCTTGAGGGTCTTGTGGAGACACCACGGCAACTTATTGTTCTCCCACTCGATTTGCGACTTTCAAAGTAAGAACCAGTGATGGTCTCTGGATATGTTTAACTTGGATTTCTTTACCCTTAGCTTTCTTCTAATTGCAACCATTGACTTCAAAGTGCTAGGAGGACTCTGTGCTTTTTCCTGTGGCATTCCTTCACCTTAATTTCTTATGCATAAGCTTTTCCATGAACCTCTGCTTAGTAAATATTAATTTACCCTCAATTACTGATGACAAGTTTAAAAAATCTTGCATTCATCAGTGCCACTGCCTTAGGACACACATTTGCCCTTCAAAGCGTTCAACCTTTCAGTAATTAAAATTAATAGTTACTCCAGGCTATAGATGAGGAAATGTGGCCAATCTTCTCTTCTACTGATTTTGAGAAAGCAATCCTGAGAGTTTCACAATCTCCTGGTTTTTATTTAAGGGAAAGGAAGTCAGACAGTAAAAATGTGACTAATCAACTGTTACCCACTCGTGGGAAATTTGTTTTTTATTTGTTAGACACAAACATTTGCTTCATAATGCATGAACCTAGTAATAATAATTTTGTGTCAGAAATTATTCTGGGTTGAAAGGATTTTTGCAGAAGAAATTCCGCTCAAGGAATGCTCAAATGAGGCTCCTTTCATGTCCCCAAGAGTTGGGTACAGAGATGAGTGCTCAATCCATCATGCAGTACTCGGGTCTCAAACTTCAAACTTGCCAGCCTTCCAGCTAACAAGACGAGCTTCTTAACCACTGAGCCTCCACAGCCACATGAACTTAGTAAAACAAACACAACAGGAAATAAGATATGTTTAATTAAAAGCAACTGCATTTATAGGATAGAACAGAAAGGAAACTGTAGTTAAAGTGTGATCAGATGGGCATTTATCCCACTGTTTGGTCCACTGTGGTGATCTGGTGATCACATGATGCTATTGTTGGAGTGAATCAGCCTATACCTAGGACATTCCAACCCATACCTGTCTGGGTTCCTGTCAGGGGCTTCTAATTTTTTTAGTGCAGGTGTCGCAGAACTGGGGCGACCTTTATGCCCCCAGACTGTGCTAAATGTCCGTGTGGTGTGGCAAAGATGTCTCCAAGTCACTCCGAGCATTTAGCCTGCAGCGCGAATCTCCCATCCAGTTACACTGGCTCATAAATGGGGAAGAGCAACTCTACGATGTCGCAAGGATCTGGTAGCAATATTATGTGGCAAATTATGAGTCCCGCGAAGGAATGCCTCATCCCACACAACCACACCAATTTTGCAGAGAAGACTAGCCTTGGGAAACTTCAGGGGGTGGTAAATTAAGCTTTACCTTCAAAGTGAAACAAGACAAGCTGATAGTGCTCTACATCTCTAAGAAACGAGTGTCCAAGCCTCCTCCTTTGTCCCTTGATGCACCCCTAAAGGCTAGAGGAAAATGGCCTTTATTGTAGACCATTCGGGAGTTTATCTCTTCTCCGCAAATTCTCCCCTTCTTGGAGTAAAAAAACGCTACTAAGAATTCAGTTTAGCAGCTTTATTGTGAAAAAGTGCAGCATTCAAAATATAAAGGATAGCTGTGCTAAAAACTCATCTAATCTATGCTGGATAACATATTCATTAAAACAACAAAGAATAGAGATAGCTAACTTAAGTAAAAGATAGCTTCTGGTGGGCTTTCTCACCCTCATGCAAGAAAAGGGATTAAGTCATTATTCGAAATGACAAGGGCTATCGCTGCATTTCAAAAGGTTGCCATGGACCTCCAAAATCAGTGACTTTTTAATACCCTTTTTGGGGTCCCCCTCCCACTTTTAGAATGTGGGAGATGTTCCAAGAGACAATTATTTTGGCTCTTTTTCTGTTTGCGACCATTTGCAGGTGTTCCTTATCTCAATGTCCATCTTTTTGAGATGTCCCTCTCCTAATTGGCATCCGGAGGCTGACCTTGGCTAGTTGGCAGGCTCCGTTCCATTGACGTGCTATTGTGGAGTGTGCGTAGGTGTTGAAATGCAAATGGCATGACAGCTGCCTCTTGCTCTAAGTTAGGCTACTCAAACTAAAAAGAATCAGAAAAACTACAGTGTTCTAAATGAATACAAAGTATCTTAAACAGAAAGTAACTTCTCAATGGATTTTCATGACAGCAGGTAGAACCATTGAGGTTCATTTCCAGTCTGTGTAATCATTGGAAACAAACCAAAGTGAGCTTCTTCTTATCAATTTCCTTCTTCTTTCAATTTTCCATATTTTTCAGTTGTTTAAGAAGATTGTTTAGGCACTTCACGCTACTGGAAAATTAAACACTTCCTCTGCTCTGTGAAGGAAAAGAGGAAGTAAAAAAATTAACTTATTAGGGAATTTTGATTTTATTTCTGTTAGTTTCAACAGGAAGTCAGACCAAATAGAGTCACTTGAGGTAAGTGTGTCATTTGGATGAAAATATTTTACCAAATGGCACACTAGATTTCTACTCAATCTTACACAATCCTATTTAGCCCACTCCAGTCTGCTCCAAATGAGCCCATGTAGACAAGCCCTTAAATTCTAATATGTTGACATGTTCTAAGAAAAGTGTTTTTCCTCCCAAAGAAAAACAGACATAAACCTGTGTATCACCAGAGTTTTCCCAGCTACACCTTTTTTGGTGCAGAAACCTTTAAAGGGAAAGATTTTTTTTCAAGATTGTTAAGCAGCTGTTCTTTGGATCTGGTTGGTTTGGGGTCAAGAAACTAAACTGCACATCAAGAAACCCTATCAGAGAGTATTTAAATGTCAGCTTTCGTGGATTAAGTCCTCTTCATCAGACAGAAGAGTAAAACTTCATGGCATCAATTTATACACAGGCACAGAGGTGAACTCGCTGATTGGAAGGTCGGAATTCAATTCCCGGGTACTGCATGATGGGGTGAGCTCCCATCTACGTCCCAGCTCCTGTCAACCTAGCAGTTCGAAAGCAAGCAATTGCAAGTAGATAAATAGGGACCACTTCGGTGGGAAGGTAAACAGTGTTCCATGCACTCCGGTGTTGAGGCATGCCTGCTGCTTGCCCACGGAAACATCTGCAGATGCAGACAGTGCTGGCTTTTGGTTATAAACAGAGATGAGCACTGAACCCTAGAGTCAGATACGACTGGCTTTCGAGCAAGGGCAACCTTTAGAGAGGCACATAATGGCCCTATGTTTGATAGGGTTTCTTGAGGTGCAGTTTGGGTTCTTGACCCCAAACCAACCTGATCCTTGCATACTAATACAAGTGACAGTGTCTTTTTAAAACAAAAGTGGCATTTTGAAGGCTTCCTAAATTTATGAAAACTTATAACCGTAACAGTTTAAGATATTCATTCCGAGGTATTCAATATAAAATAGAAACTGCATGAAGTGTTAATTTTAGATGATACAGTAGTGAGATTACAGTAGTAAAGTGTTTCAACTCTTACCATACGGTAACATTGAACTTGAGCCAGACATCCTAGAGAGTGAAGTCAGAAAGGCCCTAAAAAGCACTGCAAGCAACAAAGCTAGTGGAGATGACGGTATCCCAGTTGAATTTTTCAAAGCTCTAAAAGATGACAGAATTAAATTACTGCATTCGATATGCCAGCAGATCTGGAAATCAAAACAGTGGCCACAGGATTGGAAAAGATCAGCATATGTTCCAATCCCAAAGAAGGGTAGTGCCAAAGAATGTTCAAATTATCGAACAATTGCACTCATCCCACATGCTAGCAAGGTGATGCTCAAGATAATACAGGATAGACTTCAACAACATGTGGAGAGAGAACTACCAGAGGTGCAGGCCGGTTTTAGAAGAGGCAGGGGGACTAGAGACCACATTGCCAACATACGTTGGATCATGGGAAAAACAAAAGAATACCAGAAACAAGTCTACTTTTGTTTTATTGACTACACCAAGGCTTTTGACTGTGTGGACCACAACAAAATGTGGCAAGTAATTAAAGAGAATGGAATACCAGAACACCTCATATGTCTCATGAGAAATCTGTACACGAACCAAGAAGCAACAGTTAGGACAGAACACAGAATGACAGAGTGGTTTGGAATAGGAAAAGGAGTAATACAAAGCTGCATCTTATCACCCTACCTTTTCAACCTATACACAGAGCACATAATGTGCATTGCAGGGATGGAGGAATCACAATATGGGATCAAAATTGGTGGGAGAAACATCAACAATTTGAGATGTGCAGACGATACCACCCTGATGGCAGAAAGTGAGGAAGACCTAAAGAACCTCTTGATTGGATTGAAGGAGGAAAGTGCAAAAGCTGGCCTGAGACTCAATAGCAAGAAAACCAAGATAATGGCAACAGGCCCTATCAGCACCTGGAAAGTAGACGGGGAAGAAGTAGAAGCAGTGACGGATTTTACTTTCTTGGGATCTAGGATCAATGCAGATGGGGATTGCAGCCATGAAATAAAGAGACGACTGATTCTAGGGAGACAAGCCATGAGAAACCTGGGGAACATATTGAAAAGTAGAGACATCACCTTGCAAACAAAAATCCGTATAGTCAAAGCAATGGTATTCCCGGCGGTAATGTATGGTTGCGAGAGCTGGACCATTAGGAAGGCTGAGCGCAGAAGAATAGATGCCTTTGAGATGTGGTGTTGGAGGAGAGTTTTGAGAATCTCCTGGACAGCGAGGAGAATAAATAGGTCAATCTTGAAAGAAATCAGTCCTGACTGCTCCTTAGAAGGTCAAATAGTAAAGATGAAGCTGAAGTACTTTGAATACCAAATGAGAAGAGAGGATTCACTTGAGAAAGCCTTGATGCTGGGAAAGGTGGAGGACAAAAGAAAAAGGGGACGGCCAAGGATGAGATGGCTAGATGCCATTGTGGACACAGCAGGCACCTATCTGAGCGGGCTGAGGAGGATGGTACAGTGGTGCCTGGAGATCAATGGGCCATAGGGTCGCAAAGGGTTGGAATCGACTGTGCAACGGAACAACAACAAAAAAGAAGACACATACATCAGAATAATCACTTACTATATTAATATATAAATGTCATCTAGTAATTTTTACAGTAATTTTATGTCAAACTGTACTTTTATTCTACAGAATCAATCAATCAGTATCAATCTAAGTAGAACCAATAAATAAGGACTGGTTTTATTATTGTCACTGTTTTACTTCAAACTGCCAAGAAAGGGGGGGGGGAGAGAGAGAGACTATGCACAGAATGATAGTAACAACGATTTTAAAAGGTTTAGTTCTTTGGAACATAAGAATTTAAGTTAAGAACATAAGCTGCAAGGGGCAATTGCTGTGGCTAAAAGCATTTGTTTCAAAGAAGGCTGAAAGTAAATGAATGTGGCACTTTGAGCTAATGTGATAGGCAGCTACTCTGCCCTGTCAGAACAAGCAAAGGCTTGGAAGCTTTATCCCATGGCCACAGGCGCTTGGGCACCTCTCTTGAAATCAATCACAGATTGGCGTGAAGAAGAGCAGAGCTCTGAGCAGCTCCAAAACAATGGTATGGCACCAGAGCATAATGAAAGCCACTTGTTAGTCCACACCTAGACAGAACCTCCTGTGCTTTGATCGTTGATAAAAGTCTAAATATTACCAGGACCCCTTTTGGATTCTGATCGTGGGTAATCATTGGGCCCCCTGAGCATTGCCTCTACCACAGAGTCCTGCCTTTCATCTGACTGTAACCAAACAACAAAAACAAAAAATTCAAAGTGAACAAAGAGAGGACATTTTGGCACAACAGGCTCGGTTTTCTGTGATTTATCTCTTTGAAAAGTAAGGGAGCGGAACAGAAAATTGTGGTTTACATGATAAAAGTGTATCAGATTCAGGGGAGATCGCCTTTCAATAAGCTGGTATCATTTGGAGCACACTATGTGAGTCGTAACTGCCTCAGATAACATATTACAATCCCCAGGGTGATGCCATCTTCATCAAATAAATGGAGGTTAAGGCCATAGTCTTGCTTTTTAAATGTTTGGAGACAGCTCAGACTATTTTGCGGGAACCAAAGGCTGGAAATCAGGAATCATGGAACTGTATTGTTGGAAAAGGCCTCGAGAATCACTGAGTTCAAACTCCTCCAATTCAGGACATCTACAATTAAAACAGGGGTGCCAGTCACATGTTTTAGTGGGCCAGTCACATAGTTCAGTGGGCTGGTTACGTGGTTCAGCAGACTGGTCACGTGGTTCAGCAGGCTGATCACATGGTTTTCTCCCACCAAAAGTGGAAGTAAAACGTGCCTTGCAATCTGATTTTGCAACATGATGAGATAGATTTCTAAGCTGCCATTTTCTCTGTTTAAACCAGGGGTGCCCAAACTATGGCCTGTGGGCCAGATCCATATGGGCACGATTTACTTCAGCTTCCAGAAGTGACAAGGGTTGCACGAGCCAGATGAATTGATCTGGCCCACAGGCTGTAGTTTTTAGGCACCCCTGAATTAAAGCATTCCCAACAGTTGGCCATGCAACTCTGGTTTGAGGACCTACTGATGAGGAAGAATCTATCACCTTCTCAGTTTATTCTGTTGTCAAACAGCTGTTAATTGTCAAGATGCTTTTTCCTAATGATGAGTCAAAATCTCTTATCTTGCAATTTGAAACTATTATTTTGACACTTACACTGGAGCCATAAATTAGGCTTGCCCCCACTTTCCATGTAACATCTCTTCAAATATTTGATAATTACCATCTCACTTCTCGGTCTTTTCTTCTTTAGGCTAAGCATAATGATTTTCTCAACTGTTTCTTTCCAGCTTCATTTCGAGATGTTTTACCTTCTCCATCACTCTCCCCTCAACACATTTCAGCTTGATATCTTATGAAAATTGTGATGCCCCATATTGGACAGCGCTCCATATAAGGCTTGACCAAAGTACAACAGAGTGGTACTATTACCTTCCTTGATCTTCTTCTAGTATTAACACAGCCTAATTTTCGACTGCAGTGGCTCAAGTGGCTAAGATGCTGGCTGGAAGGTGGCAGGTCAGCAGTTCGATACCTGAATACTGCAGGACGAAATGAGCTCCTGTCTTTTATCCAGCTCCTGCCAACCTAGCAGTTCGAAAGCAAGAAATTGCAAGTACAGTGGAACCTCGTATAACGAATGCATCATACAACAACAAAAAATCGTACAATGAAGAGAATTTTGGAACAGATTTTGCATCATACAATGAAAATCTCTATGGGGAAAATCATACAATGAAAAATTTCTTTGTACGAATTTTCCCATAGAGATTTTTGTTGTACATTTTTTCCCATAGGGATTTTCATTGTACAGTTTTTCCCAAAGAGATTTTCGTTGTACGATGCATGCACCATACAACGAGAAAAAAAATCATATAACAAAGTCCCTTGTGGAACCAATTATTTTTGTTATACGAGGTTCTACTGTAGATAAATAGGGACCACTATGGTGGGAAGGTAAACAGTGTTCCGTGTGCTCTGGTGTATAGTCATGCCTGACCATGGAAACATCTGCAGAAGCAGGCAGCGCTGACTCTTTGGTTATGAAACAGATGAGCACTGAACCCTAGAATTGGATATGACTGGCTTTGAGCAAGGGTGACATTTACCTTTAATTTTGTATTAGCTTTTTTTTTTGCCACTGCATCACATTCATTCATGCTTAACTAGTTTAACTAGAATATTAGAATAATGGAGTTGGAAAGGGGCCTATAAGGCCATCGAGTCCAACCTCCTGTTCAAGGCAAGAATCCAGATCAAAGCAGGTCTGTCAGATGGTTGTTTACCGTAATTTTCTCTTGAATGGTTCCAGCACTGGAGCACTCAACACCTCCTGAAGTAATTGGTTTCATTGTACTGTTCTAACAGTTAGGAATGTCTTCTGATATTCAGCCAAAATCTGACTCCCTGTAACTTCAGTCCATTACTGTATTATATATCCTGTACTATGGGATGATCAAGAACAGATCCTGCCCCTCCTCTGTATGACTCTCTTTCAAGTATTTGAAAAGTGCTATCATATCTCCCCTCAGTCTTTTTACAAGGCAAAACATGCCCAATTTTCAGTCTTTTCTTATAGGGCCTGGTTTCCAGTCCTCTCTGATCATCCTTGTTGCCTTCCTCTGAGCTTGTTCTAGTATGTTGGCATTGTTCTTAAAGTGTAGTGTGCAGAACTGACTACAGTAGTCAAGATAAGGCTGGATAAAGGGGATCTAGTATTTCACTGAATTTGGAGACTGCAGTTATGTCAATGGAGCACCCAGAGTGGTAACCTAGACTAAGTTCAGAGACCAGGGTTCAAATCACCACTTCTCTATGAAAACCCACTGGGAGAGTGGAAGTGGTAAAACTACTCCATAAATATCACACATAGCTTAAAAGCTCTATTAGGGTATTTATAAATCAGTTCTGACTTGACACCACATAACTAACTAGTTATGTTAATGCAGCCTAAAATAGCATTCACCATTTTTACAGCCTAAAAGAACAGTGCAAAGAAATGGAGGAAAACAACAAAAGAGGCAGAACCAGAGACCTTTTCAAAAAAATCCAGGATAGACTTCAGCAGCATGTGGAAAGAGAACTACCAGAGGTGCAGGCTGGTTTCAGAAGAGGCAGGGGGACTAGAGACCACATTGCCAACATACGTTGGATCATGGAGAAAACAAAGGAATACCAGAAACAAGTTTACTTTTGCTTTATTGATTACACTAAGGCATTTGATTGTGTGGATCACAACAAGATGTGGCAAGTGATTAAAGAGATGGGAATACCAGAACATCTCATATGCCTCCTGAGAAATCTGTACAGGAACCAAGAAGCAACAGTTAGGACAGAGAAGGGAGGATTCACTTGAGAAGGCCGTGATGTTGGGAAAGGTGGAGGGCAAAAGAAGAAGGGGGAGGCCAAGGATGAGATGGATAGATGGTATTGTAGACACAATGGGCACAGAACTGGGAGGACTGAGGGGGATGGTGGAGGACAGAGGTGCCTGGAGAACGATGGTCCATAGGGTCGCAAAGGGTCGGAATCGACTGTGCGACTGAACAACAACAAATTTTTACAGCCACGTTGGACTAAAATCCCTAAGATTTTTTCCCATGCATATTATTCTGAATCAGGTTACCATTCCATATAAATTTTTGCATCAGATTTTTCCAATCTAAATGTAGAGCTTCATCCCCCCCGCCCCCCCCCCCCGGTTCATTTTGTTTTGACACAGTTCTTCTCTGGAGACAAAAACGGCAAAACGGAGGCTGTCATACACATCATGAGAAGGCAGGGTTTGCTGGAAAAGACAGTAATGCTGGGAAAGGTTGAAGGCAGCAGGAAAAGAGGAGGACCAAATATATGATTGATTGACGCCATAAAGGAAGCTACAACTTTGAGTTTACAAGAGCTTAAGGAAGGCTGGTGAGGCCAGGACATTTTGGAGATAGGGTCACCACAAATCAGAGGTGACTTGAAGACACATAACAGCAACAATAATCTGTTAAAGTAATTTTTAATCTATTAAAGTCATCTTGAATCTTAATTCTGTCTTCAGATGCATTACCTACTCCTCTCAGTTGTGTGCTTAACACATATTTCTTCTATCCCTTCATTTATAAAGATGTTGAACAACACTGGGCCCACAGGAAGAAAATACTCTGCAATCCCCATTTATCTTCAGAAGGATAAGAAACCATAGGTGAGCATTCTTTTAGTACAGTTGATGTACCAGCTACAACTACACCTGATTATAATATTTTCTAGCCCATATTATATCAGCTTGGGAACAAAAATCTCATAAGAGTTCTTGACAAAATCAAGGTATCTACAGCATTCCTATGATCTACCAAGCTTGTCGCTTTGTTAAGAAAAAGAGATAAACCTTGAGAAAACCATGCAATCATATGTTTTTCTTAGTGCTCACAGAATGACTCTTTAATTATCTGCTCTAGAACCTATCCTGGTATTGAAGTCAAGCTGCTTGAGTAATAATTGCCAGGGTCAGGGACTATTTTTTTCCTGTCCTTTCCAAAAATGGGGAAAACATTTGCCCACTTCTAGTCTTGGTGTGTGTGTGTCTTATTTGTTCCCAAAAGCAAGGCAAAGGCTCTGAGCATACACCTACAAGGTGTTTGAACATGCTTGGATGCTTTCTTCTGGCCCTGGAACACTTGAACTGATTATAGATAGTTAGCTGTTCCACGTAAAGGAGTTTTAGGGATCCTGCCCTCCCAAGAAATATTGTCTAATTGTTTGCCTTCTTTCTGGGTGATCTGCTGTCTTCTATGTATGCCCCCTTTAAATCTCAGCTCATTTGTAAGTTCTTTTAAGGAACACTGCCATGTAAGGTGCCTCCCTTGTTCTTTAATGTAGCTTGCAAAGCGATCACACCTCTATACCACCCCATAGCTCTTACTGCACTCTCTGGCAGTGGTGTGCTGGCCCACAGGGATACAAGGACTCATCCCGGTGACTGGCGCCCCCCAGAGGCAGGCAGAGGTAGGCGCCCCCATTGCTTCCTGTCCACCACCACCCCAAGGTGCCCAGCACACCCCTGCTATCTGTGCAGTTCACAAGTTAATTAGCATTAACCCAACATGCTGGGTACTCATTTTAATGAACTCAGAAGGATGGGAGGCTGAGTCAACCTTGAGTACTAGCCAGGATCGAACTCACAACCTTTTGGTTACAGGACAGCAGTTTAACCACTGCACCACCAGTAGCTACTATCTGTGGGGAGGGGGTTTCTCCATTGGTATCTCAACATTTCCATCCAAAATGATTTTTTAAAAATATTACTGGCCATGGAATCTTACTTGGCATTTCCCCAAGTTTATTGAAATCAGCTGTTTAAAATTCCAGTGTGTCTGTGATATTTATGCTCAGCTTTCTCTTTCATCAGTACAACAAATCCCAAGAGGTTATAGTCATTTTCTCTCAACATTCTCACTTTTCTACCTCACTGACCAGTTCTTTCCTGAGTCCTATTGATAAGGATTAGGTATGGTTTCCCCATGCCCATCGGGCATGGAAACGGCTCTTGCAGAGGCTGCTTCGGGAGGACGCTCCTTGAGCCGCGGGCTCTGCGGGCAGACAAATTAAGGGGGGTGAATAAAATATAGGGTTTGATTCACCCAATTACATGACCTGACCGACGATTCTGCAAGGTAGGCTAATCACTAACTCCAGTGACTAATCAGGTAAACACTCATCTCCTGGCCGAGGAAAATCCCCGGTGCAAACAGTGCAGATGTTTGCCCCTGGCTAAGCCCTAAAACAATGGTCTTCCTCGTCCCGTGTTTGTCCGAAATAATTAACTTCCCCTTTGAGAGGTTTCCCAATTAACCTGAGTAAACAAGGTGATGTGATTGACTTTCGGGTGATGGTTTTTTCTACCTGCCTTCTGATCTATATAAGGTGTATGTATTTTCCCAATAAACCACTGATCTGATCTCGCTCCTGTTGCCTCGTGTTGTCATTGATCAGTCTCCTCCGGGATCCAACGCCGCCCTAGCGGCCAGACATCGCTACAGCTGGTGACCCCGACGTGATTTACTCGTGAGTAAGGGACCCCGGAGAGGTCTACTCGTGAGTAGCGATCCCCGCGGTCCGGTTCCACGCTTGAACCGCGACCCGCCAGCCCGGAGGATAGCGCGGCGCTCTGGTCGGCAGCCAGCCGGACAGAGAACGGCCCGCCGCGAGGCATTCCCGAGAGACATTCCTACCGCTTCCTCCCCGCTTTCGAGAGGTTTGCCATAGAGGGAAACGCGTTCCGCTCAGGGCAGCTGTGAGCCCCTGACATCGCAGAGGCCGATAGAAGGGCCCGTGGCAGAAGGTCCACGCTCCGAGGTCTACCCCAGACACCCGACGCCCAAACCTGTTGCCTGCAAAGACGCGTCGACTCGTCCCGAGGAGGATTCTTCCGGAGACCCGATCGCAGGTAATATGGGGACCTGTTCTCATAGACCAAGTCCGTCCGCTAGCCAAAGAACTCGGGAAGAGGAGTTCAGAATCCTGGCCAGGGTTTTTAAGTTACGCTTTCACAGCAGGGAACTAGCGAGACTTTTGGCGTACCTCAAGGAACACTGCCTACTTTACCCAGAAGTAGGTACGTTAACCCTGAAGCTCTGGGATCAGATAGGAGACTGCATTCAGCAAACCCCGAAAGCTCCAGGAGGGATAGTCCGCACATGGAAGAAGTGTAGGAGACTCTTAGAGCAGATCGAGCCAGTCCGGGTAGAGGCCAAAGAACCCCCGTTAGTTGAGCTATCAGGCAAGCCAGTCGAGCCGACTGCGCCCACGGCACTCTATCCGTCAATTAGCTATCGGCAGAGTAGCGCAGGGAACGCTCCCGCGGTGACAGCTGCAGACGTCACCGAGGGAACGCAAGGAATGAGAAGCGCAGGCGCTTCTCTGACAGCTCCCGGCTCCCTAGTCGTGAAGAGTGCCCTTCAGCGCACAGCTGAGATAGAACTTAAGAAGGGGGAATTGTCAGCTGAACAGCTAGCTGAACTCAGACAGATTTGCCCCATCCGCTTGGAGATGGACGCGCTCACGGGCGCACAGCAGGTAGTACACTCCCCAGTCCCGTACAAGCTTCTCATGGCTTTACGGAAAGCAATTTCAGAGACAGGGCTCCAAAGTCGTTTTACGAGGGGCACGCTTCAGCAAGTGTGCGAAACCACCATGTGGATTCCTCATGATTGGAAAGCCGTCATGAGGATGATGCTTACCCCCAGCCAGTACATGATTTGGGACAGCAAGTTCCGCCTAGAGGCGCAAGCTCGGGCTGCCAGGATGGGAGGCGCGGTAATCCCTGACCAGTTGTATGGTTCAGGTGCCTTTGAGCCCATCAACGCTCAAATCAACTTGCCTCTCGCCACCCTAGAAATGTCAGCCGAAGCAGCCTATAGGGCATACTTCAAGGTCCCAGCGTCTGGCAAAACGGCCAGAACTACACCGCTATTAAGCAAGGAGCCCAAGAGCCCTACATGGACTTCATCAATCGCCTGGAGGAAGCAATTAGCAGGCAGATTGACAATGAGCAGGCCCAACAAGAGCTCATGATTAAGTTAGCCAAGGACAACGCCAACTTGGACTGCCGTAAAGTCTTGCAGTCCCTGGGCAATCGCCCAGACTTGACCTTAACGGACATGATCCGAGCATGCTCCGACGTTGGCACAGACTCCTACAAGATGGGTCTGCTAGCGGCAGCGGTGCAGGGAGGAAGAAGACCTAACGGCAAGAGCAAAGGGGCATGTCACACTTGTGGCAAGATCGGTCACTTCGCTAGGGAGTGCCGATCCAAGGGGGGCGGACAAAAGTCCGGCCGTCCCAAGGCTCCGAACACCCCCTGCCCGAAGTGCAAGAAAGGCTACCATTGGGCCAGGTATTGCCCGAGTTCGGGAAACCGGAATCCGGGCACGTCTCTGGCCCCAGTCCAAACAGAGGCTTCCTTCACCCAGATCCAGAACTCCCCAGATTTAGACTAGATTCCAGGCACATTCCAGGCACTGCGAGGGCACAGGCCAACCCCAAGGGCAGCACAGGGCTAGAATTGACTTGCCAGGCGGACGTTACATGCGATCTGCCAGGCACAGTCTATCTAGTCGACACTCAATACATGGGACCCCTGCCCAGAGGCTTCATAGGTTTAGTTTTGCCCCGTAGTGTAGCTGGAGCACGCGGAATTTTTATAATTCCAGGAGTCATTGACTCGAATTTTTCAGGCATTCTCCAGGTCCAGCTTTGGACACACCTGCCCCAAACTATCCACAAGGGAGACACGTTAGCGCAACTGATCATGGTTCCTTGTCACTCGCCAGCAGGCAGCCAGGGAAGGCTCAGGGACAGCTCAGAGTCCGGTTCAGCAGACCGCTCGAGCGCGAGTGAGGCAGTGCAAGGATACCAGGTCTTCGCGACAGTGGAGACCAACATTGAGTGGAAGCAGCGCCCCGTTATCGAGGTATTTTTGAACAAAAGGGTGTTCTCAGGGTTGCTCGATACCGTAGCGGATGTGACAGTGATAAGCAGGAGCCAGTGGCCAAAAGAGTGGGCCATTGAGCCGGTCTCCGATGTGTGGGGGGTAGGAGGCGTTCAGGAAGCGTTTAGGAGCCGAGAGTGGGTAGAAGTCACAATCCCAAGGGCTGACGGCACGGCGGTAATTCGGCCGCACATTCTTGACGTGCACGTCAATCTTTGGGGGCGAGACATTCTGCAGCAGTACGGTGCTACGCTTACCTTCGGGTAATGGCGTTGCCACTTAAATGGCTCACCGACACTCCGGTCTGGGTAGAACAATGGCCGGTAGTGGGAGAGAAATTAGTCACCCTCAAGCAGCTAGTTAAGGAACAGCTAGACGCAGGACACATAGAACGGTCCACTAGTCCCTGGAATTCGCCAATTTTTGTGATTAAGAAGAAGTCGGGGAAGTGGCGACTCCTCCACGATCTCAGAGAGATCAATAAGTGCATTCAGCCGATGGGTCCGCTTCAGTGCGGCATCCCAAATCCGAACATGATTCCCGAGGGGTGGGAGATTCTAGTCGTAGATCTCAAGGATTGCTTTTATACAATCCCCTTAGACCTCAGGGACCGGGAAAGGTTCGCCTTTACGGTGCCGGTCGTGAACCACGGTGAGCCCATGCAGCGTTACGCGTGGAAATTCTTGCCACAGGGCATGCTCAATTCGCCCACCCTGTGCCAGATTTATGTTCACGACGCACTGGCAAAGTTCCGAAGCCTTTACCCTAAAGCTATTGTTTGTCACTTCATGGACGACATTTTAGTAGCGTTGCCGCAGCTTGGCAGCGAAATGTTTTCTGCCCTCCAGGCCAGCCTGGGGGACAAAGGCCTACTCATTGCCCCGGAAAAGGTGCAGAGAACCGAGCCCTTCTCATACTTGGGCCACCGGCTTCTCCGCTCTTTTGCGGCGCCAGTTCTGCCTCAGATAAATTTACGAGACTCAGTCACCCTTGTAGAGTTGCAGCAAGTTTTGGGAAACATTAATTGGGAGAGACCGTATTTTCGTCTGGATACGGATCTTCTAAAACCGCTCTTCTCGCTGCTAACCTTAGGTAAGCAGCCGGCAGACCGGATAAAAATCTCTCGAGACGCGCGCTTGGCGCTCGAGAAGGTGAACCAAGTTCTCAGCCAGAGGTGGGTGGATAGGATCGCCCAGGGGCCCTATGCCCCGATCCTGAATTTGTACGTCGTACGGTCAGGATCCATGTTCACTGGGGCGCTAGGAGTAGACTCAGAGAAGGAAGCGAAAATCGTGGAGTGGGTATACTTGCCCAACACCTCTTCTCGGAACATTGTTCCGCCCCAAGAACTGGTCTCCGCGGTGATCTACCGCGGCAGGCTGAGAGCAAGGGACATTTCTGGGCACGATTTAGCTAAGATCATAGTCCCGTTCACCAAGGAACAAATTCATCAGTTGATGCAGCTAGGTGACTCGCTTCCGATAGCTTTGGAAGGATTCACTGGAAGCTTGGCATACCATTTGCCCAAAGACCCCAGACTTGTCTCACTCCAGACAGGAACAGTCAGTTTGTTCGAATTGCTTTCGCTGGTCCCGCTTCAGGGGGCCAAAACAGTCTTTACCGATGGGGGACGCACATATGGTGTCCTGACTTGGCAGGAGGGCGAAGCTTGGCACACGCTGCTAACTCTTCCACAGAAGTCCGCGCAGCGGGCGGAGTTGGCGTCCGTGAACCTTGCCTTGCGCACCTTCGCCAAGGAACGTTTAAACATCATTACTGACAGTCTATACGTTAGGAATTTACTCCACAGTCTACCGGGAGCTTACATCACTCCCGCGATAGACAAGAACTTGCTTAGCCTGTTTCTCACGGCTCAATTTCACTTGCGGAACCGCATGGAGCCGCTCTATATTGCCCACATCTGAAGTCACCAAGACCTACCGGGTCCGATTTCCGCGGGCAATAGCAGAGCGGACGCGGCGGCAAAGGAAATTCAGCAACGCTCGGTTTTGGGAGTTTTTACTACTCCAATTCAAAGTCATGCCTTTTTTCACCAAAATGCCAAGGCACTCGCCAGACAGTTCAATCTGCCGCTTTCTCAAGCCCAAGGCATAGTCCGCTCTTGCCAGCATTGTGCAGGAGCACTGGGGGGGCCCTCGTGGGGGGTCAACCCACGAGGGACCGAGGCTAATCAGGTATGGCAGATGGACGTCACGCATGTGCCGCAGTTCGGCAGATGGCAATACATGCATGTCTGCATTGACACTTTTTCTCAGTTCGTTTGGGCGACGGCACAGAAGGGGGAGGCTGCTTCCCACGTGGAGCAGCACCTCCTTTCCTGCATTGCGGCGATGGGCAAGCCGCGGCACGTGAAGACGGACAACGCGCCGGCCTACAGTTCCAGGCAGTTGGCCGCCTTCATGGCTACTTGGGACATCAAGCACACATTTGGAATTACCTACAATCCGCAAGGGCAAGCGATTGTAGAGCGGGTCAATCGGACGCTAAAGTCCTATATTGACAAACAAACAGAAAAGGGGGAGCCACCAGCCCTCCCCAAATCACAGGGAGAAGCACAGTTCTGCCTGAATAAGGTATTGTTCACATACAATCACCTCAATGTTTTTTCGGATTGTACACCGCAGGAGAAGCATTTCCGCCGTTTGGAAGCTCTCCCGCAACCTATGGTCCGGTACCGAATGCCACCAGACCCTTCTTGGAGGGGCCCGGTGCCGCTCATAACCTGGGGAAGAGGGTATGCTGCAGTTATGTCTCCTACAGGTGTCGTTTGGATCCCAGCTCGGTGCGTCAAGCCTCATTTGGAACCACATGGCGTGGACCCAGACCGACCCGAGTCCGATCCCGGAGATGGAGGACCTCACGCTGACCGACAGGACCCGCCGGAGGAGACGGCCACCGACGGCGCCGAAGATCACCTGGGGGATGGTCAAGGCGCTTTGCAGTAAGGCTGAGGACGCCCTCCAGCGCGAGGAGAGGGAGCCGACACCGGAGAACCTCGTAGCAGCAGTCCTTGCCCAGATTCATGCCAACTCCGTGGCGATCACCGTCATCCTGGCCCTCACCCTGCTTTTGGGGGGAGGCGTCCAGGCCGCCTCACTGGAGGCCAGCGATCTCATGCCAGGCGGAGACCTCTCTGCCCGGATGCAGTACAACATTTGGGAAAGGTTGGCTACCCTTGTCAACCAGTCCGATTTTTGCCTCAGGCAGGACGTTGGCTCTGCCTCGATCCTCAGCACCTGCCTTGTCCCGGTGTGCCATTCTCCAGGCGCACACCCCCGGGACGGGGACTGGCTGGTGAGGAGACTCTTCAGCCCATACATCCCATCAGCTTCCTCGGAATATGCTCGTTGGGAGATGCGGCTAACCATGACCTTGCCGGCTGATGCAGCCACTCTCCACACTCCTCGAGTGGCGGTCAGCCCGAACTCTACCTGCGGCCGGATCCACGGTTGCTCCGGACCCGGCCGAGCCCGGCGCCGTTGCCTCGATGTGGGCAGCGGCAATTGGACTTGCAACGACCCAGTGTCACTTGGCTCAAAGTATGCACACATCACCCTGCCGTCCGGATGGTTCCTCACTTGTAACCAGTACACATTTAACTATATTCCTGCCAATATTACAGACTCTATATGTTGTATCAGTCGCTTAACTCTGTTGCTTCCTACCAAGGATATGATTGCCCCTAGCACTGACGTTCCCAATGCTTATCCCCTGGGGGTGGCTTCAAACGGTGATCAAGGTGGTGGTGGGGGTAGTCATACTAGGCATTGCAGTTTGCTGTTTTGCTCAATGTATTCCCCCGCTGATCTCGAAGTGTCACCGCAGAAGGAGACCCCGTGACGTCATTCCCGACCAACAGCTGATGCCGCTCCTACGCAAGATCGCCGGTCAGGTTCTTAAATAAAACAGAAAGGGGAAATATGGTTTCCCCATGCCCATCGGGCATGGAAACGGCTCTTGCAGAGGCCGCTTCGGGAGGACGCTCCTTGAGCCGCGGGCTCTGCGGGCAGACAAATTAAGGGGGGTGAATAAAATATAGGGTTTGATTCACCCAATTACATGACCTGACCGACGATTCTGCAAGGTAGGCTAATCACTAACTCCAGTGACTGATCAGGTAAACACTCATCTCCTGGCCGAGGAAAATCCCCGGTGCAAACAGTGCAGATGTTTGCCCCTGGCTAAGCCCTAAAACAATGGTCTTCCTCGTCCCGTGTTTGTCCGAAATAATTAACTTCCCCTTTGAGAGGTTTCCCAATTAACCTGAGTAAACAAGGTGATGTGATTGACTTTCGGGTGATGGTTTTTTCTACCTGCCTTCTGATCTATATAAGGTGTATGTATTTTCCCAATAAACCACTGATCTGATCTCGCTCCTGTTGCCTCGTGTTGTCATTGATCAGTCTCCTCCGGGATCCAACGCCGCCTTAGCGGCCAGACATCGCTACAATTAGGTCCAGAATAATTGATCCTGTTGTCATTTCCTTCAACCTCCTGAGAAATGAAGTTATCAGCCAGGATTGTGAGGGATTTGTTGGAAGCTACACTTTTGGCCAAATTGGGCTTCCAGTAGATTACAGGGTAATTGAATTCTCCCATTACTACATTTATCTCTTCTCTTTAAATGTTTGCTAACTTGATCCATGCCCTCAATTGCGTTTGGAACTCGATAGCAGATTCCCAGAGTGGTGTCACTGTTTTTCCTCCCTCCTTTGATTTTTACCCAAATGTTCCAATTTAAGGATCTCTGAGCAGGTATAAAAGTTAATGCTTCTAAAAACTGTGTGATACTAAAGAAGGACCACATCTTTATTGATGTCTCTAATAGATCCAGGATAATCCATTTCATCAAGGACTCCCTGGAGCTGGGAGGACACCACATGCTCAAGCACCTTGTCCAAGAATGAAATGCTGAAGATGGGGCAGGAAGGGCAGTTAGTTATCTAGTGCACTGGATTCAGGGAGGGCTTCTAAAATAATGGTCTTTAAACTACCAATTATAAGCAGATTGGAATTGTGCCTTCCTGAAAGAGAAACATCTTAATCCTTTTATTCAGTTGGCCGACGTCTCCTAGTACTGTACTTTTATGAGCCAAGAAAGGGCTAGGGTCCAGGATACATGTGGTGGCCTTCACTTTTCCATTGATCCTGCCCCCACCCCACCCTTTGGCTACATGTGTTGAAACATAGCCATTATTACTAGGCAAGCAGAAGCTAAAGTTATATCCTTTAGCACTACATGTATTTCAGCATCTAAATCAGAATGGATTCAAACAATTTTATATGCAAAGTGCCATGTAACCCATTCACAACTAGTTGTTGTACAGTCTACAGTATATTTTCTTCCTGTGGGCCAAAGGATAATAGACTCTTGATCACTTGAAACAGCTGTGCTGGGTTGACTCTCAGCGGACCCAGTGGTGGCAGAGAAACATTCTTTCTTCCTTTCTTTCTTGTCGGCATTGACATGGGATAGGCTTCCAAATTGGCTCTAGACTACATTCAGCTGGATCCATGCCAACTGTAGCTATATGCAACAGGAGTATGGAATACATTTACAACATCTCCAAAAACTGTTGCTTAGGCATCAGGGTGTGCATGTATATAAGAGAACACAAAAGGTAGAGAAAAAGGTGGTGAGATTGGCAGAGAAGGATGACAGGGAAGAAATAGAAAAGTATTAGAGAGGAAATGTTGCTGATGTCACCCTTGTCAGTTGAAATGCAGCATCCTAGGCTGAAAGAAACACAGAATCAAACACCCAGGATAATCTGTGAGTATGCAGTGCAGGGAGTGAGAATCATGTAAAATAATTACCCTGTCTTGTTACACTCTAAGTTAAATAGATGAAACATAACAGCATCACCTATTCAGACTCAGTTCCTTGTTGACACATTGTTCCTCCATCAAACTGTGATAAATGAGAAGAATTTAATAGTAGTCTTCCTCTTGTTCCAGTCTCCCTTCTCTGCCGCACTCCTTCTTCCTTATAATACCCTACTTGATGACGTGAAAATGTTCCCAAAATGAGTGCAGTTTTGAAGCCTCTATTTGTGGTTGGGGCTATAATGATAACACCTCAATAGAGAGTTTGAAATTTACTCTTTGTCACATAATTGTTATTGCTTTTGTTTGTGGAAGAAGAATGAGCACATTCTAACCAACCTTCCTTCACATACAGCAGCAGCTAGTGGAGAAGGTCTGGATAGCATTGAGAAGTTACATGGAGGAAAACAAAACTAACAGTGTTCATGTCACTCTAAACAGCAGGGGCAGCAATTGTGTTCTAGAGTACAAGTCCCTCACCCTTGCAACAACAGAGCAAGATTTCTAGGATACTGTCCTAACAAGTACAGCATGGGCCTGTTCTCCAGAGACACCACTCCAGAAGAAGGCTATGGTAGAGTCAAAAGTATAGGCATACATGCAGGAGTCCCACAAAACAAAAGAAACTGATCCCTTGTCTTGCTCAGCTGTGAGTCTGGTTGGGGAGCCAAGCAAAAACAAGTAAATGATTTATACCCAGACAAATTTTGATATAAATGTCATGATTATCTGATTCACAGTGGAATTACCGTATATACTCGAGTATAAACTGATTTTTTTAGCCCCAAAAAGGGGACTCAGATTATACTTGAATCAATGACCATGAGGGTCCCAGAACTGTGCCAGATTGAGATGTGCCAACAATTTAATTAATTGTACCATATTTTCATGTATTTTGATTATAAAAACTCACTAGCAGCTGCTGCATTTCTCACCCTCAGCTTATAGTTGGGTCGTTGGCAGTATGGTCTACTCTATTACCATAGCAGGATAAACTGGCCAGACAATACAGCTTTAATAACGTGCCATAACAAGACTTTTCATGTCTCCCTATGTGGTCACTGAAATTGAAGAAACTCAAATCCCCCAGTGCACCTTCACAGCAATTAAATGTCTATGAATTTGCATTGCCCTTATGTGTAGTCATGCCCTTAGCTGTTGGTACCTGGTGCTGAGCAACATAGATGGAGTGCAATATAAAGTATACCTATTCTGAATGTCCTACTGCACTAAATGGAATTTACTTTCAAATAAGAGCAGATGATCATAGATTGTTGTTTGTTTTCTCCCAAGAATTCTTTGGTAGCACTGAGAATCTTTTTCTTAAATTTCTGAATGCAAATATTTCTTGCATGCTATTTTTTACATGTTTCCTAGTTGTGGATTCCCCGTGCCCCCGTGGGCACGGAACGGCCCGGCAGAGGCCACTTTCGGGAGAAAGGCTCCCTGGCCCGTGGGCTCTGCGAGCACCCAAATTAAGGGGGGTGGATAAATTATAGGGTTTGATTCACCCAATTACCTGACCTGACCAACGAACCTGCTGAGAAGGCAAATACGTTACCTATTAGAGTAATCCCTCATCTCCGAGTCTCAGTCTCATCCCAGAAGCAAACAGGAGTCATGATTGCCTTAGTCTAAGCCCAAAACAATGGTGTTGTTCCAGCCAGTGTTTGCCCGCACTAATTAACTTCCCCCCGAGAGATTCCCGATTAACCTGAGTAAATAGGTGATGTGATTGACTGTTGGGTGACGGTTTTTTCTACCTTGCCTTCTGATCTATAAATGGTTATGCCTTTTCCTCAATAAACCACTGATCTTATCCTCCTCCATACTGCCTCGTATCGTTCTTTGATCAGTCTCCTCCGGGACCTACGGCCCTCAGCGGCCCCGATTCCTACACCTAGTGGTTCAGTTCTCTGAAACAAATGTGCAAATTGTGATGTAACATTCCAATTTCATTTTGAAGACCTGTTATGTTAATGATAGGATTGCTTTGTTGAATGTGTAAATCTTGATTCAATTTTTTAAAATAATAATAATAATAATAATAATAATAATAATAATAATAATAATAATAATAATAATAATAATAATAATAATAATAATAATAATAATAATAATAATAATAATAATAATAATAATAATAATAATAATAATAATAATAAATAGCTGTCCTGATGAAGTGGTACAAAATGTTTTATCTTGCTGAGATGACAATGGGAACGTAGCAGCTGTGATCCAAACACCACGCTGGATGAACAGCAAATCCTACAGTGCAGAATTGTTCCTGTAAATGTTAAGTGATTTGAAAAGACCTGACAGGCGAGAATAGCAAGCCCTGAAGTCATGTAAAATGCAGGAGAAATACCATTTTAAGGATGCTTCTTGATGGTTTTAGAAACAGAAGAAAAGCAAGCCTACTAATAAAAAATCTAGCATTAATTATTTCCCAGTTTTTAAAATGTGTAATTCAAGAGTTCAAACATGGCTTTATTTGTTAGTATTCGTAACCTGTTGGATAAAAAGCATTCACTTTATACCAACTTGCAGTTGTTGGGTATAGGAGGGAATCTATTTTTAATTCCACCAGAGTAATCCACAATAATTTGGTCGGCACATCCTTCTAGAAAAATGAACTCTTTTTCTCCATGCACAAAATACATGCTAACAGCATGTCTCTTAATCTTTCAGAGGGACATATAACAGACCACTTGAAATATCTGCACTGGGCAACACTGTGCAGCTACAATGGTTGCAGAGAAGAATAATTTCTTTTCTTTGAATAGGCCTTTAAATGAGTGTTATCTGTTTTGACCAATTAATTAATTAATTTAGTCTACTGCCCATCTGGGATTCTTTCCCACTCTGGACAGTTTACCTCATTTAAATCACAAATCATCCTAATTCTTCCCAAAAGGTTTCAAAACGTAACTTGGCATCTACAGGGTGAAACAACCAGATAATTAAATAAGCAATCAAACTATAAAAAAGTAAAGTACAATAGCGTATCCGGTAAATAAATAAATGCCCCAACATTAATATAATAAACTAATGTAGTTAGTTGGCTGAAGGGAGAACATTCTTAAATGCCTTCTTAAAGAGCCTCATTTTAAGATGTATAGTAAAACCCCTACTTACGCAAAAAGTCCGTTCCGTAGGCTTTTTGCTCAAATCGTTTTTTTATGTAACTCAAAGCAAACCCATAGGAAAAATGAAATTTTAATGTAACTTGAAGCAAACCCATAGGAAATCATGTTATGTAAATTTACGTAAATTGGGACATGGTTTTAGCACAAAATCATTACGTAAGTTGAATTTTATGTAATTTGTAAGTCGGGGTTTTACTGTATCTTAAATACATCAAGGTACAGTGGGACCTCGGTTAACATAATGCATTCTCCGGGATGTTTCCTACAGTGAAAATTACTTTAACTGAATTTCCCATAGGAATGCATTGAAAACCAAAATACTTTAACTGAAACACAGTTTCCCATAGGAATGCATTGAAAACCAATTAATCCATTCCAGGGAAAAATCCGTAAACCGAGCCACTGTTTTCTATGGATTTCCTTTTGTTGTGTGATTTTTATGTTAACCAAGCCATTTGTTAACCGAGGTTTCACTGTAATGGGCTTGGCACAGCTCCACTGTCAAGGTGTTCCACCATATAGGTGTTGCCACCAAGAAGGCCCTATTCCTCATTAGAGTCTTCCTAGCTTCTCTCAGTGCTGACACTTGAATCTGTGCCATTTGGGAAGATCAGGTGATGTGGGCTGGTTAGCAGTTTGAGACCCGAGTGCTGTGCAACAGAGTGAGCTCTCGTCATCTGTCCCAGCTCCTGCCAACCTAGCAGTTTGAAAACAAGAAATTGCAAGTAGATAAATAGGTACCATTTCAGCTGGAAAGATAACAACATTCTGTGTGCTGCAGTGTCTAGTCATGCCTGCCACATGACCATAGAAACATCTGTAGACACAGACAGTGCTGGCTCAGCATCTTAACTACTAAGCCACTAAGTGGAAACTCACCTATGCCTATAAAGAGAAGAAGCCTAGTTAAGCAACCCACAGACAAAGAACCTGGAAAATGTCACCCATAGTTTTGGAACAGTATGTCATCAACAACAGGTACTATTTTAACTGCATTTTTCAACATCAATTATTAGCCACCATGAGCATTCATGAGGGAAACAAGGATATAAATTGAATAAATCATAGTCACAGAAAAATAGAGCCAAGAGAGTGGTGTTGGAAAGGAAACACATCATGGGAAAGTTAAGGGCATATTTAATTTGCTATCATTACAAACAAAGCTGGGGAGGGAACACAGTTCTGGCTTGCTTCTGTTCAATGTGTTTTTGTGACTATGCTGTCCTATGATATCCTAACATTATGGACACTGTTTGCCATTTCTAGTTCCAAACTGTTAACTGCCAGTATTCCCTATTTTCCCAAATAGCTTTTGTAATTTGGGAATGAGCAATATTGTAGGTTTTGGATGCTCCCTTGTAGTTCATGTTATCTTGTCTGTAATTACCCACATCATAATAAATTCATGGTGCAGTTCCATGAGTGTCATTGTAATTTAGCATTAGTTAAGTGCTGGTTAATGAACTGTTGTTGCTCTGCACTTAATTTATGTACATTTTAAGTGGTCTGTGCATGAATAAGTCTGAGGCTAATTCTGAACAGTGTTCAGTGCTGATTTGAGCTCAACAGAATATATATATATATATATATATATATATATATATATATATATATATATATATATATATATATATATATATATATATATATATATATATATATATATATATATATATATATATATATATATATATATATATATATATATATATATATATATATATAAGTTATAAACACCAGAAGATTCCTCTGTAGCTTGGACTTCAGTTGATTTATTGATGTTTTATAATATTATGAAAAAAGGAAAAAGGAAAGGATCCTTCCAAATCAGGTGGTTATCGTCGTCATCATTGATGTCGTCGTCATCTAGTTGCCTGTATTCTACTTTTCTACTAATAGTGCCTAAAGCATCTCACAACATAACAAATAACAATTCATTAACATTGCAAACAAATGGAAACAATACATAAATATGCAACAAAAATGATATAATCTATATCTATAAAGCAGACATGCCCCGTTGTGGGTCCTGAATACAAATCCACACCTCTGTAGTGTCTGTGACCAAACTGTGCACACACTTACCTGGCACATCAGAGAAGGTCAACGTCGGAGTCCGGACCGCAATGGGGGCCCCTGTGCCCCATAAAAAACAAAAAACAAAAATGGCTTAAATTCCCAGAAGCCCAAGTCAACACATATGCTGATCTGGGAATTGAAGTTCAAGAACATCTGGATCGCCAAGGTTGGCCATCACTGAGATAGCTTGTTAGCCCTGGTCAAGCTGCACAGTTCTACCAGAAGAAGGAAGTGGGAAGTAGAGATGAGTGGGAAAAGAATGGTATTCAGATGACATTTATTTTGGGTTCTCTTGGAGGCAGGAAAGGCTTCTAATGCCTTTCAGGGCCTTTTGGGTATCAGGTTTTGGTTGTTTTTTGTTTTTTGTTTTTGGTAAACTGACAAAACCTGAATCCTTTGGGTTCTTTCATTTTAGTTTTCCTCATTCACATCTCACAGCAAAACCCTCAAAACTACTCCACAAAAGCAGGAGCTGGACCTGTGGAATGGTTGTGGCAATGCAACAGACAATCTAATCCACGGTTTCCCAACCTTGGGGCCCCAGATGTTCTTGGACTTCAGTTCCCAGAAGCCAAGGATGGAAATATCAATAGATAGGGAAAATTCAACTATTAATGGACTCGATTTACAGGATGTGAAGAAAAATCACATATTATGCAAATTAGGCCACCAGAATAATGGCAACCCTACTGCAGAGAGACAACAACATAAGCAGAATAGGTCATATGGAATGGGCTCTTTGCTAAACTATAGGAGAAAAGACTGCAGTGACTGAAAAGCCACAGATTGCTACCTCAGGCTGTGCTTTCAACCACACCACAGATTGACTGACCTATTAGTTAAATGGTAAAGGCACCCTGGGTACGGAGCTACCATCTGGATTGCTGCAACCCACTTGCAAGCAGATGGGGAGAAAATAAATTGCTGTTACTATTCTAACTAGAACAGCAAATACATGGTTGACATTATACATGGCTGGTTATGTGAGTGATATGGTCAGCCACCAAAGAAGCATGGATTTCTCGATTTTTATGGACAGTGATTCAGATCAAGTGGAGGGGAGAACCCTCACGAATTATGAATTCAGCACTTGCTTGGCTCAGATTTTACACTACTTTTGGGGGACACCATTTCTTGGGGGATTCGTCTGCCATTTAACTCTTTAAAATCCAAGCTAGGCAACAACTGACAATTGCTCTGGACATCGTATTGTTTAAACTCTGGACAGGCTTCAAAGGTAGTCCTACATTGCACATTAGAAAAATATAATCTGGAACTGACTGGATGCTTACAATCAGAAATAGCCTCTCCTATAAAAGGACACAGGTAGCATACTAAAACATACAGATAGAGAAAGAGAGAGAGAGGAGAACAGGAATATTAATGGCTCCTTCTCAAGCCTCTCCCATAAAAGGACACAGGTAGCATACTAAAACATACAGAGAGAGAAAGAGAGAGAGGGAGAGAAGAACAGGAATATTAATGGCTCCTTCTCAAGCTGGGACGTGGTAATGTGGAGTACTACAAGGCTCAGTCCTGAGTCCTGTGCTCTTGGATGAGGAAGTGGAGAGAATTCTCATCAAATCTGCAGATGACACAAAACAGGGTGGAATGTTTAATACCTTATAGGACAGAAGCAGAATTCAAAAAGATCTTGATAGGCTAGAACACTGGGCTGAAACCAACAGAATGAAATTTAAATGAGATAAGTGCAAAGTTTTACACCTAGAGAACAAAAACCAGATGCACAGTTACAAGATGGAGGATACGTGGCTCAGTAATGCTACAATCGAGAAGGATCTTGGAATTGTTGTAGATCACAGGCTAGACAGTTTGATGTGGCTGTAAAATAGGCCAGCACTGTTTTAATTAATAGAAGTATAGTCTCCAAAACCTGTGAGGTACTATTCCCCCTCTATTCAGCACTAGTTTATTTATTTATTTATTTATTTATTTACTTACTTACTTACTTACTTACTTACTTACTTACTTACTTACTTACTTACTTACTTACTTACTTATTTATTTATTTATTTATTTATTTATTTATTTATTTATTTATTTATTTATTTATTTATTTATTTATTTGCGCTATTTCTATTCCACCTTCCTTGCTTAAAAAAGCAACCCAAGGCAGTTTACAAAGGTAAAAAAAATCACATAAAACATCACAAATAAACAGTTGTATAAAACTTCAAATAAAATCAGAATATCTAAAAGTAGCCTATTAAAATCTCATACAATTATCTGATTAAAACTATCTTTACCCTCCCTGCACTCATGTTAAAGAGCTGACATTGCCCGAATCTCTCTACATGGGCTAGACAAGCCAGCGGGAGTGGGAAGATGCACTATTCATGCCCCACACCTGCTGACATAGCCATGTCTTTAGTGCCCTTCTAAAGGGGAGCAGCTCGGTCTGGAGGCATAAATCCAATGGCATGAGGTTCCAAAGGGCTGGGGCAGACATCAAGAAGGCTCTTCTCCTGGTCCCAGATAGATGTACTTCTTTCATTGGTAGGACCACCACAGAGCTTCTCCGGTCTGCCCTCCTAGGATGGGCTGAGATGTGTTAGACCACATCTAGAGTACTGTGTCCAATTCTGGACACTGCACTTTAAGAAAGATGCAAACAAATTAGAGTAGGTACAGAGAAGGGCAACAAGGATGATCAGAGGAATGGAAACCAAGCCATATGATGAAAGACTGAAGGAACTGGGCATATTTAGGCTTGAGAAAAGGAGACTGGGAAGAGATATGATAGCACTCTTCAAATACCTGAAAGATAATCATAAAGAGGAAGGGAAGGATTTTTTCTCCATCATCTCAGAGTGCAAGACGCATAATTGATTCCTTGATTGACTGGGCTATCAAGGGATGAGTTCCTGCTGGTCGCAACTCACTTTCCATAGGTCATAATCCCCTACAAAAATGTTGTACATAAGTGCTTAGAGTACCAGAACCAGTATCTCATCAGCTTTTTAACCGTCATCTTCATGCTAAGCCAACCTTAGAGAGTAGTACTAGAATTTTTTTGCAATGAGGGCTTCTTCCTGATATCTGACAAAAAGAAAAGGAAAATGACTGAGAAGGTAATCATTCTTTAAGATGTTGGAAACTATACAGTATAAGCAATAGCACAGGAGCAATGCTAACTTGAAGATTCAGCCCATTGTGTGCCGGAAATCATTCCAAACTTTCACTAACTGGAAAAGAGCCAAACAATTAGTTCATTCAAAATTATCTCAAGCTTAGCTGTTCCTTACAGCTGTTCCTTGCCTGCTTGTAACAGGTCAGACACTAATGGCCCCAATAGTAGAGGCAGGAAATTCAAGTGTGGTAGTTTAAAAAATCTTGGTGGGCTATGGAGGATGACAAAGGAGCCTGGTGTACAGTGGTCCGTGGGTTGCAAAGAGTCAGACTCAGCTGTGCAACTGAACAACAAAAGTTTTAAAAAGAAGGTAAGTAAAGATGGCTATGTGGCTGGGAGGACTGAAATACCTGTACTTACAAAAGCATCCTCTTCTTCCAGAGGCAAACCCAGTGGTGGGCATCAGCAGGTTTGCACCAGTACGCGTGTACTGGTAGTAAAAATGGCTGGCCCCGCCCACCTCCTCCTGGCTCCATTACTCCCTTCATCAAAGGCTTTTCCTGGACTCCGTTTCACCCCAAAGCGCATCCCCAGCCACTCCAGAGTGGTTGGGGAGGCACTTCAGGGAGAAATACAGCCCTGGAAAAGCCTTGGACAAGGGTGAAATGGCTTCAGAGGTTCACTATAGAGTGATGAAAATAGGCTTCTATTTTCATAGCTCTATAGCGAAGAGCAGTCACATGGCCAACAGACCATGCCCACCCAATCACATGGCCATGCCCACAGTGTGGTAGGAAATTTTTTGGTGCCCACCACTGGGCAACTCCTCCCCGCCCCCCCAAAAAAAATGAGCAGCTGATTCTGGGTGCTAAGTGGGACTGTCACCTCTTTGACCAGACTTTGTATGCTAGTTGGGGAGGGTGAAGCAAAGACCAAGATGCAGGCAGGAGGAGCATTCCTGCAGTGCTAGAGGGATGGTAGATTTGGCTGCCTCACATTTTCCTGCACCAAGGTGAACATGAGCAGAGAGTTTTCATGCCTTCCAAAGCTCTGAGGACTTGACACAAAGAAACTTAATTGAGGGTGGGGGGGAATCTTGAAGTGGAAAGTGATAATGTAAAATTATCAATGGATATTGTTTCTAGTGTCATGTTGAAAGAGAGTGTTAAAATATTAATGGAAGTAATAATATCATTTTGAATTAAACAGCCAATTTCTTATATGGAGTAAACAGAAAGAGCCTCCTCGAAGATTGTGGCATTTTTGAACCACAATTGGACGTACCCTGGGCAATGGCCACCTTGTGCCAGCTAATCTTCCTCACACTCGGTCAGGTGAAAGGAACAACAGAATTGACTCACCAAAAGGTGGCTTCATTTTGGCACACTAAACGAAGTCCAGCCATGGGACCCATCAGAAGTTCAAATAGATCCCTGATGGTGAACCTTTTAGAGACCGAGTGACCAAACTGCAACCCAAAACGTATTTATTTATCGCAAAGTGCCAACACAGCAACAAGGGAGGAAAGAAATACTCCCATTGGGCTGCTGGGCAGAGGGGCAGGGTGAACTCTCTGCTGGGGTGATTGCACAGGTGCCCACAGAAATGGCTCTGAGTGTCACCTCTGGCACGCATGCCATAGGTTCGCCACTACTGAAATAGATGCAGGAAAGAAATTATACCTTTTGGAAGTTTTGCATCTGGCCTAGACATGGAAGAAGAACTTCTTATATCTAGATTTGCTGTTCTAACATTATTTTGTGTGTTTAATTGTGATTAGCCTAAGAGAAATAACATTGCCCCATTCCTGATTAGATGGTAGTTAAGTGTCTGCTTCTCCTCTGGGTGGTGCAAGAATGCCCAGCTGAATGGAAAAGGTAATGAGCAATGAAGCAGCTGTTAAATTCAGCATGAAAAATGCTCCAAGCAGTGAAAGGGCTAATCAGTTTGATGGAAATCACTTCCTGGCAAGGCAAGGATTCCTGTGACAATAATTAAGAATCAAGTTTCCACCAAAGGGCTTCTGAGCAGAAGGGGTGGCAAATCAATAGACAGCAGTTTTATCACAGAATTGGAATTAATTATTCTGTGTTCTACATACTTCCTTACACTAAATGCCCCCATTAACCCTTGATTCCTAAGGAGGCCATTAAAACAGGGTTCACCCAATTGGCTGATGGAGCTATGGATCAGGAGATCCCTGGGTCAAATCTTGCCCTGCCTTAATAATATTAGCTTGATTTACAGGGCTGTTGGAAAGATTATGGCAGCTAATTAATTGTAGTGTTGTATATCCCAGATTGTCAGAGACAAATGCTTAAAGCTTTATTCAAGGCACTCATTAAAGTATTAAAATGAAAACTAATGCAATCACTCTGCCATCAACCCTAATCATTCCCCTCCAGTTCCTTTACCTTATAGCTCCTTTTCATGCCAGCAGCTATTACTCCCAACATGCAATTCACTTACTAGGTCACCCTTGCTCGAAAGCCAGTCTTGTCCAGCTCTAGGGTACAGTGCTCAACTCTGTTTATAGCCAAAGAACCAGTGCTGTCTGTATCTCCAGACATCTCCATGGACGGTTGGCAGGCATGCCTCAACCGGAGTGCATGGAACACTGTTTACCTTACCACCAAAGTGGTCCCTATTTATCTACTTGCAATTTCTTGCTTTCAAACTGCTAGGGTGGCAGGAGCTGAGATAACTCAGAATTGACTTGATTGCAAACAATTATTATTGCTCTGTTTAAAAAAAAATAGCATAGGAAATTCAACACAAAATACACAATCAACCATTTTGTTAGTTCATGGGCAAGACTAAACTGTAAAATTTTGATTCCAGATTTCTTTGGAGAAAAAGAATATCTTTACCTGGCATTAAGAATTAGAAGCAAGGGCAGTGGGTGAGCCATTTAGGGACAAAATTGACATAACCAAGCTGGTTCTCTCTAAAGTTGTAGAGTCTCAGACTGAAGTTTAAGGGGATTGTTGTGCTTGTTGCTGTGCTTTTCTGGGTCTCCAAGCACATAGACAAATGTGAAGATGAGCAAAGCTGGAAGGGCTTAATTTTTATGTGTGAGATGCTTTGAAATCCCAGGCATCCATCTTTACTCACCGACAGCTGGTGCCAGAGCTCACTAGTTCATGAGGGAAATATTAAAGTACTAGCTTGGTACCCAACTTCACCTGGGGTTGTTTGTTGGTGGGCAAGCGGAGGTGGTTGTGGGTTCCTTCCCACAGCTACCCGGCCAAGCGGGGCCTGGGTCCCCCATGGGCCTGGGCAGCTAAGCTCCCCCCGCGGCGTCCTGTGCCCGGCGCATGGGCCACCCCTCCGCTGCCTTTGTTCCCGTGGCTTACCATGGCAGTCAGGGTCTGTCTCCCCCGTCGATCCGGCCATCCATGTGCCATCCCGTGGCTGGCGTGCGGCCCGCTCCACTCCTGTCTCATCATTTGTGGCCGTGCAGTGGTGGCGGTGGTGTAGCAAGTACACCTGGCAGGCCTGCAGTCTGGTCTCCCACCGAGACATCATACGGCCAGCACTGGGCTTGCTGCACTGCTGCCGTTTCTTTCCCCGCTTACACGGGGTGTAACCATGATCCAAGATTTAACATCGTTATCATAGCAGTCTTGTTTTGACCACAGTGGGGGGCCCTGTGTTCTCAATGGGTAAAAGTACATGAAAGGGCTCCATAAAGACCAATATGATAACACATTGTGATGAAGTTTAACTCAACACCCAAAGATTTATTAGCTGACCAAATAAGGACAAATAAGGAGGGTTATTATCAACACTTTCTTTAATCTTTCTTTCAGGTCCAGAGGAATCAGTCCCTGGGTCATTTCTTTTCAAAAGTAGTTAGGTTATTCTCCTTGTTTCCCTTATTGTCTTGGTATAAGTATTCAGAACAGGCTCTCAAAGCCACCAGTCTTTCAACTTGAGTTGAGTTCCTCTTCTGGGTATAAAAAGCTTGTTCAAACTGTTAAGAATGCTGGAATTTGTGCTGCCAATGGTGGCAATGTTGGGTAGGAATAGTACCTTCAAGTATTGGCCCAGCTTGTGGTTCTCAGTCTAAAACCAGCTGTATAGCTTTGCCTCATACTCTGCCAGGTCTCCATGGTTCAGGTACCTGCTTTATGTAAGGACTGGCAAAATTGACTTCCAGTTTTAGAGAGTTAACTTTAAAGCCAGGGTAGCAGATCAGCCATTTTAGGAATAAAATTGACATAAACAAGAAGGTTCTCTCTATAGTTCTCAAGTCTCAGGCTGAATTTTAAGATAATTACTGTGATTTTCTGGGTCTCCAGGCAGAAACGCAAATGTCACGATGAGCAAAGCATGGCACCCCTGACTGGTCAGTTCCTGCTTTTATATCATCATCCTCAAACAACATTTCCCACAGCTTCTCGGTGGTTCTTCCCTCCTGAGCTTGCTTCTGCTCAGAGTCTCAAGAATCCTCTCCTGTCCCTGCATAAGCCCCCATTGCTGTGGATAGGCTTAACCTATCCTGGATAGGGCACCATAAGTTCAGGCCATGACACTTCTCCTGTTTGCTCCATTTGCGCCTCCTCTCCCTCCGCATCCTTGGGCTATAGGGAGAGCAAAGGTGTGGAGGTCAGTCTGAGCTCCATCTTGCCTATATTCCTCTTATAGCCATTCAGAACTGAAACAACAAGTTCAAAGAGTGGCACAATTTTCATTTTAGAACTTTCAAAGAATTTGGCAAACCTAAGTTCACAGCTCTTGAACAAACAAACAAACAAATATAGTAACTGGTGCATAACTCCTACAGCAAGTGGTACCCAAACTTTTAGGGCTACCAGCCCATCACATGGTTGAGTGTGCCAGTCATGTGATTCTTCCCACCGGAAGCGGAAGTAAAATGTGCATGCATGTGCACATAACATGCATGTGTGTGCACATAATGCTGCTGTAAATGACCCATGGCTGTCGTAAATGCATTTATGACCGCTGCGGGTTATTTATGATAGCTTTATGTGCATGCATGGGTGCGGCATGGGCCAGATGATTTGGCGCCATGGGCCAGATCCAGCCCATGGGCTGTAGTTTGGACACCCCTGTCCTACAGACACACTGAAAATAATTGTCATAGCAGGCTAGGTGGCAAGACTGAAATAATTTCTTTTCATGCAATATATTACAACATGTTCTACATCTGAGTCCAGTCCAACTGAGATGCATATGGGATGCGGCTTCAGGATATGCCTAGATAACAGCTATTTTGGACTTTCTGGAAAGTCTAAGCAAGTTCAGTGCTCTGCTTTGAGGCTGAGGAACCTATAAATCTTTTCATCACTAAAACTCAGTGGTAGCTCAAAATTACAGCAGTGATCCATGGTGGGTTCCATCCGCAGTTTTGGACGTGACAGGGCCACTTTAGCATTAAGATGCAGGCTGCAGATGGGTAGTTCTGAGAGATGTCCCATGGATCATTTGGGGTCATAGGTGGTCATTAAATCATTCAGTAAATAGCTAAAATATTGTTACTGATTATGTATCAGATTTCTGTGAATAGGGTTATCAAGTAAGGCAATAGCAGGGTTTGACAAGGGCATATTGACATGTTTTGGTGATATGTTTTTGTGAGAGCTAAAGGAGATAACTCACTCAGTCCTTCTAGTGACACAGAAAGAACAAAACTATCTGTTTGTGAAACAGTTGCTTGAAAGACGGAGACAATATCAATGTCCAGCTAAGAGATAAGAACAATAAGCCTTCTACAAAGATTATTTTCCTCGTTTAAATCAATAAGATTTAAATGGTGTTGAATGCTGCTTTTTCATCAATTTTGATTAATTTTAATCACCACTGGCTTTCTTTAGATTGTTAATCTTTTGGATATAACCTTTAAAACGTTTAAAATTAATTACATTTCTTGAAGCAGATTATTCCCTCCAGTACAAGAAACTCCCTGCAACTGAATTATTCTTTGTTATTGCTAGGCTTGGATGTGCGGGTTTTTTTAAAAAAACTATGTAGGATATAGTAGTTTCAGAGATGAAATAGTTCTGATTATTATTTTAATGTATATTTTGAAGAAACAATTGTAGGGGAGGAAATATGATCATATTAGATAAAGAACAGAAGCCACATGCTGGAAATTGACTGAACATATTCCTTAAAATCAATAGAGCACAATGGGAAAATAGAAATGTGATCCTAATTGGCAGAAAATTCTAATGCTAAACCAAAGGGTGAAAGTTCGTACCAATATGATCAGACAGGGTCAAGCCATTTCACAAGAGTAATGTTAATGGAAGCTGGTTGATCAACTATGCAAAACCACAGTTAATGCTAGACAATCGTTCGTAGTCTGAAACAGGTTGTTACTGTTATATTTATAGCACTGTCAAAGCACATTGATATTTTAGAAAACTCGACTCTGAAGTAAACATCTTTGTGGTATTAGGCTTCCAGCATTCAGTCAAAGAGATGCATTGCCATCTTGAAAACTTTTCAGACAGCTCCATTACTTTTGAACCAACATTCAACTATATCTACTACATTTATATTACAATTGTGGAGGAAAATTGATTATGCATTTTGTGCAGTTTTTTTAAAAAGAATTATGATAATAGCTTAAAACTTGCAAGGATGCAAACTTTCTACAGAAGAAATTTTTCATGCCACAGTGCTTCCAGGTCGAAATAAAATGGACGAACTTCATCTTTTAAAATGAAAACTCCATGCCTAGGGGAGGTGAATTGGGCCTACTGATCCCTATGGTTCACAAAATGTTATTAAACTCTCAGTTTAGTAGCCTCGGTCCAGTAGACAAGCTCAGCCCTAAATATTTCAACTTGGAATCATTTAGACATTAGATCTTATTTTTTAAAAAGGGCTAGATAAATTTTATATAGCTAATAAGTTTCAATGCAAAAGGAAAACACCAGTGAGCTCTCAAGTGTGTTATTCCAAGGTCAGCACTACACATAGGCATGCTCACTTGAACAGAGTTATTGGCACTTACCCTAGACAACTGGCAACACTCCTGTTCTCTTACAGCCCAGTCCTGAGGGGCCACTTAATTTGCGGCAGTACATGGACACTCAGAGCCATTGCAACTGAAGCATTATTGTCACCATCATCCGGGGGAAGACCTGTGTGGGGCTCTATTTGGCTTGCCATTTGAAAGTCCCTGAAGCCCTATTATTCACATCTCTTTCAATTGGCATGAGGGATACAGAATTCTTTCTGTGTAAGATGCTATCACTGTACTTGTAGAGTGATTCACAGGACTCAAGTATTAAATGAATCTATACTTTCCTTCCCCTCGTAGTTACAGATGTACAAGCCCAGAGAAACAAGAAACTTTTAAATGTCTTTAAAATCTTCTACAAATGTTCTGTCTAGAAAAAGATCCTACAAGTTCCTTTTTGAAATATCCCTTTCTTCCTCCTCCTCCTCCTTTTAGCTATCCCTTTTTTCTTTCCTTCACCACGCAATGAACCTGATGCATCTGTGGCATACCTGTCAAGTATCCTAGATTGGCCGGGATTTCCTGTAATCCAGCACCGCAAACTCTACTTTCCCGCCGCCATCCGCCACCATCCCCAATCTTGTTGTTCTGTGCAGGACAATGACAATAAAGACTTATCTATCTATCTATTTGACGGAGGGGGAAAGTAGTTACTGTGCATCCCCTTCTGCGCAGAACCCTTCTATGCATGCATAGAAGGGTTCTGCGCAGAAGGGGACTGTGCAGGTCCCGTATTCTCCAGAGCCGTGCTTGACAGGTATGATCTGTGGGAAAAGGCATATGTTAAACATTAGTGTGATTATGACTCCTTTGGAAAGTCCAAAGACAAAAGGATGTCTCCCGGTAGTCTGTAAACATAGCTTGTGTGAACAAAGAGGAGAGGGAAGGAAAGTGGCCTTGTGTATCAGGAAGTTTATATTTCAAGATGCGGTTTTATGAAGAACCTAGAAGAAAATAATAATGTGGAACAAACCACATGCAGGTCAAGTGGGCGGGGAGACAAATCTTAATTTAGTAATTTTTAAATTGTTTTTCAACAACATAAATTACCAACAAATTATCAGTTACTACTTGTGTGGGCAGTAATTTTGTAGGGCAGAACAGTCTTCAATAATAGATAACTGCTATTAATAATTTAGAAAGGCCATCTATAAAGTGATGCCGCTTGGCACCTGGGATGACTGAACTGAAGAATGATGAGACACTAAGGACGGGCCCCATTGGCTCTTGTGTTCATGTGATCAGGAAGTCCAGAGCCATTTGTGAAGACTAAACTACCCTGTCTCATGGGTAAAATAACTTTAACACTATGGCAGCAAAAGAGCCGCTCGCTCTTTCCTTACCACACTTCCACATAATGAACGGATTACCAATGCAAATATGCCTGTGCTGAAATAAAAATTCAGGTACTCAAAATACAGTAAAACCTCAACTTACAAATGCCTCGAGTTACATAAAATTCGACTTACATAATGATTTTGTGCTAAAACCATGTCCCAATTTACACGATTTCCTATGGGTTTGCTTTGAGTTACATAAAGATTCTTTTTCCTATGGGTTTGCTTCGAGTTACGTAAAAATTTGATTTAAGTAAAAGCCTACGGAATTGACTTTTCTTGTAAGTAGGGGTTTTACTGTACAATGCTGCAGTAATATAAAATAGGAACATACAGATTCTCTGTACCAGAAGTTAGATTTGGGTCTTGATCGTATTATTGTGACCATTAACTTGGTTCAAATCCTTTTGCAAGATGGAATTAGAAAATGAGTATATACTACAAATACATTTATTTGGGTGAGTAAATCACAAACTGGGCAAAATCCTACTGCTGGCAGAGTATAAATAGTGTAACTGTCGGTGGTGATTTGCTGCAAATTATAAAGTCAGTGTAGACATTATATTACACACTGAGTTGTGCAACAGGTAATATACAACAGGTAATATTTACACTGATTTCATAACATACCAATTTGTAACCAAGCTTATACCATTTATACAATACAGTAAAGACTTGCATAAAGAGCGCCTCGCTTAGAGACTAACTCGCTTAAAGAGCAGAATTTTCTCTGAATGGTCACCTTGCATTACAACTAAAACCAACCAAAACCTTGCTTAACAACTAAATCAGGGTTCACAATCCCCCCCCCCCCGAAGTCACAATTGGTCACTTACAGTGGTGTTTCACTTAAAGAGCAAACTTGCTTAAAGAGCAATCCCGTGGAATGCATTATGCTCTTTAAGCGAGCTGTACAGTACAGTAGAACCCTGCATAACAAAAAAACCTCCATTCCATGGAGCTCTTCGCTATGCGGTTTTTATCATTATGCAAAGCTAATGGGAGATGCCTCGGATAATGAACAAAAAATGTTCATTATCTGGGGTTCCCACTGACCGGGTATACCCCGTTACCAAAAAAACCCTGCATAACGGAAAAAATTTCATTATGCAGTTTATCACCATTGCCTAACGAACGCTTCGTTATGCAATTTTTTTCATTATATGAAACGTTTGTTATGCGAGGTACTACTGTACTAGCAATAGGATTTTCACCAACATATCTAGATATAGAAGCCCAGATGGGGAGATGGTGTCAGACATACATTTGAACATAGCCAGTTGAAGACTGTTAGCCATAAATATAATTTTTTTTAAAGAATTAGCGTCATAAAAATAAACTCTGACCATCAACTTAGTAGATATGGCAAAATTATGTAGGGTAATCTTTATTATCTTTATCAACGTTTGTCAGACTGAAACTTATTTTGGTGGATAGTTCAAACCACTGAATGTCCTAAAAATGTTCATAAATCCAAAGTCCTATTTCATTCAGTGCAACCTACATTTGCATATAGATGGTCAGGATTACCTGTACACCACAACTCCCTGTAAAGTTGACATGAAGCATTTTGATAACAGTATTTTGACATGAAGCGATTTATTGGAGTGAGGTCCAAAGCTAGCTGTAGATCTAGCCTGCACATAAAAACATTGTACAGTATGTGCTGTACATCAACTTCCCCCAGCCAAGGGAAAAATGTGAACAGTGAAGCTATGCAGGTCCGTGCTGGGTACCTTGTGAGAGTGCGGGACAGGGAGTGATGAGGGTGCCTATTGTGATTAAAAATGGCAAAAAATGGTGGTGGTTTTTTTTTTAATCCAAGGGCACCATTTTATGTTATAAGTAGGGGCACACTGGGACACATCCTTATTACCTTGTGGACCACTCAATAGCAAAAGCAATTGCTATTTAGGGCCAGCGGGCCTGAAGCTATGATAAATCACCTACCTGAAGTTTCTCTCCAGATAAACCCTGAAAAGTGGACCTTTTGCTGTCATGTCAGCAAGATGACCACATGAGACCTAAGATAAAGATGGAAAGGTGTACAACAAGAAAGATATCTAGAGTAGGAAAATACTAACTGAAAGATAGAGATTCATTGTTATTTGCAGCAATAATTTAACAGACATGACTGATTTATTACTGTGAAGCAACAAGTTTATTGCCAACTTCTGTATTGGCCAATACAGAAACCAAATACAGTAAACTACATAATTAGTAGCAGTAGTCGAAGAAGCTGCATTATGTCTGCCAAAACAAGACCAGGAGCAGATTGTGGTACTGACCATGAACTGTTAATAGAACTGCACGGCTGCAGACAGAATTGCTGCCCTTTAGGAAGGATCTTAAAACCTGGCTGGCAAGGGAGGTGTGGGGCGTTGATGGAGGCCTGACCCTGGCCTGCTGGCTTGTTTAAGAGATAATTAAATCCCTCCCTCTTTTCTACAGATGGGGTGGGTGGGATTTTTTATTTGGGGTTGGCTTTCTAAAATGATGTGGCGGTGAGGTAATTTTAGTGTTTATTAAGGGTTTTTAAAGGGTTTTTGAGGTTTTTAAAAAATGTTTTAAGATTGTGATGTGTTTTTATATTATTGTAATGCTGCCCAATATACCCCAGTTACTGGAGTGCACAAAAAAAAAAATCAGAAGACCAGTCTATGCTTTATAGACTACAGCAAAGCTTTATGGATCAAGAGAAACTATGAATTATTCTGAAAGAAATAAGTGTGTCTCAGCACTTGATTGTCCTGTTGTATAACCTGTGTTGTAGATTAGAATGAAAGTACACAATACAGTATGGAGAAACAAAGTGGTTTCCCATAGGTAAAGGTGTCAGACAAGGGTGCATTTTATTTCCTTGTCTGTTCAATCTGTATGTCAAATATATCATATGAAACGTGGGACTAGATTTAGATGACAGCAGAGTGAAATTTGGGTGTTGGTGTTGTTTTTAAATTAAGATTTGCAGAAGATACCATATTACTGTCAGGAAGCAACAATGGAGAAAATCCTGTTGTTGTAGTTATGCTGGCATAAACTAAATCAGGTTGCCAGAAATAATTAATTTGAATCAATTAAACTTCCTAGCTTCCCATTCCTAGTTCCATGGCTTCCTAGGGCTCCCTTTTGCCAAAAGCAAAATCACTGCCAGCAGCGGCAATTTTCAACATTAAGAAGACAAAATTCATGACTGCAGAAGAAACTATAAAACTTTGCTGCTGAGAATGAAGGAATTGCAGTTTTTATATTAGATACCTTAGTTCAATCATCAAACCAAATGGAGACTACAGCCAAGAAATCAGAAGATTTGAGAATTAAGAGGTCAACTATGAAGGAAAGAAAAGACAGTCAGATGTTGAATGTGTCAGTAGAGACCAAGGCCAAGTTCATCACTCATATTGGAATAACCATAAAAATGGTAAGCAAATAGACACATTATTTCTATGCTACATCAGCAGTAATGAATTTGCATTGTTCCGCATTTTATGATCATAATATACATATTAGACTTTAGATTGGGATGATTGAGGCATTTGCTTAGTTTGTTTTTCAGAGTTAACAATCCTGATTTTCATCAGTAGATTGATTCTCAAACTGGTACATATTTATTACTAGGATTTCAAACTTCTTTCAATATTGTGATGTAGTTCTTGGCAATGTAATATAAGGATACTAGCAGAGGTTGCCCGGCATTGCCGGGCTGTTTTAAATGGTGTTGGAAAGTTTTTGTTGTTGTTGTTAATGTTTGTAAAGAAGAGGTTAGTCTATAATTGAAATTTTTAAAAAATTTATTTATACAAAAAAAAATTGGTGGCCTGTTATAAACTATGATGAGTTTTGTTTGGTGTTTTGGTTTTGTGGATGAAAAAAAGAATAAAGTATGATATACTTTTTCCAAAAAAAATATTTAACCCAATATTTTTTAGTATGTATTTTTTAAATTGTTGTACCATAGGTTATAATTTTAAAAATGTGAAAGTACATGTTTTTCACAATAAATGTTTTTAAACTGTGTATTGATGTTTTTGTTTTTTATTTGAGTAAAAATTCAGCACAGGATTTTTGAATAGTTTTTATTTTATTTTATTGACATCTGTTTTTGATTTGTGTAAAATTGTGATTTTGTGTTATTTGTTTTTACTTGTTTTTTCTCTTTGGGCCTTTTGTGTGGGGCTGTTGTGTCTTTTTGAATTTCTTTTACTATTGTGGGCAGCAAGTGGTGCTGGTAGGGGTTTGTATTTGACTGTTTTTTCTCTCGTGGCCTTTGGGTGGAGCTTCTTCCAGTAAGTAGTCTCTTTCTTTATTCATTTCTTTTCCAGTCATTGTGGTGTGAGGTCGTGTGGTGGTGAGTTGGCTGTTTTTCTTTATTTGGGGTGGGGGTGGTGGTTGGATTTTGTGGTGTTTGGCTGGGTGCTGGATGTGTTTTGAAATTTTGGTTTTTGTTTACTTTGTCTTGTTTGTTGGTGTTATTTTTGTTTGTTTTTGTGTATTTTTGGATGTTTTTGATTGTTTGTTTTTGTGTTTTTTGGTGTCCTATGGGGGATCCCCTCTCTGCCATCTCCCCTGGTTCTGGAAGGCTTGGGGGGACAGACCCCTTTTGTCTCCCCAAACCTTCCAGACTCATGGGACCCAGGAGAGGGGATCGAATCCTGGCCTCCCTCTGATATTAAAAGGGAAATCTCAATTGTGGTTTCCCCTTTAATATCAGTGTGTGTGTGTGGGGGGGGTGTGATCCCCCTCTCCGCTGGCTTCCTTGGGTTTGGGAGGGTTGGGTGGAGAAAAGGGGTTTGTCTCCCCAACCCTTCTGGACCCAGGAGAGCCATCGGAGAGGCGGATCCCCCCCACTCCGTTTTTAAAGAGAAGTAACTGCTTGGTTTCTTCTCTTTAATATGGGGCGTGTGTGTGTGTGGGAAGGGGAATCCCCTCTCTGCCAGGTCCCCTGGGGTCAGGAGGGTTGGGGAGACAGACTCCTTTGGTCCCCCCAACCCTCCCAACCCCAGGGGAGCCAGTAGAGGGGGGGAGCACAACACCCCCCCAGTGATATTAAAGGGGAAACTCAGATTAGGAGCTTCAGGCGCCGTTGGGGAGGGGGGCTTTGGTTCCCGCAGCTTGGTGGACTTGCTTTCCCGGTGTTTTTGTTTTTGTTTGTTTTAATTTTTGCGCACCGGCTTCCTCAGCTCATGGCGTGCAGGACGCTGGGGCTTGTAGTTATAGGTTTGTGCTTTGTGTTTGTGATGCATTTTTTAAAAACGGTTTTCTTTGGATTGGTTGTGGTGCGTTTCCGAACATTCCTTGTGCCGCACTGTGTGAGAGCCTCTCAGCCTGATTGAACCGCAGCACGGTGCAAGGAATGTTGGGAAATGAAGTTGTTTCCCTTTTTTTGCATTTGTGGGGCTGTTGCCCCACTGCCTGTTTTTCAATCCTTTGTTGACCTGCGGACCCAGATCGGCCGTGTGCACGAAGGGTGAGTGCAGGCAAGTACGGTGAGGCATAGCAACCTATAGCAAGTTCCAACAGTTAACCCTTGGTTTTATAGGTTAAGATTATGACAGGGGTTGACAACCTAAAGCCCATGGGCCAGATCCAGCCCACAGTGCCAAATAATCCAGCCCCTGACCTCGCTCCAACCGCCACCAATGCTGCCAGAATTGTTGTTTACGCAGTCATAAATGAGTCCGTGGGTGCCATAAATGTGTTTACTATGGCCCTAAATGAGTCCATGGCCATCATAGATGTGCTTACGACAGCCACGGATGCATTTTACAGTACCAGTCCAGTCCGCTCAGCTGTCTGAGGGGGCATGGTCCAGCCTATGGCTGGAAAATGTTGAGAACCCCTGCTTTATGATAAAGTTTCTTCAGAAATGCTGTGTTGTGTTGTGTTGTGTTGTATTGTTATGTGGCATCAATTCATCTTTGACTTATAATGATCCTGTGAATAAGTGACCTCCAAAATGCCCTATCATTTCCAGCGCTGCTCAGCTGTTGAAAACTAGAGGCCATGGCCGCCTTTATTGAATCAATCAAACTCATATTTCCTCTTCTTCTTTTCTTGCTGCCTTCAAATTTCCATAGAGCTACTGTTTTTAGGAATTTCTGCAATTAAATATTTCTAATGCTGCAACCTCCAACAGCTTCCCAGTGATGAAAGAGATTTCACAGAGGCTTCAGTTGGGCATCAAAATTGTTCAATTTTCAAAAAAAAAAATCACCATGACTGACATTACATCATATGCAATGTAACTTACAAAAGAGGATCTCAACCAATAAACGTGTTGGTCTATAAGGCGCTGTGATATCTAGTATGATATAGTAGATCAGGGATTCTCAACCTATGGCCCATGGGCCAGATTCGGCCCATGATGTCATTTCATGTGCCCCACCCCCCACTGCCTTCACCACACCAGGAAGTGCCATATGGTGGAAGAAGGGCAAAATGGCCATCCGGTCCCTGAAGCTGTCTGAGGGAGAGTGATCCAGCCCCTGGCTTTAAAAGGTTGAGAACTCCTGTAGTAGATAATAGACTAGGACTCAGGAAATCTGGGTTCAGTTTTCCAGCTCTGCCATGGAAATTCGCTGAAGGGTGGAACTAGTAAAACCACTCCTTAAATACCTTGTTTACCTTGAAAACCCTATTACGATCACTACAAGTCAGTTCTTAACTACTTTAAGGAGCCACAAGTTAGTTGTTTTGGCTGTAACAGACTAGCACTGCTACATCTCTGGAAATGTATCCATGCTCTGGTTTCAAAGCACTTCAAAGCCTCTAGAAAGAAAAGGCAACAGTGAACATTAAACTATTTTCAGCACTTTAAAGGAAACTTGATTGGATGTCTTTTTAAGCTATTGCTTCTCTCAAGGGGCTATTGAAAAAGGAAAAAGAAAAAAAACACACAAAGAGAAAGTGCTTAGAGATTGCAAGTGGGAAATAGGATGCTTAGATTTCAACGTGAACCGTATCCGGTGTCTGTAATTGCTATAAATGAAGCCAATCAATAGTATGTACAAAATACCATTATAATGGTCTATTGTCTAAGCTAGCTCTAAATGATTACAGATGGTGTGTCTTCAACCAGAGTACTTTGATCAGATGGAGTATTACATAGATTTTTGTCCCTAACAAACCTTGACTCAAAATAAGGCACAAAATGGACTGGGGCAGAAGGTCGTGTTAACCTTGTGGTTTTATAGCAAAGTGCAGCTGGAGACGAAAAAGGTCCCATGTTTAGAACTTTGTTCATGGGCAGAGCCAGAGAGTCTGGCCACTATCTGTTATCCTAGCATTAGCAGCGAAAGGAAGACGCGTTAATGGGACTTAAGGGGGGGAAATAGTAACCTAATATTAATGAACTGGCTTGTCTGTCACTTCTGTGTTCATTAGTTTGATCAAACTGTCAAAACTTCTGGAGCCTGAGTAATGGAAATAAACCTTGGAGATCTCGTTTAACAACAGTCTCAAGTATATCGGTACATGCACTGTCTCAGAATTATTCATTAATGTTTCATTTCACGCGGCTGGTCCAAAAGCTGTTGTGTTGAGAATAGATAATGAGTTAGAATAAATCAAATCAAACAATTAATGCATCAAATATTTGTAAAAGAAAATACTAAGGAATTTAAAAATACTCTTGATGGATACCTGTCCTAACATGCCACCTCTCTTTCATCATCACTGCTCATTAGAGGTGCTTCCTGAGAAGGCTTTTTGCCCAGCCTCATGCGTGGAATTCCATGGGGACATTTGTATCCAGATGCTGTCATCTTGCATTTGTAACCCTCTCGTGTTTTCTCACTGCTTCTTCTATATTTTCTTACCAAAGAAAAGCCATTAAGAAGAGAAAAATGGATTTCTAGTGCTTCTTTTGCCTGGAAGCACTAAGAATTGTTTCAAACCATCCAAAGAGTTTTCCAATTATTCCTGAAGCACAGGTCAAATATATGTTACAACAAACTCATCATTGGACCTTGTGGCCTTAGTTTTTCTCATTTAAATAGCACAAGGGGTGCTGTGATACCCTTACATAAAGCCAGAAGTGATACAAATTAAAAGTGGAGTTTCCAGGTATAACTATAGTGATGGCGAACCTTGGCACTCCAGGTGTTCTTGAACTTCAATTCCCAGAAGCCCTGATCAGCAAGAGTGCTGACTTGGGCTTTTGGGAATTGAAGTTCAAGAACACCTGGAGTACCAAGGTTCACCATCACTTTTGTAGGAGCAAGACATGCAAAGCAACCACAGTTATTGAGCTACAATCTTCCCCCCAAAAGCTGAATTTAAAGTGTGACTACAATAGTAAGCTGAACTAGAGTGATTCAGCGTTCCTACAGCTTGATTCACAGTATCTTATATGGTTGCATTCAGTTTAGCTGTTCACCAGAAGACTCTGGATTCTTTCAGTATCAATGTCCACACATAGTCCAATGCAATCTGATATGGACCCACAGCCTCCACCACCTTCTTTTGCCCACCTGGAAATCTCCATGTGTCCTTTCTTTCGTTCTTTTCATTTTGTCTCTGCAAAAGTGGCCTATCACTAAACTAATATATCAATGCAGTGATAAGATGATTTAGCACTAAACTCAATCGTTTGTGGGGTTTTTTTTAATGCTTCAGGGAAGCTAGAAAGAAAGTTCATGGGGACAGGTATTCCCAGTGTCCCAAAACATCACATCACAGCTTAATAAATCACCATAACACCACAAAGAGCCACATCCCCCCACCCAACATTTTGTAGAACAAAACAAACAAATCGGGGAAATATACTTCAAATCGTTCTGTCTTTAAAACAATTTGAAGCCCCAAGTGGCAAGGGAAAAACTCTGAATTGGGATCAATAATTCAATTCAATTCAATTCAATTCAAGTTTTATTTATACCCCGCCTTTCTCTACCCAGTGGGACTCAAGGCGGCCAATAACAAAGCAAATATACACTATACAGTGTAATACAAGCAAAACAATATACAGCTTAAATTAAACAATAATGGAGAAACAGAGCAATACAAAATAATGAACACAATCAAATATAAGCAGCACATCAGCTTAATGACTGATTCTCATTGGCCTTTGATTTGTGCCAAAATATAGATCATATGTCTGTAGGTTTCTTAGATTCTGGATCTGTCAAGATAATTTCTCTATGAGGGCTTGATTGTTGCCCACAAATAGGAAAAGGAGGCCATATGAGAGGGATACTTGGATAATCTGCTCAGGGATTTTCTCTATTTCTTTAAAGACAGGTTTCAAAAAAAGGAAGACTCACTGAACAAGACCACCACATATGGATATATGTACCCAACTCCCCACAAACTCTCCAGCCTTTACACGTGTAACCAAATCTTTAAGAAAGCAAATCTGGCTGCAAAGATGCACACTTCAAAACTGTTGCTTCAAAACTGAATTCCTGAAATGGTATGGGGATGCTAGAAGAAAGGTTCTGGAAACAAGACCACTGATGACGTCTTTTGGATTATGCAATAAATCTGTTGCTCCAGGCTGACTTCAAATGCTCCTCATTATTTTTAAAGCCTCAGTTGGCTATTTGTCATAGTGCAAGACACAACCATTGTCTGCAATTTGCAATACATTTCACCCATTGTGAGGCACAACAGAGCTGGCTACCTGTGGATATACATACCCATCTCTCTACACAGCATTCTTTGAATTATAAAATTTAAACAACAATACTAGACATCTCACCATAGCAGGGAAGACTGAGGTCAGATATCTTCCTGCTCTGATGTTCAGCTGCTAATCCTGATGGAAAGCTTTGGGGCTTCTACTTTTCCTTGTCTTTAAACCTGATTTCAGCTGAGCTATCATGTAGATCTGAATTTTATTATATGTTGATTCTCTAATTTCCAAACACTCTGATGTTGTTATAGCTCAAAAAACAAACCAAGCTAAAACAGAACTAAATGAAACAAAAAGTATTCAGAAAATTGTTCTTCAGCATCCTCTGTTGAATTTTTTATGTTGAGTTAAATATCAGCAATGCACCAATCTGCAGTTCCTTGCAGACATTTTCAGAGGCTGATTTTGAGGGGAGTTTTGAATACAAAAAATGCCAAAAATTATCATCCATATTACAAGCTAGATTCTCCTGCCAAACAGTTCCCACATCTGAGATTTTACTGAGATGTTGTTGTTGCTGTTGCGCTGGTGGTGGTGTGCCATTAGATTTTATTTGATTGGATTTTAATAATGCTATATAGCATGATTTGTTGGGGGGTTTTTTTGAAAGATAATTTAAGTTTGAGTGATAATTTTGGTAAATCAGGATTTTCCAAGATATTGGTTTAATTTCAACTTCTGATCATGTCATTTGTATTAGGATTTTAGATGTATACTAGGCTTTGAAGAAATTGGCAGTAATTAGATTTGAAAGTATTCCCCCCCCTTCAAATTCTGAATAGCGAAAATAGTTTTGTGCTTTTTCCTTTAATTGATAAGTCAATAACTTTGAGTATTTCTTATTACATTCATAACATTTCTGTCTGCAAATTGCATTTCCAATCGCTTCAGCTCATTATGCTTTAAATTTATTCCTTTAAGTTCAGCACAGAAAAACACAGAGAAAACAGCTCAGCAGTTCTGTAACCCTGATTTTTGATGACTATTTTCTGACTTAACTGATAGTCTCCAATTTTCTTTCATATTGCACTCGAAGCCACGTTTCTAGTATCCTGGAGTAAAGGTTGCCCAGGATGCTGAGAAGGGAGATCTCACGGTGATTTTGGCACTCTCTATTTTCGCCATTCTTAAAAATAGGCCCACTACCCTGACCTGACCTGACCTCCTCCTCCTCCTCCTCTCGCCCCACTCCGGACGTGACTCCAACATCTTTGCTGCTGGGTCCGGGCGCCCGGAGTGGGGTGAGGCTGAGCCAGCAGTTACTCTGCTGCAGTTACTCTTTAAAGGAAAATTAGAGCATATGTAATGCTAACTAATGGTCTGATGAAATGGACTCGATCCACAAAAGCTCACATTAAAATACAGCAGTTTAACCACGCCCATCCAGTCACCTGGCCATGCCCACAGAGTTGGCCACACCCACAAAGCTGGCCATGCCTACAGAATTGGCCACACCCACAGTGTGGTAGTAAAAAAATTTGAAGCCCACCACTGATCTCATCATGTCTTGAAGTAGGTGTTCAACTGGGTCCCGTGGAAGGAATTGTGGAGGGTGCTAGAGGTGAGGGCAGTCAAGAACTCCTTGATACAGGCTGTACAAAGTTTTTATAGAACCTGCAGAAATTATGTGTGAACAGCAGGGGGGAAAGTCCAGTGAGTTTACTACCAATGCTGGAGTAAAACAAGGAGACAGTCTCTCACCCTCCTGCTTTATCTTGCTCATTGATGATGTCATGAAAAGCACAATGTGAAGTGCTAAGAAAATGACCCTGGGATGTTGGAAGTTGAAGCCTGTCCAGATGTCATGAGACAGCCTTCGCTGATGATATAGCTCTCATTGCTAGGACCAGTTCCCTACTCCAATTCAATCTAAACCTGTGGAACTGGGAGATGGAGAAAAGAGGGATGTCCATTAATGTGGTGAAGACAAAGACCATGCTGATTTCCAGGAGCAAGAAGCAGCATACCATCTGGCTGAAGAGGCAAGTCCTAGAGCAGGTACTTCAAGTAACTTGGTGCCATAGTTAATTAAAGAGGACAAATGTCCTGAGATCAGTCAGAGCTGGCAAGCTCTTATACCCAATCAGTTGGGGATTCCTCAGCAAGGACAAAGTCGGCAAGGCCACTAAGATGTCAGTCTACAAATTGACCTTTGTTCCTATGCTCATGCATAGCAGTGAGTCATGGTCGCTCACCTCCAGGCATTACAGCCAACTGCAAGCACTGGAGATGATTTTTTGCAGAAGGTCAAGAAGAAGACCAGGTGTGACCATCAGACAGAACCTTAACTTTCAACCACTGAGAAGTACAATCAAGGTACACCTGATTGTAGTTCAAAAATAACACAATCTTAGAGGAGGCTCTTTCTGTATACCCGTACCATGAAGGCTGTCCTGAAAATATAGTGCAGTGGCCATTAATCTGTCTTTCACATCACAGCATGACACCCGTACCAATGATCCAGTTCTGCGAGTCACTTTCTGGTCCTGAACCCTTTTGGCACACAAAGTCCTCCTCAGCCCCAGGTCAGTATTGATGAAGCTGCTGGCCTTCATCAAGATGGATTCAAGTGGGATTTAATCCATTTGGGGGGGACTATCACCCTTCCCTGTGGATTTCAACACCCAAGGCCATTAGTCCTCAGGGTTGTCAGGTTAGTTAACCGCTGCCTGACCCTCTGCATTGAGTCACTGGTAGTATGGTCTACTCTATTACCATAGCAGGATAACCTGGGCAGAGAGTCTTATTCATCTTATTATTCATCTTATTGTTCCATAAGATAAATAGATAACTTTATCTCACAGGAGGGATAGACAAACAGATCCTGTTATGTATTGATATATTTACACTTTCACATCTGTGTGTTTATAAATAAAACCCTGAATGTAATGAAAAAATATTTACTTAAATAGAGAGATAGCCTTTGCAACACAAAGAAAAAAGCAATATTTCTAACTTCTGGGACAATATTAAATCATACCTGTCAACCGCGGCTCCGGACAATCCGGGACCTGCGCACAACAGTTCTGTGCAAGTCGCGTTCTACGCATGCGTAGAAGGCTTTTATGCTTGCGTAGAACCCTTTTACGCTTGCGTAGCCTTCTTTAGAAGGGTTCTACGCAAGCGCAAAAGGGTTCTACGCAAGCATAAAAGCCTTCTACGCATGTGTAGAACACAACTTGCGCAGAAGGGATGGGCAGTACCTCTTCCCCCCCCCCCCCCCCGCTGCCAATTCCGGGGTTTTGGCAGCTGCGGGCGGGAATTGGCGCAAATCGGTGCCGAAAATCGGGAAATCCCGGCCAATCCGGGAAGGTTGACAGGTATGCATTAAATAACATGCGCTTCTGCTAGCTTCTTTGTTAAGCTGACACAAATGAAGGTTCTTTGGCATAACAATAGCCATTCCACCTTCCTGTACTAAATACATGCAAAAATCAAATCACATTTACTACCTGCTGTGATCAAACATGCAAAGCTCAAAGGCTTTAAAACTGCTCCTTTTCTAAACATACATTACTGTTTCAGTCTACTGGTGTTCAAGAAAGTGCTGTAGGATATTTTTCTGCTGAGAAGGAAGAAAGGAAGAACAACCAATTATAAGCCATGTTGCATTTACATGAAAGACCCTTTCTGTTGTATTCTTCAGCCTCTTGTTTGGGCTGTCAGCAGCAATTTGATAAAGCACATTCCTGTCCCTGACCTGTTTTTTCAGTGGTAACCTATGTTGTGTATCAGAGAAACCAATGACAGGATATTATACACTCTTCTGAACCTCTTGCGTCTTGAACTTAGAGTTTAAAACTCATAGTTGTTGGATAATTTAGCTAATGCTGCTTCTGTTAGGAAACAACACTTGGTTACTTTAATATCACTTTCTCCTCCCCCACCACACACTTCAGAGGCCAAAGCTCATGACAACTGTTTTGTGGTGAATGGTCAATTGTTACAAAATTCTAATTGGTTCTGGGTCAATCCCTTTGAAATGACTGCACTGCTCCAGTAATTTTTTCAATTAATTCCTAACAACTGACAAAACTCTGGTTCTTGTCAAAAAATCATTGTGCTTTTTAAAGCTAAGTATCAATAACTTAATAATGATTAAGATTGAATTGAATTACCAGAAGGCAGTCCTATTTCAACACTGCCAGGGATTCTACTAGCATAAAAAAGCTAAGCATTTCCATCCACATCATACTGATATATTTATGTTCAGGTTTTGGAGAACCATTGCATGAAGTTTGATTTCAGGAAATATATAATTATTATGCCTCTGTAGAAAGTAGGAGTTTTATATGTATAATTGAGATTTTCATTGCCGCAAGCTCCCAAGTGTAGTATAGTAGGTAGAGCAGTGGTTCCCAAAGTGGGACACACGCCCCACAGGGGGACTTCAGTTCCCAGAAGCCTAAGTCAATACATTGGCTAATCAGTGGTTTGGGGGATTGATTTAGGCTTCTGGGAATTAAAGTCCAGACACCAAAGGTTGGGAAACACTGAGTTAGAGTAGCAGGATCAGCCAAGGAAGTACACTGGGGAATGAGTGGAATTATTAAAACCACATCTTAAATATCTCTTATCTTGGAAGTTGTTTCAGTTCCATCATGATGGTACATAACAACAGCTTTATAGTTAGAGATTTCTCAGACCAACTGAAGTCTGTCAAGATATTCTCACCACAATAGCCTGGTTATATTACCTTTCCTTAGTCTATTGTAGGGACTGCAGTGGCTCAAGTAGCTAAGATGCTGACTGGGAAGCGTAAGGTCAGCAGTTCGATTCCCGAGTACTACAGGATGGAATGAGCTCCCATCTTTGTCCCAGCACCTGCCAACCTAGGAGTTCAAAAGCAAGAATTTGCGTGTAGATAAATAGGGACCACTTCGGTAGGAAGGTAACAGTGTTCGGTGCGCTCCAGTGTCTAGTCATGCCTGCCACATGACCATGGAAACGTCGGCTTGGAAACAGAGATGAGCACTGCACCCTAAAGTCAGATACGACTGGCTTTTGAGCAAAGGAAACCTTTACCTAGTCTATTTTGTAAATTAAGTGAATTATAAATTTGGTGGCTTTATGTCAATATAGCAATTGATGAATAATCTTTGCCAGTCATTTGTCCATCTTGAGTATGTCCTCCTCCTCAACGGGCCCCCGGTGAGGATGAGTTGCAAAGTGGCTTGGGCAGCAGAGCATCCTAAATTCTGTACTTCTTGAAGTATGACACATATTGGATACAGTGCTCAATCCCACAATTCAAGATAAATGAACTAGATGGCATTGGTGAAATAATTTAACTCAAATAATTTAAGCAACAATTCATGATTCATTGATGACTTTCACCTTTCCATGCATAAGTCGGATGCAGCTCCTAACATATATATATATTGAAAGTAATAAATTAAATTTCTCTTCTGTCTCTTGTACGAGGAAGAGCGATGTAGTAGAGCCAGGATTTAAAAAGTTAGAAATCCAGTGCTGCAGTTTTTAAGGGGGGGGGGTGCTGGAGCTTCCTCAGAACCACATATTGTTGCAAACTACCCCTGTTGTAATGCAAAGCACCTAGTGCAGTGGTGGAGAACCTATGGCACATGTGCCGGAGGGGGCACTTCAGAGCCCTCTCTGTGGGTACGCGACTGTCATCCCAGCACAGAGTTTATTACTAGAAAGCCAAAGGGATGCAGGGCTCCCCATCTCCATGCGCACCTGAGGACATTTCTCACATCACCAGACCCTCTGCCCAGCAGCCTAATAGGAGTGGTTCCTCCCTCCCCTGTCTGGGGTAAGGCAGGTAGCTCACATGCGACATGAGGGTGCAGTGTGGATGGCAGCCTGTTGAGAATGTAGCAAAGGCGAAGTTGTTTGTATCATTGAAAGCTATTATTGTGCTTTTTCTTTTAAGACAAAAATTATTAATGTAAGAGTTGTTTTTTCTAAACTAAAACCTCAGTATTGGCACTTTGTGATAAATAAGTGGGTTTTGGGTTGCAGTTTGGTCACTCGGTCTTTAAAAAGTTCGCCATCACTGACCTAGTACTTCGATATTGCAACCTGGAGCTTGGAAGTGACAGGGGCTATGCTACATGGGAATAAATAAATACAAAGTACTGTATACAAATTTTCCTGTAATCCAAAAATGCAACTTTTCGAAGCTCTGCTGTGGCCTCATTTAGAAAGCAGCAGTTGCATTTCTCTGGAGTTCAGAAAAATTGGCATCTAGAAACCTCTGTTTTTCCCAGGCCCCGACTCATGTAATTTACTAGCAACAACTTTCAAACCTCGGATCCCATCCTTTAAATACTGAACACACATGAGAGCTGATTTCTCCATGCTAATTAATCCCCTGTTATAATCCATAAAGTTACACTGTTAATTCCTTAGTAAGGATAATTATGTATACAGATAGCCCCCCTTCCCCATACGTGTGGAGCAAATATCTGCAGTTTTCCTTCTCCACAGGCCAAAAGTATTCAGTAAAAATCCCAGAAAGTTTTAATACATATATACTGAGGGTGCCAAACAATGTACATACATTTTAAAATATGTTATCTATTTCTATGTCTTACTTTTTGGAGTTGAATTGAATTACAAGAGCAATGTGTTGTATGATGCTCATTCAAAAGAATTAATGCTAGCATCACCATGCGGCAGGCAGGATAGTAAAAGAAAATGGCAGAAGCATGGTTGTCATTTGAACAGTGCAAGACCATTTTGAAGTGGTATTTGAAACTCAAAAACGTTGTGGAAGTACAACAGTAATGGTTGTGTGAGTATGCAACAGAATCTCCAATATGCCTGACAATTGCACACATTCATGATAAGTTTGGGATGCATGGTAATGTGTGTGATGTGCATAAGGGAAGATCCAGGACATTATGGTCAACATTGCTCAAACAGTAGTTTGCTGTAATCAGAAGTGTCTGGATGCTGATGGTAACCACTTTGAGCACCTCTTGTAATTGCAGAAGTCAAACATGACTTGTATTCATCTTTTGTTATCGATATATATTGAGTATTACAATTTTAATACAGTTTTTCTTTTTTTAAAAATGTGTATACAATTTTTTTTTGCATCCTCTGTACATACAGTACTGTATTTTAAATACATATACAGTATACATATTTTAAGATGCATTACCAGATCTGGCCACTAGAGGCTGCTATCTACAATGTAATGGTGACCTGGAATAGTGTTTTAATTAATCCTGTTTCCACCAGAGCCATTTCATGAGCGCATGTGAAGATCAGGTGGAGGCATTTTCCCCACACCCACCCCTGCTTGTATGACCTGGATGAGTACAGTATAATTGCACACCGCTGGATCAGTGGTACGGGTGTCATGCTGCGATGTGGAAGGCAGACAAAAGGCCATTGCATTATATTCTCATAGTAGTAGTAGGAGGAGGAGTCTCAACACATTAAAATGATAGCAGTCACTCTGAATATTAGTACACTCACTTTAAATGTTGGCAGCCTTGTTCCACTAACCAGGGGCAGATCCCATGCCTTAAACATCTGTCACTTTCCCCTGTCACCATTCCAGTAATCAAAAGCTTGCACAGTGTTTGAAACTTTCCAGTTGGCCTAATAAAAGTTATTATTGTATCCAGTGGTGGGCATCAGCAGGTTCGCACAATTTCACCAGAACCAGTAGCAGAAATTCTGGCTGGCCCTTCCCATCCAAGTTTTGAAATAAAGTAGTCCTAATTCAGATGCAACGCAGGGCTTTCCTCATGGCCATGCCCACCATACCACAGCCACAGTGTGGTAGTAAAAATCTTTTGGAGCCCACTACTAATTGTATCATAAGTTTTTCTTTTGCTGCTGCTGTTGCGCTTTGGCTAGCAAGGCTATATTTGGTTTTTGCTTTTTCCCTCTCCATGGGATGAGAAAATTTTCTTGCTTTTCCCTGCTTAAAGTTATGGCCAATCACACAAACCCCTCACTTGTCTGGTGCTTCCTGTTCTATGAACAATGCTACGCAGGTCTACTCATACAGTAGCTCCGATGCAATCATTTCTTGGGCTCAAGTCTGTGCAACAGGTTTTTCAGGGAGAAGCACAGGTCTGCTCCAGTGAATTGATTATAAGCCTGTACATTAACTTTTGCCTCTGATCAATGACTAGAGATAAAAGTTGAAGGAGCTATTTGCCAGATTGGGAACTCCATGTTCTCCATCCAGTCTATGGTCTGGCAATTATCCAACTCTGCATTAACTTATTCAATTTTTTTGGAAATATATAGATAACACTTCCACTTTTGTTTTGAAACAAGAGATCCTGTTCCGGTACACATGCTCACTTTCTCGCCCATACCCTCTCACAAACACACACTCACACAAACTGGATTTTCCCACTGCTGCTATTTACAACAAAGCAGCTCACAGTTGTTCTTCTGGATACAGTGAGAAGTGTCATCTCTAACCTTAGGTTGCAACCAGCCTTCAGCACACGGAGTGAGCTCCCATCTCTGTCTCAGCTCCTGCCAACTTTACAGTTCGAAAGCAAGAAATTGCAAGTGGGGACCACTTCAGTGGGAAGGTAAACAGCATTCTGTGCACTCCAGAGTTGAGTCATGCCTGCCATATCTGCACGGAAATGTCTGCAGACGCAGACAGCACTGGCTATTTGGCTATAAACAGTGATGAGGGGCCATTCAACAATTACGTGATCCTTGAGTGGGGAGGGAGTCTGCCCATACCTGTCAACCGCAGCTCCGGACAATCCGGGACCTGCGCACAACGGTTCTGCGCAAGTCGTGTTCTACGCATGCATAGAAGGCTTTTACGCTTGCGTAGAACCCTTTTATGCTTGCGTAGCCTTCTATGCATGCGTAGAACGCGACTTGCACAGAAGGGATGCGCAGTACCTCTTTCTCCCCCCCCCCCTGCCAATTCCGGGCTTTTGGCAGCTGTGGGCGGGAAATGGCACAAATCAGCGCCGAAAATCGGGAAATCCCGGCCAATCCGGGAAGGTTGACAGGTATGGGTCTGCCATCTGAATTACGGGGAAATTACGTGGGGGGCCATGGGGGTCAGGTCAAAGATTACATAATCCATTTGGAGCTGTTGTAGTTTCAAAACATGGCACTTTTTTAGGTTTAAAAATGATCTCTGGGGAATTTTGATCCGATTTGAGATTATTGAATTGCTTGTGCAGTCTATTTCTAACTGACAGAAATTTATACTTCTTATAAAGAAGATAGTAGAAGAACACTATCGGAATTTACCTGACATCCTCATTCCGCCCTGCAAAAAAATCTCTTCACAAAGGGTGCGATGCATCGAGAATCCTCACCCATACGTTCTGCATTAGGCACCAATAGTGAAAAGCTCTAAAAATTAGAGTTTTGGTACAAAAGCTATGGATTACATAATTTTTAAAGGGGGGGGGGGTTCAAAGCGAAAATTACGGTCAGATTACATGGGGAGGGGTCAATTTCCCCCCAAAAAATGGATCACGTAATTGTTGAATGGCCCCTGAGCACTGAACCCTACAGTTGGATATGACTGGCTTTTGAGTAAGGGCAACCTTTACTTTACCTTTATGGTGACAGTCCTGTTAATGTTTACTTAGAAGGAAGTTCCATGCTTCCCAAGCCATCTCTCTTTGGATCCCTTGCTTTCCAAGGCAGGTTTATCCTCACTTGGTAGGTAAAGGTAAAGGTAAAGGTTTCCCTTGCTCGAAAGCCAGTCGTATCCGACTCTGGGGTTCAGTGCTCATCTCTGTTTCAAAGCCGAAGAGCCAGCGTTGTCTGCTTCTGCAGAAGTTTCCGTGGTCACGCGGCAGGCATGACTAGACACCGGAGCGCACGGAACGCTGTTACCTTCCCACCGAAGTGGTCCCTATTTATCTACTTGCAATTTCTTGCTTTCGAACTGTTAGGTTGGTAAGGATCCCTATTTCCTCCGGAGGATTGGCTGGAAGAGGCAGGGAGGAGGCCACGGGACCCCACTTTTCCTTCAAACGAGCAAACACCCCCGACGACCCTTTTGGCGATGCTGAACTGCTCAGAGAAGGGAAGAAGAGCCCGAAATAGATCTTGCAGGCTCAACAGGGTGGGATTTGCCAATCTCTTCCATGGGCTCTAGGGTCTGAGACTTGGGAATTTGATTTGGGGGGTGGGGGAGCTAAAGCAATCACACTTCTATACAGCCCCATAGCGTTTCGAGCACTCTCTGGGCATTTCGCAAGGTAATTAGCATTTTGCCCCCAACATGCTGGGTGCTCATTTTACCTACCTTGGAAGGAGGGAAGGCTGAGTCCACCTCGAGTCCTGGTTAGGATCGAACTCAGAACCTTTTGGTTGCTCTACTGCAGTGGCTCAAGTGGCTAAGACGCTGACTGGGAGGCGGGACTCGGGAGGTCAGCAGTTCGATTCCCGAGTACTGCAGGACGGAATGAGCTCCCGTCTTTGTCCCAGCTCCTGCCAACCTAGCAGTTCGAAAGCAAGACATTGCAAGTAGATCAATAGGGACCACTTTGGTGGGGAAGGTAAAACAGCGCTCCGTGCGCTCCGGTGTCTAGTCATGCCTGCCACATGACCACGGAAACGTCTAGCACTGGCTCTTTGGCTTTGAAACAGAGGTGAGCACTGAACCCTAGAGTCGGATACGACTGGCTTTCGAGCAAGGAAACCTTTTGCCGCAGTTTAACCACCGAACCACCAGAGCTACTTCCTTTTCTCGCCCGGGTAAACTCTGGTGGGTAAAGCCAAAGCAAGAATCGTTCCGTGGCTAGCTCGAGGCCACCAGAAGGCCAGCCTGGCTTCTCCCCCGGACGATGTTTGCAGACTGCTAGGTTGGCAGGAGCTCATTCCGTCCTGCAGCACTCGGGGAATTGGGGAATCGAACTGCTGACCTTCCGCCTCCCAGTCAGCGTCTTAGCCACTTGAGCCACTGCAGCTCGTCTAGTCTAGGCTATAGAAAAAGGCTGGCTCGTGTCTTGGGAAAAGAAAGCTCTAGGAGCCGAGACCGCACTGAAAGGAGATTATTTCCTAAATCCCTGGTGCAAACGGTATCAAAAGACGACCGTACACCAGCGCCACCAGTACTGCCAGCCTAGATTTAAACTGAGATTTGAGTCTGGGCCATTTCTGGAATTCTTCCACTCATGCACACACCTACAGTCTGGCACTCCAGGTGTTCTTGGACTTCAATTCCCCGAAGCCCAAGTCAGCACTCCTGTTGATCAGGGCTTCTGGGAATTGAAGTTCCAGAACACCTGGAGTGCCAAGGTTCAACATCGCAGGAGTAAACCATACTGCCAGCAACTCAAGGCAGATCATCAAGTGGCAGTTAACTAACCAGACAACCCTGAGGACAAACTGCCTTGGGTGTCAAAGTCCACTGGGAAGGGTGATGGTCCCCAAGTGGATTAAATCTCACTTGAATTAATCTATCTGGAGGGCAGCAGCTTCATCAGTACTGGCCTGAGGCTGAGGAAGAGTTTATATGTCAAAAGGGGTCAGGACCAGAAATTGTATTGCGGAACTGGATCAGTGGTATGGGTGTCATGCTGCAATGTGGAAGACAAATGGAAGGCCATATTCTCCCCAGGACAATCTTCATGGATGATCACCATGTTGATCACCAATATTCAGAATTGGATACGGCAAAAGAAGAAGAAGAAGACACACACAGTGAGCCCCCAACCCCAGATATAATGTCAGAAGCTGCAGACAGTGTGCAGATTGCGAGACATAACATATGAGTTTATGGGTGACCTTTGCAAGGCCTGCTGCATGGCTTTAAAATCTCACTGTGCAGTTTTGGATATTAATCTGTCTTTTCTGGGGGATAATTAAAAACATGTCACTGAAACACTGTCAACACAAAAGATCTTGACCACCTTTGCCACTCCAAAAGCAGTGAGGTCCTTGTATACAATCTGAAGGCAAGGGTGGGCAATATTGTACCTTGAATTAGACCTCTAAAACAGACAATTCATCCGGCCTGCAGGGCGGATGAATTGGCATATGGGGGGGCTGGATTTGGCCCTCCGGGCCATAGTTTGGGCACCCTTGCTCTAAAAGATCGGAAGGGGAGCAAGTTTTCAATCCACAGAGCTCTCCACCACAGAGCTGGCTTGACTCAGAAGACACCTGCGTGTTCTACAACTCATGGTCAGATGTGCATGTCAGGCTCTTGTTAACAACAAGGCTTACAAGATTGAAAGCCAGGCTTCCTTCGTGATGTGATGTAGAAATCCCATTAAAACTCTCTGTTTAAGAGGTTTGTGTTCAGGGTTGTGATGGAGGAATTTCAGCTGAGATCCCGGCGGATGGAATTACAAAGGATGCCTCTTAAGAGTCTTAGAAGTCGAACAACCACCAAGTTCGTAGCCTGGCAGCAGCTGCGGACCTGTATTTTATTTCTTGTATTTTAACTTGCGGCTTAGCTCAGGGGTGCCCAAACATTTCTGGCTGTGGGCCGGCCATGTGGTTCAGGGGGCCAGCCATTATAGCCCATGGGCCAGATCCGGGGCCCCAACACCAATTCATCCAGCCCACAAAGCCTTCATTGCTCCTGGAAGTGGAAGTAAAACATGTCCGTACAGGCATGTTTTACTTCCGCTTCCGGGAGCAATGAGGGCTTTGCGAACTGGATGAATTGGCGTCAGGGGCCGGATCTGGCCCATGGGTCATAGTTTGGCTACCCCTGGTTTAGCTGTTTCAGTATTCCCTGAAATAAATAGCACAGGCTCCCGTTATAAATAGTCTTCGCTTCCTCTTTTACCCCTTCCGTTGTCGAGGGAATAAAATAGAAATGTAAATAATTTATAAATAGGGCTACGGTACGGTAGAAAAAGCGGCCTCCCTCGGCTAAACAACCCAGAGGCTGCATTTGGTCCCCACCCTGCAGATGTATGGACAAGTAGAGCGTTGTTCAGTGCGACTTGATTTCTGTGCCTAGACTGAAGAAAGTTTCTTTTAATTATCACACCGTTTAGGTTTAAAAACAACAATTAGGAAAGATAGTTTCCTTGTAAGTGCTTTTTAAGGAAACAAGGTAAGCAAGTCGTACCCTGTTGTACCCTGCTCTAGGGTGTGGTACTCATCTTCAATGTTCAAAGCATCAATGTTTCTGTGGTCATGTAGTAGGCATGACTAGACCCTGTAGTGTATGGAACGCTGTTACCTTCCCACCGAAGTAGTCCCTATTTATTTCTTGCTTTCGAACTGCTAGGCTGGCAGCAGCTGGAAGAGAGACAAGAACTCACGCGTGGTGCAGCACTCGGTTCTCGAGCTGCTGATCTTCAGCTTCTTAATCACTAAGCCACCACAGTCCCTGGAAAGTGCTTTTTAAGGAAATAAGGAGCATTGAAATAAAATTCAGCCCGGCTTCCTTCTAGTAGAGTTCCAGCAATATTCCCAAGCTCTTGTGCATGCAAGCAAGAGAACAGTTGCTCATTTGTGAAGTGTTCATATTCGCTGAAAACCCTCATCATTACCATCTCAGTCATGACCACGGAAACGTCTGCAGAAGCAGAGAGCAAACAGAGATGAGCACTGAACCCTAGAGTCAGATACGACTGGCTTTCGAGCAAGGGAAACTTTTTCCTTTACCAAATACATAGATAGCTAGATAGCTAGATAGATAGCTAGATAGATAGATACTTTTCTGTGTATTCGCCAGTGCCGCTTCACCATGTTAGGTTGCACCCATCTGCACACGCATTTGCAAGTAAATTCCCTTAGAATTGATATATTCTAATCATCTTAACATTTTTATTTTATTTTTCTTCTTCAAGTGACGTATCCGATTCTGAATATTGGCTATCCTCATGGCGACCAGCCATGAAGCTTGTCCAGGGAACAAGACTATGCAGTAGTCTTCCATGCCCTTCCGCATTTTCCATAATTTTAAATTGTGCAACGTTCTGATAGAAATAAAGGAGAAAGAACGGATACGAGCTGGTTGATATTTAGTTATTTATTAAATAAATAAATCTTATTTTATTTTAACTTTCCAAACACAAAGATACCAAAGCAAACGGGCGAAATCAGAAAGACAAGTTCGCAAGCCAGGAAATAGCTCCCATCGCCGGACCATGGGAAGAGGGACCAGGAGAGTGACCCCCCCATCGGACGCAATGGACAGGGTCCTAGTTGGGTCGATGGGTCCTTGTTGTGCCTCCTCAATGATGGTGGTATTTTTGAACCACAATCGGGCGTATCCAGGTAAACGGCCACCTCGCGTTGCCGCCTAATCTTTCTCACACTAGGTCAGGCGAAAGGAACTGCGAAATGAACTCACCAAGGGGTGCCTTTATTTTGGCAGTTTTCACGTCTAGTCTAGACAGGGAAGAAGAAGTCGTGCCAGCTATATGTGTTGCCGTCTTCTTCATTGGGGGTGCGATGTGTGCCTCCCTGGACAAGATCCGTGACAGGTCTAGCTCCATGCCCTGCCAACTGTACGAAGCCACATTGATTTGTAAGCTTATCTGTTATGCTAACCAATCACTCTGTACCTGTCTCTGTCCCAGCTCTTGACAACCTAGCAGTTCGAAAGCAAAAGTAGTTGCAAGTAGATAAAAAAAAGGTGCCACTTCGGTGGGAAAGGTGACAGTGTTCCGTGCGCTACGGTCTCTAGTCATGCCTGCCACGTGTCCACGGAAACGTCTGCAGACGCTGGCTCTTGGGCTGTCAACGGAGAGGAGCACTGCATCCTTGAGTCGAATACGGCTGGCTTTCGAATAATGACGTCTGCAGACGCTGGCTCTTGGGCTGTCAACGGAGAAGAGCACCGCACCCTAGAGTCGAATACGACTGGCTTTCGAACAACGACGCCCTTTGGGTCAGCGTTCGGGTCTCGCTTCCCCTCCAGCTTACCCCGAGAGTGGGGACGATGTGATGTGGATGGCCATTCATTTGGTAGCAGCTCCGAACCAATACGAATCAAATCGGCCCAGAAAGAGCACCTTCTCTGGCTTCTTCGTTCCTCTTTGTTGCGATAGGGAAGGTTTCCTTCCTCGAAAGCCAGTCGTATCCAACTCTAGGGTTCAGTGCTCATCTCCTGTTTCAAAGCCGAAGAGCCAGCGCTGTCTGCTTTTGCATACGTTTCCGTGGTCATGTGGCAGGCACGACTAGACACCGGAGCGCACCTAACGCTTGTTTACCTTCCCCACCAAAGTGGCCCCTATTTATCTACTTGCAATCTCTTGCTTTCGAACTGCTAGGTTGGCAGGAGCTGGGACAAAGACGGGAGGCTCATTCCGTCCTGCAGTCCTGGGAATCGAACTGCTGACCTCCCGCCTCCCAGTCAGCGTCTTAGCCACTTGAGCCACTGCCCCCAAAAGGCGCCCTCGCCGCCCGCTTCCTCCACAGGTTGAATGAAGGCTGACCGTCGGGGGGAGAGGGAGGAGATGGGGTCGGAAAGGTTAAGACGGCCGGCCTCCAGGTGGGCTAAATCCGATGGGTCGTGGCCGGTGGCCTCCCGCCCGAACCCAGCAGCTGAGGCTGTGCTGCTTTTTAGTAAGGCGGCGTCGGACTTCCGAGGGACGGACTGATAGTAGTCGCAAAGCACCCTTCCCGGGTTGGTGGCCTGGGGGAAAGCGACGGGGCCCACACAGGCCTGCAGGTATGCTCTGAAAGCAGGACGTGGCGCAGGGTTGCCAGACTCCCCCCCCCTTAACTCAACGGCACCAAGAAGCCCCCCCACCCCTAGCTCCCCACCCGTCGGCGAAGGCCAATGAGGGAACGGGCCAGGAATATGAACGAAGTCAAGCCCGAGCAGGAAGAGACAGTTGGTAGCTACCTGATTCCCACCCACCCATCCAAGAGAATAGTTCGACCTGAAGTGGGTAGAAAGGTGCTGCTGCTTCCTAGCTGTCACTCAATTCGGCCGCGGTCCCGAGTCCCAGATATTAAGCGGCACCATCGGGAAACTCACAAACTATACAGGTGATACTCGGAAAATTAGATTATCGTGCAAATGTTCATTCATTTCACTTAAAGGGTGAAACAAATATATGAGATAGACTCACCACATGCCAAGCGAGAGATGTCATGCCTTAATTCGTTATAATTGTGATGATCATGGCGTACAGTGTACATGAGATTACGTGATGATTATGGGGGTACTGCAGTGGCTCAAGTGGCTAAAACGCTGACTGGGAGGTGGAAGGTCAGCAGTTTGATTCCCGAGTACTGCAGGACGGAATGAGCTCCCGTCTTTGTCCCAGCTCCTGCCAACCTAGCAGTTCGAAAGCAAGAAATTGCAAGTAGATAAATAGGAACCACTTCGGAGGGAAGGTAACAGCATTCTGTGCACTCTAGTGTCTAGTCAGGCTTGCCATATGACCACGGAAACGTCTGCAGAAGCAGGCAGCGCTGGCTCTTCAGCTTTGAAACAGAGATGAGCACTGAACCCTAGAGTCGGATACGACTGGCTTTCGAGCAAGGGAAACCTTTACCTTTACCTATGGGGTACATGAGATTGGGTGTGGGGTTGGGGTTTTCATAAGCTGTAAGCCATAAGCATCATTATTATAACAAAGTAAGGCTTGAACGACCTCGCTTTGCATGTAATGAGTCTATCTCATATATTTGTTTCACCTTTTAAGTTGCATTACTGAACTGAATGAACATTTGCACGATATTCTAATTTTACGAGTTTCACCGGTATAAATGGGGGACTCAACCGTCCACGCCGTGTACATTAGCTTTGGCCCTGAGCATCTCTGCAGCAGAATGTGCTGCAACCAGTATGGAGCGTACCCACACATGCAAAACAAGTTGGCATCGCTGTTAATGAAGCCATGCATAGTGACAGGATGCCTCCAACCTACACCAGTTGAGGATATGTATCCTCTTGTTGGTATTGCTACACCTAAGATCAGTAGAGAAGATCAGTAGAGAAGCAGCAGCAGACACTGAGAGAACTAAGTCAGAGAATGACCCTCTGGGCAGATATGAGCAACAAGTCCTGCTCAGATCCAGAAAAAGCTTTATGGCAAGAACAAACCTTCTTGAGGGTACACAAGAGCAAAATCAAATTAGAAGATGGAGGAAGGTGCTCACTGGACAAGGAACAACATTAAAGGAGGATATGGCTGAAGAACTCAACCTCCCCTACATCACCTGGAGGACCCTGAATAGGCTGAAGGTTGGAGTCCTGAAATGCAAGAGCAACATGCTCAAGTGGGGAACGGCAGGTGGACAACAACACGCGGTGTGAATGTGGAGAGATACAGAATCTGGCTCATTTACTGATCTGCCGATGACTACCAGAAACATGCAGCCACAAAGCCAAGAAATTGTCTTCATTTTGGCAGTCCAGGGTTTGATTGGGACACCGTTGCTTTTACTGGTAAGAAGATAGGGGAGTTTGCCCTCCCTGTCTCAGGGCTCAGCTGGGAGCCAATGGTGCTTGGTCACGGTTAGGGCCTGCATTGATCTTCGTAGCCCATCTCTCTGAAGAGGCCCTGACCTTCAGCATTTCTCCTCTCCTCGTTCAATTCGCAAACCTCCACCAAGGCACATCCTGGTCAGGGAAGTAGATGTTGCTGATCCTACTCAGATAGGAGCGCCCGTAATATTAGGAGCCGGACCCATCTTTTTTGCCAAGCAGAAGCTATGCAATGCGATCCACCACTTAACTGGACTTGACCTCATAATGCATCATGCTTTCTGGTGCATAAGAATATCAGCCCCTAACAGCTCATGGCTAATATTCATGGAAATTGCAACCTTCAGACTCTTCTTTGTCCAAGCCGGCTATGCGATCCACCACCTAACTGGACTTGACCTCATAGTGCATCATGCTTTCTGGTGCATAAGAATATCAGCCCCTAACAGCTCATGGCTAATATTCATGGAAATTGCAACCTTCAGACTCTTCTTTGTCCAAGCAGAGCAAGCCACATACGCCAGGTGACTGCAAAACATTTTAACAGACAGGAGTATCAATAAAAATAAATAAAATAATTTTATTTATTTATTTATTTATTTAATCAATAAAAACAAATTAACTAGCTAACTAACTAACTACCAACCAACCGAGGACCAAGAGTTGTGCTGAAATGTGTCAGTGGGACTCCAGACCTGCCAAATTTGCTCAGGCTAGTGTGCTGCTCCATGTGCCAGGTGGAGGCCAGGATTTTATCTCCTGTCCAGGTGTAACAAGTCTGGCTAGGTTATTCTGTTATGGTAATAGAGTAGAGCATACCGCCGATCATCAGGCAGCAGGCAGCGGTTAACTGACCTGACAACCCTGAGGACTAATGGCCTTGGGTGCCTAAATCCACAAGTAAGAGCGATGATCCCTAAATGGATTAAATCCCACTTGAATCCATCTTGATGGAGGGCAGCAGCTTCATCAATCCTTGCCTGGGGCTGAGGAGGACTTTGCATGCCAAAAGGGCTCAGGACCAGAAAGTGTCTCACGGAACTGGATCAGTGGTACTGATGTCAGCTGCGATCTGCAGAAGGCAAATGGAAGGCTACTGCATTGTATTCTCAGGACAGGCTTCATGGCTGATCCCCATGAGGATCGCCACCTTTCGGAATCGGATAAGGCACTTGAAGGTGTAACAAACACACGCAAACACGCCTCCAAGATCCAAATTGTAAGTTGAAAATGGCAAGCCAGTCATTTGGTAGGTGTTTGGGTGTGTGTGTGTGTGGTATGGCTGGTGGTTAAATTAAATCATAATTTACCAAGGGCGCGTCACTCTGGATTTATCGTTAAGGACTCTGGATGCGCTCTTAGACTATTTTGTACAGCAAAGTCAGTCCAAAGAATTTTGCCGGAAAGGGAGGAGCCACTGCCTGCGCATCATCTCAATTCTTGAAGGGATAAACACTAAAGGGGCATCAAAATGGAGGAATTATGTTCCACAACAATATTATCACTTGCAAAATATGGATTTAGTAGTAAAGACGTTCTATAGCGCCTAGACTCCTTAGTAACCAGTGAGTCCAACCAAGTCCTGCAACAACAATGATATATTTCTATTTATTTTTTTCCTTGGACTTGGAAGAATGGAGGATGGAGGAAGAAGAGGAGGTTGGAGGAGGAAGAGGATGGAGGAAGAAGAAAGAGGAGGAGGATGAAGGAGGAGGAGAACTGGGAAGGGGGAAATCTAAATATATTTATTCTGTATGCGTAATTTCTTATTTTTATTGTAAATATATATGTTTAATATATTATAAGCTGCCCAGAGTGGGAGAATATCCTACATGGGCAGGAGATAAATGCAAATAATAAATAAATAAATACTTTTATGTGTGCGTATTCGTCATTGCTGTTTCACCATTTTAGGTTGCAATCATCTGCACACGCATTTGCAAGTAAATTCCCTTAGAATTAATATAGGCTTGGTAGAATGGCTGTAAATTTAAAAAAATACTGAAGGTCCTTGTAATTCTGACTCAGAATTGTGTAAATCATAGCAGGTTTTTAACTGTTCTCCGCATAAAGTTATACAGCTATTTCTTTCTTTTGTTGGTTATCTACAAGAAAGTATTCAAATACACTACACCCTTTCGTTGATATAAATTATTTGCGTTTAAAAACTCAGATGGAGAGAAAATAATTCCTTTGCTGTTTACACTGGAGTCTTCAGTATTCACAGGGCAAAACTGTTTTTATTTCCAATTAAACACATTTTAGGGGCTGCATCCCTAGAGTGGTAGTTACAAACTGCCTGCATTTTGCTCACAAAAACTAATTCTGGCTGCAGTTTCTCATCAATCTTGCCCACCAAAATTATAAAGCAAAAGTGGTGAACCCTTAGCTTTGGCCTTTCTTTAAGGAAAATGTCATGCTATCTGCTTTTTGGCCAGTTGAAGGTAGGTAGTTTTTTTAAAAAATAAAAAAAATGTTATGGATAGACTGATGTTAGTGTTTTACTGAATGTATTATGTTTTAAATAATTTATTACATCATTGCACATTGTCTTGAAATCTGGCTTGATGAAGGACAACATAAAATATTTAAAATAACTAATACATTTTAAAAAGAGAGAAGAGAACATAATAAACTGCAGGAGTAGAATCCATGAACAAATGTTTATTGAAATAATCAGAAAGCTTCTTCTTAAAGCACAAAGCCTTTTAAAAAAATCTTCCCTGTTCATTTGGAGCTGCCAGTTTTTGCCTTTAAAAGACTGTATTTGGAGAATTATCCTCATTTTTCAAAGTAAGCGAAGGAAGAAAGAAAGAGGGAGAATTGTATTGAAAGAAAGAGCCCTTCTTCTTGGGCTGATATGCTTGCAGTGTCAGTACCATTTTATTCTTGAATAATGCCTGAGTGTGCATAATTTTTCTTCTTCTCAAAACCTTTTAATGTGTCAAAGAAACACATTTTCTGTGGTCTGTAGATATGTGTAAACACTCGCGTCAGAAGAGGCTGGAGGCAGGTGCTGGGGACTCTCATCAAAATGAAAGACTTACATAGACCTGAGATTTAAACCATGTTTTACTGGGAAGTAAATCCCACATGGTTCAATGGAGTTTGGAGGCATGCCTTAACATGGAATGCTCCACATTTCATTGTGCTGCCACTTCTCCTTGGCCCTTGTTGTCACTAAAGGCAGCCCAGTTGGGCCTCCTGCCTCTGCACATCTGGACACTGGAAGGCCCTCCAAGGCACATGGGCAAAAGCACATCAGCCCATTTCTAGAGCAAGAAGGCAAGGCAGAGGAGCAAGTGGTACTGACCCTTCTGCGGATAATGGTTTAATCAATTAAACATTCTGCAATTTAATCAATTAAACATTCTGCAATTTGCCACAGGCCACATATTTCAAACTCCTACATTGACAATTCTAGAAGCAAACCCCACTAAGACCAATCAGATATGTCTCCAGGTACCAGTATACAGTATAGGGTGACGGCCTAAGCAATTTTCATCCCCTTTTCTCAGGCCATGCTGCTCTAAAAAAGCAATTGTAACAATTTGGGTGTGCATTTTCATACACAAATGCATAACAGCCATTCCATGACAAACTGATTTAGATAATGAATTGTTACTTCATCTAAATTCCCTACTAAAGATGCTAACTGAAAGAGCTAATGAAAATAAATGCAATTTCCCCCTGTGCATAATTGCCATCGTTCAGTGTCAATCCACTTGATCCTAGAACCACTAATTTGTATTCAGGAACTGGACAAAAGATGTGACTGACAGCTAATAATTTTGAGACATTCTATTTATACAAAATATCTCAGCAACTAATCCTCTAACCAAAAATGGTTAGTTTGTTCCTAATATAAATCAGACATTTTAAAATAGTAAATTCTTTTTTAAATGCAAAGAAGGGCCATCCACCCCTAGAATTCCATAGACTACTTGGCCAATACAACCCAGCTAAAAGGTAAAATTATATTTAATTGTATTATAATAATACATATGATCAGAGATTGACCTCTTGCAAAAGGAGACTATCTAGATTTCTTTTTTCTTATCATTTCTTTCTTTCTTACTTTCCTCCCCGTTAGGCTTGCTACAACAAATAGCTGGATTTAGGATTAATTTTGTGAGTCAGTGTTATTTTTAGAATGTTTAAGCAGAGAAAGAAGTTAGTTAAAGAAATATAATTTAAGCATGCATAATACTTCATATAATAATACCGTGTTATAGTTGCTAAAGAGATCAACTGCAATTATTACAACACCAAAATGTTTTGAACCATCAGTGGCCATTCCAACTTTCCACAGGAAACAGAAATGTAGGAAGAAAATAAAATGCAACTGGCAAAAAGCCGAATCTAACTTCCTCAAGTATTCAAAAAGAATCAGGCAATTGTGTAATGTCAATGTTATAGGACAATTGATGAGGGCGCTCTGAAAAAATGGGTGAAGAACGCCAACCACTAATAAGAGTTCCAAAATACTTTGCACCATAAATTAAGCTTAACTGAATAATTATAGTACATGCTGTATACTGGTTGCTTTCTTTTAAAGAGAGGCGAAGTCTCTTATTAAAAGAGAAATAAACTCCATTAGCAATTTTAAATCAAGAATGTCACGACAGGAGGGGAAAAAACCTGCAGTTATTTTCTCTCACTTACATGAAAGCAGCCCCACATGTCAATAAGTATCTTCAGTCTGGGTCTCTACTGTGCGATAATCCCAGTGTCGTTTTATTCTGAAGGCCAAAGGCCGGTGATGACAACCGATTTTAATGTAGACTTCCCCAAATACCTTCCCTAGAAAGGAATCCAAAAGGAAAGTCTCCAGAGCGCAAATCAAGGGAAATTGATTCCGATAATCCGGTGTGTCTAAATCCTTAAAGACAAAGTACGCTCAAGTTCCACCGGGTGTTTGCATTTATTCTTCTGATTTGGGAAAGAAACCATAGGTAGCAGGCGGTAAAATTGGAGGGGGCGGTGTCTCTGGGTATATGGTTGGGAAAGTAAAAACTTTTACATTCTTTTCTTGCTCATCCTATTGAAGATTGACTCACTAGACAGTGGTTTCCAATGGTGAAGAAGCGAGGAAGTCTTCACCTCCAATGGACACAAGGGCCTAGGCCTTTGCCACTCCCGAGCTCCAGAAGGAAATTTCTCACATGTTCTTGGTTTGGTGCCCCTGATGTAACTAGAGAGAGGTTTCTTTAGCTTAATTTCCCCACTGGTGATGATGATGATTGTTACTGTTATTCCACCTGAACATATTTCAGGGATTCTCAACCTGCGGCCTGTGGGCCGGATACGGCCAGTGGTGCCATTTCATGTGGCACCTCCACCACACCAGGAAGTGCCATATGGTAGAGGAAGGGCAAAATGGCCGTCCGAGCCCCCCCCCCAAGCTGTCTGAGGGAGCATGTCCCCCCTGCCCCCCCTTTAAAAAGGTTGAGAACCCCTGGTCTATTGCACCGTTAAAACACAATCAAAAGCATCTTGCACCAAAGGAAATCGGAAACTGAAAGGTAAACGGTGACCAGGTTGGGAAGGAAAGGCGATGGCGTGGAGGTCAAACGAGTCCGGTCACAGGCGACCTTAGGAAAGGGACCGAGGCTGTCGGGAAGCTGCTCAGCGGGTAGGTGACGCTGTTGGAGAGCCCCCCGGTCAAGGGGGGCTGCGATCCGTGGTGGTGCGGCGGGGGCGGCAGAGGGAAGCACCCCAGGGCGCCGCCGCCCAGCGAGTTCTCGTGGTACAAAATGGGCACGCGGACGATCCGCTGGGCGCCGTGCGGGAGATTGGCAGCTTCCAGGTCGGCAGCCAGCTGCCGCTTCCACTTGTTGCGTCGGTTCTGGAACCAGATCTTCACCTGGGTCTCGGTGAGGTGGAGCGAGGCGGCCAGGCCGGCCCGCTCGGAGCTGCTCAGGTAGCGCTTCACGTCGAAGGTCGACTCCAGCTGGAAGACTTGGCTGCGGGAAAAGACGGTGCGCGTCTTCTTCTTGCGCCCGGACGCCCGGGCCTCGCCCGAGTCCGATTCCTCCACCCGCTCCTCCTCCGGGCTGCTGGCGCCCGTGCTGCCGGCCGACTCCCGTTCTCGCCCGACGGCGGCGGCGGCAGCGGCGGCGGGGCTCAGCTCCGCCGGGAGTTTCTCGCTGCCCGCGGCCGCCTTCTCGTCGGGGATCTCCGGAGAATCCCTGTCGCTGGCTGGAGGGGCGAGAGGAGGGGGCGAAGGAAGCGGGATGTGGGGTGGGGGTGGGAAGAGGGAGGGTTGGGGGCAGGGAAAGACAGAATCAGGAAGACACACCGGCTTGCGACCCAAGACACCTCGAAGGTTGTGGTGTATCAGAGATCAAACAAAACACACAAAAAGACCCCAAAAAAACGTGGTTGCACTTTAAAGGCTAACTCATGTTTGTTAATGTCAGCTTTCGTGGATCAAGTCCACTTCGTTGGACATTGTGGAATTTTTGAGCCACCCTCGGGCGTACCCTGGTAACGGCTACCTACCTGATGTAGCCCGGCTAATCTTTCTCACACTAGGCCAGGCGGAAGGAACTGCAGAATAAAGTCACATTTTCCCCCATCTTCCTTTTATTTATTTATTTATTTATTCAATTTCTAAACCACCCACTTGGTCAAGGCCAACTCAGGGCGATTCACAATCATAATAAAAACATGATTAAAAACTGCTTAAAAACTACCCTCCCCCTAAAAAAGGGTGCAGGGACCGAGGGGGCCAGAATTCACTATACCAGCCACCGTGTCCTTCCGTGTCAAGGCCAGGCGTGCGTGAAACTTCCAAAAACGAAGGCACCTTTTTGGTGAGTTAATTCTGGTTTCTGGAGTGTCTTTTGAAAAGAAAGAAAGAAACTGCAGAATGAACTTCACTCAAAGGAATCTTCATTCGAGAAAGAAACTGAGAAGGATTAGCAGCAACACAAATTCGCACGTTACCAGGGTACGCCCGATTGTGGTTTTTAAAAATGCCACAATCTTCGGAAGAAGCTGTTTCTGTGTGGCCCAATGAACTCATCAAAAAGACGAAGAAGAAGAGAAACAATTTGTTGGATAAGACATTGCTTCTGGCACACCCCTACAGCTCAATCCTCTCCCCCACAGGTCTTCCTACATTATGGGTCTCCTTTTTGGAATTAAAGTAATGGCATTAAAAAAACACCAAAAGAAATGGCTAAATCTGATTCATATCTCAGATAAACCAGATTATCTGCTGCTTTCCAATTGAAAATATGGGCTGAGATGTTATTTTCAAGTCGTGCATTTAGGTTCGGTCCAGAAACGCTCCTCGGTTCCCATCACTTGAGCTAAAATGGTCTGAGTTCCACTGGATACCAAAGAAAAGCAGGGCATCCACGGAAATCGATTTTCCCGACAATTGTCATTTATTTATAGTTTTAAAAGAAAAAACAGTTTTACAATTTTCAAGAAAAGGCGAAACTGTTTTATGCTTCCACGGGCAAGACTTGGCTGTAAATACCAGGGTTTTATTTTATTTTATTTTTGAGAGCGAGGATATACTAGTTCATTCACTCAAGAAACTTTAATTATACCATCTCAGAAAATACAAACTGGAATAAAAATTCAAAGAAAGAAAGAAGTCCCACCCGTAGGTGTAAATTCGATGGTGATTTTCTGCAGGAAAAACGAAAAGGAGGGCATTTAATTGGACCTCATCATCTTAACAAAGAAGGGCACACGGCATTTTCTGTTTGGGGCCAAGTGCCATTTCCAGGGAAGGCAGGTGGTCTCCTCAAATCCAAGAAGACAGATTCTGTTTGCCGGATCTCTCTCTCTCTCTCACACACACACACACACACACTTGCGCGGTACACAGAAAGAGCCTCCTCGGAAATTGTGGTATTTTTGAACCACAATTGGGCATACCCTGGTAACTGCAACCTTGTGTTGCCGGTTAATCTTTCTCACACTAGGTCAGGCGAAAAGAACTGCAGAATGAATTCACCCAAAGGTGCCTTCATTTTGGCAGTTTCATGTCTCGTCTAGACAAGGAAGAAGAAGAATACACACGCAAAGTTAAAAACAGTGAGATCTATTAGTCGGAGCTGGTACCGAATTCTTCTAAATAAAGATTTCTGAGTCTAGGAATGTGAGCTTTCTCCAATTTTTGATACTCAAAATTCTTTCTCTCTTTCTGCAGTTCTTCTTCTTCCGTTTCTAGACCAGACGTGAAAACTGCCAAAAACGAAGGCACCTTTGGGCGAGTTCATTCTGCAGTTCCTTTCGCAGGACCCAGTGTGAGAAAGATTAAGCGGCAACACAAGGTGGCCTTTACAGGGTACACCCGGTTGTGGTTCAAATCAAAATAACCACAATCTTCGAGGAGGCTCTTTCTGTGTACCACTCTTTCTCCAGTAGATCTGAAGGATGTTGGGAGGGGAGAGAAGGCGGCTGCCATTATTATTATTATTATTATTATTATTATTATTATTATTATTATTATTATTATTATTATTATTATTATTATTATTATTATTATTATTATTATTATTATTATTATTATTATTATTATTATTATTATTATTATTATTATTATTATTAAATATGTCGGAGTCAGAAATCCATACGGATCTTCCGAAAATCTCTGAGAAATGGCCTAGGTGTGGCCTAGAAGAACCTACGCGGGTCTCCTGGGAGAGCATTTCTGTTCAATTCCTCTCCTCCCCCTCCGCCCACCCTTTCTAAGGTCAGAAAAATCTGACTTGCGCCTCGCCGCCGCCCCGCTAAAGAAATTTTGTATATATACAGTAAATATACAGTAATTTTGTATATACACAGTATATATACAGTATATGTATATATTTGTTTATTTTTCTGATTTATATTGAAATCGTCCTGGGGAACAAGGGCTCGCGGCTGGGGGGGGGCCACGGAGGGGTCTTTGGCCCCGGGGCCCGAGGGGTTGGCAGCTACCCGCCCATCCGCCCACCCAACAGCCCACCCGCCTTGGGGATCTCCCCCCCCTCCTGCGCGGAGTCCCGGGGATGCCAGTCAGGGCCGCGCGCGAGGTGGTCGACGACGGCAGGGTGGGACTTACTTGCCGGACTGACGCACCCAATGAAAGCCACATGGGCCCTCCGGTACCAGTCCACCGAGCTCTCTCGCAGAGGGTAGCCGTGCAGGCCAAGCCCGAAGCGGGAGACCTGGCACGGGCAGCAGGCAAGGGAACAATGATGGCTGCCAGCAGCGAACCCGCCGTGCGATCGCGTCTCTTTGTGGTCCTCCTCTTCCTCCTCGTCCTCGTCCTCCTCCTCGGCGCTGCCGGGCTTCTTCTTCTGCTGCTCTTTGGCTTTGACGCCCAGCAAATTGGCGATGAAAAAAGAGGAGACCCGAGCAGACGCCGGATGGGCGCCTTCCGTGGCTTCGTCCGGCATCCTAGATCGAAGGGAGGCAAGGCAGCGAGAGCGAGAGCGAGCGAGCCGGGGGAGCTGCTGCTGCTGCTGCTGTGACCCAGGCGATCCTTTCCTTCCAAGGAGTCCAGCGCAGCCTCCCTGCGTAAGGAGGGGGGGGGGAGGAGGAGGTATTTTTTTTTCCCTACGGAGTAATCATTCCAGATCCAGATCTCTCTCCTCCCTCATTTCCTGTAAGAGCAGCGATTGCGAAGAAATTAGAAAACCTCCTCCCCGCCCCCCGCCCCCAATCGGAGGCGCCAAATTCTGTGCGAAAACGATCGGGAGAGGAAATAAACATGTCGGGGGAGGGGGGGAGTCGAACGCTTTCCAAGCGAGGAGCAATTCTCCGATTGGACGAGGGGAAGCGGCGAATGGGATTCCTTATTAAGGGAGAAGAGCAGAGAAGCGGGACGTCAGAGAACGCAGCGCCCCCCTCCCCCCTCCCCCGGGGGTCTCGCCGTCGGTCCGTGGCTCGCCAGCTTTATTGTGTTTTTTTAAAAAAATTGTTTAAAATATTATTATTATTATTTAGGTCAATTGGGGAGCAAATCAAAACGCAGAGAAAGGAGAGAGACTCTCAGTCTGGCCATTGAATGGATTGATTTGACTCCTGGAGGAAAAAGGGGGCAGGCCAGAATCTGGCCCACCCATTGGCCACCCTCGCATGGAAGGACAGATGAGGCAGCCAATCCCGATAGCTGGAGGCTGGCGACCCGCCGCGGGCGCGTCCCTCCCCGAAGCTCCTCCCCCTTTTCGAGCGCCTTATTTGGGTCGCTCGCTCCGCTCCAGCTGCGGCAGCCTCTTGTCTTCAGTGAGGCGGCAGCTGGAAGAGCCAGCCTTGCTCGGGTGGGGTCGGTCGGGCGCCCTTCTCGGGCTTTTCCCGCCAGCAGGTGGGCAGCTTTGAAGCTCTCCACCCACCCCACCTCAGGAGGGCCTCAGTCAGTCCCCACGGCACCTCGGCTCGAACAGCTGTCTCCCTCAAACTAGCTGCCGGCCCCTCCCTGGGGCTCCGCTTCTCCAGCCAATGGGGGGGGGGCTGAGGTGGGAGACGCCGCGGAGCTGGTGGGGAAGGCACCCGGCGGGAAGGGGTGTGTGCGCGCGCCTGGCCCACACGACGACGCCCTCGCCTGCGCAACGCGGGCGCCTTCGAGTTGCTGGAGAGAGCAATCTCCGCCCCCCAGTGGTGGGCATCAACAGGTTCGCACCAGTTCGCCGGAACCAGTGGCAGAAATTCTGGCTGGCCCCGTGTTGTGTTCCGTCGGTGCAAGGAGGACAGAGACCAGCATTAGTTGGCTTGCACAACACAACTTGGCTCAGTCAGGGCAGATAAACAAGGACATATTTATACAAGCGAGGCACACAATAAGAGATACATTTTGGCGGGCTTAGAACCGATTGGTTAAAACACGGATCAGAAATATGCAGACGTGCTCATTGAGGAAAACATGGTTAAACTATTTACAGGGAAGTAACTGGGTGACAGCTATTCAAACTTGGCACCTTTTTAAAAAGAAGACATCAGTTTCAAAACACAACACACACACACCCATCCATGCTTTGAAATAAAGTACAGTCAACCCTCACATAACAACAGGTTCATAGCATTATTTTCGCTTAACAACGCATCGTTATGCACCATGTGCATATCGTTTTTAGTGTCTGGACAACGCTAAAATAACCACCTGCATAACAATAAAAATCACGTAGCAACGCTACTTGGGGAACCAAGTAAATCGTTATGTGAGGATCTACTGTAATCCTAATTCATGTGCAACACAGGGCTTTCCCCCTGGCCACGCCCACCACACCACACCTACAGAGTAAGTAGGGAAAAAATGGAGCCCACCACTGCCAGCCCTCCCCCACCCCTGCTCCCCCTACCTATGCGCCAAACAGACAGAGTGAATCTTCTTCTGTGTCTAGGCCAGACGTGAAACTGCTGTAAACGAAGGCACCTTTGGGTGAGTTCATTCTGCAGTTCCTTTTCGCCTGACCTAGTATGGGAAAGGTTTGCCGGCAACACAAAAGTGGCTGTTACTAGGATACACTCGATTGTGCTTCAAAAATACCATCATTCTTCGAGGAGGCTCTTTCTGTGTGCCCCACGATCAGCAAGAATAAATCCAGGAAAATATGAAGTTCAGCTAACTCTGATCTCCTGCCAATCTAGCAGGTCAAAAGCAAGAAATTGCAAGTAGATAAATAGGGACCACTTCGGTGGGAAGGTAAACAGCGTTCCACGCGCTCTAATCATGCCTGCCACATGACCATGGAAATGTCTGCAGAAGCAGACAGCGCTGGCTCTTCGGCTTTGAAACAGAGATGAGCACTGAACCCTAGAGTCGGATACGACTGGCTTTTGAGCAAGGGAAACCTTTACCTTTACTATTCTTGCTGATCGTGATTAATACTGATGGTTAATGTTGATTAGCTGATTTCGCCTTCCATGTCTAGACCAGACATGAAAACTGCCAAAATGAAGGCACCTTTGGGTGAGTTCATTCTGCAGTTCCTTTTGCTTGACCTAGTGTGAGAAAGATTAGCAGGCAACACAAGGTGGCCATTACCAGGGCCGATTGTGGTTCAAAAATACAGTAATACCCGGACTTACATATGCCTCGAGTTACATAAAATTTGAGTTACATAATGATTTTTGCACTAAAACCATGTCCCGATTTACATAAATGTCACTAATTTACATAACACAATTTCCTATGGGTTTGCTTCGAGGTACGTAAAAAATCAGTTTTTTCCTATGGATTTGCTTTGAGTTACATAAAAAAATCATTTTTCTTATGGGGTTGCTTCGATTTACATAAATATCATTTTCCTATGGGTTTGCTTTGAGTTAAGTAAAAAACCAATTTACATAAAAGTCTATGTAACAAACTTTGTATGTAAGTAGGGGTTTTACTGTACCACCATCTTCAAGAAGGCTCTTTCTGTGGATGAAGGAGCAGCGACCTCGGAATGCCTCTAGCTTTCTTCGGCAGCAGGTTGTGTTCCCCAAGAAGACGCTGTACTGCTTTTCTCCTCTGGGGGTCCACAGACAGAGCCTCCACGAAGATGATGGTAGTTTTGAACCACAATCGAGTGTATCCTAGTAACAGCCACTTTTGTATCGCTGCTCGCTGGCTAATCTTTCTCACACTGGATCAGGCGAAAAAGAACTGCAGAATGAACTCACCCAAATGTGCCTTCATTTAGGCAGTTTCATGTCTGACCTAGGCATGGAGGAAGAAGCAGCTTGTAGCCTGCAGGCAGGAGCAACCTGAAGGAGAGTCGAGGGCCACGACACTGGGTCCCAGAGTCCTTCTGCCTCCAACCCTGATGCCTCCAAGGGGCAAAAAAATAAGGACTGGAGAGGACTGGCCAACTTTCTTCTGGCTAGCAGGAGAACAGGCAAGAGCAGGAGTGCCCAAACTACGGTCCAGGGGCTGAATGAAGCCCCCGATGCCAATTCATCCGGCCCACGAAGCCCTCATTGTTCCTGGAAGTAGAAGGAAAACACACCCGCACAGGCGCATTTTACTTCTGCTTCCAAGAGCGACGAGGGCTTCGTGGGCCGGATGAATTGGCATCAGGGGCCGCATCCAGCCCCCGGGCAATATTGACCAGATTCCTGAACCATGTGACCATCCCACGGCCTGAAAAGTTTGGGCACCCCTGGGCTAGAGTGACATCACTGTAAGGCTGAGCCAGGTCCAGATGTTTTAGACTAATAATGATCATGTGCCATCAAGGCAGAGCCCCCCCACTCCCTTTTCCATTTCCATGCGCAAAGGCAGCTAGGGAGGCAAGGGAAATCCTGTAGGAACTAAATAGGTGGTGAGTTGCACCAATTCCTGGCAGAATCTATATCTCCCACTACATTTCTCTGAAGTCCAACAACATCTGAAGGGCAGAAGCTCCACTAACAAAGGCCTAGAAATTGGTTACTCCAACTCAAAAGTATTTACTTCAGAGTATAGGATTCCTGAAAGGGTACATTTGTGAGATGTTGCTGCTTATTAAAACTGTCTATTACAGTAGAACCCCGCATAACGAAAAAAACTCCGTTCCACGGAGCTCTTTGCTATGCCTTTTTTTCTTCATTATGTGGTTCCCTATGGGTGCCCAACATGAGGGGGGGGGGAGAGTTCATTAACCGAGGTTCCCATTAAGCGGGTATACCCCAGTTACAAAACAAAATTCATTATGCGGGGTATCGGCATTGCATAACGAACGCTTCATTGTGCAAATTTTTTGCTATACGATGAGTTCGTTATGTGAGGTACCACTGTATTAGAAAAAGACATAACTGGGCATTTCAATGGATTGTTGCTGACATTTCTTAATTCTCACATATTAGAAAATCAGCACAGTCCAAAGATATGAAAGCAAAACCAGTGAAATTTTATTTGCATCCACACACAGAATCAGATTTTGGATTCAAGTGGGCTGCAACGTTATTGACACATGCAGTTGTGAGGAGTGGATCAGGGAAGAGTTGACTTCTGGGCAGCTATACATGGCACCACACTGTTTTGTCATGAGAAAGGCTTGTTGGGTTTGACAGAGCCCTCCCACAGCTTGGAGCTTGTTGGAAAGGAAGAAGAAGAGGAAGGTTCATTCGGTCCCATATGGAATCATCTAGCTGACTGCACTGCATAACTCACCATCATGTCAACAATCGGTTCCATCTCATGGAGGCCCATTTACAAATCAGACCTTCAAAAAGTTGATCTTATAAAACATTTCCAAATTTTCCAAAACTGGTTACTTTTAATCAAACCTTTTTTTTAATATTAAGCTCCATGTTAGTTTATCATTTAATGCAATGTCCCACACCTCTTTATACCAATCATCAGTCTTAAGATTGGGAATGATTTTCCTTTGTTTTGCAATCAATATTTTATTGAATATGCAATGAAAAAGAATTTTGGATATAAACCTGTTCAAGAATCATTGGAATTTTGGAAAGGCAATAATGCATGTTGAAAGTGTTATTTTTGTTAATTGAAGATAGTGGTTCTCCATATTGGTGTTGGGTGCACATAGTTTCGAATATATGTACGTTAGTAAGCAAGTGATCAACAATCATAGCCCATTATATAATCACTAATACAAGAGACTAAATATATAAGAAATGATGAACTACTTAAATAGTTAGTAATAGAAGTTAGGAAAAACAAACAATGTAAAAGTATTTGAACAGGGATATTCAATTATTTGAAATGGGGTTAAGAGTTGTTAATTAATTAACTGAAATATGTTTTTCCTTTTTTAAAAAAATGCTTTTCTTTATTGTATAATTTTATTTTATTTCATTCTATTTTACTGTAGTTTCTTTTAAAACAATATAAATTAATTTTAAAAAAGTTGATCATGAAGGATTCTTGGAGCTAGGATCCAAAAAAGTGACATCTCCGAGCTCTCTCGCAAACACAGTTCAGTGCATTATCATCTTGCAAACATGCCCACCAAGGAGACCAAAAGAAGCTACAGAAGGAAAGGGTGGGGCACATTGAGCTCAAATGGGTGAAAAAGTACACCTATAAGAGGGTCTTCTTTAATCTTAAATATTTGCTATTGAATGAATATTTGAAATTGAGCTGTGTGTTATATACCATCAAGGATGTTCAAGGCATGTGAGGGACCCTGCGAGTAATTTTGCTGCTACCCAGTGTGGTGTAGTGGATAGAGTGATGGACTAGGACTGAGGAAGCCTGAGTTCAAATCCATGGTCAGAGAGGGAAGTTCACCAGGAGTGAGGAACTGGTAAAGCCGCTCCTTCAATATCTCATTTATCTTGCAAGCCCTCTTAGTGTTGTTGCAAGTCCCTTGCTTCCCACTTGTTGGCACATAACTGACTGTAACCGTGAGTTCCAATGGCTGTGTAGAATTTGAACCCAGGGCTCTAGAGTCCTTGTCTGCCACTCTGTCCTCTGTACCACACCAACTCTTTGAAATTGAATTATATGTGCTTAGTTAGTCCAGTGTATAAAGTATGGTTCTTTATCTCCTAAAACATATAGTTTACAAGTTGATTTGTTTTACTTAGTAAATGTTGGTTACGTGGGCCTTTCCCTACCCCCCCCCCCAGCCTCTATCACCAGTAGGTACTGGGATTTCTTTTCCATATCTCCCTCCCCACAGCTCCATCCTCAAACTCGCCCTCATAATTCAGATACTGTAACTGCATTTCTGCACTAAACTCAATCAATAGAATTCGCGTTAGTCCTTAATTCTGCTCCATTGTTTTCAATAGTTTTTAATAATGACTAACAATAGCAGAGTTGTGGCCTGTTGCCAGCTATCTAGTAACTGTCTCTGAAAGTCAATAGCCCCAGTGTAGTATGGGTTTGTTACTGGGCAGCCTCTATCCATCCCATGAAGAGCAGTGCCAGAAGAGCAGTCTTTCTCCTGCCACCCAACTGATGGCTGATCAGGCAGGTTGCCAGGAGAGGGAGAAAAGGTTTTCCAGGCTACATGGGAGTGGCTATGCAAGTTCAGTCAGTGGGTGGCCCACAGGGGAAATCTGCACTGGAAAGTTCTGTTTTTAAAACAAAAGCAAGTCCTTTTTAACAATGAAGGATTGCAGCATAATTTAGTAAAGGTAAAGGTCACCCATGCTCGAAAGGCAGTCATATCTGACTCTAGGGCATGGTGGTCATCTCCGTTTACAGCCAAAGAGCCAGTGCTGACTGCCTCTGCAGACGTTTCCATGGTCATGTAGCAGACATAACTAGACATCAGAGTGCATGGAACACTGTTGTCTTACCACTGAAGTGGTACCTATTTATCTACTTGCAATGTCTTGCTTTCGAACTGCTAGGTTGGCAGGAGCTGGGACAGAGGTGGGAGCTCACTCCATCATGCAACACTCTGGACTCAAACTCCTGACAATTTACTATACTGCACAACATATTACAATAATGATGTAATGAAGAAGCCAGAGCTGTAGTATTTCATAAGTAACTTACTCACTGTATACAGATGTCTTCCCCTAAGCCCCATAGTGGTCATCCAAACCCACTTCCTTCTCACCTGTCCCTCTTCAAACCTTCATGCTTGTCTGGCTTGCTGCTGAGTTCCAAATACAAACTAGAAAAGAATTCCAATGGATATAATATTTGCAGAGAATTGGAAGCAAGCATTATGACCCACTAGGCTTCATATTTCTGAGCTAGGAAATAGGACATTTATTGATATCATGCTTTCACCCAGTATACCACTTCATACAAAGAACAAAATTCTGACCCACTCCCCTATGCTTGCCTAGTAACCAGCAGAGTTGTTGCTTTAACCTCAGGTTGCTCCTGACTCTTCCCTTTGTAGCACACAAACAGAGAAATCTCCCCTCCACCGCAATCCAATTTGGATGTTCTGAAGTGATGCTGCACAGGGAAAAGTCTTGTAAATTAGATTCCAAGTGAACAATGTATCCAAGGAAATAGCATGATATTTGGCCCACACATGTTCAATATCTTCTTGTTGTTCTACCATATCTGAATCGAATATTGGCGATCAAATGGTGATCAGCCATGAAGACTGTCCTGAGAATATAATGCAGTGGCCTTTCATCTGCCTTCCACATCGCAGCATGACCCCCGTACCTCTAATCCAGTTCTGTGAGTCACTTTCTGGTCCTGAGTCCTTTTGGCAAGCAAAGTCCTCCTCAGCCCCAGGCCAGTATTGATGAAGTTGCTGCCCTCTATCAAGATGGATTCAAATGGGATTTGATCCAATTGAGAACCATCACCCTTCCCTGTGGACTTCGGCACCCAAACCATTAGCCCTCAGGGTTGTCAGGTTAGTTAACCGCCGCCTGACACTCAGTGTTGAGTCGCTGGCCATATGATCTACTATATTACCATAGCAGAATAACCTGGTCAGACACTGAATCTATTATATAGTACATACATAAAAACAGTAGAACTCTGTATAGCGATTTCCCCATACAGCAATGAAATCACATAGCAATGAGGCTTGGAAGGGGAGAAGCCATTCCACATAGTGATGGTTCCTATGGGAAAATCCATACAACGATTTTCCAATGGGAAAAACTGCTTAGCACCAAACATCGTAGTACAGTTTTTCCCATAGGGAAAATCATTGTATGGATTTTCCCATAGGGAAGATCGTACAACAACGAAAACCGCATAGCGATCAGATCCGTGGAATGGATTAAAATCACTATATGGGGTTCTACTGTATACAATTTATGTATACATACAAGAAATCATGTAAGTTGTAGTGACAAAACTGTTGCTGGCTAATGAAGATCCAGCCACAATTTTGTCAACATACTCATTGTGCAAAATACAACCAGGAATACAACCAGCAGCCTGTGGCCACAGCTTACATGATTTCACTCGCAGGTGTAAATTGTAAGTAGGATTCCAGCTATTATTTTAATAATGTTACCAGTACCACTTCTTTATGGAATGAAAATCTATTTCTGTTCCTTTGAACATGCTTGCGAGCCATTTTGGCCATCATTTTGTGGAAAATGAGTAATGATTAATTGGCTTTGGTGCTTAATGGAAGATTTCAGAATCTGTGCACTTCTAGAAAGCTCTGTTGAGATTCTCCAGGTTGGCTAGAGAAGCAAGGCTATAAGTGCATTTATCTATTATTGCAATCCAATACTCTTCTCTCTCAATATTCTGAAATCAAATGTACTTACAATATATGTAAAAGACTGAAGGTCATCATTTAGTGTTTGATCAGCAGGAGTGCTGACTTGGGCTTCTGATAACTGAAGTCCAAGAACACCTGGAGAGCCAAGGTTCGCCATCACGGTAATAGGGCTTCATATCTGCATTTACAGAGCAATCCTAAGCATATTCACCTTCAACAATTTAATTCCTTATAGGGGAACTCCCTGAATTGTAAATACAGGACAGTTGCTCAAGGGGAAGTGCCATTGCAGCCGACCATATTCTTCTCAAAGGATTTCCTGCTCACACTTTGCTTCTGGTGAGGTCAGTGGAATCTTGTTTTAATCACTTCGCCCCGCACATGAATCATAATGAGCAATTTTGCCATCAGTACAAGGAAAGAGAAAGACATGCAAAGGTTTCAGTTAGTCTACATGTATCTCTAAGGCACACCTATCCTGGCATTCAGATATAATGCAAGAAACCATCCAGAGGCAGAGCCTGTGTATTTTAAAAACCCAATGCTGCCCTGCTGACACTTGATAATGCAGGATTAGCTGGCCACCCATACAGAATCCAAAACCAGATTTCGCCCCCTAAAGAATGGGTCACACACACACACACACACACACACACACACACACACACACACACACACACCGCCAATTCCATACCGCCAAACTGGGAAATGATTTGCTTGCATTTACAACTATGGCAAAGAATTAAAAGGACACAGGACTAAGAAGTTGACAGCCACTCTGAAATATTGCTGCAGGTTCCTCCTGTGAGCTCCTTGAGGCCATTGCTCTGGAAGAAATGGGACCACAACTTGAGGACTACACAACCCATCAGCTCAGAGCTAAGGAGCTCAGCTGGAAGGGGAGGTAATAAGGAAAGGACTACACAAGAACACTTTAGTGGTGTTTGAATTAGTGTGTGTATTGAACTATAGCAATGAGGAAGAGTGGACTTGCAATGAATTTTAGGCTGTGATTGGAGGCAAAAAGATGCACACCACCATATTAAGTCAAATTATTGAAGTTTGTAGTTCTTGATAATAATATGCACATACAAAGTCCTTATGTATCCTTAAAAAGTGTATTTCCTCATTTCTGAATCCAAGAACAAATGCTTCTGGCAATTCCAGTTAAAAAAGCAAAGACTTGGTTTGTTACTAATACTGTACAGTATTAATAATAGCAAATAATGTTGAATGGAATGGAACAAAACAGTAATTATCCTTAACAGTATACCAAATTGCTTTTACAAGAGGCCTGTATTGCACCAGAAATGGCAACACAACAGTCCTAACTTGGGGCAAAGAGGGGGGAAAGATGTTTATTTTCAGTATTTTTGCTTTAGCGTTAGAACAACTTAATTCAGAGAGATCTATGCCAGCCTGTAAGTATTAAAATACCCATGTTCCTCTAACCGAAAGCTGAGCACAGAGTTGCTTTTACTTCTGTCTGGGAAAGTTTCCCCTCATTACACTTCTGACAAAATAGACATAGACAGCATTAGGGATGCTGGTTTAAACTCCAGCCCCCAAAGGAATGTTCTCTATGCAGAGCAAAAAGGGGCTCACAAGCATTTTTCATGGACTGCACTGAGGCTCTCCAGCAAATTTGGTTATAGCAAGGAAGAGAACCCCAAGCCTCATCCCTTTGGTCCCATCCTCCAGCTAGGCTCCTTCTGAATTATCAGCTTTTGTCAGTTATTCCCTTTCCCAGGAATACAGGAAGAATAGCGATTAAGAAGAACACATTCTGAACAGCTTTCCTGACAAAGAGCTTACAAGGTCCATTTGTTTAACCTTTCCACAACAGCTTGACCTTGTCAAAAAGAACAAATCATGTTCAAATGATGTCTGATGAGAGAGGAGGCAGGGGCAGGAGGGGCAGCGCTTTTAGCTGGGCCTCTGTATTGCAGTCAGTCACTGTGAGATAAATAAGGCCACTAGTTTGTGGTTAGACTTTTGATTCCAGATGAATTGTGCAGAATCACATACATTCATAAGAATGTTTCTGGTACGATGAAATCTCATGGTGTAAAATGTAATCTTAATATCCAGTGCATGCCACTGCAACACACCTGTGCTCTTTCTTCCTCTGTGTTTCCTAGCTCTGTTACTTAATACCACACTCCATGATATGTAGTAACTTTCAGAAAAACCCTTTTTTTTCTTATGCGCTGTCAAGTCAGAGCAGGTATGTGCTGGGCACCTTGGGAGGGCAGTGGACAGTAAGTGATGGGGGCGCCTATTGGGGGAGAAATCCCATACATTCCCATTACCTCTGCCTGCTTGGGGGGCGGGCGCCAGTCGCTGGGGTGTACCGGGATGAGTCCCTGTATTCCTGTGGGCCAGCACACCACTGATTCAGAGCCAATTTGCAATGGCTTTCGTAGAGCTTTCAAGGTAGGTGAGATGTTTAAAGAATGGTTTCACCTCTTCCACTCCCCCAGTGAGTTTCCATGGCAAAGTGGAACTTGAGTTTTCATCCATCACCCTATCCACTATATCACATCAGGTATCCTCTCAGAAAATCTGTAACCTAGAAGAAAGTACTGTAGATATGACAATGCTAAAGCAGAAATGCTTCGCACATAATCAGGCTCCATGTAAGAACCATTAGGAACTCCAGTAAAACTTTATTTGGAATGAGGGATGTTTATCAAAAGGTTAAACTAAGGATAAGAGCAAGGGAACAACCACAGTACAGTAATATGTAGGTGTGCTGGATATTTTCTGTCATCACTGCACTTTTAATTACACTGGCAACTTCCTTGCCACGTCAAGAGAATCTTCCCTGTATTCTAAACTCATTTTTCAGGATTTTACAGGAATACAGGAAAGATAGCAATTAAGGAGAATACATTCTGAACAGCTTTCCTGACAAAGAGATTACAAGGTCAATTTATTTACCTTTTCCACAATAGAGGTTATGCTCCTTTGGATACCTGTATATTGTAAGATAAGTTAAGGAGAAGATGAGAATCGTTGGAAAGAAAGACCTCACGTGTGATTGATTGAAAGAACTTTAGTTTGCAAGACCTAAACAGGGTTGTCAACGACCAGTCCTTTTGGAGGTCATTAATGCACAGAGTTACTACTCACCATATCTCAGAAGCAACTTGATTAATTTAATTTAATTTAATAGTCATATTTATATATGCCGCCCACTCAGGTAGAACCCGACTCAGGGCGGCATTACAACAAGTTCTAAAAACACATAAAAACACTTTAAAAGCCCATATCCCACCCGCTTCAAAAAACCCATGGCACACAAGAAGAACTTTAGAACCTTATTTAAACCTGGGCATGGATAGTTCATATGCGTAGAGCTGGGCTAAGTTAATGGAAGAGTAGCATGAACTGCTGAACACATATTCAGTTTAAGTAACCATGTAGAGTACTGGCAGGCAAATATTAGGAGCCAGGAGCTACACTGGATCCTGCAGGAGCCACACCTATCCCATTGCTGCTGCTGAACTTGTTGCTATGACATAGGTAGTGAGAAAATGATGAGCATGAGGTCTGTGCATTTTCTTTGCATATTTAAAAGTGGTATTTTTGTCATTGCCACAAAAAAGTCAGCAGCAGGGAGTCTGACAAAGAGCACAAAAAAACCCCCAAGACTCTGGCAAGAGAGTGTTGGCTTATTTGCTCACATGTGGCAGGTGAGTGTGAAGACAACTGAAGAAGACATAGGACCGTGATGGTGAACCTTGGCACTCCAGATATTCTTGGACTTCAATTCCCAGAAGCCCAAGCACCCTGTGAATCCACATGAATGGGTTTACTGCGATTCATCCAGCCCGCGCTGCCCTCGTCGTTCCTGGAAGTGGAAGTAAAACGCTTGTGGGAGTGATGAGGGCAGCATGGGCCGGATGAATCGCAGTTAACCCATTGTGTGGATTAACAGGGTGCTTGGGCTTCTGGGAATTGAAGTCCAAGAACATCTGGAGTGACAAGGTTCGGCATCACGGACATAGGAGATGCTGGAGAAGCTTGGAATCCTACTGTTACCTAACATGGGTTGAGTCCTGCAATGGGAACCTCTACAGTAGTGTTTCTCAACCTTTGTTTTTTGGACTTCAATTCCCAGAAGCCTAAGTTAATTCCCCAAAGCACTGATCAGCCAATGCACTGACTTAAGCTTCTGGGAATTGAAGCCCCCCTGTGGGGCGTCTGTCCCACGTTAGGAACCACTGCTCTACAACTAAGGCTAGCTTTAGATCATGGGCACAAACTCCTTGTCCCTTTTGTATGTGAATCTAATCACCTTACATAAATCATCATGGGTGGCCTTTGTGCTGAAAGCAAGCATGAAAATCTTTTAGTACATAAACAAAAAAACACACAATGTTCGTTATTACTACAACACAGAAGAAACAGTAACTAATTAGGAGCTATATGAACCACTGCCACAGCTTGAAAGCCTGCATTTAGAGAGAATATTGGGACTTCTAGGAGGAAAGAAAAATTAAAATTTTCAACCCCGCAAAAATCTATATACATACAAATCAACAACATGACCTCTTCTATCCCTTCATATAGGAAAAGTCAGTCTCCAGCAGTCTGGAAGCTTTAAATTTCCTTACTTGTGGTTTGGAAGCTGTACCAATACTTACCTCCAGATCAGGACATGAGGAATTCTAAACAAAATGCTCTACAAACTCTTTCCATTTTCCTACAATTGACCTTGAAAGCAGCAAAGCCACCTGAGACAGAAAATAGCACAATGCATTTCTCATTACTCCAGGAGAAAGCAATCCAATCAGTAGTTTGCAAAGTTCTTTCAGATTTTCAGAGAGTTTATTTTAATGCATGTAGCCATAAAAAATGGTACTAACTCAATGGTCAGAAAAGGATATTGAGGGCCCTCTGGAAAGAAGTGAACCCACACCTCAAGATTTGGGATGTGCAGTAAATAGCTTGCTTTAAAGGATCCACACCAACTAAAAATAAGTTCTTCTTTTGCAAGATTTAGACCAGCATAGAGAGCAAGTTTTCTAATGTGCAAAATACAAACATGCTGGCATTTCATGGCGATACAGAAACTGAATTGTGTGGGTGGGAAACACAAACATGATGTTGCTGCGTTCCTCTCTCCTGGAGTAACGAAATGGAAAGGACATGGAAGATTCTGCACACAATAGTTCATCAACTGGAATTATGTATTGTGCAATATTTCACTCTGTACCAAAAAAGTAACCTTCTTGTGGACATGCAGGGTTCAGCCTAAATAACTCATAGTTTGTAAGAAATAATAATTTTAAAAGCTATCAATCCAACTCCCTACCACAGCAAAACAATATATTTGTAGGGTACTTAGAACCAGCTGCACTACCTTCTCAAAAAAGAAAAAAGGGGGGATTGTACATTGAGACATTGCATGGAGTAGGAGGTTTAATCCTTTCCCCTGCAATGCTATCTTAATCCAAATCAGTTTCCCCATGGCAGCTTCACCATAATATAGACATCCTAAAAACATTGAAGCCATGGAATGCAATTAAACTAAAGAAATAGCAAGCAGAATATCATATGGGGAGAGGGGAGAAGGATTTGCAGTGAGAATAAAATAATATGAATGTTTGGGGCACAATCTTACTTCAGATTAGTCTCAGCAGTTTTTGTAACTAATACTGGTTCACTATCTCTACATAAGAGATATTGAATTGACACATTACAGACAACATATCATTCGGGCTACAAACACTTTATTGGTCCAGAGACATAATTCAGGCAGACTTTTGTGTCTGAGAAATGGGGTGTGCAAACAATGAATGTGTTTTACACCCTGAAGATCAATTAGAAAGCAAGCTTATTTGCAAACTACAGGAGGTAAGACAAGCTCCTTATTCTGACAATCACACACAAGTTTCAACTAAGGCTTTTGTCCTTTTAATGATGGGTCAGTTGTAAAGTACAGATCTCTCAAAAAGAAAATAAAGGCCAAAAATCTAGTAAGTGTTCATGAAAGGTATATTTCAGCTACTGACTGTTTAAAAATATTCTATTCTTTAGCTACAGTAGAGTTCAAATCAAAGGCAAATATTTAATACCAATTGACAAAAGCAAATAACAAATGGGAGCTTTTTGTCTAAAATTTGAACAGTCAGGGAATATCTGAAAGAATATTCTAAAATCACATTTGCAGATAAAATTTGTTCTAATTAAATATGAATACAGTAGAACCTCGGATAAAGTCCAAACTCTGTTCCATAAGTTTGGACTTTATCCGATTTTGGACTTTATCCGAATCAAATGGGCGATGCATCGGATAACATCCAAAAATGGACTTTACCCAAGGTTCCTATACCAAATACCTCAGATAACATCCATTTTTAGTGGTTTTGGACTTTATGCGATGCATTACGTGTGCATGAAAACCGCGACTTTATCTGAATCGGACTTTATCCAAATCGGACTTTATCCGAGGTACCACTGTATCTTTCTTTTTTAATTTAAAAGAAAAATGAAACTCTAGCACCAATAAAAATGTCATTGACATTTCTTGAAATACATAATGCCTGTAGAAGTTTGGTCCATATCATAGTCCCCAATAGCCCTTTTCTTTTTTCACATCCTTTGGAATTCAGGTGAGTTAGATAGGTCAGTTTGAAATGTTTGGCAAGCTGATTCTTCTGTGTCTAGGCCAGACATGAAACTGCCTGATATAGAGTAAAACAATTGTTATAAGAAATACTTTGAAATAGCAGAAAAGCCACAGGCAATCAAAAAATGTAAAAGAGCACTGCAAAGGTGTAGGAAAAAGGAGGAGAGGGAGGGCTCCATCCACTTCTTGCTAAATGCATCTGTCATTCCCTTGAGGCTGAATTTGTGTTGTAAGAAAATCTGTCACCAATTTCAGCAGAATGATCAACTCAGAAGGAAATCTACTTTTTTTTTACTGATCTGAATCTAGCTGACATGACCATGTAACAGGTCTGCGGCATATATCCGAGCCTGCGGATAATACATTATCTGCAAGTTTTCTCTTCTCCCCTTGGAGATCTTCACCTATAGAAACCACCTGGGTTCACTGAGTGATGACCATGGATAGACAACAAATCTATGTAGTTCAATAGCTGTCCAACTTACAAGCCATTTTTAAAACTTTTAGATGATATATTACTGTCAGATTCTACCTGCTGGACATAATAGCCATGAGGGCCTAAGACCTAATTGTCTTATCTTAGCTAGGTGTTCCATTTTCATCTCTAGCTATAAAGATGGCAAATTTTCCATTTGCCTTCTGGCTGGTGCCTTCAAAGACTCAAGATCATCCTAGTGAAGTGTTAAAACAGACAAGAACCGCAGAATCACTTGATGTTACTTTAAAAATATCTGAAAGCTGTAAGTAGTTGGCCCATGGTACAAGGTTTCCAAGCCTGACATTATTAGCTACTGTTGCTACTGCAGAAGCCTGGAGAGCAACAGCTGAGCAAGCCCAGGACATGGAGATGGACAGTTCATTCCATTCAAGTTGCTGAGCTTCATCAAGGGCAGTTCTAGAGGTAGAGAAGGTAAGTAGCCCTTGCCATACACACAGGTGGCCTGGTGCAGATTATGATGCAACCACCTTCTACTGGGCAACTACTGGGCAACAGTGGTAGTTGAAGGTGATAACGATGAAGGCAACTGCAGTGACACTCAAGCTAAGTTTTGTTAGTACTGCACAGTAGGTGGCAATGATAAACCCTGGCTGAACTTTCCTTAGCATGACAACCCAAGGATGAGAGAGATCAAAATTAACCAAGAGACGCTGCTGGAAGATGAGACTCTCAGGTCAGAAAACACTCAGTCAGCTACTGGAAGAGCAAAGGACAAGAATAGCAGCATTACTAATGACACAACCAGAACAAAACTAAAAGGACATCTAATGGCTTGTGTACAGAGAAATGAAAGGAAAGTCCAATGTCACCCAACACATGCAGTCAGAACATGGAACATGAGAAGTATGGATCAAGGTAAACTGGAAACCGTAAAGCAAGAAATGGAATGCAGTTCTTGGTTTGGAATGGGATATTTTCAGTCTGACAACTACAAAGTGTTCTACTCTGAAAATGATAAACTCAGAAGAAATGGAGTAGATCCAATATGGAGACAATATGTAACATAGGCAGTTAGGGGCTACAATGCAAAGTCTAACCAAGTAATATCAATCAGACTCTGTGGAAAACCTATCAGTATAATGACCATTCATGTCTATGCAATGGGGCTGGGGTGTCTCAGTGGTTAAGAAACTTGCCTTCTTAGCTGGAAGGCTGGCAAGCCAGCAGTTTGAGACCCAGATACTGCATGATGGATTGAGCGCCTGTCTCTGTCCCAGCTCTTGGGCACATGAAAGGAGGCTCATTTGGGCATTCCCTGAGTGGAGTATCTTCTGTAAAAATCCTTTCAACCCAGAATAATTTCTGACACGAAATTATTATTATGTCTATGCTCTAACTATTTATGCTGAAGAAGACAAAATTAAAGGCTTTTATGCAAGCTTTTAAGAGGAAACTGATCACACATCAAAGTAAGACATGCTTACAATTATAGGAGACTGGAACACAAATGCAGGGAACAAAGGAGAACCAAATGTTATTGGAAAATTTGGCCTAAGAGATAGAAATGGAACTGGGACTACAGGACACAGAATTTCTGGCTTGAAGTGGCCCTGCTCTCTCAGGAGGAAATTATTCTCCATCAAAATGGATACTTCAGCAATTCCTGCCTCTGTATACACTGCTGGCAGGTAAGTGCAATAGCAGAAATGATCAGTACCTCCAAGGTTTTGTGAGCTCACCTTGTCAAAACCTGGGCAAGAGTCATGACAGAGATATAAGAAGAAGATAGACCAAGACTGGAATCTGGAGAACTGACTTAATAGACAATCCCTCTTATGACACAGGCATAATCAGAGAGATGCTTAAAATTATATTATTAATATTGGCTGTAGCGTTATGATGGATCTCCAGATATTTCTGAACTCTGACCAGACCATAACTAGTGATGAGGAATCTGGAGGACCATACTTGCTTATCTTGCTGTAGTACTACACTGACCTTACTCGTGAGTTGCCAATTATAGTCTGTACTGTATTGACAGTGCATAAGGACAAAACTCCAAAACTGCAGCCTCCATTTACATGAAAGTTACATCTAGGAAACAGACAATTTGTTTGGGGACGAGGCTTCCCTACTAACCAAGGTAAAGATAAAGGTTTCCCTTGGCCGAAAGCCAGTTGTATCTGACTCTAGGGTACAGTGCTCATCTCTGTTTCAAAGCCAAAGAGCCAGCGCTGTCTGCTTCTGCAGACATTTCCGTGGTCATGTGGCAGGCATGACTAGACACCAGGGCGCACGGAGCGCTGTTACCTTCCCACCGAAGTGGTCCCTATTTATCTACTTGCAATTTCTTGCTTTCGAACTGCTAGGTTGGCAGGAGCTGGGACAAAGACGGGAGCTCATTCCGTCCTGCAGTACTCAGGAATCAAACTGCTGGCCTCCTGCCTTTCATCCTCATCAAGCTCAGCATCTTAACCACTAAGCCACTGCTGTCTCTTTTGCTTATTTTATTTTTGCTTATTTAGGAACACTATTACCTTCCCACCGAAGTGGTCCCTATTTATCTACTTGCAATTCTTGCTTTCGAACTGCTAGGTTGGCAGGAGCTGGGACAAAGACGGGAGCTCATTCCGTCCTGCAGTACTCAGGAATCAAACTGCTGGCCTCCTGCCTTTCACCCTCATCAAGCTCAGCATCTTAACCACTAAGCCACTGCTGTCTCTTTTGCTTATTTTATTTTTGCTTATTTAGGAACACTATTACCTTCCCACCGAAGTGGTCCCTATTTATCTACTTGCAATTCTTGCTTTCGAACTGCTAGGTTGGCAGGAGCTGGGACAAAGACTGGAGCTCATTAAGTTCTGGAGGTTCCTTAGAGCCATTATTTAACTCCTACTAGTTCATTAATGGTGCCAATGTGCAGGGATTGATGCTCACCAGTTATTTGTAAATTATCTGCAGCTCTGCCTCCTTTTCTCAACTTGGACAAATCCAACAACTCCATTTACCTGGTTCTTATATCATTGAACTTTACCTGGAAGAAACAAGTCATTCCGTTTTAAAGATGCTGTCCCTGGATATTTAAACTGTCTAAAATTCAACACCAGTCCCTTTCAGTGTTTATTCAGAGCTAATTTTCCTTTACTGAATTCTTGAATAGACATGGGACTGCAGTGGCTCAAGTGGCTATGACACTGACTGGGAGGCTGAAGGTCAGCAGTTCGATTCCCGAGTACTGCAGGACAGAATGAGCTCCCATCTTTGTCCCAGCTCCTGCCAACCTAGCAGTTTGAAAGCAAGAAATTGCAAGTAGATAAATAGGGACCACTTTGGTGGGAAGGTAACAGCGTTCTGTGTGCTGTGTCTAGTCATGCCTGCCACATGACCACGGAAACGTCTGCAGAAGCAGACAGCACTGGCTCTTCAGCTTTGAAACAGAGATGAGCACTGAACCCTAGAGTAGTCGGATACGACTGGCTTTTGAGCAAGGAAAACCTTTACTTTACCTTTACTAAGAGAGCACAGTAAAATAAGTACAGTACTGTGTACAGTACTGTAAAATGCCTGGGGACTGCAGTGGCTCAAGTGGCTAAGACGCTGACTGGGAAGCGGAAGGTCAGCAGTTCGATTCCCGAGTACTGCAGGACGGAATGAGCTCCCATCTTTGTCCCAGCTCCTGCCAACCTAGCAGTTCGAAAGCAAGACATTGCAAGTAGATAAATAGGGACCACTTCGGTGGGAAGGTAACAGCGTTCCGTGCGCTCTGGTGTCTAGTCATGCCTGCCACATGACCACGGAAACGTCTGCAGAAGCAGACAGCGCTGGCTCTTCGGCTTAGAAACAGAGATGAGCACTGCACCCTAGAGTCGGATACGACTGGCTTTCGAGCAAGAGAAACCTTTACCTTTACCTTAGATGCCTGTCATCCGCCAGGCGTTTTCTTCCTCCTTCTCACTCACCTCAAGAGCCTCCCAGAGGTGAATTCTTCAGCTCCAGTGGGGCAAGGGATTTAACGCTAGAGAGGAGGAAGGACACTTTGTCACGTTGAATGCTCGAATTAAAACATTTGTGCAATACGAAAAGGATTAACCCGGCAATCAAGACTCATGGCGTTTGACGTCTGGCTTCTAAAGCATTTGAAATCGATTTCAGATTAAATTCTGTGTTGGGGATCGAACCCCCGCAGTTCCTTATGAAAGGCTTAAACACCTAAATTGACGTCCTCGCGCCTGATCAACTCCCCTGCCTACTTTCAGGAATGAGTTTAACTGAACTCAGTGGGATTTAAAACTAAAGGTTTCCCTTGCTCGAAAGCCAGTCGTATCCGACTCTAGGGTGCAGTGCTCATCTCTGTTTCAAAGCCGATGAGCCAGCGCTGCCTGCTTCTGCAGGCGTTTCCGTGGTCATGTGGTAGGCATGACTAGACACCACCGGAGCGTACGGAACGCTGTTTACCTTCCCACCGAAGTGGTCCCTATGTATCTACTTGCAATTTCTTGCTTTCGAACTGCTAGGTTGGCAGGAGCTGGGACACAGACGGGAGCTCATTCCGTCCTGCAGGACTCGGGAATGGAACTGCTCTCGCCTTCCAGTCAGCGTCTTAACCACTTGAGCCACTGCAGTCCCTTTACTGGGATTTACTTCCCAGTCAATGTGCTTTCAAGTCACACATGGCTAAAGGGAGATCGGCGCCTACTCGCCAGCATCTCCTAGCTGGTTTTCTAGACGGATTGGTGGGATCAAGACAGGTTCAATCGACGACTACAAACACATTTTTTGTTTGATTCTTCATGTGCCGGAATCAAACAAAAAGCAGCCAAATATTGGTTTTAAAATCAATGGACTAAACTCTAAAGAGAACACAAAATCCCACCAGGAGAAAGAACGAATTAGATGAAATGAAAGTCACACTGGGATTAAAATAAAACAAACTTTAAGAGAATCCAAAATTAAGAATGGGAAAAAATGCCATCCTTCAAGTGGTTGGGTGAGCATGGGGAATCTTCTGGATTAAGCAACAAATGCAAACAGAGGAAAACTAAGGCTGACAAGGATCAACACATTTGAAAATAAGCTAAATGAGGTTCTCTGAAGTACTGGCAAGGCAATTCAGTTTCATAACAACTCTTAGCCAGTCTGTGTAGCCTTGAGCAAGCTGCTCAGTCCAGAAGACATGCATGGCAAACCATTATTGGAACATCTCCATAGGTTATGATGTGAAACACCCACGGTGTTTCCAAAATACTATACACGAATAACTTTTTGCAAGGCTTTCTAGAAGACAGTCCAGCTGAATTTAGCAATGCCCACGAGGGGATGAAGTCCAGCTAAATTTTGGGGGGCCCAGCACCATCCATGCAGCTTGTGCAAGAAAAACAGCCAAGGAACGGGCCCCAAACACCACCTCCCTGCCGTGCTGAGGTGTGAAATCCTTAACACGTGCTGAGGTGTGAAATCCTTAACACGTCCACACAGCCCTTCGAGTGAGTCCCAAGGGTCCAAGCCAGGCAGCGACAGCCCTGTCAGGCAGGGATTGAGAACTGCTTATTAGGAACTGCGGGGGAAGGGATCATACATGGGTCAGAATCAGGAGTGCTCAAACTACGGCCTGTGGGCCAGATCCAGCCTGACACCAATTCATCTGGCCCACGGCCACCCTCATCGCTCCCAGAAGTGGAAGTAAAACATGACCGTATGGTTTCACTTCCTCTTCCAGGAGCGACAAGGGTGGCGTGGGCCAGATAAATTGGCATGGGGGGGGCAGATCTGGCCCACGAGCCGTAGTATAATAATAATAATAATAATAAAGTTTAATTTTTATCCCGCTTTCCTGACACAAGTGCCACTCAAAGCGGCTTACAACATATATAAATACAATAAACAGCAAAATATACAATAAACTACAAAAGGCAATACACAATTAATACAATCAAAACATCAGAATATGCAAAAATACAATACAAAATATAAATAATTAAGCAATATCACAATGAGAAATTACACAAAAAAACAACCTCAACCACCCAGCAGCCACAAAGGCACCCTATAGTTCAACGTCTGTGAGGCAGCACTGGCAGCACAGTATGGGCAGCCCTGGTTTAAGCAGAGAAAACAGCAGCTTAAAATCTATCTCATCCTGTTGCAAAACAGAACATATTGCAAAGTGTGTTTTACTTCCGCTTTCGGTGGGAGGAAGCACGTGATCAGCCCACTGAATCACGTGACTGGCCCATGGCCCCAAAGGTTTGGATACCTCTAGTCTGAACTGAATGGTGCTTCAGAACTGCCAGGGAGATGCCAGCGGGCAGATGATGCTGAGGCAGGCTCCTTGCGCTCACCTGGTTGAGGAGAGAGCCTCCCTCTTACCTGGCCCACCACTTCTGCAGCAGACCTTAAAGCAGGAGTTCTCAACCTTTTTAAGCTGGGGGCCAGGTCACACTCCCTCAGACAGCTTTGGGGGTCGGATGGCCATTTTGCCCTTCCTCCACCACATGGCACTTCCTGGTGTGGTGGGAGCCACATGAAATGGTGCTGCGGGCAATATCCGGCCTGCAGACTGCAGGTTGAGAATCCCTGCCTTAAAGCGACTAGCTTGTTCCTGTAGCAGGGGGGAAAAGCGGAGAAGGCCCAAGGGGCGCCGTGTCCTGCTGGCTTCCTTCCCGGAGTAGTTAGCAGTTTGCCCACCCTCAAACTCCCAGCTGCTTTATATATTTATATATATATATATATATATATATATATATATATGACATATATACAGTATATATATGACATTGTTGCCCATCCTGAAAAAATATTCACCCACCCACATCTAGAATCCTGGCTGCTGCCTTGCTTCCCTCCCAAAACCTGGTGGAGGCTGTCTTGCCTTTCTTTCAGTCTTAGTAGGAAGAGGCAGGGCTGGCAGGCCTTTATCGATAGGCTGTGGAGAAAGCCCCCCTGGAGCAAACCTTTCTTCTTCTTGTGTCGTATCCGATTTCAAATACAGTAAAACCCCTACTTACGTATGTAGGCTTTTATGTAAATTGGTTTTTTACTTAACTCGAAGCAAACCCATAGGAAAATGATATTTATGTAAATCGAAGCAACTCCATAGGAAAAATGGTTTTTAATGTAACTTGAAGCAAACCCATAGGAAATTGTGTTGTATAAATTGGGACATTTATGTAAATCAGGACATGGTTTTAGTGCAAAAATCATTGTGCAAGTTGAATTTTATGTAACTCAAGGCATATGTAAAAGTCAGGTTTTACTGTAGTGGCTATCTTCATGGTGATCAGCCACGAAGATTGGGCTGGGAACCATACGGTATAATGAATGCAGTGGCCTTCCATTTGCCTTATTTGTTTGTTTGTTGTATTTCTTTACCGCCCAGCTGGGTGTTATCCCAAATAACAACAATACCCACATTAAATCAAACCCACACCGACAAATACATCACAAACTAAACTAAACTAAATTGGCGTCTGAGGACTTCTGCGTCTCAGTGTGACACCCGTACCACTGATCCAGCCACTTTCTGGTCCTGACCCTGAGCCCTTTTGGCACACAAAGTCCTCATCAGCCCCAGGCCAATATTGATGAAGTTGCTGCCCACCATCAAGATGGATTGAAGTGGGATTTAATCCATTTAGGGACCATCACCCTTCCCTGTGGACTTAGGCACCCAAGGCCGTTAGTCCTCAGGCTTGTCAGGTTTGTTAACTGCTGCCTGATGATCAGTGGCGAGTCGCTGGCAGTAGAGTCTACTCTATTACCATAGCAGGATAAACTGGCCAGAGTGGAGGATCGAATCCACAGATTCCTAAAATCCCTGAGTCTCGGGCAGTGGGAAAGAAAGGTCCGGCTCCAGTCATTCAATGGGGATCTCCAGGTGCCTTTTTTGCCACACTGGAGGAAGGAGGTGGCAGGTAGAAATGGGAAGTCATGCTTCGGCCTCTGCCGTATCTCACCCACCCAAGTCGCAGCAGCAGCAGCAGGAGGCCCTGAGTTGCTACAGAATCTCCACACACACATAGTGTGTGTGTGTGTGTGTGTGTGTGTGTGTGTGTGTGTGTGTGTGTGTGTGTGTGTGTGTGTAGATATAGATAGCGATAGATAGATAGATAGATAGATAGATAGATAGATAGATAGATAGATAGATAGATAGATAGATAGATAGATAGATAGATAGACACACACAAACACACCCCTCCTGTCCTGGTTTGTTTAAAAGAAGCTTGCTGGGTTTTATTTAATGGAATCTCTTTGGGATTCTCTGTCTTTAAAAGGTTTGATGCGATGACAGGCGAAATCTGCAATCACAATGCATATGAGAATTACCTGACAACTGATCAATATCACCCATTAACAACAGAGCGGTTCCAGGAAAAAGGCAACCAAGTTATTTGCTAATTTCTGAGGGTTGAGGAGCACGACCCTGCTGGCTGGCCGTCGTTCCCCTCCCTGCAACGCACATACCTTTTTCTAAGTCAATAGTTTCTTTCTACCTTCTTTTCCCAGAAAAAGGAAATCGCGAACAAACCACTCAACAAAAGAGTCCGTACCGGTGGGATCTGGGCTGTCGGGGGCCGACCTGGCCGTCCCGAGAGGAAGTGGGGCGAATATGAATTGCTTCAAAGGAGGGCTCAATTCCTTCCTTTCAGGATTACTAGTGCCTTGCCAAGTTGTGAACCTTGAGGAACTTTTACTGGTGAATTAACCAATTTTTGTTTATGAATCTTGAGGACGTTCTAACTGTTTTGGATGAAAGTACACTGAAATCGACTTCCTCGTGTTGTTGCCTGGTGTCTCCAGTTTGGACCTTGCGTCTTATTTGGGTGGTTCTCCTTCTCGTGCATTTTCCCCACCCCGACATCATTCCATTTTTTTTAAAAAAATTGTGGAAAATCGACGATGTGCTCCACAACTTGTACTGTATTGTTATTCTTGCAATTCAGGTCCATTAATTTCACTGCCGCATTAGGGGCTGCGGTGGCTCAGTGGTTGAGAAAGCTCGCCTGGAAGGCTGGCAATTAGGCAGTTCGAGACCCGGGTACTGCATGATGGAGTGAGTGCCCGTCTCCGCCCCAGCTCTTGGGGACATGAAAGGAGCCTCGTTTGGGCGTTCCCTGAGCGGAGTTCCTTCCGCAAAAATCCATTCAACGCCACACGGAAATTATTATACAGTACTGCCACATTGCTACGATGATAATCACTGCAGCAGACTTGAAGTTGTACAAAAAGGGTAAACTTCCTTGAAGTTAAGTCTAAGGCAGGGTCTGGTGAGCGGTGTGTAACTATCCCCATTTGAGCATCGCCATGCGACGCACATCGTGTCCTGGTGTTAAATCTTAAAGGATTTATTCTAAAGGTAAAGGTAAAGGTTTCCCTTGCTCGAAAGCCAGTCGTATCCGACTCTAGGGTTCAGTGCTCACCTCTGTTTCAAAGCCGAAGAGCCAGCGCTGCCTGCTTCTGCAGACGTTTCCGTGGTCATGTGGCAGGCATGACTAGACACCGGAGCGCACGGAGCGCTGTTACCTTCCCACCGAAGTGGTCCCTATTTATCTACTTGCAATTTCTTGCTTTCGAACTGCTAGGTTTGCAGGAGCTGGGACAAAGACGGGAGCTCATTCCGTCCTGCAGTACTCGGGAATCGAATTCCTGACCTTCCGCTTCCCAGTCAGCTTCTTAGCTAGTATTCTACTAGTATTCTACTAGTAAGTATAAAGAGTCAAGAGAGGGAGGAAGACAATTACACGTGTATTATACCTTGAAGGAAGCCCCGTTTCCTTTAACATACATACAACCGACGAAAACGGGCAATCGAAGAGTATTTTTCACACCCAATGTAACAGCAAGGAGGAGAAGAAAAATATTTCGTCATCCCGAAGGAGTTTTTTTTAAAAAAAAGATAACAGTGAAAGTTTCAGTGCGGTAGTCTATCAGCCCGTAAAGCAGAAAAGTGCGCAAAGTGCCTCCTGAAAGACCAGAGGTAAAGGTTTCCCTTGCTCGAAAGTCAGCCGTATCCGACTCTAGGGTGCAGTGGTCATCTCTGTTTCAAAGCCGAAGAGCCAGCGCAGTCTGCTTCTGCATACGTTTCCGTGGTCATGTGGCAGGCATGACTAGACACCGGAGCGCACGGAACGCTGTTACCTACCCACCATACAGGGACTTTTACTTTAGGAAAGCTTCTGCCACATGAGCCCTGCCCGTTTTTTGAACTGCCACACTTTGGTCCGCTATAAGCTAAGAAAGCGATGATTCCCCGGGCTGTTTAAATTCCACTGAATTTACCACTGGTTAAGAAACCTACGTAAAGTATATGTATAGAGGCAAAGTGGGGCAGCATCCTTGAAAATAATATAAAACTTCCAAAACATGAAGCAAAAATCAACAAAAATCACAAGCAAAATCAACTTAAAGGTAGAGTTTTCCCTTGCTCGAAAACCAGTCGTATCCGACTCTAGGGTTCAGTGCTCATCTCTGTTTCAAAGCCGAAGAGCCAGCGTTGTCTGCTTCTGCAGACGTTTCCGTGGTCATGTGGCAGGAGCGCACGGGAACGCTGTTTACCTTCCCACCGAAGTGGTCCCTATTTATCTACTTGCAATGTCTTGCTTTCAAACTGCTAAGTTGGCAGGAGCTGGGACAAAGACTTACGTACTTGATATCCTTCAACAGAAACGCTACAGTTTTATAGGCTGTGATGATGAGAGATGCTCAGGTTGCATGCTTTTCAGTGACTTCTTGAAGGAATATCTGAGAGTAAACAAAACAGAATACCAAAAAACAAAAAGACAAAAAAAGTTGCGGCACCTTAAAGACTAACTCCTGTATTTAAATGTGAGCTTTCGTGGGCCAAATCCACTTCATCAGACATAAGAGTGAGGCCTCATGGCATGAATTTATACACACATCAGGTACACAGGCACACAATCATTGGCCAGCCTAACAGAATGGTAACATTGTACCTTTTGACACGTTATTATTCAAACCTGCTACAAAGCATGGCCCTATTCCTTTCTTGAAAGAAAGTTGTAAGATCTTTCTGTTGGCTTATAAAGAGATCTTTCTAGTTCCCTTGCTGAACGCCATATCTTTCTCTCGTTATAATCATAACATATGATTTTCCTTTATCAGAGAGTAATCAAAACAACATTAAAAAAGGCAAAAAACATTGTGACACCTTAAAGACTAGCTTCTGTATTTTAATGTTAGCTTTCATGGATCAAGTCCACTTCATCAGACTTCTTCGACCATTCCTTTTGACATCTTAGTTTTTAGTAGAACTTTGGACTGCGGTGGCTTAGTGGTTCAGATGCTGGACTCGACGACTGGAAGGTCGGCAGTTCGAGACCCGAGTGCTGCATATGGAATGAGCGCCCGTCTCTGTCCCAGCTCCTGCCAACCTAGCAGTTTAGAAGCAAGAAATTGCAAGTAGATAAATAGGTACCGCTTTTGCGGGAAAAATAACGGAGTTCCGGCCGATCTAGTGTCTAGTCATGCCTGCCACATGACCATGGGAACGTCTGCAGACTGCGCTAGCTCTTTGCTATAAACGGAGATGAGCACCGAACCGTAGAGTCGGATACGACTGGCTTTCGAGCAAAGGCGACCTTTACCTTTCACTTATACATTCCAGAGCAACTACAGCTTGCAGCACCATCCACTACTCCACATATTAATAGACCCAATGGCAAGAAGGGGGAATGGGGGCCGACACAGGTCATTAAATCCGTGGCGAGTGGAGGGGGATGATGCCTACTTCTCTCTGCCAGGGAAAACTTCGCATGCAAAGATCACAAGTATCCCCTAAAGCAGAGAGAAAGCCTGAGCTTTGAGCAAAGAGGCAATTTCTTTAGGTCTTGCTCCAGCAGGTGGCTAAAACGCTGACTGGGAGGCGGAACGTAGGTCAGCAGTTCGATTCCCGAGTACCGCAGGACGGAATGAGCTCCCGTCTTTGTCCCAGCTCCTGCCAACCTTGCAAGAAATTGCAAGTAGATAAACAGGGGCCACTTCGGTGGGAAAGTAAACAGCGTTCCCTGCGCTCCCGTTCATGTCTAGTCATGCCTGCCACATGACCACGGAAACGTCTGCAGAAGCAGACAGCGCTGGCTCTTCGGCTTTGAAACAGAGATGAGCACTGAACCCTAGAGTCGGATACGACCGGCTTTCGAGCAAGGGAAACCTTTAACCTTAAACCAGCAATAGCTTTAAGAGGGATCAGGATGGGGGGGGGGGGGAGAGATAGGGTTCGGGGGGGGGGGAGTTGGACCCTGAGTGGACAAAAACAGATCTAGCTTCGTACAAGGAGTCGTAAAATAATCCCATTAAATGGTCTGCGGGTTAGAAGGAGTGCCTAAAGATCTCCTTTACAACGGAATTTCTTTCGGGGAACTCAAGGGTCGACACAACGGAGCGTGTTAAGCTTTTGGGCTTCCAGAACATAATTTGTCCGCCTCCCTGTAAAAAGCCCTGTTTTCAGAGACTTCTTTTTTTGGTCTTTTTGGGCATTATGATGGGTGCGATTTAAACTGCTCTTTGCCTTCCTTGGCTTGCTTGCATATGACGTTTAGAGAATGCAACATTTACTCTCTTCCTGACCTGGGCTCATCTTCCGGGACCAAGGTAAAGGTTTCCCTTGCTCGAAAGCCAGCCGTATCCGACTCTAGGGTGCAGTGCTCATCTCTGTTTCAAAGCCGAAGAGCCAGCGCTGTCTGCTTCTGCAGACGTTTCTGTGGGTCATGTGGCAGGCATGTCTAGACACGGAACGCTGTTTACCTTCCCACCGAAGTGGTCCCTATTTATCTACTTGCAATGTCTTGCTTTCGAACGGCTAGGTTGGCAGGAGGATACGGAGCCAAAGGAGAAGAGAAATACAGTGCTGTAGTATTGTTCTCTGGAAAACATCGGAGCTAGACTGTCGCCGGTTTCGTTCGAGCTTCCTCTTTCCGGACAAGTATTTGAGGCAGCGGCTCAAGTGGCTAAGACGCTGACCGGGAGGCGGAAGGTCAGCAGTTCGATTCCCGAGTACTGCAGGACGGAATGAGCTCCCGTCTTTGTCCCAGCTCCTGCCAACCTAGCAATTCGAAAGCAAGACATTGCAAGTAGATAAACAGGGACCACTTCGGTGGGAAGGTAAACAGCGTTCTGTGCGCTCCGGTGTCTAGTCATGCCTGCCACGTGACCACGGAAACGCCTGCAGAAAGCAGACAGCGCTGGCTCTTCGGCTTTGAAACAGAGACGAGCACTGAACCCTAGAGTCGGATACGACTGGCTTTCCAGCAAGGGGAACCTTTACCTTTACCTGTACTCTGTGCCTACAGTAACAAAGGCCTTCTCCAGCCACGATTCGCGCCCTGATCCGCAGCCCTGTCAAATCGAAACGCTCGAATCAGAAACAAGTCAAAGGGTTTCCAAAGACTAAAGCCAGTTACTACCCTTGAAAATACATTTCCATCAGATGCGCTGCTAGGTGGTGGATCGGGCCCTTTTCACTGAAAAGGAGTCGGGCGACCGAATTCCGCTTAATTCCCTAAAGTGTAACTTTCAAATTAAGAGTGACTCCGAAGTCACCCCTCGTGTGCTGGAGGAAGTGGGCACCTTAAAAACGGCGCTCTCCATGTGGGCCAGAACTAAAGAGAGTTGCTGAGTCTAAAGAAGAATTGGGCAAAGCTGCCTACACTGCTTTGCTTAATGTGCGAAGCCATCAAAACATTCTTCTTCATCATCTTGTGCTGTATCCGATTCCGAATATTGGCTATCCTCATGGCGATCAGCCATGAACATCATCCTGAGAATATAATGCAGTGGCCTTCCATGTGCCTTCCACATCACAGTGTGACATCCGTTACCACTGATCCAGTTTCGAGAGTCACGTTCTGGCCCGAGCCCTTTTGGCATACAAGGTCTTCATCAACCCCAGGCTAGTAGTGATGAAGCTGCTGCCCTCCATCAAGATGGACTGGAGTGGGATTTAATCCACTTGGGGACCATCACCCTTCCCTGTGGACTTCAGCACCCAAGCTGTTAGTCCTCAGGATTTTCAGGTTAGTTAACTGCCACCTGATACTCGGCATTGAGTCACTGGCAGTAGGGTCTACTCCAGTAATGGCCAACCTTGGCACTCCAGATGTTCTTGAACTTCAATTCCCAGAAGCCCAAGCACCCTGTGAATCCACACGAATGGGTTTACTGCGATTCATCTGGCCCACGCTGCCCTCGTCACTCCCGGAAGTAAAATGTGCCGGTACTTCTGCTTCTGGGAGCAGCGTGGGCCGTATGAATCACAGTAAACCCATTTGTGTGGATTCACAGGGTGCTTGGGCTTCTGAGAATTGAAGTCCAAGAACATCTGTAGTGCCAAGGTTCGCCACCACGGATCTAAAACTTCTGTTTGCCGCTGGTTCTGAAAAAGAAAGCCGCGCAAGTGCGAGTGTTTTCCTATGGGCATGGCAACTCTTTTCTGCGGGTGGAAAGCAACTTACGGGGACAACAAAATATTTCCTGTAAGTGGGGTTCACAATGGCACGGGTGGAAGGCAATTTTTGCAGGCAGCAAGAACATCTGCCTCGGCGAATCTGTGTGAGCGAGAACCTAGTTTGGGAAATGAGATGCTATTAAATATTATTTTTTCTCTTTCAATTATTTTATTTTACTAGAGCAAAATGCACATCTTTTACAACATCTAGTGCCACGCTTCCTGTCTTTTGGGAGGTGGTTAAGGGTTAAGCAGGTGAAGGGGCCTCCGACTGGTTTCTCCTATCACAGGTCTAAATCGTGCTCCCCATTCAGTCCTGGTGGGGTTGGCCCTATAGATAAAAAGGTAGTAGACCAGAGGTAGGCAGCTGTGGCTCTCCAGGCATTTTTGGGCTCTTAGCCTGTCCTAGTCAGTTGTGAGGAATTGTGAGAGTTGCAGCCCAGCATCATCTGGAATAGCACAATTGCGCATCCTGAAGTAGACACAAGTGCATTTCCAAACAATGTCACGGCTGACAACTGGCAACGCATCTAGTTGGTCGTCTTCTGTGTGATGTGTTCCTGTCCCTGCTGTCTGATACAGTACACATATTTATCTGTGAAGACAGTAGGACTCAGTAGGACTACTGAACAGAGAACAATTCAAGAGACTGAGCTATTCTTCTGTGTTGTTCCTTTGCTGTTACTTTATACTTTCCCTTCGAGGACTAGCTGTTGGGTTTCAGTTGGGCAAAGGCAAAATTGTGAGAATACGGCTTTCCGGTTTGGGTAATGTTGCCACCAACAGCAGATCGTGTTCCGAGTATCAGCAGTGTATAATTTTTATGCTCATATATTCCCTATGTTAATGTCTATTAACACTATTATTTATATTCTCCAGCCGGGCCGGCAAGGGAGGAGGAAGACCAGCCGGGCGGGGAGAGGCAAGCCAGTCGCCCCAACGCGAGCCCTTCCGAGCCGGTCCCCACCATCTCCAGCCGGGCCGGCAAGGGAGGAGGAAGACCAGCCGGGCGGGGAGAGGCCAGCCAGTCGCCCCAACGCGAGCCCTTCCGAGCCGGTCCCCACCCTCTCCAGCCGGGCCGGCAAGGGAGGAGGAAGACCATCATCTCCAGCCGGGCCGGCAAGGGAGGAGGAAGACCAGCCGGGCGGGGAGAGGCCAGCCAGCCGCCCCAACGCGAGCCCTTCCGAGCCGGTCCCCACCATCTCCAGCCGGGCCGGCAAGGGAGGAGGAAGACCAGCCGGGCGGGGAGAGGCAAGCCAGCCGCCCCAACGCGAGCCCTTCCGAGCCGGTCCCCACCATCTCCAGCCGGGCCGGCAAGGGAGGAGGAAGACCAGCCGGGCGGGGAGAGGCAAGCCAGTCGCCCCAACGCGAGCCCTTCCGAGCCGGTCCCCACCATCTCCAGCCGGGCCGGCAAGGGAGGAGGAAGACCAGCCGGGCGGGGAGAGGCCAGTCAGCCGCCCCAACGCGAGCCCTTCCGAGCCGGTCCCCACCATCTCCAGCCGGGCCGGCAAGGGAGGAGGAAGACCAGCCGGGCGGGGAGAGGCCAGCCAGTCGCCCCAACGCGAGCCCTTCCGAGCCGGTCCCCACCATCTCCAGCCAGGCCGGCAAGGGAGGAGGAAGACCAGCCGGGCGGGGAGAGGCCAGCCAGTCGCCCCAACGCGAGCCCTTCCGAGCCGGTCCCCACCATCTCCAGCCGGGCCGGCAAGGGAGGAGGAAGACCAGCCGGGCGGGGAGAGGCCAGCCAGTCGCCCCAACGCGAGCCCTTCCGAGCCGGTCCCCACCATCTCCAGCCGGGCCGGCAAGGGAGGAGGAAGACCAGCCGGGCGGGGAGAGGCCAGCCAGCCGCCCCAACGCGAGCCCTTCCGAGCCGGTCCCCACCATCTCCAGCCGGGCCGGCAAGGGAGGAGGAAGACCAGCCGGGCGGGGAGAGGCAAGCCAGTCGCCCCAACGCGAGCCCTTCCGAGCCGGTCCCCACCATCTCCAGCCGGGCCGGCAAGGGAGGAGGAAGACCAGCCGGGCGGGGAGAGGCAAGCCAGTCGCCCCAACGCGAGCCCTTCCGAGCCGGTCCCCACCATCTCCAGCCGGGCCGGCAAGGGAGGAGGAAGACCAGCCGGGCGGGGAGAGGCCAGTCAGCCGCCCCAACGCGAGCCCTTCCGAGCCGGTCCCCACCATCTCCAGCCGGGCCGGCAAGGGAGGAGGAAGACCAGCCGGGCGGGGAGAGGCCAGCCAGTCGCCCCAACGCGAGCCCTTCCGAGCCGGTCCCCACCATCTCCAGCCAGGCCGGCAAGGGAGGAGGAAGACCAGCCGGGCGGGGAGAGGCCAGCCAGTCGCCCCAACGCGAGCCCTTCCGAGCCGGTCCCCACCATCTCCAGCCGGGCCGGCAAGGGAGGAGGAAGACCAGCCGGGCGGGGAGAGGCCAGCCAGTCGCCCCGACGAGAGCCTTTTCCAAGCCCTGAAAACAACCAAGCGCCGAAGGAGAGGTCCAATTGGCAGAAGGGAAGAAGGCAAAGGAGTTAAACCAGGGGGTGAGACTCAGAGCCCCATACAAAGGATAAGTAGTTAAATATGCAGAAATGTTGATGACTTAATATAGTAACTCACATAAAGACTTTAAAATGACTTAATATAGCAATTGACATAGAGACTGTGCTTTAAAGTGTGATAATATGCATGATAATATGTTGTCTTAAATGTTTTTAAACTTTAAAAACTGTGATAAAATGTATGAGGAGAGAAAAATGGCGCAGACACCGGCAACCACGCCATAAATCTTGCCAAGAGAACCCTATTGACCAAAACAAAAGGCAAAACAAAAGGGCAGGCTAGGTGATACAGGATGCTTAACACCTCAGAGGGGAGAAAGGGGAGGGACAGGAAGGAGGGAGGAGGAATGCAATGTTGTAAGGAGCAATACTGCATAGGGACATGGAATGTGAGATCAATGAACCAAGGTAAACTGGAAGTGGTAAAAAATGAGATGGAAAGAATAAGCATTGACATCTTGGGCATCAGTGAGCTCAAATGGACAGGGATGGGTGAATTCAGCTCTGGAAACCATCATATCTACTACTGCGGGCAAGAAAACCTTAGAAGGCATGGAGTAGCCATAATTGTCAATAAGAGAGTAAGAAAAGCAGTAATGGGATATAACCTCAAAAATGACAGAATGATGTCAGTCAGAATTCAAGGCAAACCTTTCAATATCACCGTAATCCAAGTCTATGCACCAACCACTAGTGCAGATGAAGCCACAGTGGACCAGCTCTATGAGGACCTAGAACACCTCATAGAACAGACACCAAGAAATGATGTCCAAATTATATTAGGAGACTGGAATGCCAAAGTAGGAAATCAAAAAGTGGAGGGAATAACAGGCAAGTTTGGTCTTGGAGTACAGAACGAAGCAGGGCAAAGATTGATAGAGTTCTGCCAAGAGAACGCACTGGTCATAGCAAACACTCTCTTCCAGCAACACAAGAGGCGACTTTACACATGGACATCACCAGATGGCCAACACCGAAACCAAATTGACTACATACTCTGCAGCCAAAGATGGAGAACCTCCATACAATCAGCAAAAACAAGACCTGGAGCAGACTGTGGCTCAGATCACAACCTACTGATCGCAAAATTCAGGTTAAGACTAAAGAAAATAGGGAAAACAAGAAGACCAGACAGATATCACCTAGACAGCATCCCTAAAGAATACACGGTGGAGGTGATGAACAGATATAATGGCCTGGACGCAATAGACAGAGTGCCAGAAGAATTATGGACAGAGATAAAGGACATCATGCAGGAAGCAGCAAAGAAAACCATACCAAAAGAAAAGAAGCGTAAGAAAGCAAAATGGTTGTCTGATGAGGCTCTTAAAATAGCAGAGGAAAGAAGGAAGGCGAAAGTCAAAAGAGAAAGGAAAAAATACAATCTTCTGAACACAGAATTTCAAAGAAAAGCAAGGAGAGATAAGGAAAACTACCTAAAAGAACAGTGCAAAGAAATGGAGGAAAACAACAAAAGAGGCAGGACTAGAGATCTCTTCAGAAAAATCGGGGAAATAAAGGGAACATTCAAAGCAAAAATGACCATGATAAGGGACAAAGACGGAAAAGAGATAGCTGATGCAGAAGAGATAAAGAAAAGATGGAAAGAGTACACAGAGGAACTCTACAAAAAGGACCTCAACACTCCTGATAACCACAATGATGAAAAAACTGAACTCGAGCCAGACATCCTGGAGAGCGAAGTTATAAAGGCCCTAAAGAGCACTGCAAACAACAAAGCTAGTGGATATGATGGTATCCCAGTCGAATTTTTCAAAGCGCTAAAAGATGATGGCGTCAAATTACTGCACTCAATATGCCAGCAAATCTGGAAAACAAAACAGTGGCCACAGGATTGGAAAAGATCAGTATACGTCCCAATCCCAAAAAAGGGCAACGCCAAAGAATGCTCAAATTACCGAACAATTGCACTCATCCCACACGCCAGCAAGGTGATGCTCAAGATAATACAGGACAGACTTCAGCAACATGTGGAGAGAGAACTACCAGAGGTGCAGGCCGGTTTCAGAAGAGGCAGGGGGACTAGAGACCACATTGCCAACATACGTTGGATCATGGAGAAAACAAAGGAATACCAGAAACAAGTTTACTTTTGTTTCATTGATTACACTAAGGCATTTGACTGTGTGGACCACAACAAGATGTGGCAAGTAATTAAAGAGATGGGAATACCAGAGCACATCATATGCCTCCTGAGAAATCTGTACATGAACCAAGAAGCAACAGTTAGGACAGAACACGGAATGACAGAGTGGTTTGGAATAGGAAAAGGAGTAAGACAAGGCTGCATTTTATCACCCTGCTTATTTAATCTATACACAGAGCACATAATGCGAAATGCAGGGATGGAGGAATCACAATATGGGATTAAAATTGCTGGGAGAAACATAAACAATCTGAGATATGCAGACGATACCACCCTAATGGCAGAAAGTGAGGAAGACCTAAAGAACCTCTTGATTGGGCTGAAGGAGGAGAGTGCAAAAGCTGGTTTGAGACTCAATATCAAGAAAACCAAGGTAATGGCAACAGGCCCAATCAGTTCCTGGAAAATAGATGGGGAAGAAGTAGAAGCAGTGACAGATTTTACTTTCCTGGGATCAAAGATTACGGCAGATGGGGATTGCAGCCATGAAATAAAAAGGCGACTGATTCTTGGGAGACAAGCCATGAGAAACCTGGGGAACATAGTGAAAAGCAGAGACATCACATTGCAAACAAAAATTAGAATAGTCAAAGCAATGGTATTCCCAGTGGTAATGTACGGATGTGAGAGCTGGACAATTAGGAAAGCTGAACGCAGAAGAATAGATGCCTTTGAAATGTGGTGTTGGAGGAGAGTTTTGAGAGTACCCTGGACAGCGAGGAGAACAAATAGGTCAATCTTAGAAGAAATCAACACTGACTGCTCATTGGAAGGGCTAATAGTAAAGACGAAGCTAAAGTATTTTGGACATCAAATGAGAAGGGAGGATTCACTTGAGAAGGCCCTGATGTTGGGAAAGGTGGAGGGCAAAAGAAGAAGGGGGAGGCCAAAGATGAGATGGCTAGATGGTATTGTAGACACAATGGGCACAGAACTGGGAGTGCTGAGGGGGATGGTGGAGGACAGAGGTGCCTGGAGAACAATGGTCCATAGGGTCGCAAAGGGTCGGAACCGACTGTGCGACTGAACAACAACATTTATATTCTCAGAATGCTGTGTAATTATACCTGGTTCCTCATAATCTCTGGCACATAAATGCTTGGCTAAATATTATACCAGGGAACCTTACTATAGGTAATAGTAATAATTAATATTGTTGCTTGTCTTTCTTCTTTCTAAGAAAGATTGCTGTTACTAATGTTTAATAAGAACAATATCAAATTATAACATGGTATCTCAGCAGCTCGAGACCTGAGTTATGCATGACAGAGTGAGCTTGCATCTCTGTCCCAGCTTCTGCCAACCTAGCAGTTCAAAAGCAAGAAATTGCAAGTAGATAAATAGGTACCACTTTAGCTTCTGCCAACCTAGCAGTTTGAAAGCAAGAAATTGCAAGTAGATAAATAGGTACCACTTCAGTAGTAAACAGGATTTGGTGCACTCCAGTGTCTAATTATGCCTGTCACATTTCCATTGAAATGTCTGCTGATGCAGACAACGCTAGTTCTTTGTCTATAAACGGAGATGAGCACCCAACCCTAGAGTCAGATATGACTGGCTTTTGAGAAAGAGCAACTTTACTTTATCTCTCATATTTACACTTAATTTTGTAACACCATGATTGGCTTTTCCATGAGGTTGTGACACTATCGTTCTCTGCCCTCTTCTCCTAACTGTGGTCTCCAAATCCCAGGCCTTCTGTCTCTCTTTTACATCCTGCCCTGTCAAACCATAAGCCCTCCCAGCCAATCCCCAATCATACGCGAATACACACTCTTTGTCACGCATTCCACGTTTGTTGCGCTTCACATGCTCACCCTAGAGATGTTTCCCATATAAATAGACTGTAAAAAGATAACTACCCATGAAATATTACAGTATATCATAACTCATTTAGCCTGATATTATCCTATTAAAATAAGCTAAGGTTACAATTTCATACACCGGGGAGCTGTCAGGATCTTAGGTAGTTTCAAGGCTACATCTGCTTGGAATGCATCTCTAGTAGTTGCAGGATGAGACTCACAGCCTGCTGCAGTTGCCAGGGCCCCCATGAGCTCCATCTGAGAGCCCTGGGTGAAGAACTATATAAGAACCTGTAACTGCCTCAGCAATAAAGACATTTTGATTTTCTGTGGTGTTTTTTCCTTGTGGATCCCTTCCTGCTCTTGTTCCAGCTCTGAAGCTACTCTGCTTTGCTTGCTTGCTTGCTTGCTTGGTTCTTTGACTTGGGCTACATCTTACCTACCGAACTAGCTTTGTTCCCATGTTGTTTCTTGGCTCTGACCTTGGACTGGGATTTGTATGTGGATAAAGTTTGCCATTGGGCCCGGTGCCTGTGCTCTGACAGGAGCTTAACTTCTGTGAAGGCATGTGCAGGGTTGTGTTGCCAAATGCCCAGCTGTAGTTGACCTGCTGTCATTATAGCCTGTAGCTGTCATGGGAAGTAGAAGCCCAGAATTCGTGATGTGAAAATTTCATCAATTTAAGGTTGCCACCAAATGAAAGCTACAGTATTTGGAATTGTTATTCACCTGGTTTGATGGGTAAACTGCTGTCCTGCAACCAAAAGGTTGGAAGTTTGATCATTCCAGGGCTCATGATTGCTTTGCTTTAAATAAATTTGGACATTTTCAGTGCTTTATCGTAAACATCTGTCTGAAGCTACTGAATGAAAGACAAAGAAATTGGGGGCAATTGTGTTTCTCTTGTTGTTGGCTGCAATGCGTGTGGATCCTCATCACTGGCTATGTGTGACAGGAGTTATAGAGTCATAGTTGTCCATTTCAGGTTTGCAATTTTCAGAAGGTAGGGATCAAATATCACTGCAGATGGTGATTGAAGCTGTGAAATAAAAAGGCGACTGATTCTTGGGAGGCAAGCTATGAGAAACCCGGGGAACCTAGTTAAAAGTAGAGACATCACCTTGCAAACAAAAATTTGCATAGTCAAGGCGATGATATTCCTGGTGGCAATGTACGGTTGTGAGAGCTGGACCATTAGGAAAGCTGAGCGCAGAAGAATAGACGCCTTTGAAATGTGGTGTTGGAGGAGAGTTTTGAGTGTCCTCTGGACACCAAGGAGAACAAATAGGTCAATCTTAGAAGAAATCAACCCTGATGCTCCTTTGAAGGTCAAATAGTAAAGATGAAGCTTAAGTACTTTGGACATCAAATGAGAAGAGAGGACTCACTTGAGAAAGCCTTGATGCTGGGAAGGGTAGAGGGCAAAAGAAGAAGGGGGCAGCCAAAAATGAGATGGCTGGATGGTATTGTAGACGCAGTGGGCACAGAGCTGGGCAGGTTGAGGAGGATGGTGGAGGACAGAGGTGTTTGGAGGGTGGTGGTCCATGAGGTTACAAAGGGTCGGAATCGACTGTGCAATTGAACAACACAACAAGGGAACATTTCCTTTTCTGAACTACTTGAGACTCTAAAATACTGACTATTCTTTGTCACAGCAACCATACCAGAGTTAAAATGCCTTCAAGACCAGACAAATGTATGCCATTCTTGTGGAAGATTCTGTTCTAAAGAGAAGGCATATTGATTTAATCAAAATATTGTCAGTTTAAAAGAAAGTGGTAATGGTTTTACCTTGACATGCAGAATATTAGCTTGCTTAGAATACAGATGGGACAGGAAATTTCTTTTCTTGAAGACTAAGAAGCCATCCTCTCCCCGCTCCCCAATATGGTTTCAATGACAGTATGCCTTTCAGTCCACTGATTAATTTGGAGGGATGGATTTTGAAACTTGAAATTACTTCTGATAAATCTATTGACTATGCTCAAGTCTAATAATAAGACATCCCTTTAAATGTAAAAAAAAATCCATTTACTCCCAGCCCAGGACAATTACAGTAAGTCATGATAGGGTAGTAGACACAAATTATTGTGAATAAAAGCAATCACACATCATAACTTTTTGAAAAAGTAAAACATTTAATGGAGAACAGAATTCAAAACAAGAACAAACTATTATCTTCACTGTTGCAAGCTTAGGCTGCTTTATACAACCTCATGCCTTTGAACAAAGAATGTTGTAGGGCAGCTATAATAATTGTGTGCTGTCAAATCAATTATGTCTTATGGTGACCCTTTCCAGGGGTTTCTAGGTAGAGAATACACAGAAGTGGTTTACCATTCTCTTTTTCTGGGGGTGCCCTAGAACTATGCAGCTTGCCTGTGACTGCCCAGGTTGGTCTTTCTCCTGAGATGCACAATGAGGAATCAAACTCTCGATTTCTGGCTCTGCAGCAATGTATCTCCAGAACAGAGAGAACAACATATCTCCAGAAATGCCTAAACTACTGAAGGCTTGGCTTCACTTCCTCCAACTTACTGCAGATAGCAAAAGACAACCAAACCCATATTTTCTGTCTCCAAACTACATACTTCACTTTAATAACTCTCTTCTGTGAAAGCGGCCTTTAGAGGGTTGTTCAAAAGACCAGCTTCTATATTTGTGTAAAATTTGAGCAATTTCAGCCTTCACCTATAGCTCAATCTATATAACTAAAATCAAGGTCTGGTGCTGTATGTTCCTTATACAAATCCACACCCTTGCACCGATCACACTGAAACTTGGCACATACGTACCTTGGTCCAAAGAGATGGTCACTGCTGGTGTGTCAAGCCCCATGGGGAGGGGTATGCCCCCTAAATTAATCTGCAAAGGGGACACCCCCACTGACAGGAGAAAAAGCAAGGGGGGAAAGCCAACCAGGGGGATTGTGATGTCATCGCCACAGCTCAACCAATTCTTAGCTGACCAGATCTGGGGCTCCATGACATCACAGGGCTCCCTCATACAAAGCGACACCTCTGCACTGATTGTGCTGGAAACCGCATGCACACCTACCTTCAATGTCTGGGGTGGCCAGCGTGGGTAACCGGCAGCCAGCCTTGAGGTCCTTGCCCCCCCAAAAGGGGCTGCACCACACAGACACCGACTGGCAGAAACAACCAGGGGAGGTGATTGCGCATGTGCGAGAATCCAAGCATGCACCTAACCCTGCCTGGCGTTCCAGGCTGTGGCACATGCGTGAAATTCTACACATGTGCCAAAGTGTGCCCAGCATTCTAGGTGGCGCATGGCCTAGCCACCAGTACAGATGGTGGCAATTATAGCCGCCCCCGCCCCAGCGACTACTGTTGGTGCGCGGCCACCGCAGCATTGCTCCTCTGCACTCCTGAGGCATGCCTCAGGTGGAGGGAGAACCCACAGCCAGGGGGCAGGTGGACGATCGGACAGGGCTGCTGCCTTGTGCAGGCCCCCCCATGGGTCCTCTGCCCACCCGCCCAAATGGAGCCTCCCTTCCGCCTGACACAACCCATGGGAGGACAGAGGGGCCGGGCTGTGATGGCTACCCCCTGACTGTAGTCGCTGGGGAGGCCGGTGGCAGTGGCGGCCAGAGTCAGGTTGAGACAGCGCCTCACGGTGGGGCTGAGAGAGCGGCCACGACAGCAGCAGACAAAAAGGTAAGGCAGCTGGGGTGGGGAGGCAGGGGGTGGGCCCGGGTCTCTCCTTGGCCCGGGTAGGGTACCCCTAGTAGAATCAAAAGAAACCACTTTCTAGAACTCTGTATTTAGAAATATCCAAGATATGTTGGAAGATTCTTCTGGAAGTTTCACCCCTTTGCACCTATCTGTCATACATTTCCAATAGAACTATTTGGATGTACAGTACTGTACAGTAGTTTGTGTCTGTCTATTTCATGAGCCTTCCTATTTCCCCAAAGAAAGGAAAAGATTTACCACTTCCTATCTCTTTGAGTTAATCTTCTCTTTTGTTTCAAGCTATTAACATCTCTTTCTCCCAGGGGTGGACAACACCCCTCCTCAGATCATGTGTTCCAGCTTAGCTCATAATCACCTATCTGGATTAGGAATCAAGCTTTCTTATCAATGTACTTTCTAAATAAATCTCAGTAATTATTTTTCACTTTAAGATCAGCCTCTGTCTGGTTTATTGCTCCAGAGAACAGGGAAAGAAAGTGAGTTTAATTGCCTGCAAGAAACACTGCTGTAACTATTCTGCTACTCAAAGGAATCCCCTAACAGGATTTGATGTCTGATGGCGTTAGATGTGTTGATTTATGTAAATGTGGTAAGTGACTTAGAGTACATAAGAATAGGAAGTATGTGAGGGGAAAGGTGAGTGTGAAGCATAGAATGGTGGGAAGAATGGTTTGAATTAGCTGAGAAGAAAGGAAGGGGGAGAGCGGGAGAGAAGGGAGGTAGAGATGGTAAGAGAGGTTGAAACTGAAAGAGCATGCAGATGAATGTGAATTAGATTAGGTTTAGGAATAAAACTACATTTTGATGAAGCTGGTTTTGTAATAACAGTTATTAGGTTTTGCTCAAACCAAGTGGTCTAGTCTTCTGATTGCCTGGGGTTACCTATGCGGTGGCAGTGGGAAATGTCAAAGTAAGAGAGGCAATAACTGAGGCATGCAAGCAATTAAGGGTTGGTGACAATGACTGGTGAAGATTGTAAAAAAAAAAAAAAGCATGTTGGAGTACATGGTTATTCCTATGAGTTGTGGTTACCTGGGTCTAATAGTTCAAGTGTAAAGTTAAAGAAAGATGTGTAATGAGTTTAATCTGTGACACAAAACTCTCCCCCAAATAACTAATGAGAGAACTCACCAGATATAACAGATACCTCAACTTTGGCTTTTCCTTATCCCCTACCCCTCCAAACCATTTGCCTGTGAGTATCCTCAGAGTATCCCTGAGTATCCTCAGGGGGGAGGTGAGTAAAGGATCCTGCCCCTCCCTCCCCATCCAAAGACCTGGGGTCAGAGAGAAGGACACCTCGGGAGACCCCCGACCACCCCCAGGAGATACCATCCACAACCACCATCACAGCGAGGCCCAAGCGGCCAACTCCATGCGGCCAAAGGGAGGCAAGAGCTTCTGCGTGCATGCAAAGGATAAGTAATTGAACTGAAATAATATAGTTGACTAAACATATATGGCTTATGGCAACTGACATAGTGACTGTACAAGAAACTGACTTACATAGAGACTTGATATAGTGGACTTTTTCTTTCTTTCTTTCTTTCTTTCCCTTTCTTTAATTAGTTCAACTTTTACTTTGATACTATGTGATAAACTGTAATATTGTGCATGATAATACTTTGTTTTAAAACTGTTTAAACTGTGATAACATGTGTGATGGGAAAAGACTGGCGTAGAGAACGGCAAGGCACGCCACAAAGTTTGCCAAGAGAACCCTATGGACCAAAACAAAAGGCAAAACAAGGGGATGCTCAGCACAGCAGATCTGAAAAGGGGGAGGGATATGAAAGGGGGAGGAGAAATACAGTGTTGCAGGGAACAATACTGCATAGGCTCATGGAATGTGAGGTCTATGAATCAAGGAAAACTGGAAGTGGTTAAAAACGAGATGGAAAGAATAAGCATTGACATCCTGGGCATCAGTGAATTAAAATGGACAGGGATGGGTGAATTCAGCTCTGGAAACCATCATATCTACTACTGTGGGCAAGAAAACCTCAGGAAAAATGGAGTAGCCATAATTGTCAACAAAAGAATGAGGAAAGCAGTAATGGAATACAACATCAAAAATGATAGAATGATGTCAGTCAGAATCCAAGGCAAACCTTTCAATATCACTGTAATCCAAGTCTATGCACCAACGACTAGTGCAGATGAAGCCACAGTTGACCAGTTCTATGAGGACCTAGAACACCTCATAGAACAGACACCAAGAAATTATGTCCACATTATCTTAGGAGATTGGAATGCCAAAGTAGGAAATAAAAAAGTAAATGGAATAACAGGCAAGTTTGGCCTTGGAACACAGAATGAAGCAGGGCAAAGATTGATAGAGTTCTGCCAAGAGAATGCACTAGTCATAGCAAACACCCTCTTCCAGCAACACAAGAGGCGATTTTACACATGGACATCACCAGATGGACAGCAACAAAATCAGATTGATTACATACTCTGTAGTCAAAGATGGAGAACCTCCATTCAGTCAGCAAAAACAAGACCTGGAGCAGACTGTGGCTCAGATCACAACCTACTGATTGCAAAATTCAGGCTTAGACTAAAGAAAATGGGGGAAACAATTAGACCAGACAGATATGACCTACACAACATCCCTAAAGAATACACGGTGGAGGCCATGAACAGATTTAACGTCCTGTACCTGATAGACAGAGTACCAGAAGAATTATGGACAGAGACGCGGGACAACATGCAGGAGGCAGCAAGAGAAACCATACCAAAAGAAAAGAAGCGTAAGAAAGAAAAGTGGTTGTCTGATGAGGCTCTTAAAATAGCAGAGGAAAGAAGGAATGCAAAAGTCCAAGGAGAAAGGAAAAAATACAACCACCTGAATACAGAATTTCAAAGAAAAGCAAGGAGAGATAAGGAAAAATACCTGAACGAACAGTGCAAAGAAATGGAGGAAAACAACAAAAGAGGCAGGGCTAGAGATCTTTTCAAAAAAATTGGGGAAATCAAGGGAACATTTAAAGCAAAAATGAACATGATAAGGGACAAAGATGGAAAAGAGTTAGCTGAAGCAGAAGAGATCAAAAAAAGATGGCAAAAGTACACAGAGGAACTCTACAAAAAAGACCTCAACATTCCTGATAATAACAATAATGAGAAAATTGAACTTGAACCAGACATTCTGGAGAGTGGTCAGAAAGGCTCTAAAAAGCACTGCAAACAATAAAGCTAGTGGAAATGATGGCATCCCAGTTGAATTTTTCAAAGCCCTAAAAGAGGATGGAATCAAACTACTGCATTCAATATGCCAGCAAATTTGGAAAACAAAACAGTGGCCACAGGATTGGAAAATATCAGTGTACGTTCCAATCCCCAAAAAAGGCAATGCCAAAGAATGCTCAAATTACCGAAAAATTATGCTCATCCCACATGCCAGCAAGGTGATGCTCAAGATAATAGAGGATATACTTCAACAACATGTGGAGAGAGAACTACCAGAGGTGCAGGCCGGTTTCAGAAGAGGCAGGGGGACTAGAGACCACATTGCCAACATACGTTGGATCATGGAAAAAACAAAAGAATACCAGAAACTTTTGTTTTATTGACTACACCAAGGCTTTTGACTGTGTTGACCACAACAAAATGTGGCAAGTAATTAAAGAGAAGGGAATACCAGAACACCTCATATGTCTCATGAGAAATCTGTACACGAACCAAGAAGCAACAGTTAGGACAGAACACGGAATGACAGAGTGGTTTGGAATAGGAAAAGGAGTAAGACAAGGCTGCATTTTATCACCCTGCTTATTCAATCTATACACAGAGCACATAATGCGCAATGCAGGGATGGAGGAATCACAATATGGGATCAAAATTGCTGGGAGAAACATCAACAATTTGAGATATGCAGACGATACCACCCTAATGGCAGAAAGTGAGGAAGACCTAAAGAACCTCTTGATTGGATTGAAGGTGGAGAGTGCAAAAGCTGGCTTGAGATTCAATATCAAGAAAACCAAGATAATGGCAACAGGTCCGATCAGTCCCTGGAAAATAGATGGGGAAGAAGTAGAAGCAGTGACAGATTTTACTTTCCTGGGATCTAAGATCACTGCAGATGGAGACTGTAGCCATGAAATAAAAAGACGATTGATTATAGGGAGACAAGCAATGAGAAACCTGGATAATATAGTGAAAAGCAGAGACATCACCTTGAAAACAAAAATTCACATAGTCAAAGCAATGGTATTCCCAGTGGTAATGTATGGGTTGAGAGCTGGACCATTAGGAAGGCTGAGCGCAGAAGAATAGATGCCTTTGAGATGTGGTGTTGGAGGAGAGTCCTGAGAGTCCCCTGGACAGCAAAGAGAACAAATAGGTCAATACTGGAAGAAATCAATCCTGACTGTTCATTGGAGGGACAAATAGTGAAGATGAAGCTAAAGTAATTTGGACATCAAATGAGAACGGAGGACTCACTTGAGAAGGCCTTGATGCTGGGAAAGGTGGTGGGAAAGAGAAGAAGGGAGCGTCCAAAAATGAGATGGATAGATGGTCTTGTAGACTCAATGGGCACAGAGCTTGGTGGGCTGAGAAGAGTGGTGGAGGATAGAGATGCCTGGAGGAAAATGGTCCATGGGGTCGCAAAGGGTCGGAATCAACTGTGTGACTGAACAACAAACTCCTCAGACACTTCACTTTTAAGTCTAGCTTATTGTTCACTGATATTTATTCTTGTGTCAGTGTTCATTTTACAGTACTGTACACAGTACTGTACTTATTTTACTGTGCTCTCTTAGTAAAGGTAAAGGTTTCCCTTGCTCTTAAGCCAGTTGTATCCGACTACTCTAGGGTTCAGTGCTCATCTCTGTTTCAAAGCCGAAGAGCCAGTGCTGTCTGCTTCTGCAGACGTTTCTGTGGTCATGTGGCAGGCATGACTAGACACACGGAGTGCTGTTACCTTCCCACCGAAGTGGTCCCTGTTTAGCTATTTGCAATTTCTTGCTTTCAAACTGCTAGATTGGCTGGAGCTGGGACAAAGATGGGAGCTCATTCCGTCCTGCAGTACTCAGGAATCGACTGCTTGCCTTTCGCCTCCCAGTCAGCATCTTAGCCACTTGAACCACTGCAGTCTCTTACCAAATAATATTTGTGCTGTTATTTTTTTATTGCTTTTTGTGCTTGCCAGAGTTCAATAGAGGAAAGATCTTGATGTTTTGTTTCTATATTTAGTGCAATGGCGACCCATGGTTTATGCAAGGGAGGCTATAACCTGAAATTTAATTTAATTAATTTAATTTAATAGATTTATATACAGTAGACCCTCGCATAATGATGTTACTTGTTTCCCCAAGTAGCGTTGCTAAGTGATTTTTGTTGTTATGCGGGTTTCTATGGAGCTTCCCGCATAACAACGTTTTTAGCGGCGTTGTCCGGTTATTATAACGTTGTTTTTCCAGACAACAACACTAAAAACGTTGTAATGAGGGGGAATACATGGTGCATAACGATGCATTGTTAAGCAAAAATGACGCTATCCGAACGCGTTGTTATGTGAGGGTTGACTCTACTGCCCTATCCAATGGACTATGGGCGGTGTACACAAGTTAAAATGTTCAGATCAAGATGCAGAAGCCAACTTTTCTTTGCTTTTCAGAACAGCATTGTAGTTCCTGAACTAGCACCATTAAAAGACACCAAAAATCACCATGGACATGTTTCAATGAACTCCTTTATTTAGGCTGACTTCAGCTGATAAAACAGGACCAAAGAGGTGGGACTGAACGGGCTAGATCTGATGCTCCAGCATTGTTTTGATGATAGACAGAAAAACAACACTTTGAAATTCAGCACTTCTTAGTACTTTGTGGTTTGGTGCTAGCATGACCAAAACACCGTTTTCTTTCTTTTTCCTTTCTCCCCCACCCCATCCACTCTGCTTACTGTTTGAATATAAGAAAGCATATTTCTCAAGTGATTTAGAGACTTAACACATCTCACCTAGAACAGCAAGAGAGTTAAACCAAGTGTTTACAGAACTATATACATGTCTGGCAGGTTATCCTTCTATGGTAATAGAGTAGACCATACTGCTAGTGACTCAACGACGAGTGTCAGGCATCAGTTAACTAAACTGACAACCCTGATGGACTAATGGTCTTGGGTGCTGAAGTCCACAGGGAAGGGTGATGGTCCCCAAGTGGATTAAATCCCATTTCAATCCATCTTGATGGAGGACAGCAACTTCATCAATACTGGCCTGGGGCCTAGGAGGACTTTGTGTGCCAAAAGGGCTCAGGACCAGAAAGTGACTTGTGGAACTGAAGCAGAGGTACGGTTGTCATACTGCGACTTGGAATACAGATGAAAGGCCACTGCATTATATTCTCAGCACAGTCTTAATGGGTGATCGTCATGAGGATCGCCACTATTTGGATACAGCAGCAGCAGCAGAAGAAGAAGATGATGATGATACAGTTATTGTTGTTGGGCTTACTAAACATTGCAGACTAAATGGGTGACGGCAAGCTCATATGAGTGATGCAAACAACCAAGAAGTCAAGAATAGCAGGCATATCATCCAGTGTCCCATTGCTAGTCCCAACTAAGAGTAGATTATTGTAATGAATTACTGAAGAATATGTAAATCCTCTTGACTTGATGGGTCTTCTGTAGTTGGAGCTAACTACTATTTTGAAATTCATCAACTATATTTCTGCAGAACTTTTGGATTTCGAGTATTATTTCATGGCTGCAACGAGACAGAAATGTCAACCACCCAGGAAATTTTCAGATGACTGGGGAATCCACTGACTCAGCCATGCAACTCCACATCCAAAGTTCCACATTGAACATGATGCAGAACAAACTGCTAGGTGAACCACAGTTGAAGAACATGCCTTTTGTGGGTGCTGATGACATCACAGTTATCTCCACATACAGAAAAGGATCCATGGCATATTGCACACTGGCAGCTGCATTCATTGCTGTGCTTAGCTATTGAATTTGGTCATGCAGCAGACAGTGGCCCAGATTAACAAAGTATGCATTTTCTTTCCAGATCTTTCTGGATTCCTAGCATTCTTTCCTCACAGTGTGAAAGTGAAAGCAGTTCTGGAAGAAGAAAGAAGAAGAAGCTCCCCCCATATCTTTCCAGATTGGATAGAATTTCAACATTTGAATGATGAATTTGATGTTCAAGAAGAGACAGTTCTCACTGCATGGTTTCAAGAAATCCAAGTTTGGTCATTTGCTGATCTCTGAGGCCAGGAGGTTTTCTTCTGATACTGCAAGAAGATAGCAAGTTCTTCTATCTTTGCTATCCCACAGAATCATGCCCCATGTGGTTGTGCTCTGCAATAAATTCTGGTCTCCAGAGCAGAGAAAAGAGTCCAATGTGTCCCTGATGTACCTCAGGACTTGCAGCTCCTCAGGTATTGATGGGGAGGAAACAGCTAACTCGTTCTTCCCTAACTGCTTTGAAAAATTGTCTCTAACCAACTGTAATTAGGACTTCTGAAACTTGGTGAGGATATCTTTTCCCCTAGGTTAGTGATGGCTAACCTTGGCACTCCAGGTTTTTTTGGATATCAAATTTAAAAAGGCCAACTCGGCACTCCTGCTGAACAGGGTTTCTGGGAATTGAAGTTCAAGAACACCTGGAGCATCAAGGTTAGCCATCACTGCCCTAGGAAGTCATCTGTGACAGAGAATAGCTAATCATTCTTAGTGCCACAACATCCACTTCCAGTCTTTCCTTCACACCTGAACTCAACTATTTTTAAAGGTTTTGATTGGTTTCACTGAAGCTTTCAAAGGGTTTGAGGAAGGCAGGGACAACAATAGTTTGACAAGTGTGTGTACGTATTAGTGTGAAGGTGAATAACTTGAGTCAGGGCAATCACAAGAGGAGAGGGTTACAAGCCATGGAATGGCTGGTCAAATGTGGGGTTAGCAAGGAATGAGTTGTGTGTGTGTGTGTGTGAGAGAGAGAGAGAGAGAGAAAAAAAATATGTTCTGAGATGGACATAAAGTGATCTATCCTGTCATAAACATTTTTACTAGAAAATATTATATTTTATTATCTGTTTTGTAATAATGCAATAACTAGTAAACCTGTCTAACAAGTCATATAGTATAGACTTTATTTTTTATTTTATTTTTTGGTAATTCATTTTTACAATTAGTGAACATGATTTTCCATTGAGTGAATGCTTTTATAATTGTCACTGCACTGCAAGTAATGGGGTAAAAGTTTAAATAACCTTTTCAGTGTCAGATTTATGAATAAATTTGAAACGCAAAATCTGTTTCCCTTTGACTACACTGCAGTTAAGCAAAAATGGAAGATCTTCCATGGAAATTGTGGTTTGGGTGAGAAACACAAAGTGAGGAACAGAGAGGCTGCTAATGATTTGCAGAATGCTGTCATCTAGCGTTCAGTGCTGAGAATTCCATAGATTCATACAATCCATCAGGGCACCTCAATAGTCTAACTTTCAAGTGTCACTCTCAACCTGTGAATTGTGACTGCCAATTGGTAGAATAAAATTATTTCTCTCTATCTGTTTGTATCACCTCCCATGGCCCACCCCATTGTTGCTTATTATTAAAACAGCGGAGAGTATTATTGGCTGTCCACTCTCTATTTTAGAACAAATTTACACCATCAGGTGCCACAGAAAAGCATTAGATACAGTAGGAGACCCATTGCATCCTGGCCACTGCTTCTTCGAGCTTCTGCCATCGGGACAGAAATATAGAACAATGAAGGTAAAAACGAGCCGTCTCAAGAACAGTCTCTTCTCCAGAGCAATTTTGGCCATAAATGGAAACTCTGGACTCTGAAGTCACTTTATCTTATTTTAAATTTTAATTTTTTTCTATTGTACTGCATGGTACTGTCTTAATTAGTGTTTCTGTATCTGTTTTAAATTATGGGGTATGCCTTTTTGAGTTGATATATAGCAACCAAAATTTTTTGTTGTTCCCGCAAGGGGACAATGACAATAAAGATTTATCTTATCTTATAGTGGGCATCTATAACCTGTGCAAAAGGATAAAATCTCTTCATTAATGTCTGAGGAGACACCTTTCATGAAATTGATTAACTTTTCCATCACCAATAGGTGTTTTTGTTGCTGGAATTTTTAAAATGGGTTTTTTATTATTATAGTTGTTCTTGCTAATATTTGTAATTTATTCAATTTGTTAAAAAAATTATTGTAAAGGGTGTTTTTAAAATATGTTGTACGCCACCCAGAGTGGGAAAATATCCCACATTAGCAGGATATAAATACAATAAATAATAAAATACAATAAAATAGTTTGCACAGTGATCAGACCACAAAAGAAACTGGAGTCTGTGAAAGGATTAACGCATGAATGGTTGACCATGATAGGATAATGCAAGTCAGTGCTTTCTAAGGCACTAGAAGCCTTGTGCTATCAGTTAACTATTATCTTGCCTTGTAAGGTCGTCACCCTTGCTCAAAGGCCAGTCACATCCGACTCTAGAGTTCAGTGTTCATCTCCATTTATAGCCAAGATCTAGTGCTGTCTGCATCTGTAGACGTTTCTGTAGCCATGTGGAAGGCGTGACTAGACAAAGAACACTGTTTACCTTCCCATCAAAGCGGTACCTATTTATATACACAGTACTTGCAATTGCTTGCTTTCGAACTGCTTGGTTGGCAGGAACTGGGACAGAGATGGGAGCTCACTCTGTTGTGCAGATTTGGGTCTTGAACTGCTGACTTGCTGACCTTCCAGTCATCAGGTTCAGCAACTTAACCACTAAGCCACCACAGTCCACAATCCTTGCCTTGTGGAAGGATGCAATTTGACAGCAAAAACACTGTACTCTAAAGGTTGGATGCACAAACTGGTAAGAATAATAATCAAAAGTTGATGTCTTAACAATCTTGTTTTCTCAAAATTTTCTTTAACATGTTTCCAATCCATGTGTCCCTTCAAGAACAAAGTTTCTAATACTTACTCACCACTTTCCCCAATTTATAACTGGTCTGTACACAAATTTTGCATAATGTATCATTTAAACATTATATAGCATTATATAGCAACTGACATAGAGACTTTATACTGACTTAATATAGAAACTGACTTTAGTGTAAGGGACCAAAGATAATGAAACAGCCGAAGGGTTGGCTTAACACAGGTTTATTGCATGATGATCCGGAGGAACATGTGGTAATGGCGGATGAGTAGCTCAATATATACAGCTGGCTATACATTTGAATGTGGCTCGTCGACAGACTATTGGTTGCTGCCTGCGTGACGTCGTAGGAGGTCACGCCCTTCTTGACCAGGTGAGGAGGTCGCGGGGAATCTTCCCGCGCTGCTGAACCAGGTGACTATGATCCATGAGAGCTGGACGCTCGCTACTGCCCTCTGGTGGTCACTAGCTCGCGTCCCCTTATTAGGTTTACATTGATACAGCTGATGGTTATAATGTTGCACACAGAAAGGTTACATTGGTAACACATGGCAAAGGTACATTGTTAAAGGCACAGCTTTACAGAACACAACATCCCTCCCCCCTAGGATGAGACGAAGTCTCTCAGCCAAGATGGCTTGTTGCATGTGCGTTTGGGCCGTGAAGAGGGCTGCCCCCCCGGGGGCGTTATTGCTTCTTTGTTCCCTGGTCCCTTGTCCTGAAATGGGAGAGGGAGACTTGTTAGTGGCTTGCCGCTGTCTGGCGGCCTTAGGGGAAGGGAAAAACTCCATTGTGGGCAGACCGAGGGCCGTCGGGGCTAACGAAAAACCCCTCTTCTCGCTTGGACGGGTGGGGCACCACTCCGAAAAACCCCCCCGGTTCTGAAAATCAAAATCTAACTTGGTAGGGGTATCCGCATTTGTGGGGACTTTCCGCGAGATATGTATGGGGTCGGGTTCCTCCTCCTCGGAAAGATCCCCCAGGGTATCTATGAGGATATCCTCCTCCCCCCTTGGTGGGGGCCCACGGTCCCCTTTTCCTCCCCCTTGGGCTGAACGGGTGGGGGAGAACCCTAATGCTGACTTATTTCCTGCCTGATCAGTGCCCTGCTCATCGGAGACCCTGCGTCGGAGCTGGTCCGCGTGCCGCCTCCACAGGAGCCCTGTGCTGGTTTCCACACGGTACGACACGGGGCCGGTTTGCTCCACAACTACGCCCGGTACCCAGGCTGGGCCCGTGCTGGTGTAATTCCTGCAATGCACGGGGGCGCCTACACTGAAACTCTTCGTAGCCTCTAGCCCGATGTTCCTCCCTTTGTCCTCTACCCTCGTGGGGTCTAGCCTAGTAAGGATGGTGGTCAGCTTCCTGCGCATTAAGAGCTCTGCGGGGGAGTATCCTGACGCCAATGGGGTCACCCTGTACCCTAGCAGGAACTGACACACTTGTAGGTTCAAATCCCCTGGGCCCATGCACCGCAACGCGTCCTTCGTGGTGCGGACGAGGCGCTCTACTTGGCCGTTGGTGGCCGGGTGAAAAGGGGCGGAGGTGATATGCCGAACGGCGTTAATCTCCATGAATGCCCTAAACTCGGAGGACGTAAAACAACTAGCGTTGTCACTAATTAACGTGTCGGGTATGCCGAACGTGGAAAAGAGCCTCCGCAAATGCCTAATGGTCTGGGCCGAGGAGGTGCTCGTGACTGGGATAACCTCCAACCATTTGGAGAAAGCGTCCACTACAAGGAGGAACAGGGTGCCTCTGAACGGGCCCGCAAAATCAACGTGCACCCGGGACCACGGCCCCTTATCCGCGTCCCATTCCCTGTGGGGAAGGCGGGCCTCCTCTGGTCTGGAGCATTGGCAACTTTCACAAGTGCCGACCATGTGCCCGATGTCGGCGTCTAGCTGGGGCCACCAGAAGTAACTCCGGGCCAGCGCCTTGGATCGCACGATGCCGGGGTGGCTGACGTGAAGTAGTTTGAGCACCCGCGGCCGAAGGGAAGTGGGAATCACCACCCGCTGCCCCCACAAGAGACACCCCCTCTCTAGGGACAGTTCTAGCTTTTTTCTGAAGAATGGAGCGAACTCCTCCGCTGGGGAGGACGCGGGCTACCCTTTCTGCAGCCAGGAGCTTACTGCCGCTAACGTTTTGTCCTTCTCTGTCGCTTTGGCAATGTCGGCGGGCACTACGGGGGGCGAATCCAGCACCTCTATCATGAGAACCTGACGGTCCCGCTCCCCCTTGCTCACCTGGCTGGGCGTTAGGGGAAGGGGAGACCTAGATAGAGCGTCCGCATGGCTGATCTCTTTCCCGGGCCGGTAGACCAACGTGTGCTGATACGCGTTGAGAAAAATGGCCCACCTGAGCATCCTCGGGGACAGGATCTGAGGGGTGGGCTTATCTGCGGTAAAGATGCCTAGCAGGGGCTTGTGGTCCGTCACAATGGTGAAAGGGCGGCCATACAGAAAATCGTGAAATTTTTTCGTCCCCGCGACTATCGCTAGTGCCTCCCTGTCCGTCTGCGCGTAGTTTCTCTCTGCTTGGGACAGGGACCTGGAGTAAAATGCTATCGGGGCCTCCCTTCCGTTTTCCAACACGTGGCACAGCACCGCCCCCACCCCCACTGGAGATGCATCACAGGTCAGAACTACTGGGCGTTTGGGGTCGAAGTGGGTTAGAATGGCATCGGACGCCAGGAGGCTTTTTAGCTCACTAAACGCCCTTTCTTGGTCATCGCCCCACTTCCAAGCCTGCTCTTTCTTTAGCAGTTTGTGTAGCGGTTCAGCCACCGCTGCCTTCCGGGGGAGGAAGGAGTGGTAAAAGTTGAGCAGCCCTAGGAACGACTGCAACTCGGGCTTGGAGGTGGGGCGGGGGGCTTTCTTGATGGCTGCCACCTTGGACTTGGATGGTTTTATTCCCTCAGGAGTCACACAAAACCCTAGGAACTCAACCTCGGTTGCGAAGAAGACGCATTTGTCCTTTCGCAACCTCAGCCCCGCCTTTTCGAATATTGTCAGGACCTTCCCCAACCTCTTGGCCAATTCAGCCCGACTCCCCCCTGTTATTAACACGTCATCAAAATAAGGCAACACCCCCTCCAGTCCCTTCAGGAGGCGTTCCACGAGTGACTGGAAAATTCCTGGCGCCGAATTCACGCCGAATTGGAGGCGCGTCACCTGGAACGCCCCCTTATGGGTGACTATGGTCTGCGCAGCAGCTGCGGCAGGGGACACCGTAAGCTGTTGGTAGGCCTGTGCTAAGTCGAGCTTAGCGAAACACTTCCCCCCGTGTAACCTGGCCAGCAGATGGCTGACTACCGGCACCGGATATGCATTCGGGCGGATCGCCTTGTTGATGGTGCACTTGTAGTCGGCGCATATGCGGACCTCCCCATTGGCTTTTAGTGCGGTTACAATTGGAGTTTCCCACTCCGCAGAATCTACAGGCACAAGGATCCCCTGACCCACCAATTTGTCCAGTTCCGCCTCTATCTTGTCCTTGAGTGCGAACGGCACCCGGCGTGGTTTTAGGCGAATAGGGCGGACCTCCGGGTCCAGGTCGAAAGTCACTGGGGGCCCCTTGAATTTCCCCAGTCCTTTTTTGAAGACTTCGGGGTGCGCCTCGCACACCTCCTGAATTGGGTCAGTCCCAACAGCGTGCATCCCAACGGCATGCACCCCCCCAATGAACAACCCCAGGGGCTGGAACCATTGAGTCCCGAGGAGGCTGCAATCTCCTCCCTTGAGCACGACTAGGGGAAGGGACGCGGCATGCTCCTTGAATTTGACCTGAAATTCTCCAACCCCCAACACTGGAATACTGTTCCCTTGCACGTCCCGTAGTGTAGACCTCAATGCTTTGAGCTTGGGCCGCTTGTGGGGGGCAATTCCCAAAAACTCCCTCTGGGAAATGATTGAATATGAGGACCCCGAGTCAATCTCCATCCTAATGGGAACCCCTTGGACTAGTACCTCAACAAAGTAGCGGGGGTGTCCTGTAGACACGCTGAACACTGGGGCGTCGTCCTCGCTGCCGTCGGAGGTGCGGACCACGCCGTCCTGCTTTCGCGTGGCCTGGGCGCCGTCCTTGGGTCTCGTTGGGCGGTCTCGTCCCGCGGAACGGTCTGGGGAGCTCCTCCGGGTCTCGCGCTTCTTCCTGCACACCTTGGCGATGTGCCCGCGGCGGCCGCAGTTGTGGCACTCGGCCTTCCGGAAAGGACATTTCACTCGGTCGTGGGCTGCTCCACAGCCGTCGCATCGCCGGCTCTCCTTCCGGACCCTCTGGACGTCCTCGTCGTCGCTGCTCTCTGTGGACGACCTCGAAGTTCGCCGGGCCGCTTGTACCGGAGCCTCTGCCTTGCTCGACTTTGGCCGCCAGTCCTGAAGTTCTTGGACCCCGGCCTTCGTAGCTTCTGCGGCCTGGGCCGCTCTGACGACCTCCTGCAACGTGGGAGGCGGCTCTTGGTTCATTAATGTGCGCTGGGTCTCGGCGTCGTTCAGGCCGCACAGCACACAGTCTCGGAGGGTGATTTCGGCGTTCTCCCATTTGCACGGGCCGGCCGCCAGCCGCAGGGCCGCCACGAACGCGGCGACCGTCTCCCCGGGCGCTTGGACTCGCCTCCAAAACGCACTCCGAGCGGGAAACATCGCCGTGGCGGGCCGGACGTGCTCACGCAGCAACTGCATGAGTTACTTGGCCTTGAATTCGTTCACCCTCCTCGGTGCAATCAGGTCCACCAAGGTCCTCTTTGTCTCTTGTCCGAGCATTCGGGTGAAGATGGCTCTTTTCTTCGCCTCTTCCATAACTTCGGACTCGATCAGTGCGGCCTGGAAGTCCATCTCGAAGATCTCCCAGTCGCCTGGTTTCCTGATTTCGAAACCGGCGCATGTCTTGGTCCCGTGGGCTGCCATATCCCATCCTCGTCGCCAATTTAGTGTAAGGGACCAAAGATAATGAAACAGCCGAAGGGTTGGCTTAACACAGGTTTATTGCATGATGATCCGGAGGAACATGTGGTAATGGCGGATGAGTAGCTCAATATATACAGCTGGCTATACATTTGAATGTGGCTCGTCGACAGACTATTGGTTGCTGCCTGCGTGACGTCGTAGGAGGTCACGCCCTTCTTGACCAGGTGAGGAGGTCGCGGGGAATCTTCCCGCGCTGCTGAACCAGGTGACTATGATCCATGAGAGCTGGACGCTCGCTACTGCCCTCTGGTGGTCACTAGCTCGCATCCCCTTATTAGGTTTACATTGATACGGCTGATGGTTATAATGTTGCACACAGAAAGGTTACATTGGTAACACATGGCAAAGGTACATTGTTAAAGGCACAGCTTTACAGAACACAACACTGACATAGAGACTGTGTTTAAAAGTGTGATAATATGCATGATAATATGTTGTCTAAAATGTTTTAAACTTGTAAAAACTGTGATAAAATGTATGAGGAGAGAAAAATGGTGTAGACACCGGCAAACCACGCCACAAAGCTTGCCAAGAGAACCCTATTGACCAAAACAAAAGGCAAAACAAAGGAGCAGGCTAGGTGATAGAGGATGCTTAGCACCACAGAGTGGAGGAAGGGGAGGGACAGGAAGGGGGGGGAGAGAAATGCAATGTTGCAAGGAACAATACTGCATAGGGACATGGAATGTGAGATCAATGAACCAAGGTAAACTGGAAGTGGTAAAAAATGAGATGGAAAGAATAAGCATTGACATCTTGGGCATCAGTGAGCTAAAATGGACAGGGATGGGCGAATTCAGCTCTGGAAACCATCATATCTACTACAGTGGGCAAGAAAACCTTAGAAGAAATGGAGTAGCCATAATTGTCAATAAAAGAGTGAGAAAAGCAGTAATGGGATACAATCTCAAAAATGACAGAATGATGTCAGTCAGATTTCAAGGCAAACCTTTCAATGTCACTGTGATCTAAATATACGCACCAACCACTGGTGCAGATGAAGCCACAATGGACCAGTTCTATGAGGACCTAGAACACCTCATAGAACAGACACCAAGAAATGATGTCCAAATTATATTAGGAGACTGGAATGCCAAAGTAGGAAATCAAAAAGTGGAGGGAATAACAGGCAAATTTGGTCTTGGAACACAGAATGAAGCAGGGCAAAGATTGATAGAATTCTGCCAAGAGAACGCACTAGTCATAGCAAACACGCTCTTCCAGCAACACAAGAGGCGGCTTTACACATGGACTTCACCAGATGGCCAACACTGAAACCAGATTGACTACATACTCTGCAGCCAAAGATGGAGAACCTCCATACAGTCAGCAAAAACAAGACCTGGAGCAGACTGTGGCTCAGATCACAACCTACTGATCGCAAAATTCAGGCTTAGACTAAAGAAAATAGGGAAAACAAGGAGACCAGACAGATATCATCTAGACAGCATCCCTAAAGAATACACGGTGGAGGTGATGAACAGATTTGATGGCTTAGACTTGGTAGACAGAGTACCAGAAGAATTATGGACGGAGATGAGGGACATCATGCACGAAGCAGCAAAGAAAACCATACCAAAAGAAAAGAAGAGTAAGAAAGCAAAGTGGTTGTCTGATGAGGCTCTTAAAATAGCAGAGGAAAGAAGGAATGCAAAAGTCAAAGGAGAAAGGAAAGGATACAATCATTTGAACACAGAATTTAAAAGAAAAGCAAGGAGAGATAAGGAAAACTACCTAAAAGAACAGTGCAAAGAAATGGAGGAAAACAACAAAAGAGGCAGAACCAAAGATCTTTTCAAAAAAATCGGGGAAATCAAGGGAACATTTAAAGCAAAAATGACCATGATAAGGGACAAAGACGGAAAGGAGCTAGCTGATGCAGAAGAAATTAAGAAAAGATGGAAAGAGTACACAGAGGAACTCTACAAAAAGGACCTCAACACTCCTGATAATCACAATGATGAAGAAATTGAACTTGAGCCAGACATCCTGGAGAGCGAAGTCATAAAGGCCCTAAAGAGCACTGCAAACAACAAAGCTAGTGGAGATGATGGTATCCCAGTTGAATTTTTCAAAGCGCTAAAAGATGATGGCATCAAATGACTGCATTCAATATGCCAGCAGATTTGGAAAACAAAACAGTGGCCACAGGATTGGAAAAGATCAGTAAACGTCCAAATCCCAAAAAAGGGCAATGCCAAAGAATGTTCAAATTATCGAACAATCGCGCTCATCCCACATGCCAGCAAGGTGATGCTCAAGATAATACGGGATAGACTTCAGCAGCATGTGGAGAGAGAATTACCAGAGGTGCAGGCTGGTTTCAGAAGAGGCAGGGGGACCAGAGACCACATTGCCAACATACGTTGGATCATGGAGAAAACAAAGGAATACCAGAAACAAGTTTACTTTTGTTTTATTGACTACACTAAAGCATTTGACTGTGTTGACCACAACAAGATGTGGCGCGTAATTAAAGAGATGGGAATACCAGAGCACCTCATATGCCTCCTGAGAAATCTGTACATGAACCAAGAAGCAAGTTAGGACAGAACACGGAATGACAGAGTGGTTTGGAATAGGAAGGAGTAAGACAAGGCTGCATTTTGTCACCCTGCTTATTCAACTTATACACAGAGCACATAATGCACAATACAGGGATGGAGGAATCACAATATGGGATTAAAATTGCTGGGAGAAATATCAACAATCTGAGATATGCAGACGATACCACCCTAATGGCAGAAAGTGAGGAAGACCTAAAGAATCTCTTGATTGGGCTGAAGGAGGAGAGTGCAAAAGCTGGCTTGAGACTCAATATCAAGAAAACCAAGATAATGGCAACAGGCCCTATCAGTTCCTGGAAAATAGATGGAGAAGTAGAAGCAGTGACAGATTTTACTTTCTTAGGATCAAAGATCACTGTAGATGGGGATTGTAGCCATGAAATAAAAAGGCGACTGATTCTTGGGAGACAAGCTATGAGAAACCTAGGGAACATAGTGAAAAGCAGAGACATCACATTGCAAACAAAAATTAGAATAGTCAAAGCAATGGTATTCCCAGTAGTAATGTATGGATGCGAGAGCTGGATAATTAGGAAGGCTGAACGCAGAAGAATAGATGCCTTTGAAATGTGGTGTTGGAGGAGGGTTTTGTGAGTCCCCTGGACAGCGAGGAGAACAAATAGGTCAATCTTAGACGAAATTAACCCTGACTGCTCATTGGAAGGTCAAATAGTAAAGACGAAGCTAAAATACTTTGGACATCAAATGAGAAGGGAGGATTCACTTGAGAAGGCATTGATGTTGGGAAAGGTGGAGGGCAAAAGAAAAAGGGGGAGGCCAAAGATGAGATGGCTAGATGGTATTGTAGACACAATGGGCACAGAGCTGGGAGGGATGAGGAGAATGGTGGAGGACAGAGGCGCCTGGAGGAAAATGGTCCATGGGGTCGCAAAGGGTCGGAGTCGACTGTGCGACTGAACTACAACAAGTCACAGATAAATCTTTAGCCACTGGCAATAAAATGACAGCTTTCTTCTCTCAGACACAAGAAATATAATTTTTAGGTGGCATCCAGAGTTGTTTCCTCTTCTACTATGTAATCAGAATGTACTGTACTTACGTTGCACTTATCAACATCTTCAAGACTTTCATGAGTAGGCTTGCTAAAACCTCTTGTTTAGTCCTAAATCAGATGAAACAGGGGTTTCTATTTCATTATTCTTTTCCATAGCTTTTCCTGCCTCTTTGACTTCTTAGGTGCAAGTGCAAATATTTTTGACTGTTTTGCTCTATTCCTTTTTTGATTTTTCCAAAAGAAACATAAAAAAACTATGAAATGAAACTATTGCAGGATTGATGCAGTTCTGATTACTCGTTGGAGTCTGTTTATGTCTTGTTTAGATGCAGAACCAAACCAGGAAATTATAGAGGTGCAGATGATAGACTATAATCCCTCTGTAAAATTGTATCAGCAGCTCTTTAGGCAACTTAAGCTTCCTGAGTTGACGCAGAAAAAACAGTCTCTGTTGCGCTTTCTTAATGATGTTCCTAATGTTAGACGGCCATTTTAAGTCTTGGGCTATGACTACCTAGAAACTTGAAGGACTCCACTATTAATACTGGATTATTTAATATTATAAATGGTGGATGTAGAGATCGAAGCCTCCTAAAGTCCACTATAATTTCTACGGTTTTGCCTGCATTCAGTTCCAAGATTATTCCGGCTACACCACAGGACTAGTTGTTCAACCTCTTTTCTGTATATGGACTCATCGCTGTCTTGAATGAGTCCAATCACTGTGGTGTCATCTGCAAACTTAACTATTTTAACCGAAGTTTTTTGAGACGCAATCGTTGGTGTACAGGGAGAAGTGGAGAGAGCACGCAGCCCTGAGGAGCTCCTGTACTGATTGTCCTAATTTCCAATCTAGTTGTACTCAGTTTCACCTGCTGCTTCCTGTCCGTTAGGAAACTCATAACCCATTCACAAATATGATCCGGTACAGCCAGCTATCTTAATTTAGCTACGAGGATGTCCAGAAGGATGGTGTTGAATGCTGAACTAAAGTCAACAAAAAGGACCCTTGCATAGGAGTTAAGACCCCTTAACTCACCACCACCAGCCATGGAATAGATGCAAAAGCAGGCTCTAAATTTCAAAAGGTTTGGCATATATCCCCCAGATTCTTTGGGGACCATCAGTCTGAAAATTGGAGAGTTCAGAAGTGCTGATAACTGCATAGTTTAAGTATCTGACTGCACAACCCGAGGTTATGAGTTTGATTCCCCACTATCCCTCCTAAGAGAGGAACCAGCCTGTACAATCATGGGCAAGCTGCATAGTCCCAGGGACACTCCCAGAAGAAGAGAATGGTTAAAACCACTTCTGAGTACTCTATACCTAGGAAACCCTGGAAAGGATCACGTAGGTCAGGACCAACTTGAGGACAAGCAATTATTATAAAAATGCTATTGAGTAAGAAGGCTGCAAAATAGAGAGTAGGTTGTGTTTTGTTTTGCAAGGAGAGTAAGGGGAAAATGATTTGCTTGCCTTTCTTTCCCTCCCCATGTTTGAAGCAATGTGTTGTATGAAAATGTCACATATCAGAGGTATCTATTGGTAATAAATAAGCCTACAAAGTTACAGAAGGATAGATGCAGTCTATTATATCTGCTTCTGATGTTGACTTTACAGCTCGCTCCTTTTTAAAATTAGTCAACCTCACCTCATCATCTGAAGATTTTGTATCTTATTCAGATGTAATACTGAGACTAGCTAAATTCCTCAATTTGGACATTCAGAAAGCAACTGTCAGGAAACAAATTTACTCATGAGTAGGTCTTCATGCCCACAGGTGGTTGGTTCCTGCTTCTGAGCTGCCGCCCTCCTAGATAAGCAACCCAGGATATTAGTTTAATGTAAATAAGGTAGCACATAGCCAAATAAACACTCCAGTCATCTTCAGGTATTTTAAAAATATATTGCAATCAGAGTAAGTTACAGAAGAAAGTTTATCAAAGGTTCAGAAAGCACATCAAAATAAAGAAAGCTTCCCTAACTGGGGAAGCCCATTGGCCCCTCTTCTAGCTTAAGCACCTACATGTTGTCTAATTTCACAGCTTACCCTCAAAGAGAAGCAGCTGATCATTTCCCTAAAGGAATCCAGCCAACGATTATACAATCTAACATGTACATCATATATTAGGTTTCATTTCTTCCAACCCATGAGGCATTTTCACATTCCAAGCTCTCTAAGGCAGGGATTCTCAACCTGCGGCCTGTGGGCTGAATGCTGCCCATGGCACCATTTTATGTGACCCCCACCACCTCCACCACACCAGGAAGTGCCATGTGATGGAGGAAGGGCAAAATGGCCATCTGGCTCCTGAAGCTTTCTGAGGAAGCGTGACCCAGCACCCAGCTTAAAAAGGTTGAAAACTCCTGCTCTAAGGTATGTGCTATAGGCCCTCCCATGCAGGGAAATCTCCATCTTGGAACGAGGCTGAACCAGGGCACAAATCCTGCCCTGACAGCCACCTCATGGAAATCTGACCTGCTGTGCAATCCACTCACTAAAACTGTTGCTACTTCTGTTCACACATCAATGCTACTGTGTCTTTTGGAACTGTCTAAGAAAACTGCCTAAGATCCAGGTGCCAACCCTGAGGATGACTAGACATCAATGCTATGGAACACCCTACCAGTGGAGCTGTGCCAGGCCTCATCCCTGGATATCTTTTTTTAAAAATGTTTAAAACTTTTCTATTCAAGGAAGCTTTTCATAATGTTATCCCCTTAGCAATAAATTAACCAATCAATATTTTAGGATTCTCTATGCCCATAGTTGCCAGTTATTTTATTTTGGATTTATTTATTTGGGCAGGTTATCTACAAAATACCCTTCTTTTTTTACAAACATAATATAATGGCAGCTATAAAACACTTTCACATTTAATATATCAATACATAAATGAATTTATTTACAACAGTTAATTCTTACTGTAAGATAATTTGTTGTTCTTCTGAGAAGTAGAATGAGCAAAATCCATCCAAGGAAACAGAGTTTATTGTAAAATAAATTCCTTATAGTCAGGTATTCTTTAGTGCATACGAATAGACAAAGAGGCTGTGACGCTAAGAAATTGTATGATAGAAGAAAAATAATACAAGAAGAAAACCCAGAAGAAGCTTTGGTGAAAGGCTATATATCGAAATAGCTTCAGTTTTCTTTTTAACTGACTATAAGGAATTTATTTTACAATAAACTCTGTTTTCTTGGACGGATTTTGCTCATTCTACTTATGTTACACCGTCCTGCCATATTTCTCTTGTACGTCTGAGAAGTTGCATCATGGTCAACTCATAACATCCACTGGTCACACTTATCGGGAAGTGGTGTGAGGTGAGGTCATTAAGATTTGTCTCCAGGTATACTCCAACTCCAATGTGGCAGGAAATCGCTCGTTTGATGGCGAGAGTTCAAATTTATTTTAATGGTGTGTAAGATTTAAAAATCTGGGAATGTAACATGATTTTTCTTGAACTGGCCGGGACAATTTTTTCGACCTTGAATCCGGAACAATCCCGGTTTTCTAGGACGTATGGCAACCCTAAACCCAAGGCATTTCAGAAGGACTACAATGATGAGCAAATTTGAGACCAGACATAAGCCTTCCAGGAGGAGCAAGATATTTTGCAGATGAGGAGTGTTCTACATACTCCTGAGCAGAATGGAGCAGCTGAAAGGAAGCTAAGATGTATTTTGGAAATAGTGAGAGGTATGTTTATATATTTCAGAAAACTTTTTAATACATACTAACATAACAAATAACAATTGTGGTATAACCAAACTAGATGCTACAGCTTGTACTGTGCATCCTGAGTTCTTTGCACCAGGATCAGAGCAGGAGTTGATTGAAGAATTAAAGTAGGAAAATGTATCTCTGAAACTGTGAGAACAAAGTCTAAGATATATTTACTGGAGCAGGGAGCTAGCAGAAGGTGGTCTGAGCTAGAAGTGAGGTGATTCCCTGTTAGCCCTAATAGACCAGTCTCCACTGGTCTGCATGTAGCTGCTTCTGTCTCCTTCTAAGGATGACCTCCTACTCTTTTGAGAAATGAGAGAAATCCTTCCGATCTTCCACATTCCCTATAGTCTGCTGTGCTTGTTCCAGCAGCTCCCCTTTGGGGAGAGTCTGATATCTTCTGTAGCTCCAAAGACACGACTTCCTCCTGACAGACTTCATCTTGACAGCTCGGCTTGACTATGTCACCTTATCCCAAGCACTTGCCTCCTCTGCTTGGTATTCTTCCTCCTCTCTAGAGACAATTCTCTGCTGTTTCAGAAGAGCCTGGATGAATATTTAAAATATTCCATTACAAGTGTTGAGATGAAACATTTTAAAAAAAATCATAATCTTCTCTGATGTGTAGATAAGCAGGTCTCATGCTGTCATATTTTCCCTTCCAGCAAGGCAACCAGTTTGTGCTTTGCTCAAGTGACTCAAGTGGCTAAGATGCTGTTATGTATGTTAGCTGTGTTTTCTGACAAGAGCGGAATGTATCTTTTCTCATGTATCTATTCTTATGCAAATAAGTGGATCGAAAAATGTGCACACTCTGTTAGCCAATGGGCTTGTTGTATTATTGTTACTTTTACTGTTTGTACTGTACATAAGTCCGAGTTTTGCCCCATTTTGGTGTATGCAAACCAAGACACGGGACACAGCCTCGGGCTGGGTTAACTCAGGTTTATTGCATCGTGGACAGAGGGAACATGAGGTAATGGCGGATCGATAGCTCTTTATATACAGTAGTAATACATTTGAACGTGGTGCCATGGTAGCCCATTGGCTACTGTCTGCGTGACGTCATTTCGGGTCACGCCCTTCTTGTCCAGGTGTAGGTGGTGGCGGGAAAACTTCCCGCGCTGTTGCCTTTGATGAGTTCGGACCAAGAGAGCTTGGACGCTCGCTGCTGCCAGCTGGTGGTCATTAGCTCGCGTCCTATTACAGGGTTTATATGATACAGCTGAAGGTTACATTGTTGCTATAGGCAAGGTTACATTGGCTCAGATACATTGTAATCCATGTGTAAGGTAAAACCATCAGAACACAACACCCCTCCCCCCTAGGACGAGACAAAGTCTCGAGCCCACACTTAAAACACACTCCCCCCCCTTAGGAGACAAAGTCTCTCAGCCAAGATGGCTTATTTCGAACACGCTGGGGTCTCGATGCGGGCTGCCTCTCCCCGGGTTTGCTACCTTCTCTTTGTCCCCTGGTTTCCTGTCCTGTAATTGGAGAGGGAGACTCGTTAGTGACTTGCCGCGGCTCCGCGGCATTGTTGGGAGGTGTGCTCTTTCTTAGGGAGGAACCGGGGGCACTGGGGGCTAACGAAAAACCCCTCTTCTCGCTTGGATGGGTGGGGGAACACTCCTGAAAACCCCCCCGGCTCGCAAAATCAAAATCAAAATTACAATCGGGGGCAGCGGTCGCGAACTCCTCTCCCCCTTCCCCGGCCCCTGATAGGACTGGCGTATCAAAAGGATATGAGTCGGGGCCGCTGCTTCTGCCTTCCCCCCTTGCTTGGGACTGTTGTCCACTGCTGTCTCCCCCTTGAGTTAAGCGGGTGGGGGAGAACCCTAACGCTGAATCCTGTTGCTGAGCTCCACTGACTGGCCCACTCACTCGGTGCCTCAGTTGGTCTGCGTGCCTCCTCCAGAGGAGGCCGGTGTTAGTCTCGACCCGGTACGACACTGGCCCCGTCTGTTCTACAACCGTCCCTGGTACCCAGGCTGGCCCCGCGCTGGAATAGTTCCTGCAGTGAACAGGGTCCCCGGCGGCGAAACCTTTCGAGACTGCCAACCCTATGTTTTTTCCTTTATCCTCGACTCTCGTTGGGTCTAGCCTGGACAGGATCGTGGTCAGTTTTCGCCGCATCAAGAGCTCCGCTGGCGAGTAGCCTGACGCTAAGGGGGTTACCCTATACGCTAAGAGGAACTGGCATACTTGGTGATTCAGGTCCCCCGGGCCCATGCGCCGCAGCGCCTCCTTCGTTGTGCGCACCAGCCGTTCCACTTGGCCATTCGTGGCCGGGTGGAACGGTGCGGATGTGACATGCCGAATGGCGTTTGCCTCCATGAATGCTCCGAACTCAGCGGAGGTGAAACAACTAGCGTTATCGCTGACCAAAGTGTCGGGCAAACCGAATGTGGAAAAGACTCTCCTCAGCTGGCTAATTGTCGTGGCGGAGGACGTGCTCTTTACTGGGATAACCTCCAGCCACTTGGAGAACGCATCCACCACCAGGAGAAACATGGTTCCCCGGAATGGGCCAGCGAAATCCACGTGCACCCTGGACCATGGCCCCCTTGCTGTGTCCCACTCCCTCTGCGGGAGGCGGGCCGCCTCAGGTCGGGAGCCCTGGCATGCCTCGCAAGTGCCGACCATGTGCTCAATGTCCGCGTCCAGCTGTGGCCACCAGAAGTAACTCCGGGCCAGCGCCTTTGAACGAACTATGCCCGGGTGGCTGACGTGCAGCAGTTCGAGCACCCTCGTCCGCAGGGGCGTAGGGACCACCACCCGTTGGCCCCACAAAAGGCACCCCCTCTCTAGGGACAACTCTAGCTTTTTCCTAAAGAATGGGTCGAACTCTGTACTCGGGGACGATGCCGGCCACCCCTTCTGTACCCATGAACTAACTCTCTCCAGCGTTCTGTCCTTGCCAGTCGCCCTAGCAATGTCGGTTGGTACTATTGGGGGTGCGTCTAAAACCTCAATTAGCAACACCTGGCGGTCTCTTTCTGCTCTCGCCTTTTGGTCGTCCGACAAGGGCAAAGGGGATCTCGACAGAGCATCAGCATGGCTGATCTCCTTTCCGGGCCGGTACTCCAACTCATGTTGGTACGCGTTGAGGAAAATAGCCCATCGCAGCATTCTCGGGGACAGGATCTGCGGCGTGGGCTTGCTTGCCGTGAAAATCCCTAACAGTGGCTTGTGATCGGTCACGATTTTGAACGGGCGGCCATACAAAAAATCGTGAAATTTTTTGGTCCCCGCTACTATTGCTAACGCCTCCCTGTCGGTTTGTGCGTAATTTCGCTCTGCTTGGGACAGGGACCTTGAGTAAAACGCTACCGGGGCCTCCCTTCCGTCCTCCAACACGTGGCAAAGCACCGCCCCCACCCCCACCGGGGATGCATCACAAACTAGGACCACTGGCCGTTTGGGGTCGAAGTGCGTCAGTATAGCCTCAGATGTTAGGAGTTGCTTTAGCTCTTTGAACGCCCTCTCGTGCTCGTCACCCCACATCCATGTCTCCTCCTTTTTAAGTAACCGATGGAGCGGTTCGGCCACGGACGCCTTCCGCGGGAGGAATGTATGGTAAAAATTGAGGAGCCCCAGGAAGGACTGTAGCTCGGTTTTGGATGTGGGGCGAGGGGCCTTTTTAATGGCTGCTACTTTGGATTTAGACGGTTTAATCCCCTCGGGTGTGATCCGGAACCCTAAAAACTCGACCTCGGTTTCAAAAAAGACACATTTGTCCTTCCTCAATCTCAGCCCCGCTTTCTCGAACACGGTCAGTACTTTGTCCAACCTCTTTGCCAGTTCAGCCTCGCTCCCCCCTGTTATCAACACGTCATCAAAATAAGGCAACACCCCCTCCAGTCCTTTCAGGAGGCGTTCCACAAGCGACTGAAAAAGGCCGGGTGCCGAGTTCACGCCAAACTGTAACCGCGACACCTGGAACGCTCCTTTATGTGTAACTATCGTTTGCGCCGCGGCGGTGGCGGGGGTCACAGGAAGTTGCTGATAGGCTTGTGCCAAATCGAGTTTGGCGAAACACTTTCCCCCATTCAGCCTGGCCAAAAGGTGGCTGATCACTGGCACCGGGTATGCATTAGGGCGGATCGCCTTGTTAATTGTACACTTATAATCAGCGCAAATGCGCACCTCCCCGTTAGCCTTTAGAGCCGTTACAATTGGAGTTTCCCACTCCGCGGAATCAACAGGAATAAGAATCCCCTGGCCCACCAGTTTGTCCAGTTCCGCCTCTATCTTGTCCTTGAGTGCGAACGGCACCCTGCGCGGTTTGAGTCTTATCGGGCGGACCTCCGGGTCTATGTCGAAAGCTACAGGGGGTCCCTTGAACTTTCCGAGTCCTTTCTTAAAGACGGCGGGATGCGCATCGCAAACCGCTTGTATTGGGTCCCCCCCCACGGTATGCACTCCCCCTATGAACAAACCTAAGGGCTGAAACCACTGTGTCCCTAGGAGGCTACAGCTTCCCCCCTTGAGGACAACTAGGGGCAGTTCCGCAGAATGTCTCTTAAAATTGACCCGAAATTTCCCGACCCCCAACACCGGAATGCTGTTTCCCTGTACGTCTCGTAGCGTGGACCTCAACGCTTTAAGTTTGGGCCGCACGTGGGGGTCGATTTTCAAAAACTCTTTCTGGGGAATTATAGAATAGGAGGACCCCGAGTCAATTTCCATCTTAATAGGGGCCCCTTGTACTAATACCTCGACGAAGTAATGGGACTGTCCCGCAGACACGCTGAACACTGGGGTGTCGTCCTCGCTGTCGTCCGAGACGCGGCCCACGCCATCCTGCTTCCTCGTGGTCTGGGCGCCATCTTTGGGCCTCGCTGGACGGTCCGGTCTGGCCGCACGGTCTTGTGACTGCCTCCGGCCCTCCTTCCGTTTTCTGCATGCCTTGGCGATGTGCCCCCGACGGCCGCAGGTGTAACACTCGGCCTTCCTGAACGGGCATCTCGCGCGCTCATGGGCCGCTCCGCAACCCTCGCAGCGTCGACCACCCTTTCGGACCTTCTGGACCTCCTCGCCGTCGCTGCCTTCCGTCGACGACTTTGAGGCCCGTCGAGTTACGTGCACCGACTGTCCGGACTTCCCGTGCACCGAATTTTCCGCCTTGCCGGCTCTAGGACGCCACTCACGCCACTGGTGCATCTCGTCCACTCCAGCATTCGTGGACTCTGCGGCTTCCGCGGCCTCTACGACCTCTGCCAGCGTGGGTGGCGGTTCCTTATTCATCAAGCTGCGCTGTACCTCCTTGTCTTTCAGGCCACACAACACGCCGTCCCTGAGGGCCATCTCCAGGATGTCGCCCCATTTACAGGGGGCGGCGGCTATCCTCATGGCGGCCACGAATGCCTCAACCGACTCATCCGGCGCTTGGACTCGCCTCCAAAACGCGCTCCGAGCGGGAAACATTGCCCTCGAGGGGCAGAACCGCTCTCGCAGCAGCTTCATGATGTCGCCCGCCGTAAATTCGCTCACCTTCTTCGGAGCGATTACGCCCACCAGCGTCCGCTTGGTTTCCATCCCGAGCATTCTGGTGAGGATGGCCCTCTTCCTCTCCTCGTCGTCTCCTTTGACTCTGAGTTCCACCAGTGCCGCCTGGAAGTCCATCTCAAGCAGCTCCCAGTCTTGCGGTTTGGTGATGTTGAACCCGCTCTGTGCCCTGGCTGTTCCGTGGGGATCCATTATCCCACCTTCGTCGCCAATTTGGTGTATGCAAACCAAGACACGGGACACAGCCTCGGGCTGGGTTAACTCAGGTTTATTGCATCGTGGACAGAGGGAACATGAGGTAATGGCGGATCGATAGCTCTTTATATACAGTAGTAATACATTTGAACGTGGTGCCATGGTAGCCCATTGGCTACTGTCTGCGTGACGTCATTTCGGGTCACGCCCTTCTTGTCCAGGTGTAGGTGGTGGCGGGAAAACTTCCCGCGCTGTTGCCTTTGATGAGTTCGGACCAAGAGAGCTTGGACGCTCGCTGCTGCCAGCTGGTGGTCATTAGCTCGCGTCCTATTACAGGGTTTATATGATACAGCTGAAGGTTACATTGTTGCTATAGGCAAGGTTACATTGGCTCAGATACATTGTAATCCATGTGTAAGGTAAAACCATCAGAACACAACACCCATCCAAACTGTATTCAAACCCCACTAATAAAGAGCTGAATTTCACTACTTCATTCGTCTGCTTCTTCATTCCTTGAACACTAAAGATGCTGACTGGGAGGCGGAAGGTCAGCATTTCGATTCCCAAGTACTGCAGGACAGAATGGGCTCCCATCTTTGTCCCAGCTCCTGCCAACCTAGCAGTTTGAAAGCAAGGCATTGCAAGTAGATAAATAGGGACCACTTCAGTGGGAAGGTAACAGCGTTCCATGTCCTTTGGTGTCTAGTCATGTCTGCCACATGACCACGGAAACGTCTGCAGAAGCAGACAGCGCTGGCTCATTGGCTTTGAAACAGAGATGAGCACTGCACCCTAGAGTCGGATACAACTGGCTTTCGAGGAAGGGAAACCTTTACCTTTACCTACAAATATATCAATGATGGTGAACCTTGGCATTCCAGGTGTTCTTGGACTTCAATTCCCAGAAGCCCAAGTCTCTGTGAATCTACATGAATGGGTTTACTCCACGTACACACATCCATGGCTGATCTCTGAGATTCCCCTGGAAAGCATCCCTGTTTATTCCCTTTGCACTCATTCTCCAGTCATGAGCTCACTAGGTCTGAGGGCAGCTTTATTTTATTTTATTTTATTTATTTATTTATTTGTTGGATTTATATAACTGCCCTTTTCACCTAAACGATCCATGGCGGCTCACAACGTCAGTTAAAACCCATACCCAATGCTAATTAAAACTAAATACTATACAACTATCTAAAAATGTTTATAAAAACCTCCACAAGCCCCTTAGAAAGAAGGACACCCAGGCAGGAGTAAATAAGAACCCCGGGGCAGGGCTAAATAAACCAGCTTTATATCTGTCTCCAACCGAATCATATAAAATGTTTTCCAGTGGCAGTATCTTGCATTGTTTATCTTGCATTTCTAGTGAATTGCTTGTGCTTATGTATATAGAGAGAGATTTCAAGGTTTCACCTCCTCTTTTTGTTTTTGTACTTACTGCTTTTGCTTGTGGCTATTGAAATCTGTTGGAGCCTAGCAGTCATTACTGGGAACATCCTCTTGAAATTGATGTAGATCTTAGCAATGAAAAAATAAAAGTAGAAGCATTTATTATTTATTTCAAAACATGGGTACAGTAGTTGTGAGGAGAATTTATATCAAGTACTCCTCTGGCATTACAGTATCATTATGGATCTGTGGTATGTTTGATGCCCAAACCCATATCTTGGTCAAAATTCCCACCTCAACCATCACACTATAAGGAACTTGGTGGTGGCTAGGGATATAGTCACAGTTGCTTATTTATTTCTGCTTACATTGGCTGTGAATTAATGCAGAAACAATGCTTGACAGTTTTATGTTGGGCATAAACAAATCATTGGGATATATGCAGTGAAATGCCACCAGATAGCTGTATGATTTGTGGCTTTATGATTTTGAAAAGTTCAAAGCTCATAATGGGTTGGACAACTGTTTATCTCTACATGCCTTGCCTGTGCTGACAGTGTCTTATGCCCAAAAAGAGTGTTTGGCTGCATGTAGTTCAGTGTCATCTCATAGAGGAAAGTCTCCTGTACATTTGGGTATAAAATATGTATAGGGGGACAGGCAAAGATTACTGTGGGATGCTGTATGGCCAGTAGGGGATTGTGGGCTTTGTAGAAGACTATTGTAAACCCAAGAAGTTAAGATGATATCCCCCCCCTTCCAGGTTCTGAGATGGTTAAAATCATATAATTGTGTGTATTAAAAAAGTAGGATTTGCTTGTTGAGAAATTAATGCATTTAGATGGTTTTTGCTGACCGGAAAAAGATGTTTTGCCATCAAACTTGTCAGTTAAATTCACAGTGCTGTTACAACAATATGGTCTCCATCAATATGAGTGGTTCCAGCCATTCCAGCCACAAAATCCTGCATGATCATAGTGTTTGGCATTTTGGATTCTTATGTCTGCAACCCAGGTCCAAGGCCTGTACCAATCACAGGGTTTGGGCTAGAAAGGGAAGGGTGGGAGCACGCATGGCCTGATCTCCAGTGCTCGAGGTTTATTCTCCAAACATTTCAGTTAGTAGAGCCATATGGAGAGTGCTTGGCAGGATGTCTGTGGGAACATCTGTATCCCTGCTATGTATAATGGGTGGAAGCCAGACTAAATAAGGAAGGGATGAGTGGGGTCCCAGTGACCCTTCCCTGTGTTTTCAAGCTTTATGACTGGTGATGAGCTAATGTAACCCATGTGAAAGTGCAAACAGATTCCAGATAGCTGTTGTTAGTTTGAACATCTTCCGAGCAAGTGGTGTGTAGTCAAAGATGATGACACAGCATTTTAGCTGCTGGGATATATTAAGAGAAAGGCTTAGTAGCTCTAGATTGTCGGAAGAGCTCCAGACTTTGGAGCTCTTCCGACATCAGAAGTACCAGCAGCATCTCTGTCACCTTAACCTGAGCTCCCAGGTAGCTTAATAGGTAAATATTAATGGCTATATTGTATTCTTATCTCTTGTGTTTCTGGATCTGTCTCTCATATGCTTTGCTTATTTAGGTAAAGGTAAAGGTCGCCCTTGCTCGAAAGCCAGTCATATCCAAATCTAGGGTTCTGTGCTGATTTCAGTTTATAGCCAAAGAACCAGTGCTATCTGCATCTGCAGAAGTTTATATGGACATGTGGCAGGCATGACTAGACACCAGAGTGCATGGAACACTGTTTACCTTCCCACCGAAGTGGTACCTATTTATCTACTTGCAATTTCTTTCTTTCGAACTGCTAGGTTGACAGGAGCTGGGACATAGACAGAAGTTCACTCTGTCATGCAGCACTTGGGTCTCGAACTCCTGACCTGCTGACCTTCCAGTCATCAAGCTCAGCATCTTAACCACTAAGCCACTGCTGTCCCTTTTGCTTATTTTATTTTTGCTTATTTAGGAGCACTGTTACCTTCCCACCGAAGTGGTACCTATTTATCTACTTGCAATTTCTTGCTTTCGAACTGCTAGGTTGGCAGGAGCTGGGACAAAGACAGGAGCTCATTCCATCCTGCAGTACTCGGGAATCGAACTTCTGACCTTCTGCCTCCCAGTCAGCGTCTTAGTTAGGACAAATTGTGGCCCTCCAGATGGTTGTTTCATTTTCCTGAAAACGAAATTCAGCCCAGCCTCTTTGGCTCAGTCAACTAAGTTATGCTTCCTCTAAACAATTTTATGCACATTTAACCCTGATGCATTGATTTATTCTTCTTTCATGAGTGTTTTTTTTTCTGCATTTGTTCAGTAGGCAAAGTTCAGGGGGATTTTTTGTTCATTTTGGTTTCTCTTTTGTTTATTTTGCTATATATCAATTAGTTGACTCTTTATTAGAATTCACATAGCTTATATTACTGGATGATTACTTCAAATAAGCCATTCCCAAGAAAATGAGTGTTGTGTTTTTGAAATGTTTATCCTTTCACTGAAAAAAGAAACCAGACAGGAGGAAATGAATGTGAATGTGTGTTTTTGGGACAAGTCAAGTTAGGCACACTGTTGTCAAGCATTGTAGATCCTTTACAAGGTGTACCTCAGAATGTGCATAAATGTATGCACCTATCTGCAGAAGACACTTATTAACAAGGTCTATCATTGTTACTAATTCTTCTGATTAATATAGCTGCCTTGAAGAACTCCCAGACAGAAAGTCAGTAGACAGAGTTTCCATAAATGAAGAACTGAAGCTATTTTTAAGGAACACAGGTTCATGTTGAGCATCTGCCATAACAGACTATGCCAACAATCCATCCATCTCCCCCATCCCCCATATACAGAAATTGACCAACAAAGTCCAATCCAAGAAGAGTTTGTGGAAGTAAGTAAGGAGGAAATCTGGTCAGAGTGCTGGAAATCACTTCTCAAATTTGAAACTCCTAAAAATAAACATTTTTTTACCTGTCTGCTTTAAATCATCATGCATCACCCCTAGTTTTATCCTATGTTGCCATGTTGCAGTTCAATCCACTGAACTACTGATTGAGTTTATGTCAGAACACCTACCTGCCAATCCTATTCCATTCATGGTTAAAATGATGGAAAGATAGAGCCATCACCTTCACCCATTATATAGATACACAGTTGTGAGATTTCCTCCCTACTGCATCATATATATAGAACTTACACAGACAAAACTAACAATAATTCTGTTTGTTATTTTAAAATATATTGATGCAGCTGCTGGCTATCAGTTTCTTTATAGAAAAATTGTTTATTAATATTCCAAAGTTGCAACTGTGTGTCTTTGAACAGCATGATTATAATAATTGCATGCCATCAGATTAATGCTGACTTATGGTGACCCCTTCCAAGGTTTTCTAGGTAGAGAATACTCAGAAGTGGTTTTCCATTCCTTACTTCTGGAGGCATCCAGGGATTGTGCCATGACTGCACAAGCCACCTCTTCTTCCAAGAGAAACAGTGGAGAATCAAACTCCCAATCTCTAGCTCCTCAGCCAGATACCTAAACCATTAAGCTACACAGCCAACAAGGCCATAGCCAGGAGTCTAGATATGATGAATATTTTTTCAGGATGGGCAACAAAGCCTCTTTTCAATGCATTTCTATGGGAAACCATAGTTTCCCAGAGTAGGCAAACTGCTAACTCATGCAGTGGTGGGCTCCAAAACAAACTACTACCACACTGTGGGTGTGCTATGGTGGCCGTGGCCAGGGGGAAAGCCCTGCAATGAAGCCGAATTAGGACTACTTTATTTCAAAACTTGTATGGGCGAGGCCAGCTTGCGAACCTGCTGATGCCTACTACTGAACTCATAGTTGGCCAAGCCCATCCTGGCCACACCCTGACTATGGCCTTGACAGCTAGCCCAACTGCATGGTTACATGCATTTTATTATGCCACAGCAAATCTCAAAAATTAATGTATTTACCCAATTGTCAAACAATATGATTTCTGCAAAGAAAGACAAGGTTGCCAAGGTATCAGGTTGATCTAGCTGGCTGTGTTGTTTTGGCAATTGTATTATTTATTGGGATGGGTACTGAATAACCCTAAATAGCAGATCTGCTGGCTTGGTGGGTAGCTGGCTTGGTGAAGATGCCCCTCTGCTGACCAATAGAAGAGAATATTAACAGGAGAGCCAAGTTACAGCTATGGAAAGCCCTGCAGGTATTCATGAACCATGGACAATGTTTCTCCACTCCTTTCACAGCAGCAAGCCTGTTCTGAAACTTTTCCACCAAAAATAGTAAGTTTCACATGAATAGATATTTTACAAAAGTATTTAGCAGTATCAGCACATTTTATATTTTTCCATGGGAAAAAAAGATTTTAAAAGTCAAACTTCTGCTAGGGAAACAAACCAGTCATGCAACCCTAGAAGCATTCATGGTCCATGTCAAACAGAAGCACAATCAAAATCTTATTTGCTGAAGTTTGTGAAATTTCACTCTGCCTCTTAATTAGAAAATGTTTTGGATGAGAATAAATGTTTTGCAGTTCTGTTTCACACAAGAAGAAATCCGGGGATTTTGAATCTACAGTACAGTATTTGGATTTGTAAACCCAAAGCTGTGTTTGAGATTTTATTGGACATGAATAAATTACTCTTTAACACCTTTCCCTCAAAAACACTCCAAATATATAAACACTAGAATGAGTCACTGTAGCATGTGTACACATTGAAGTTAACATCAGCTGATATTGTCACTGATTTTGACAGGTTGACCTAGTCTTGTAAAGCTTCAGTGCAAGTCTTGATTCATCATTTAGCATACTCTGCCAAAACTCCTAAAAAAAACATGCTCTAGAATACATCGTAATCTGGTTCTCTGTTTCAGTGCACGGTTAAAAAGGTTACTTGCTTTAATTTTATTAGAAATTCATAATGGAAATCACAGCAATCTAATGAATTATAAATATAAAATGGTCCCTTAAAAATAAAAGGAAAGCCATACTAGGGCAAAATACATAGTATACTAAGTACTACGCATTACTTAATGGGAAATAAATGTATTTAAATTTCATTATATTCTGTAGATGCTCCTTGTGGTTTACACCTGCTTTGTGTTGAACATATTTTGGTTGGAAATTTACCAGCAAATGAAGTTAATTACTCAGTTCAACAACTCTTGGGCATACAAACTTCAACTGAGATATCCCTGTTTCCACTCTGGATTTGAGAGAGTCTGACTGGTCAACTGGGAATTCACTTTTGAATGTATGTGCAAGAAGGATTAAATTAGACAAACGAACATAACCCAGAGCCCCACCAACACCAACACCCAGAACAGCAGTCTCTTTACCACAAGGCTAATGTGAATCTGCACATTATTCAGTTGCAGACTTTTTGCTGTTCACAAAGCATTTTAAGATCCCCCCCCCCATCCAAATAAAACAAAGCAAAACAAAACAGATACTCTCAAGAAAATATTTGTCCCACATCCCACTTTCTAGGTCACAGCTTTCAGTGATGCATCCTGGTTTCTCTTCTTCTATTCTTGATGAAAAGAAAAATTTGACCCTCTACTCAAGCATGTAATAATAATTTTGTGTCAGAAATTATTCTGGGTTGAAAGGATTTTTTCTGGAGAAACTCCTTTCAGGGGATGCCTGAATGAGGCTCCTTTCATGTCCCCAAGATCTTTCCCCCACCAAAATGGTCCCTATTTATCTACTTGCAATTTCTTGCTTTCGATCTGCTAGGTTGGCAGGAGCTGGGACAGAGACAGGCGCTCAATCCATCATGCAGTACCTGGGTCTCGAACTGTCGACTTGCTGGCATTCCAGTTAACAAGGCGAGCTTCTTAACCATTGAGCCACCGCAACCCCCTTACTCAAGCCTGTTTCCCACAGGGTTCTGAACAATGTTGCCAATCAACTTCATTTCCTGAGTTGTCCCTGTTTTCTGATGGAGTAAGGGTAAGTATGAGCAAGTGGAGAAGATTGGCAGCTGAACCCACAAAAATTCCTTTCCCCACCACCTCCCTATCTTCTTTCTCTTTTCTTGGCTGAGCTTTAGTACCTCTGCAATTATTGTCCCACATCTAACGGCACAATTTTCCAAATTCATGTTCGCACTGCACTGTGCAACTAACTCAAACTGGGCAGGGCTGAATGCTGGAAGGCAAAATTTCCATGGAAGCTAGACAGATGCTAGAAGGAAAAGCAATGTATACCATCCATCTCTACACTGAAGAGCTTCAGTTCACGTCTCCTCTTTGTAGAAGAGACATGGAACATCAATTGGTGTCTGGCAGATTATTAATTAGATTTAAGTACCTCAAGATGCCAGCCTTATTTTATTAATCTTAGATTAATCTCACCAGAATGAGATTACTGTGGAAAGGTCTGAAGAAAGACGCCACATCCTACTCTGTCTGGAGGAAGTGACTGGTATAATATAATTTAGCAATTCTCCCTTTGCACTTACAAACCTTTCCCAGCATTGAACTGTGAGGGCGTTAAAAGCCAACTAGAAATGTTCTTTCTCCTAATGACTGTGCAGAAGCAGCTCTGTCACTAACCATTATTCTGGATAGGGAAGGGATATAATGGATCTCAGAAAATAGTTTTGTCACTTTAAAAAAATAGATTATAAAACAGAAATTTAATCTAGAATACAAAACTCTCAGCATCATATAAACAGGAAAGGGATACACAAGACAGAGACTTCATTATCCTGAATTAATCAACGACTCCTGTTAAATTGTATTTTTCAATGAAATGTTTGACAAAGTAAACTAAGCCCCTAAATCAGGGGTTCCCACACTTTTCAAGCCGGGGGCCGGGTCATGCTCTCTCAGTCGGCTTTGAGGGCTGGATGGCCATTTTGCCCTGCTTGCATGATGGGGGATGGCCATTTTGTTCTAACAGCTTCAAATGGGTGGCAATTCTGTTCCTCAATTGCCCTTGGAGGGGGGGGCACATGAAATGGCACCATGGGCCAGATCCGGAACCCCTGCCCTAAACGAACGTCTGACCCAAATTAATCTGGAAAACAGCTGAGTACCCTCCGGGGTGAAAAAACTGGGTTGAGCTGAAAGACTGAAAGGTGCCGCCACCTTTCAGTCTTCCCTGAAGTGCGTCAGAAAAGGCAAGTTGGCAAGGCTTCTAAAAAGGTCACCTCTGCACAGAAAGAGTTAAGCAAGGTCTAGAAGAGATTGTAAACATTTATTTTGGAAAACAGCAAAGGTCTTGGCAAAGTGTATAAATTCTTCCGGGTATAAAAGATTGTCAGTGTCTGGTGGCTGCAGGTGGGCTCTGGACTGTTCCTTTTCCGGCGCCCTCTTCCAAGAAACCTGGGTCCTGCTCAGGCCCAACCAAGAGGCCCTCAGCCCTGCCGACTTCCGCTGGGGTGGGTGGGGGTGGGGGGTGTCTTCTCTGCCTCACAAGATGTCCCCAATGGGTCACTATTCCCACCCACCTCTCCCCCGCCCCCACTGCTTCTCCAGCCCCAACCACATCCTTCCCAGGCCGTCAAGTCCGGCTGGCTCCTAACAAATTTAGCATCCTCCTTTGGCCTTTCCATCTGTGGGACAAGAGATGGGGCCCATCCATCATCTGCTCACAGGACCACCCATCACCCTGATCATCTCCCACCCTTGGTCCCAGCCCCCCCCCCCTCACTGGCTTTGGTGTGTGCGTGTGTGAGAGAGGCACCTTCTCACAAGTCAGTGGAGAGAGGCGAGTCTCCAGCTCTTCCCCTTGCCCTGGCTCCAGCTCTTGCCCTTCCTCCTCCTCCTCCTCCTCCCGAAGAGGATGTGCTTGAAGGACCGTCGGAAGTCCTGGTTGAAGATGGTGTAGATGACGGGGTTGAGGGAGCTGTTGCAGTAGCCGATCCAGAAGAAGAACTTGAAGAGAGCCTCGGGGGCCTGGCAGGCCTCCCGGCAGATGCCGTACAGGCTGTAGCTGAAGAAGAAGGGGAACCAGCACACCACGAAGACCCCCATGACCACCGCCAGGACGAAAGTGAAGCGCTTCTCGCGGGCCTGGCTGGCTCCACCACCGCGCTGGCACAGGCTGCCGTCGCGCCTCCGCCTCCTCGAGGCGAAGAACTCGAGCGAGCGGAGGCTGGCACGGGAGAGGCGGCTGCCGCCACCAGACGGCGTGGCCGAGGACGCGAAGGAGCGCCTCGCCTTGGCCCGGGACTCCTCTCGGCTCCGACGCTGACGCCGCTCCGACGTGCTGCTCTCTTCCAGCTCCACGTCCCCCCGGGGTCCCCCCGGGCCCCACCAGGACGCCGAGCCCCCGCCCCCGCCCCCGCCCATGCCGTTCTCCGACTGGGCGGGCGCGGAGGCGCCGTCTTCTGGCGGGGCCCGCTTCTCGGACAGCGTCCGGGTCCTGAGCTTGGCCACGCGGTAGATGCGGACGTAGACGAGCACCATGATGAGGCACGGGGCGAAGAAGGAGCCGACGCAGGAGCTGAGGATGTACCAGGTGTCGTCGTTGAGCTTGCACTGCGAGGGCGGCTCCTCCTCGGGCTCCCAGTACTTGGCCACCAGCGGCGGGGAGGAGATGAGGGCGGAGAGGAGCCACACCACCACGATGACCCCCTTGATGCGCCGCGGGGTCCGCTTGTGGTTGTACTCCACCGCCTGGGTGACCGACCAGTAGCGGTCCAGGCTGATGGCGCACAGGTGCACGATGGACGAGGTGCAGAAGAGGACGTCCAGCGCCAGGTAGATGCTGCACCAGGCCTTGCCGAAGGACCACTCGGCCATCAGCTCGTTGGCCAAGGAAAAGGGCATGACCAGGGCGGCCACCAAGATGTCGGCACTGGCCAAGGAGACCAGGAAGAGATTCTGGGGCGCCCGCAGGGCCCCGCTGGTCAGCACGGCGATCACCACCAGCACGTTGCCCACGATGGTGAAGGCGATCAGGAAGCCCACCACAGCGGACAAGCCGGCCACAGCCGGCGTGGAGTAGGCGGCGGGGGCCAAGGAGACGTTGTGCGGGGGGGCCAAGCTCGCGTTGCGGGCCAGTTCCATCGTGGCGGGGTGGGGGGCAGCTAAGGCGACCCCAGGGCCCTCCGGAGCGCCGCCATCTAGGGTGGGTCGAAGGAAGAAGGCGCGCCGGCGGCCAGGCTTGGCCCACTCAACATTCACGCCCCCGGGACCATCCCGCCCGGACCCTTCCCTCGCCTCTGGCTGATGACCCCCCGACGAGGCCCCGATCGGGCTCGGCTCCTCTTCTCCCCGAGGCGCGCCTTCCCCGGCGGGCCACATATGGGCCACATTATTACCGTGCCTTCTCCCGTTCTGGCCCCCGCCACGCCACAGAGAGATCAGACAGCGGGAGCGGCGTCGAGGCCGCGCCGGCGCCCCCTGGAAGCTCCGGGCACCCCCTCAGGTCGGTGGCGCCTCCTCCTCCTCCGGCCGGCGTCCATGATCATCGCGGCGCCTCAAGCCCACATCGCGGGCAGGCGAGCCCGTGCAGTCTCCAGGCTGGCGCACGGGCTTGTCAAAGAGCGACCTCGCGGTGCGCCTCGGAGCATGCCCAGTGGCGGCGGCGGAGTGCTCCCCGACGGGGAGGGGGAGGCTGGGAGGGAGCGGTGGTGGGCGAGAGTCGGAGGCGAGAGTCGGAGGCGACTCGGGCGAGGCTCCTCCGGAGGAGATCCGCTGGAGGGACGCTCCTTTGTTGGACCCCCCTCTCTGTCTCTCTCACAAACGCACACAGGCACGCACCCTCCGCTTGGAGCCGTCCGTAGGCGGCTGAGGGGCCCGTAGCTGCAGCCTTGGCTCTCTCGCCAACCGCGCGCTAGGCTAGCTCTCGGCTCCCACAGGCTTGGCGAGAAGAGAAGGGGAGCTGTTTAAGCGACCGCCCTGGCGAGGGCCAGGAATGGCCGCCAGGGGGCAGCCCTGTCGCAGGTTACGGCCAACCGGTTGCTTAGGCTAGAGCCGTGATGGCGAAACTGGGCACTCCAGATGTTCTTGGACTTCAATTCCCAGAAGCCACAGCCCCCTGTGAATCCACAAAAGGGTTTACTGCAATTCATCCGGCCTGCGCTGCTCTCATCGCTCCCGGAAGCGGAAGTAATACACGTCCATACAGATGGGTTTACTGTGATTCATCCAGCCCGTGCTGCCCTCGTCGCTCCTGGAAGTGGAAGTAAAACACACCCGTACGGTGAAGGCTCTTCCGGGTTAACCCCTTCCTCTGTATGGGCGCGTTTTACTTCTGCTTCTGGGAGCAACAAGGGTGGCGCGGGCTGGATGAATCACAGTAAACCCATCCATATGGGCGCATTTTACTTCCGCTTCCGGGAGTGATGAGGGCAGCGCGGGCCAGATGAATTGCAGTAAACCTATTCATGTAGATTCACAGGGGGCTTGAGCGTCTGGGAATTGAAGTCCAAGAACATCTGGAGTGCCAAGCTTCACCATCACGGGGCTAAAGGGAGGGAAGAGTTTGGCCTCGGTTGCCTGTCCATCAAAAGCAGCCCTTGGGAGATCAGAAAACCTACACCCAAACCCTTCCTTATTGTAGTGGTGGTGGGGGGGGAATGGGCCTCTTGATTTCTCCCCTACCAGTAAGGTACTTTCTCCAGGCTATAGGGCAGCGTTTCTCAATGTTTTCAGGTCACGGGCCTGACCGCACCTCCTGGACAGCAGATCGACCGCTCACATGGTTCCAATCCTCCCACCTGGAAGTGGAAGTAAATCGCGCCCCATGCACAGGCTGAACATATTTAGCAGTGTTCTGCACATGTGTGGGGTGTGTTTTATTTCCACTTCCAGGAGTGGTGAGGGCACTGGAGGCCAGATGAATTGCTGTTGGGGGCCAGATTGTGAATGTCTGCTATAGAGATATTCCTCCTCAATATTCTATAGAGAGACCAAGACCATGACTGAACCTCCAGTCTTCTCAGCCAGAGCACTTGTCAGACCATTTTGAAATTCTTTGGATATGATAAATTACTACAGTAATTCCTATCTACACACATCCAGTCTGGCCAGGTTATCCTGCTACGGTAATAGAGTGGACCCTACTGCCAGTGGCGTTTAACTAACCTGACAAGCCTGAGGACTAGTGGCCTTGGCAAAGTCCACAGGGAAGGGTGATGGTCCCCAAGTGGATTAAATTCCACTTGAATCCATCTTGATGGAGAGCAGCAGCTTCACAAATACTGGCCTGGGGCTGATGAGTACTTTGTGTGCCAAAAGGGCTCAGGACAAGAAAGTGACTCACAAAACTGGATCAATGGTATGGGGGTCACACTTCGATGCAGAAAGCAGATGAAAGGCCACTGCATTATACTGACCCCAGGACAATCTTCATGGCTGATCACCATGAGGATCACCTATATTTGGAATCGAATACAACACCCAAAGAATAAGGACTTTGGTTGCAGCAGATCGAAAATGTGATATTGTGCTACATCCAAACCAGTCTCCCATGTCCTTTCTTCCACATCTTTTGCCCTTTATTCTACTGTGAATGATCAACTCTAACTCTCTTCCCCTTTTCTTTTTCATTACATGACCAGAGTACTTGAGCTTTCTGCACTGGGTCTGCCAAACCAGGAGGCAAAACGATGCCTGTTGCAGGGATGGAAGCTAAGGCAACAGGACTGAAATGCCTTCCTCCACATTTCCCCATGTAAGGGTCTTAGTTAAAGTGATGGCCTTCCCAGTAGTAATGTAGAGTGAGTGATGGAGTAGGATTGGGACTCACAAAACCTGGATTCAAGTTCCCACTTAGCAGTGGAAACTCGGGGGGTGCAGAATGGTAAAACCAACCTTTAAATATCTCACTTAGCTTGAACGCTCTATTAGAATTGCATAAATTGATTTAGGCTTCAGAGCACATAACAAAAGCATGATGCTACTGATTTGTAACTAGTTGGAACAGGCTATATCAAAAAATTGCTTACTAACAGTTTCTTATGATCCTGAAAATAAATGACAGTGGGGTGCCATAGGTTGCAGTTTTAAGTCCACTGTTGTTCAACATCTTTAAAAGGCCTCGGATGATGGTATGGAGGCAAGGCTCATCAAATTTGCAGATGATACAAAATTTAGAGGCACAGCTAATGCTTCAGAATACAGAACCAGGTTCAAGATTACCTTAACAGGTTGGGCCAAAACAAAGAAACGTAGTTGCAACAGGGGGAAAGATGATGTTCTGCATTTAAATAGAAAAATTCAAATGCACAGACATAAGATGGTTGCAACAGGCTTGGCAGGAGTGCAGACGAAAACAATCTAGAGATTTTAGTAAACCACAAGCTAAGCATGAGTTAACAGATGGGATTACAAAAAAAATCCACATGTTCAGATTAAAGGAAGTTATAGTACCTTTCTAACGTTCTGCTTTGGACAGACGTTTTCCAGAATACAACCTCCTGTCATGGGCATTGCCCTTTAAACTGTGGCCAGGCTGCCAAGACAAGTGCTGGTGCTACCATTGCAGTTGTATTGTACAAAACAACAAACCTTATGACAAACCATTGACACTGCAAATTATTTTGACTACAACTCCCACAGTCCTTTATCATTGGCAGCTCAGGCTGGGGATACTGGAAGATGAAGTCTGATTCATCTGGAGTGCAAAAGCAGGGGTACCCAAACTTTTCAGGCCGCAGGCCAGTCACGTGGTTCAGTGGGTTGGTCATGTGGTTCAGTGAGCTGATCACATGGTTCATCCCACCAGAACCAGAAGTAAAACGCACTTTGCAATCTGTTTTGCAACAGGATGAGATAGATTTTAAACTGCTATTTTCTCTGCTTAAACGAGGGGTGTGTAAACTACGGCCCATGGGCCAGATCCAGCCCCTGATGCCAATTCATCCTGCCCATGCCACCCTAGTCGCTCATGGAAGTGGAAGTAAATGCATATGGGTGCATTTTACTTCCACTTCCGGGAGCGATGAGGGCAGCACGGGCCAGATGAATTGGCATCAGGGGGGGGGGGGCAGATTTGGCCCACGGGCCGTAGTTTGGGCACCCTTGTGCAAAAGGCTCACAACTCCTGTCTTAAGGAATAAAGAGGAAGGCTGTGCTACAGCTACTTCTGAGGAACCCCATCTACAAGAAACAGTTGGAGAATTTATTCTTGCTTTGGAGAAACTCAGTCTCCCAGGGATTAAAAATGTGCATTGAAAACTATATAGCATAAACTGGAAAGCTCTCTCAAAGGTGGAAAAAGCTTGGTTTGCTTCTTCCTGTCTTGCACATAATTATGCTCTTGGTGTCATTTCACATCAGAATCATGGAGTTTGTAACTGAACCCAACAATCCCCGATGGGGAGTGGCATTTCAGATACTGTACTGTATTTCTAACAGAGAAGGCTAGCTTTAGAAAAGAATTGACTTATATTTACCATGAAAGAGGCTTTGATCTTCTTCTTTCATTGACAACATTCTTTATTATCTGCTATACAGTATCTCCACTTTACAGCTCTACTTAATCTTCCTGTGTGATCTGAGGGTATCGCTATACATCCTGCTTTAACTGATCACCTCATCCCTGGTTTTATTCCCTAAGGGGACCATTGTATTTTAGAACTGAAGTACATGGTAAAGATGGCCTGTCATTAGAAGAAGAATTGTCTGGAATTGTCTGGCTTGACACAGGAGAGACTTTTTCACTTCTCATAGTCTGCAAGTTAGCTTTCTATGTATTTTATTTGGTCACTTAGAATAATAGAATAACTGAGTTGAAAGGGACCTATAAAATGTTCAAGTCTAGCGGCAGCCCCCTGTTGAATGTAGGAATCCAAATCAAAGCAGATCTGACAGATGATTGTCCAATTTTTATTCTGAATGCTACCATTGTTGGAGTCCTTATCACCTCATTCCTTAACTCTAACAGTTAAGATGGTTTGCCTGATATTCAGGCTATATCCGGATTCCATTATCTACCCTGCACCCTGGAATGATGAAGGAGATCCTGCCTTTCTTCTTTATTTAACTACAGATACTTGAAATGTGCTATCACATCCCCCTCTCAGTCTCCTTTTTCCAAGGCCAAACAAACCCAGTTCTTCCAGCTTTTCCTCATAGTGATGTGGGACTGATTTTTATCATTTTATTAAATATATGTATCCATTATAATTATATAGAAATGTACTACACTCAAAACACATTGTATCTACTTTATGAAACATTATAGAATTGTAGCTTGTGATATTCTTAGAAATACCATGCAACACAATAATACTGTAACAAGGTTTATATATATGTTAGCCCAGTGATGGGCAGTCTTGGCCCTCCAGCTGTTCTTGAACTTCAATTCCCAGAAACCCTGACTAGCTGGTGTGTTGACTTTGGCTTCTGGGAATTGAAGTTCAAGAACAGCTGGAGGGCCAAGACTGCCCATCACTGTGTTAGCCTATATACTTAAATACAAAGAAGCTATTCCATTGATATCAACCCTAAGAAACATTGTCAGCTATCAAAAGTTGGCCCCTTTGATTGTATGGTTCATATTCAGTGCTAAGGTTATATAAACTTTTAAGATAACTCTGGACTGAAAGATTAAGGTCTAATTTGACCCCAAAGATGTTAAACCTTCAACTTCTCTGCCGGAAGACATGAGAATACCAAGGAGTAGGAACCAAAAAGCCCTTTTGTAAGCATTTCTAGGTTGTTAAGAGATAAGGAAAAGGAAGGAGGAACTCTTGGCATTCTGGTCTTGGAGTTTGTCCAAGGCTGGCACTGTATCTTCCATCACCCACATGACCTCATGGTCTTAAACCAAAAGCCTCCTTGCTTCTTAAGTTTCGATTTATGCTCAGAGACAGGCGAGGATTCCAAAGGACCAATCAGAGAAGAGAATAGTTATCAGTACATTTGTAACCTATAAGGTCAACTTGAACATTAATTGCTTACAAACCAGACAAGTTGTTTTCTAAAGGGGCTTGGGAGGAGGAAAAGAAATTGTATAAAATATGTACTCTTTTCTTTGTTGGGGCCCCCCACTCTGAAACACCTCGGTTGCGTAGGATGGGTGCCAATCGCTTATTTAATATGGGCCAATAATAAATGAATAAGATTTGAAATAACTTTTCTCTTTGACTGCTTATAACTCAATTGAAGTATGAGGGTTTGGAAAGCGGAGAAGAAGCTCTCCACGATTGGCCTATAAGTGGCGGGTTAAGGTGAGTGAAAAGCAGTGGTGGGCTCCACCAGGTTCGGACAGGTTTGGGAGAACCGGTAGTAAAACTGGCTGGCCCCACCCACTGCCCTGCCCTGCCCACCTCCTCTTTCTCCTCTCACCCCACTCCGGACGCGACTCCAAGCATCCTTGCTGCTGGGTCTGGGCACCCAGAGTGGAGTGAAGCTGAACCAGCAGTTACTCTGCTGCAGTTACTCTTTAAAGGAAAATTAGAGCATCGAAGTCTAATTGCTAACTAATGGACTGACAAATTGGACTCAATCCACAAATGCTCACATTAAAATACAGTACAGCAGTTTAACCATGCCCACCCAGTCGCCTGGCCACACTCACAGGGTTGGCTACTCCCACAGAGTTGGCCACACCCACAGTGTGGTAGTAAAAAAAAATTGAAGCCCACCACTGGTGAAAAGGGAACTCACCAAACCCCAAAACCTTTCTAGGAACATTTGGACTATAAGCTCTTAGAATTAAAATTAAAGCTCTGGGCATAATTGGATATAGGTGTTTAGAGATCTAAACTTCTGCATTCAAACTCATTGGGCATAAGAGTTTGGAATACATATAAAGGTGGATTCATAACATTTAAATACATATTTAAAAATTGACTACATCAATAGGACTTGGTCTCCAGTCCCTTGATCATCCATGTTGCCCTCCTCTGAACCTGCTTTGTTGGTATCCTTCTTAAAGTATGGTGTCCAGAACTAGACACAATACTCTAGATGTAGCTTGACTAGTGCCAAACTGAGAGGGATTAATACCTAATGGGTTTTGTAGACTATACTTTTGTTAATGCAGTCTAAAATAGCATTTGTCTTGTTTGGAGCCACATTGCACTCTTGGCTCATACTCAGCTTGTAATCTACAAATGTTGAAGATTGTGGACTTTCAGCAATTTTAAGATCTTCAATCATTTGAAGGTAACCACAAGTAGACACGTGCTGGTATATCGGGCATTCTGGCTTTGTCCCACCTCGCCCTCACCTCTGGCACCCTGGGGCACCAATAGCAAAGTACGGAATTCCCCCCAGCCCCTCCCAAATAGGCACCCCTACCACTCCCAGTCCAGCACCTTCCCATGGTGCCCTGCACACTCCTGACCACAAGGCTTAGTTTGCAAGTATGATTGCTCACAACTTAAAGTTTGCTAGAATCAATGGTGGGATTCAGCAGGTTCACCCCAATTTGTCAGAACCAGTAGCAGAAATTCCGGCTGGCCCCGCCCATCCAAGTTTTGAAATAAAGTAGTCCTAATTTGGGGGGGGGCAACACAGGGCTTTCCCCTGGCAACGCCCACCATATCACACCCACAGAGTAGGTAGTAAAAAAAACTGAACCCCACCACTGGCTAGAATCATGTCTCTCAACACTAATGTGATCTCAGCTCTAACAATGAGGGTATCTGTAATGTATTGTTTATCCATAAGATGAAACATGTTGGCCTTAGGTCAAGGGGATTACATGAGCTGCACATCAGGTATAGTTTAATTTCAATTCACCCTTGGTAAAACACCTTACTCGGTTGCTTGTCCAATTAGATAAGAGGGCGGGATATAAATCTAAATAAATAAATAAATAAGGTCACAAGTTGATAATGATCTTCTCACATTATGTGTGATATGCCAATTAATAACCAAATCCTTAGTGGGGGGGGGGCTTACATGCTTTCTTTGAGTAGATTTTCCTCTGAACAAGTGTTCTAGAGGACATTTATTTATGTATTTATTTAGATTTATATCCCACCCTCTTGCTCCACATTAATGTGCTCTGTAGCTGGCACTTGATCTTGGTTCCAGTTCAGATCAAAATTCCAGCAACTTATTTAATACTCTTTTGAGTAAGTCTGTTCAAATGTAGAAAATACTTTAATCCATAGGGCACTAAATGATACAGAAGATTAATGAGGGTACTGATCACCTGCTTAAAAACTCTTGAGAGGAACTTGGTGTTTTTGTCTTGTTTCTGGCTTTAGATATGATTTAAAAGCTTTTGAGTCAGAGTCTAGCCTAAGGGCTCAAACACTTTTTATGTGTCAACAGAATGTGAATGTATAAACTAGAGTAATCTATCTCCATATATATTAAAACAGGAGCAGCACTAGAGTTGGATAAAACTTGTGGAAGGAAAGAAGATCTGTACTGTATTATTATTATTTTATTGTAGCAAACAATTTGAGATCAGAGCAGACCATTATGGAAAACAATACATGGCAACAATTAGCAGGAAGTGTTTTAGGAACATAGTCTAATGGGTAATAGAATTGTGAAAGTAAGTCTGCACCGGCATATGGTATTAATTCACATTTTGTCCAAAAACAGACTGTACTGGATTTCTTGGGCACTACTAAGAGGAAATCTGTGGTCAACGTGTGTATTCATTTTATGTAAAAACTATTTTAGAACATCTTTGAGAGTGGGGCACTTGGCAAGATGGTGAATATAATAAAAGTAACCATCCTAAAACAATACATGCCAGCAATAACACATCCAACCCATCTTTATTTATTTGTATCAGAGCATTAAAATTTAAAATTATAGATGTACAATATATGAAATACAGTAAAGTTAAAAAAATTAAATACAAAATTAACTAGATTGCCTTTTATCTGAAGCTGGCTACTTCAATAGTGTTCTCTCAGTGATTACACATGGTGGGACATAAATTGCATAAACATAAATAATTGATTGAATTTTTCTAAATTCTCAAAAAAATTGTCTGGTATCCAAGTAGTCCCATTTTAATTGATTCCTCTTTGATCTTCATACTTCAGAGTGTATTAAGTGAATTCCAGATGGTTCAGCCAGCATCTTCTTGTGATAGATGACAGTTTTTGACATTTGACATGGTGTGTTGTTGTGCTCTTCATAGGTTTAGCCTAGCCTACGGATGGGGAACCTGTGGCCTTCCAGGTCCTTAAGTATGGCTGCTTGCCTGAATCCACATTTTACAGAGCAAATCCTTTTATTTTTATTAATACATTTTTTGTTAACCTCTATACTTTTATTTTATTTTAATAACTTTAAAATTATTATTATTTGAAATTATTAAGTACATGAAGCCTTCCAACAGGAAAAAGTTCTCCACCCCTGGCCTCTTCTGGTTGAATATTTAGAATTTGAGAGCTGCAGGAAACGGCTGCTCAATCTTAGCAATCACCTCCCAATATTGCCCCCTTGGATGACTCCCATTATAAGTGCCTCTCATTATTTCTGAGTGACTTTCTGTGCTCCTGAAACAATGGTGTCTGTTGTGTATGTATGTGTGCATGTTCATTGTACTGTAAAGGCAAGAATGTAACCACTCCAAATACAAACGATCTCAGCTGTAAAGGAACGCGAGCAGACAGCCCATAGAGGGCAGCTGCGAGCGTTCAGTCTCACATGGTTCACATTGCTCAATCACGGACAGCCGCGGGAAAACCTTCCCCGCATTCAGCAGCAGAAGAAAGAGGCGTGCCTGGGCGAGGCCACGCCGGTAGCAGCCAATGAGCTACCGTGCTACAAGATTCAAATGTAGAGGGCTACTGTATATATTGAGATGTATCACCGCCATTACCTCATGCTTCACCGGAACACCATGCAATAAACCTGTGTTAAACCAACCCTTCGGTTGTCCTGTTGTCTTTGGTCCCATACACTAAATTGGCGACGAAGGTGGGATATGGCTGCCCACGGGACCAAGACATGCGCCGGCTACGAGATCAGGAAGCCGGGAGACTTGGAGCTGTTTGAGATAGACTTCAACGCAGCGCTGGTGGAGCTCGAAGTCTCAGATGAGGCCAAGAAGAGGGCCATTTTCGTCCGCATGCTCGGACACGAGACCAAGAGGACCTTGGTGGACCTGATCGCGCCGAGGAAGGTGGGCGACCTCAAAGCCACAGAGCTCCTGGCGGCGCTGCGCGCCCATCTCCGGCCAGCGATAGCGATGTTCCCCGCTCGGAGCGCGTTCTGGAGGCGAGTCCAGGCGCCCGGGGAATCGGTCGCCGAGTTCGCCGCGGCCCTGCGGCTGGCCGCCGGCCCATGCAAGTGGGAGACCCCAGAAGTCACCCTCCGGGACTGCCTGCTCTGCGGTCTGAGGGATACCGAGACTCAGCGCACGCTGATGAAAAAGGAGCCGCCTCCCACGTGGCAACAAGTCCTCGACACGGCGCAGGCCGCGGAGGCCACGACTGCCGGGGTGCAAGAGCTTCAGGACTGGTGCCCGAAGCCCGCCAAGGCAGAGAGCTCGGTGCGCGCGGCCCGGCGAGCTTCGAACTCGTCTGCGGAGAGCAGCGACGACGAGGACGTCCGGAGGGTCCAGAGAGAGGGCCGGCGCTGCGACGGCTGCGGCGCCGCCCACGCCCGCGCCAAATGCCCATTCCGCAAGGCCGAGTGCCACAACTGCGGCCGGCGCGGGCACATCGCCAAGGTCTGCCGGAAACGGCGCGAGGCCACAAGGAGTTCTCCAGACCGCTCGGCGAGGCAGGACCGCACCACGAGGCCAAAGGACGGCACCCGGACCACGAGGACGCGGGACGGCGTAGGGCGCATCTCCGACGACAGCGAGGACGACGCTCCGGTTTGCAGCGTTTCCACGGAGCACCCCCGTTACTTCGTTGAGGTAGTAATACAAGGGGCCCCTGTTAGAATGGAGGTGGACTCGGGTTCGTCATACTCTATTATTTCCCAGGGGGAGTTCATGAAAATCGCCCCCCGCGTGCGGCCCAAGCTCAAAGCGTTGAGGGCCACACTGAAGGACGTGCAAGGGAACCGCATCCCAGTGTTGGGGGTTGGGAAGTTCCAGGTCCAGTTTAAAAAGCACACCGCAATGCTTCCCCTAGTCGTCCTCAAGGGGGGGAAATGCAGCCTCCTCGGGACTCAATGGTTCCAGCCCCTGGGGTTGTTCATTGGGGGGGTGCACGCCGTGGGAGCACACGCCACCGGGACTGATCCAATACAGAGCGTGTGCGACGCGCACCCCGAGGTTTTCAAAAAGGGGCTCGGAAAATTCAAGGGCCCCCCAGTGACTTTCGACCTGGACCCTGGAGTACGTCCAATCAGACTTAAACCGCGCAGAGTGCCTTTCGCACTAAAGGACAAAATAGAGGCGGAGTTGGACAAGTTGGTGGGCCAGGGGATTCTTGTTCCTGTTGATTCTGCGGAGTGGGAAACTCCAATTGTAACAGCGCTCAAGGCCAACGGGGAGGTCCGCATATGCGCTGATTACAAGTGCACCATCAATAAGGCGATCCGCCCTAATGCTTATCCGGTGCCGGTAGTCAGCCACTTGTTGGCCAGGTTACACGGGGGGAGGTGTTTCGCTAAACTCGACCTGGCCCAAGCCTACCAGCAACTCCCGGTGACCCCCGCCGCAGCTGCTGCACAGACCATAGTCACCCACAAAGGGGCGTTCCAGGTATCGCGCCTCCAATTCGGCGTGAATTCGGCGCCCGGGATTTTCCAGTCACTCGTGGAACGCCTCCTGAAGGGGTTAGAGGGGGTGTTACCCTACTTTGATGACGTATTGATTACAGGGGGGAGCCGGGCCGAATTAGCAAACAGGTTGGGAAGGGTCCTGACAATATTCGAGAAAGCGGGGTTGCGGTTGCGGAAGGACAAATGCGTTTTCTTCGCAACTGAGGTTGAGTTCCTAGGGTTCCGTGTTACTCCCGAGGGAATCAGGCCATCCCAATCCAAGGTGGCCGCCATCAAGAAGGCCCCTCGCCCCACCTCCAAGCCCGAGTTGCAGTCGTTCCTTGGACTGCTCAACTTTTACCACTCCTTCCTTCCGCGGAAGGCAGCAGTGGCGGAACCGCTACACAAATTGTTAAAAAAGGACGAGGCATGGAAGTGGGGCGACGACCAGGAGAGGGCTTTCAATGACCTGAAGCGACTCCTGGCATCAGATGCGGTACTGACCCATTTCAATCCCAAACGCCCAGTGGTCCTGATATGCGATGCATCCCCGGTGGGGGTGGGGGCGGTGTTATGCCACGTACTGGAGAATGGGAGGGAGGCCCCGATAGCGTTCTACTCTAGGTCCTTGTCCCAAGCGGAGAGGAACTATGCCCAGACAGACAGGGAAGCACTAGCGATAATTGCGGGGACTAAGAAATTTCATGATTTTGTGTACGGCTGCCCCTTCACCATAGTGACTGACCATAAGCCCTTGCTAGGCATCTTCACCGCAGATAAGCCCACACCCCAAATCCTGTCCCCGAGAATGCTCAGGTGGGCCATTTTTCTCAACGCGTATCAGCACGCGTTGGTATACCGGCCCGGGAAGGAGATCAGCCATGCGGATGCCCTGTCGAGGTCCCCCATTCCCCGGGATTGCTGCCACGTGGGCGAAGTAGAGAGGGACCACCAGGTCTTAATGATAGAGGTCCTAGACTCCCCTCCAGTAGTACCGGCCGACATCGCTAAAGCGACCGGCAAGGACAAAACGCTGGCCACAGTTTGCTCCTGGGTACAGAAAGGGTGGCCCGTGTCTTCCCCAGCAGCGGAATTCGACACATTTTTCAAAAAGAAACTAGAGTTGTCCCTAGAGAGGGGGTGCCTTTTGTGGGGACAGCGGGTAGTGATCCCCACGTCTCTCCGGCCGAGGGTGCTTAAACTGCTGCACGTCAGCCACCCGGGGATCGTCCGCTCTAAGGCGCTGGCCCGCAGTTACTTTTGGTGGCCCCAGCTAGACGCCGACATCGAACACATGGTCGGCACTTGCGAAGCGTGCCAAAGCTCCAGGCCAGAAGAGGCCCGCTCGCCACATAGGGAGTGGGACGCAGCAAGGGGGCCCTGGTCCCGGGTACACGTAGACTTTGCTGGCCCGTTCAGGGGAACGCTTTTCCTCCTTGTGGTGGACGCGTTCTCCAAGTGGTTGGAGGTCATCCCAGTCTCGAGCACCTCCTCGGCCACAACAATTAAACAGCTACGGAGGGTCTTTTCCACGTTCGGTTTACCCGACGCCCTCGTCAGCGATAACGCTAGCTGTTTCACGTCCGCCGAGTTCGGGGCGTTCATGGAGCGCAACGCCATTCGGCACATCACCTCCGCCCCCTTTCACCCAGCCACCAACGGCCAAGTAGAGCGCCTCGTGCGCACCACGAAAGACGCGCTGCTGCGCATGGGCCCCGGAGACCTCGACCTGAAATTGTGCCAATTCCTGCTAAGGTACAGGGTCACCCCATTGGCGTCAGGGCACTCCCCCGCAGAGCTGTTGATGCGCAGGAAGCTGGCCACGGGAATCTCCAAGCTAGACCCCACGAGAGTAGAGGACAAAGGGTGGAACATAGGGGTGGAACCTTCAAAGAGTTTCAGCGTAGGCGCCCCGGTGCACTGCAGGAACTACGCCAGCGCGGGGCCAGCCTGGGTGCCGGGCACCGTAATAGAACGAACCGGCCCCATCTCATACCGCGTGGAGACCAGTACAGGTTTCCTGTGGAGGCGACACGTGGACCAACTCAGGCGCAGGGTCCCCGGAGAGCAGGACGGAGACGAAACAAGCAGTGAATCAGCGTTAGGGTACTCCCCCACCCGTTTAGCCCAAGGGGGAGGGAAAGGGGAACATGGGCCCCCACCAAGGGGGGAGGAAAGGGAATCGATCCACAGAGATCTTTTGCGGGAGTTCGCGGCAGAAAGGAAGAGCCCCGACCACACACATACCCCCCGGAATTTTCCCCGAAACACAGATGCCCATAGAAGTTTAGACGTTGATTTACAGTACCAGGGGGAGTTAGCGGAGTGGTCCCCCACCCGTCCTAGCGAAAAGAGGGGTTTCAGTTCAGCCCCTGGTACTTCCAGTCCAAGTAGTCCCTGTGAGTTAGAATGCAATATAGCGCCAACTTCCCGGAGACCGACACCCCCAAGACGGGAGGCAACAGCAAGTCCGCCCACCACAGTCTCAAGGTCCCCCGAGCAAGGATCAGAAGGTAGCAGGACCACAAGGGCGACCTCATCGGTTCCGCGGTTCACAATAGGCGGGTCCCCGGGGTCCGAGAGCAACAGGCAGGGGTTCACCTCCCAACTATTCATTCCGTTCCCATCCCCGGGCGCAAGGCAGGCACGGACACCCCACAGAGCCACTAACGAATCCCCGTTTCCCGTTGCAGGACAAGCACCCGCGGAATCAGGGATCACAGGCTCTCCAGTACTAGGTCAGACGCAGGCACGCCCCAAGCGCACGTGCGGCAAGCCACAATGGTTGCGGGACTTCGTCCCATCCTAGGGGGGAGGGATGTTGTGTATGTATGTGTGCATGTTCATTGTACTGTAAAGGCAAGAATGTAACCACTCCAAATACAAACGATCTCAGCTGTAAAGGAACGCGAGCAGACAGCCCATAGAGGGCAGCTGCGAGCGTTCAGTCTCACATGGTTCACATTGCTCAATCACGGACAGCCGCGGGAAAACCTTCCCCGCATTCAGCAGCAGAAGAAAGAGGCGTGCCTGGGCGAGGCCACGCCGGTAGCAGCCAATGAGCTACCGTGCTACAAGATTCAAATGTAGAGGGCTACTGTATATATTGAGATGTATCACCGCCATTACCTCATGCTTCACCGGAACACCATGCAATAAACCTGTGTTAAACCAACCCTTCGGTTGTCCTGTTGTCTTTGGTCCCATACACTAAAGTGTCTCTCAAGGCCTGGTCTCCCCTCCCTCTCTACTGAGTCCAAATAGTATAGTGACCACCAGAGCCCCTTTCCCCCATTGATCCATGAGAAGCATGGATTCTGACCCATGCAAATTGTCTCACCACACAGATATACAGGAAGAAAAAGCTTGTCTCTAATGTGAGAAGTAGGAAGAAGCTTTACCAATACAATCAGCAACAAAGAATAATCATGTTAGGCTATAAACTCCAGTATTAGTGCATGTAAGATTGCTATTTTCCCCATAGTTTGTTCATGGAAGGTCCTTCTACCAGTTTAGTGGGATTTGCTCCTACCCATCGAATTACAGTTCACCATCCAGCAGCATCCCCTTAATCTTTTCTGTAGGATATTCAGGAATCTGGTATAATGTCATGCAAAGTAGGAGCAGGGAAATCTGTTTTCATTGGCCCATTTGCATAAACCTAAATCTAAACAAATTCAATGCAACTAATTTAATTTAATACATTTTCCCAACACTCCAATCTCCTTTACATTTGGCAGTGCTCTAGGGCAGGGGTTCCCAACCTTTTTACCCCATGGGCCTGACCACACACCCCAGAAGTTGATGTATTTATGACAGCCGTAAATGTGCCCACTTCCATGTTTACAACAGGTGTGGGCACATTTGCACATGCACAGGTGCATTTTATGGCTGATTTAAACATGTCTGCTTCCACTTCGATGAGCAGCAAGGACACCTGCAGGCCACATGAAATAGTACCGCAGCCTGGGTCTGGCCCACAGGTCGTAGGTTGGGAACCCCTGCTCTAGGGAGTTCAAAACAGTAAACTACAAGGCAGTGTCCACCTTGCATTGTTAACACTGTTACCACACTCACTAAAACACGCACACACACACACCAATCCAGTGTTTAGGTGAGGCAAAACCTGGGTTTAATACCACAGACTCTCTAAGCCAAAAATTCAGACAACTGGTTGGGAGAGTATGAAAGGCAAAAAATTTCACTCGGTTACAAAAAAAAGCCTTCCCCAAAATAGAGCAAATTACAGAGGCAGGGTTATCATTATTCAAGAAGGACACACCAGGAAATAGCAAAGCTAGCAAGCCTGTCTAATACTCACACTTTGCTAGAGAGACAGGTTAGTGTTCCTTGACATACACAGAATGTGACTTTCCCAGGTCAGCATGAAGAATGGCAAATGAACAGCAGGTGAACCAGCATTCCTCTTAAGAGACAAGCTTAGCTCAAGGACAAAGATTCTGAGTGAGACAGAGCCAGCTAGTTAACTTTCTACCTCCTTTATATATCTTAAATGGCCCATTCAATTAACATGTTGAGTAAAGGTAAAGGTTTCCCTTGCTCGAAAGCCAGTTGTATCCGACTCTAGGGTGCAGTGCTCATCTCTGTTTCAAAGCCAAAGAGCCAGCATTGTCTGCTACTGCAGATATTTCCATGGTCATGTGTCAGGCATGACTAGACACCGGAGCACATGGAACGCTGTTTACCTTCCCACCAAAGTGGTCCCTATTTATCTACTTACAATTTCTTGCTTTCAAACTGCTAGGTTGGCAGGAGCTGGGATGAAGACGGGAGCTCAATCCGTCCTGCAGTATTCGGGAATCGAATTGCTGTCCTTCCGCCTCCCAGTCAGTGTCTTATCCACTTGAGCCACTGCAGTCATGTTGAGTACAGTTTAGTTTTCTAGGCAGACAATCATCTTTCCCTTCTCAGAGAAAAGATGAAAGTATAGCTGCTTTGATGTTGTCCTTAGATAGGAATTCAATTGAAGGTATTATTTCCCATTAGCAATTAACAGATACAGCTGGCTTGCTTTCCTCAGGCATGTACACAGAAGCCTTTGAAGCTTCTAGTAGAAGAATTCTAAGTTTCATGTCCACCATTTTCTCAGTTTCTTCACACGCATGGACTGTGTTCCATCCATTGATTTATTGTTTGATTGCCCTATTGGCCAAAGCCTCTTAAGGGGATGATCATATGTAATTTTAAAAATATCATAAAATAAACAATAATAAACCATTAAAATTGTCTATTTTAAGAGTCCCCTGGACAGCGAGGAGAACAAATAGGTCAATCTTAGAAGAAATTAACCCTGACTGCTCATTGGAAGATCAAATAGTAAAGATGAAGCAAAAATACTTTTGACATCAAATGAGAAGGGAGGATTCACTTGAGAAGGCATTGATGTTGGGAAAGGTGGAGGGCAAAAGAAGAAGGGGGAGGCCAAGGATGAGATGGCTAGATGGTATTGTAGACACAATGGGCACAGAACTGGGAGGGCTGAGGAGGATGGTGGAGGACAGAGGCGCCTGGAGGAAAATGGTCCATGGGGTCGCAAAGGGTCGGAGTCGACTGTGCGACTGAACAACAACAACAAAATGGTCTCATAAAACAGTTATCAATATTTACAGAAGGGCTGATTACAATAAGTAATAAAACATGCGCCTTGTGTGTCATACTGAGAGAGGGCCAAAATGTTGTCTGCACTGACTTTGCCATAGTAAGGGATTGTGCATTTGAAAACCACCAAAAGCAACTTCAGCTGTGCAGAAAGTTTCAGCATCACCTAAGAGCTAACACAGTCTTCAAATGAGGATTATTTGTCTTGTGGCATCCTTGCTTTGAGTTTCATTGTGAAAATTTCAAGAAAGATTTTTGTCCTTCTGTACTATTAGAAAGATATATATGTAATCTGGTGGCAGTACCTTTTAAAATCCATTATATTATTAATGGTGAGCTATTACAATGAGTCTTATGATTATTATAAGCCTTGGTGTGCTTTTCTTTCCACAGCAGGTGACCAGAAACCTGTATTTATCTATAGACTAAATTCTAGTTAACTGTATGGTTTTTGCATGAATCAATTTTTATTTCTAGGATCTTGGGATAATATAATAAATTAATGTAGTGTGATATACCACAGCAGAAATCAAACAGTTGGCAAAGTTTGGTCTACCAGCCTAGATACTATAATTTTTTAGCTTCCAACATTTCAGAATATTATTGATGACAGAAATTATCAGGCATTAATAATTCAGTACGATGTCTGTGTTTCACAAACAATTAACAAAGCAGACTCATAAATGGAGAGCCTGCTTAGGGAAATAACCAGAGCAGGGGCTGCCATTGCAAAGTCCATTCACATGTCTTGTTTTATAAGTCCATGTGCACACATAGACAGACAGATAAAAACTGCAAGAAGACACACTCTGAAATAAAAGTCACATTTTCTGGACCCTGGTGGCATTGGGGGGGGGGGGAATGAGAAGAACTCCAAAGTGAAAAGACCATTGGTTAAATGACACAGGCTTCTTAAAAACCAAGAGGTTGTGTTGCCAACTCAGACTGGCCAGGTCTGATGAACTTTAGCCTCTTTTTAGGATCTCAGAAACAAAATAAGCAGTAATGGGATATAATCTCAATAACGACAGAATGATTTCAGTCCAAATCTAAGGCAAACCATTCAACATCACAGTAATCCAACTCTGATGCAAAAGAGGATGAAGTCAACCGAATGTAGGAAGTCAAAGTAGGAAGTATCAAAGGGCAACTGGAAAAACAGGCAAGATTGACCTTGGAGTACAAAATGAAGCAGGGCAAAGGTGAGCTTTGCCAAGAGAACATGCTGATGTGCTAGCAAACATTTCTTCTAACAGCCTAAAAGGATCTAACATATGGACATCACCAGATGGCCAACACCAAAATCAGATTATGTTATTTGCAGTCAAAGATGGAAAAAGCTCTATAGAGTCAGTAAAAATGAGGTTTGGAGCTGACTTTGGCTCAGATCATGAGCCACTTATTGCAAAATTCAGGTTTAGAATGAAGAAAATAGGGGAAACCATTAGGCCATTTGTATATAATCTAGATTGCATCCCTTATGAATATACAGTGAAGAAGAATAGATTTAAGGAATTAGAGTTGATAGACAGAGTGCCTGAAGAACTATGTATGGAGATACATAACATTGTTCAGGAGGTAGAAAAAGAAAAAGAAATGCAAGAAAGCAAAGTGCCTGTCTGATGAGGGTTACAAACAACTGAGGAAAAAAGGAAAGCAAAAGGCAAAGATGAAAGAGAAAGATGCACCCAATGGAATGCAGATTTCCAGAAAACAGCAAGGAGAAATAAGGAGGCCTTAAATGAACAATGCAAAGTACAGTAATAGAGGAAAACAATAAAAGGGGAAAGACTAGCGATCTCTCCAAGAAAATTGGAGAAATCAAGGGAATGTTTCAAGAAAAAATAGCTACGATATAAAAACGGTAGGGATCGAACAGAAGCAGAAGAGATTAGGAAATTGTTGCAAGAATACATGGGAGAACTATCCAAAAAGGACCTTAATGTCCCTAATCACCATGATGTTGTGATCACTGACCTCAGGCCAGACATCCTGGAGTGTGAAATCAAGTGAGCCCTAGAAAGCATTACTAACAACAACATAAATGGAGATGATGGTATTCCAGTTGAGCTATTTAAAGCCCTAAAAGATAATGCTATTAAAGTGCTGCACTCAATATGTCAACAAATTTGGAAAATGCAACAGTGGCCACAGGTTTTTTAAAAATGTCATTTCAAGCTCCAGTTCCAAAGAAAAGCAATATCAAAGAAGCTATCTTACAGTTGCACTCATTTTACACACTAGCAAGGTCATGCTCAAGATCCTACAAACTAGGCTTCAGTAGTATGTGAATCGAGATGGATACATAGGGATAATCAACATTCCAAGAATTTTGGTATCATTATGACCCTTTCAGAATTCATTCCATGGTGGAAACCCTAGCAATTGCACTATAATTCAAGACTTGATGTAGCCATTCCTATTGCGTCAGTCCTGTAGACTCACAAACACAGCCATGTGCCTTAGTGGCTTGAAAGGGATATTCAGCAGTGGATTTTTTTACTCCTTCTCTTTTTTAACTGGAATAGCTGTAGTGTATCCTACCCAGGATAACTCATCTTTTCCATTTCTTATTTCCTTATTCACATATCTCACTTACTATATTAACGCAAACTGCATTTTTCTTTTTTAAATACTTTTTATTTTTTCTCTTTGTTAATATTCTGTATGTAGACAAATATTTTTGGTTGTATAATTTTGCTGGGCTATACATTTTAATATTTTCCAGAAGAAAATGTGTTTATTTTAGATTTTAAAGGAACCATTACTGAGCCAGACAACCTCTTACAGAACTTCCATTTACTAATCCTACTAAAAATCTAATGTTCCAGTGCATCTTGGGGAGGTCTTTTGGATGTATTTTTTAATAATATTAACTAATTCGGTCCAATTGATGTGTACCCATGGGGATAAAGCAATGAGGTTCAAAGCCTCATTGCTTCAAACCAGGAGTTCTCAACCTTTTAAAGCCAGGGGGCTAGTGTTGTGTACTGAATGTAGTGTGGGGGCCAGACGGCCATTTTGCCCTTCCCACACCACATGGCACTTCCTGGTGTGGTGGAGGCAGTGGGGGCCCACATGAAATGGTGCTGTTGGCCGCATCAGACCCAAGGGCGGCAGGTTAAGAATCCCTGCTTTAAATCAAAGACTTTTTCAGATATTTTTTGTCATCTATTCCAGACCTTCTATAAACTGTAAATAAATTATTTTAAAATAATATTCTAATCTGTTTTAGTGCAGATCCAAGGTATGTTTCTTAACTGAATAAAAACAGCTGACTGTTATCAGAAATACTGCTTCATCATACCTCTAGTAGTCTGAAAGTTGTGATAACATTGCTGAATCTAAGTCTATTCTTATAGGACTGCAGTAGAGGGAACAAAGTTGCATAGTGGTATGTTAGCACAACTCATGTACATGGTGTGTGCCATTGCCACAGACAGTATGCCTGTCTGTATACATCATTAAAACAAATAATAAGTGTCAGCTTACATGGGTACAAGCAGAATGCAAGCGCGGCGCCAAAATGGCCACCGCACCCTTTGCGCCCCCCCCCACCGGACGAAGACATCCGGGTAGTTAGGGGGCGTGGCCAGCACCCTTATATAAGGGGCGGCCACGAGGCAGCCGAGCTGCCATTTTGCGAAGCGACGGAGTGGAGAAGTTTTTCTCTCTTACCTCCGTCGCTCTTGCCTTGCTCGGGGAAGCCTCTGGCTGCTGATTTTCTTGACTTTTAGGCTTCCCATCGTTAGCTGCTATGCCCTCGAAGAAGAAGGCGACTGCGAACGCGGCTCGTTCTGCGCGGAGGCGCCAGCCGGGTCGGAGGACCGCGGCTGCGCCTCCCCACCAGCCTCCTTTGCCTGAGCCCACCGGGACCGGTGGGATGGGGTTAATTACCCCTTGGCCCGAGGCCGGGGGTCTGCGTACCGGCCCAGCTGAGGCCACGGCCCCTGGCCCGCAAGCAGTGGCCACTGCCTCTGGCACGGCCCATTCTGTGGGGCCTTCTTCCATGGGTCCGCAGCTTCCTGCGGGGGGTTGCAGCCATGGGGGGTGGCTGGGTTCCCTCCCCTGGCAGGGTACCCCCCCGGCCCTGCAGGGGCCGGGCCTGGGGTCATGGCCGTATATGGGCCCCGGGGTCCAGGGACCTGGACCGGTGCCTGCACCCAGTGGGCCGGCTGGCCCTTTGCCCCCACTTGGCTTAGGGGGCTACGTTAGTGTTGAGGCCCTTCTGGCCCGCGTTGCGGCCCTCGAGGCATCCCTCGCGAGGGTTAGCCACCCGGGGGTGCCTTTTGGGGTGCAGGTTGATCCATTGTCTGCCGGTCACCGGCAGGCGGCAGGACGGGTCGAGCTGCCCGAGGCGCGTGGGCCGGCTTCGGCCACTGCCTCGCAGCTCCCCACTCAACAGGCTGATGCTAGTCAGGCCCCGTCGACGAGCTCAATTGCGGTCGTGAGCTCCGACGCCCCCAGCGGGCCGGAACCCCCGGTGGGGGCGGCCCGCGGGGGTGCTGCATGTGAGTATGCGGTTCAATCTAGTGCACCAACACACCTACCCACGTGGGGGGGGGGCATTCGAGTGGCCGTGGCCTCGCATGGGTGGTGCGACGGTTCAGTCGCCGACGTCCCACCCGGCGACTTCATCGCTCACCCAGGGCCCAGTTTTGGGTGGTACCTCTTATTCAGTTGGGAATGTGTTAGGGGTGGCTGGGTTGGTTCAGGCTCCTTTTCAGATCCCCGTGGTTCCCACTGTGCCGGTGTCAGCATTGCCGACAGCGGGGTATTCCTTGCCCCTGGGGGACCATTTGGCCCAGGCCACCAAAGAGAAGATCTGGCGTGGGGAGTATGTCGACATCTTCTCCCTTCTTAACAGAGAGCCCACCAAAGAGGAGAGGGAGGGGCAGGATGAGAAGGATAAGGAACAGGCACGTCATCGTAAGCCGCCACGTACGTGGGCCAATTGGTTGCCGGCGTACCTTATATACATGGCGGTCTACCTCAGGGCCCGGCCGGATTTGGCAATTCCGATGGTCCAGTATTTGGACAACATTTACCGGGCGATGGTCGACTTCCCGGGCCCGTCATGGTTGGCTTACGACGAGGAATTCCGTATGCGGATTCCCCTGCACCCTGAGATGAGGTGGGATGAGCCCTGCCAGAAGCTGTGGCTTCTGTATATGACTCCCACGCGCCCTGCGCCTGGGGACAGATACCATTGTGGACATGCGGTCCAGCGAGCGGCCCCAGCACAGACACCCCGCCAGGTGGCGGGGCAGGGGGTTCCAGCCCGCCTGCTGTGCTGGACTTTCTCGTCCAATGGTTCCTGCAGTAGGAAGAATTGCCGGTACAGGCATGAGTGTCCCTCTTGCGCTGGCCCCCATGCGGCCTCCGCTTGCCCCAGGCCTGGAGGGGTGCAGGGCAAAGGTAGGGGCGGACAAGGGGCTGGCAAGACTGCCGCAGAGGGAGCTGGTCCACCGAAAGGCCCCCTCCCCAATTAATGTGGACATGCTGGAGCGTTGGCTCGCATCGTACCCGAGGGGGGCAGATGCGGTTTACCTGCTTCAAGGTTTTCGACTGGGGTTCCGTATTCCTTTCCAGGGTGATAGGTCCCCCCAAGATGCCCCCAACCTTTTGTCCCTTAAGGGGAGGGAGGAGGTGGCTGCCGCCAGCATTTCTAAGGAGGTTGATGCGGGCAGGGTCGCTGGCCCTTTCCCTGCACCCCCGTTCCCCAACCTTAAAGTGTCACCCTTGGGCTTGGTGCCCAAGAAGTCACCGGGCGAGTTCCGCCTGATCCATCACTTGTCCTACCCAGCCGGCCGATCGGTCAATGATGCTATCCCTGATGACCTTTGCTCGGTCAGGTATACATCTTTTGACCAGGCGCTGCGCATGGTGCACTCATGTGACCCGGGTGCGCTGTTGGCTAAGTGCGACATTAAGTCTGCCTTTCGCCTCCTGCCGGTTCACCCGGGTGACTTTGAGTTGCTGGGTTTTAAGTTCCGGGGTGAATATTATTTCGATAAGGCCATGCCTTTTGGCTGTTCCATATCGTGCTCGGCCTTCGAGCGTTTTAGCACCTTCCTACAGTGGGCTTTTGTCCGCAGGTCAGGGTCCCGGTCTGTAGCCCATTACCTGGATGATTTTTTATTCGGGGGTGAACGGGGCTGGGACACGTGCACACGTCTCCTCAACACATTTCAGACGCTAATGGAGGAACTGGGTGTCCCTTTAGCGCCCGAAAAGACCGAGGGCCCATCTACACAGCTAGTCTTCCTGGGGGTGGAGATTGACACGGTAGCGCAGGCTTCTAGGTTACCAGGGGATAAGGTGTCAAGGATAGTGGCCCTTATCTCGGACTTGCTTGCTAAATGCAAGGCATCACTGCGGGACCTGCAGGTGTTGCATGGTCATCTCAATTTCGCTTGCAGGGTGGTCGCACCGGGCAGGGCATTTGCCCGGCGCTTGTGCGACGCAATGACAGGCTTGTCCAGGCCCCACCATAGGGTCAGACTAACCCAGGGCATTAAGGCAGATATGCTTATCTGGCTCCAGTTCCTGAAGGAGTTCAATGGGGTGTCATTTTGGAGGTCTGACCTTCTGGCTTCCCCTCGTTTCCAGATACAGTCCGATGCCTCTGGGTCCCTGGGTTATGGGATGTACTTCAATGGGAAGTGGGCCTATGGTGGGTGGCCACCAGCCTGGTCAGGTACGGGGCGCCTGCGGGACCTCACGTACCTGGAATTTTTTCCCATCCTGGGGGCCTTGATGCTATGGGGTGATGAGTGGGCCAACTCGGTCGTTCATTTCTGGTGTGACAATGCGGCCGTTGTCCACATTGTCAACTCACAGACTTCCAAATCACCCAGGGTGATGGACCTGGTGTGCCAGTTTGTATTGCGCAGCCTGCGCCTTAATGTACTGTTCCGGGCCAGGCATGTCCCGGGGGTCAATAATGATATCGCTGACGCTTTGTCCCGCCTGCAGATCTCCCGGTTCCGCGCCTTGGCCATGGGAGGCAGAGGAATTTCCCTCGCCACTCCCGGACGAGATATGGACCTTTGGCAAGGAGAGGTGAACCGGGCGATCGGCATGTCGCTAGCGCCACGCACGCATAAGGCGTATCAACACGCATTCAATTCTTTCAGGGCATTCTGTGCCCAATTCCGGCTGCCAGATACCTGGCCTATCCCGGTGGCCCATATACTTCAATTCATGGTTGACCTGCATTCCCAGGGCCTTGCACCTCGAACCATAGCATCCAGGCTGTCAGCGCTGGCTTTTATGGCCAAAGTAGGTGGACATGCGGACAGTACCGCTGACTTCCGTGTGAGACACGTTTTGGAGGGGTGGGTGCGGGAGCGTGGGCGTAGCCCGGACGACCGCCACCCAATTTCCCCAGGGGTTCTTACCCAACTGGCACGGGGCTGGCAGGACCTATGTTTTGATAGGTATGAGGCAGCCCTGTTTCATGCGGCTACAACGGTGGCCTTTTTTGGAGCGCTCCGCATCAGCAAGCTTGTGATGCTGTCTAAGGCGGATGCTAGTCGTAGGGCACTGGAACTCGAAGATGTCTATGTGGCCAAAGACTGGGCTCAGTTGAGGATACGCTCCTCTAAGACGGATCAGCATGGCGTAGGCAGTGGAGTAAGACTGCTACGGTGTTCTTTGGCAGACATCTGTCCGGTTGGTGCCCTACAGGAGTTCCTTGCACTGCGTGGCACGCACCATGGCCCGTTTTTCTGTCACCAAGATGGGTCTCCCCTTACTAAATTTCAATTTTGGAAGGTGACCGGCAAAGCGCTGGCCGGTGTTGGCCTCCCAGGGGCCCGTTACGGCACCCATTCATTCAGAATAGGGGCGGCTTCCACGGCGGCTGCTTTTGGGTACTCCAGGGCTGAGATACGCCGTATGGGGCGGTGGGGATCGCAATGTTTTCAATTTTATGTCCGCCCTCTTTCACCGTGAGTACCAGTCGAGTCACCGTACCTTTTCTCTACTCGTTTTTTCCTTGACAGACCCTGGGTGTCATATTACGCCGGTGACAGTATGGCTGGTGGGCCATAGCTACGTGCACAGGGCAGCGCGTTACGCTGCGGCGACAGAGTGGGGACCCCGACTGGGACTGGGTGCATACGCAAGTCTCACATGGTATGGTAAGCCCGGGATGTTGTGGAGGGAGCTGTTGCCATTCCTTTTCTCGGGCCGGAGTGCTGACCCGCCTGACATCCTGATCATACACCTTGGGGGCAATGATTTAGGTCAGGTCACCGGCCTATCGCTCAAGCATGCGATTTGCGGCGACCTCGCCTACCTGCATTACGTGTGGCCCGCCACAACCCTCGTTTGGTCAGACATGGTGCCGCGGCACGCGTATAGGGGAGGGTTCGACCTCCAGGCCCTGGACCGGGCTAGACGCATGGTGAACAGGGCTGTTGCCCGGTTTATTGTCAGCAGGGGTTGGGGGCGGGTCAGTCGTCACCCCTCCATTAGTCTGCAAAATTATGGCCTGTATGCAGGGGATGGGGTCCATCTGTCGCGAGGAGGTATGGACCTCCTGTTGGGTGATTGGCGAGCAGGCCTGTTGACCGAGCTGACGGTCTGGGGGGGGCGTCGAGACTTCTTTGAAGCCCCTCCGTGTGGCGGGTAGCACTGGTAAGGTAAACATTTATGACCCACAGGTATCCGGCAGGTTCGCAATTGACTGGACAACACTAGACAGGTATAAGTTGGTTAAACGTTGTCCGGTCAACGACGAACCAGGCGACGGGGTGATGGCTACAGCTAGACAGCATGCATCACCCCGTGATTTTACGGATACGCGTCAGAGGGTGGGGTCATTAGTTAGATATTGACTACGGTCAACAATTTGTTTGTTGTCAACAAACAAATTGATACAAATAGATACATTGTAACAATTGCCGTTGGCAATTTTGGGTGGTACCTTACCAGTGTTACTTCGGCCAGCTTGCCTTAAGAATTATAATTGGTCAATTACCAATAGAAATTTATAATTCGGACTAGGGCATGAATCAATAAATGTGGCCCAATGCCGTCATCCACTTTCATTGGTGTCTGAGTCCTTTATTGGGGGGTGCGCCTGCAAAGAGAGCTTGGCCACCAGTGCACACTTATTAATAGTACTGTATTGTATACAATGCAAAGCAATCAGTCTCTTGTTTTTAACTGATTGAAATAAAGTTGGATGGCAGTCTAACTTTCTTCCCTCCCACTGCAATTATGACATTAGGTATCACCAATCTGGTACTGTATTAGGATCTTTTTTTAACTTGTAATTATTCTTCCGGTCCATGAAATCTTGAACTGAGGCCAGCATTCCAGATCTCTCTTAATATATTGCAAAAAGTTTTATGTTCCAAATCACTGAATACTTCAGATTATAAATTATAAAAAAATTAGTTGAAGTATCACTCCCAAAAATTATGAATTTCCTGGATGCTTCTTTTTTTTAAAAAAAAAAATTAAAATAATAATAATAATCCATATTACAACAAAACATCTGTATCATAATTTTTCTTAGCTATCTCGGATGGAAGTGCCCTTCTTGCCTACAAAAATGAAAAATTATTATGTGCCCTTTCACGAGCTGTTCGTGTTCCCATGTCTTCCCATGTGATGAAACAATTCCAGTAATTCTCTGCTGCCTCTGCATTGTTCTTTAAGTCATCCTGCTTAGTTAGTATAACCTCAATGGCCTGATTCATTTTATCTTCTAGAATCTCTTCCTTTACTTTGCGAGGACTCTATTTCAGAATCTGTTTGTGTCAGATTTATTCAATTTATACTATTTTTTGTAATAATTTAACAATGAAAAATTTCTAATTGTGGGTCATTTATGCTTCTGTGGGTGCAGTTACACTGTTTCTCAAGAGCAATGTAGTCTGAGTCACGGTGGGGTTGAATACAAAAATATACAGTAATCAAGTCCCAATATTTACGCAGACATGAATCCTGTCATTTCTGTGTGACCAGTGGGACTTAATTAGATCTTTCTAATTAAACCTCAACATTTCAAAGCCAATTTTGGGAAATAGCCCAGAGTAAGTGAGCTATCTTCACATACTAGGAAATTAATCGCTTTCCCTGTTTGACAGAAAGAAGGGGAAGTGATTTTGTTTTCTGTTATGACTATCACTGATGTGATATGTCAAGTGGTGTGTGTGTGTGTGTGTGTGTGTGTGTGTGTGTGTGTGTGTGTGTGTGTGAAATAATCTTGGCTATTATTCCAGATAAACAGTAGGCTCCACCCCTAGATCAATCTGAAATTGATTGGTTCACATTAGGGATCATTTGGAATGCTCTTTTTGCACTGTATCCAATTCTGAATGTTGGTGATCATCATGGGGATCAGCCATGAAGATTGTCCTGAGAATATAATGCAGTGGCCTTTCATCTGCCTTCCGCATCGTGGTGTGACACCCGTACCACTGTTCCAGTTCTGCAAGTCACTTTCTGGTCCTGCGCCCTTTAGGCACACCAAGGCCTCCTCAGCCCCAGGCAAGTATTGATGAAGCTGCTGCCCTCCATCAAGATGGATTCAAGTGAGATTTAATCCACTTGTGGACCATCACCCTTCCCTGTAGACTTCAGCACCCAAGGCCGTTAGTCCTTAGGGCTTGTCAGGTTAGTTAACTGCCGCCTGGCGCTTGGCATTGAGTTGCTAACAGAATGGTCTACTCTATTACCATAGCAGGATAACCTGTCCAGACTACACAGCAATACATAGTTGACATTTTTATGAGTGATCCCAACTGTTTCACCTAGGGGCTCGAGAGGAGGCTAAACTTCTGTGGAACTGATCTCTATGTCCCTGGTTTTCCAAGTTCTCTTCTTAGGCTGCTGTTTCTACTTGTGGATTTCTAGTACTAAAATATGATGGACACCTTCTCTGAAAATGAATAACTTCTCTGAAAATGATCCTCTTTCACCTCAATTTTTAAATTGATGGGTGGGCATATGGATGGATGAATGGCAGGCTGGCTGGCTGACTGGCTGGCTGGCTGGATAGATGCAGGGCTGTAACCAGGAGGTGGCCAGGTGGAATCACCCCCTCCGCAGACAAAGTTTTAATGGTGTGTGTGTGTGTGTGTGTGTGTGTGTGTGTGTGTGTGTGTGTGTGTGTGTGTGTGTGTGTGTGTGTGTGTGTGTGTGTGTGTGTGTGTGTGTGTGTGTGTGTGTGTGTGTGTGTGAATACCACTACCCTATCTAGAATCCTGTCTATGGCGCTGGATGGATGGATGGATGAATGGATGGATGGATGGATGATCACAACAATGACGACAATCTATTTACATAAGTATCATCACACTGCAGGTATTGAGGACCAATAGCTGCAAATGGAGAAAATGCTGTGGAAAGGGGAAAAACACAGTCATTTTTGTATACAGACACATGAACATCCACCAAATGTCAGCAATGTTCACACCAAAAATTATATATCATGAACTACTGTGGTTTGAGTGTTAAAGAAGGACTTGAGCGAACTTCATGCTCAAACCTCCACTGTGTGATGAAGCTCCCTGAGTGATTCTGAGCCACCTACACTATCTTAGCTTGACCTTCCTTGTGGGTTATGAGGATGAAGCAAGGAGGAAAGAGTGAGGTACACCACCTTGAGTTCTCCAGAGAAAAATTGGGTAAACTCAAGGTAAAGACTGATGGAAGGACGGAAGATATGTTTAGATCATGACATGAGAACTTACTATTTTTCTAATGCTATATACAGGCCTTTCTTAAGTGCAGAAACTACACACATATAATGGAAAGCAGTATTCTAACTCTTTTTCTCTCCTTTGCTTCCCCAAATCTGTGTGGCTAAGCCGCCCAAATTCATTGAAGTCTTAGTCATACTTAATGCTAGTGTGCATCATGCTAAAAGTCAGTAAGTATCCCTTTCCAGGTGTCTGCATTACATTAATGGAGTGGTTCACTTGTAATCTAATGCTTTAATTCCAGTTCTTGCATTGAGCAGGGAATTAGATTTGATGGCCCAAAAGGCTCCTTCCAACTCAGTGATTCTATGATTCTAGGAGAACAGCCCCAATCTCAATCCCATTATGTGTAGCATCTATATACAGATAATTGTTGCTTCAATATTTCAAAAATCTCTTTGCTACATATCACACTGAATCCAGTGGATTTTAAGTTCCCTTTTCCCAGATTATCTTGCAGCTAATATTCCTGTAACAGTTGTGTGGAGAAAAAATGAATGAATTGTCTCATGTTACTATGGAGACAAAGCAAGTCAACATGCTTAAAGCTGCATGGTACTCACTGACACCTCCAGTTACCATGGAAATGGATCTTACCCTTCAAAGCATTGCTGGATGGAAAGTATGGTTTTTAGTCTTCTTCATGGCCACAGAAGTCTGCTTATGAGCAGCACTGTCTTTAAATATCCATCTCATTATAAACTCGTTGAATTTCAGGAAGCAAATCAGCATATATTGGCAATGGGTTAAAACTGGTAGCAAAGGTTTTGGAAAACTCTAGTGTTGTGTTCTGTAAAGCTGTGCCTTTAACAATGTACCTTTGCCATGTGTTACCAATGTAACCTTTCTGTGTGCAACATTATAACCATCAGCTGTACCAATGTAAACCTAATAAGGGGACGTGAGCTAGTGACCACCAGAGGGCAGTAGCGAGCGTCCAGCTCCCATGGATCATAGTCACCTGGTTCAGCAGCGCGGGAAGATTCCCCGCGACCTCCTCACCTAGTCAAGAAGGGCGTGACCTCCTACGACGTCACGCAGGCAGCAACCAATAGTCTGTCGACGAGCCACATTCAAATGTATAGCCAGCTGTATATATTGAGCTACTCATCCGCCATTACCACATGTTCCTCCGGATCATCATGCAATAAACCTGTGTTAAGCCAACCCTTCAGCTGTTTCATTGTCTTTGGTCCCTTACACTAAATTGGCGACAAAGGTGGGATATGGCAGTCCACGGGACCAAGTCATGCGCCGGTTTCGAAATCAGGAAACCGGGCGACTGGGAGATCTTCGAGATGGACTTCCAGGCAGCACTGATCGAGTCCGAAGTCACGGAAGAGGCAAAGAAAAGGGCCATCTTCACCACGATGCTCGGACAAGAAACAAAAAGGACCTTGGTGGACCTGATTGCACCGAGGAGGGTGAGCGAATTCAAGGCCAAGGAACTCATGCAGATGCTGCGTGAGCACGTCCGGCCCGCCACGGCGATGTTTCCCGCTCGGAGTGCGTTTTGGAGGCGAGTCCAAGCGCCCGGGGAGACGGTCGCCGCATTCGTGGCGGCCCTGCAGCTGGCGGCCGGCCCGTGCAAATGGGAGAATGCCGAAATCACCCTCCGGGACTGTGTGCTGTGCGGCCTGAACGACGCCGAGACCCAGCATACATTAATGAACCAAGAGCCGCCTCCCACGTTGCAGGAGGTCGTCAGAGCGGCCCAGGCCGCAGAAGCTACAAAGGCCGGGATCCAAGAACTCCAGGACTGGCGGCCGAAGTCGAGCAAGGCAGAGACTCCGGTACAGGCGGCCCGGCGAACTTCGAGGTCGTCCACAGAGAGCAGCGACGACGAGGACGTCCGGAGGGTCCGGAAGGAGAGTCGGCGATGCGACGGCTGTGGAGCGGCCCACGACCGCGTAAAGTGCCCCTTCCGGAAGGCCGAGTGCCACAACTGCGGCCGCCGCGGGCACATCGCCAAGGTGTGCAGGAAGAAGCGCGAAACCCGGAGGAGCTCCGCAGACCGTTCCGCGGGACAAGAACGCCCAACGAGACCCAAGGACGGCGCCCAGGCTACGCGGAAGCAGGACGGCGTGGGCCGCATCTCCGACGGCAGCGAGGACGACGCCCCAGTGTTCAGCGTGTCTACAGGACACCCCCGCTACTTTGTTGAGGTACTAGTCCAAAGGGTTCCCATTAGGATGGAAATTGACTCAGGGTCCTCATATTCAATCATTTCCCAGAGGGAGTTTTTGGGAATTGCCCCCCACAAGCGACCCAAGCTCAAAGCATTGAGGTCCACACTACGGGACGTGCAAGGGAACAGTATTCCAGTGTTGGGGGTTGGAGAATTTCAGGTCAAATTCAAGGAGCACGCCGCGTCCCTTCCCCTAGTCGTGCTCAAAGGAGGAGATTGCAGCCTCCTCGGGACTCAATGGTTCCAGCCCCTGGGGTTGTTTATTGGGGGGGGTGCACGCCGTTGGGATGCACGCCGTTGGGACTGATCCAATTCAGGAGGTGTGCGAGGCGCACCCCGAAGTTTTCAAAAAAGGACTTGGGAAATTCAAGGGGCCCCCAGTGACTTTCGACCTGGACCCGGGGGTCCGCCCAATTCGCCTTAAACCACGTAGGGTGCCGTTCGCACTTAAGGACAAGATAGAGGCGGAACTGGACAAGTTGGTGGGCCAGGGGATCCTCGTGCCTGTAGATTCTGCGGAGTGGGAAACTCCAATTGTAACCGCTCTAAAGGCCAATGGGGAGGTCCGCATATGCACCGACTACAAGTGCACCATCAACAAGGCGTTCCGCCCGAATGCATATCCGGTGCCGGTAGTCAGCCATCTGCTGGCCAGGTTACACGGGGGAAAGTGTTTCGCTAAGCTCGACTTAGCACAGGCCTACCAGCAGCTCACGGTGTCCCCTGCCGCAGCTGCTGCGCAGACCATAGTCACCCATAAGGGGGCGTTCCAGGTGACGCGCCTCCAGTTCGGCGTGAATTCGGCGCCTGGAATTTTCCAGTCACTCGTGGAACGCCTCCTGAAGGGATTGGAGGGGGTGTTGCCTTATTTTGATGACGTGTTAATAACGGGGGGGAGTCGGGGTGAATTGGCCAAAAGGTTGGGGAAGGTCCTGACGATATTCGAAAAGGCGGGGCTGAGGTTGCGAAAGGACAAATGCGTCTTCTTCGCAACCGAGGTCGAGTTCCTAGGGTTTTGTGTGACTCCTGAGGGAATAAAACCATCCATGTCCAAAGTGGCAGCCATTAAGAAAGCCCCCCGCCCCACCTCCAAGCCCGAGTTGCAGTCGTTCCTAGGGCTGCTCAACTTCTACCACTCCTTCCTTCCCCGAAAGGCAGCGGTGGCTGAGCCGCTACACAAACTGCTAAAGAAAGACCAGGCATGGAAGTGGGGCGGTGACCAAGAAAGGGCATTTGACGAGCTGAAAAACCTCCTGGCGTCCGACGCTATACTGACCCATTTCAACCCCAAGCGCCCAGTAGTTCTGATCTGTGATGCATCTCCAGTGGGGGTGGGGGCGGTGCTGTGCCACGTGTTGGAAAACGGAAGGGAGGCCCCGATAGCATTTTACTCCAGGTCCCTGTCCCAAGCAGAGAGGAACTACGCACAGACGGACAGGGAGGCACTAGCAATAGTCGCGGGGACGAAAAAATTTCACGATTTTCTGTACGGCCGCCCCTTCACCATTGTAACAGACCACAAGCCCTTGCTAGGCATTTTTACCGCTGATAAGCCCACCCCACAGATCCTGTCTCCGAGGATGCTCAGGTGGGCCATTTTTCTCAACGAGTATCAGCACGCGTTGATCTACCGGCCCGGGAAAGAGATCAGCCATGCGGACGCCCTATCTAGGTCTCCCCTCCCCCTAACGCCCAGCCAGGGGAGCATGGGGGAGCGGGACCATCAGGTTCTCATGATAGAGGTGCTGGATTCGCCCCCCGTAGTGCCCGCCGACATTGCCAAAGCGACAGAGAAGGACAAAACGTTAGCGACAGTCAGCTCCTGGCTGCAGAAAGGGTGGCCCGCATCCTCCCCAGCGGAGGAGTTCGCTCCATTTTTCAGAAAAAAGCTAGAACTGTCCCTAGAGAGGGGGTGTCTCTTGTGGGGGCAGCGGGTGGTGATTCGCACTTCCCTTCGGCCGCGCGTGCTCAAACTGCTGCACGTCAGCCACCCCGGCATCGTGCGATCTAAGGCGCTGGCCCGGAGTTACTTCTGGTGGCCCCAGCTGGACGCCGACATCGAGCACATGGTCGGCACTTGTGAAAGTTGCCAATGCTCCAGACCAGAGGAGGCCTGCCTTCCCCACAGGGAATGGGACGCGGCTAAGGGGCCGTGGTCCCGGGTACACGTTGATTTCGCGGGCCCGTTCAGAGGCACCCTGTTCCTCCTTGTAGTGGACGCTTTCTCCAAATGGTTGGAGGTTATCCCAGTCACGAGCACCTCCTCGGCCCAGACCATTAGGCATTTGCGGAGGCTCTTTTCCACGTTCGGCATACCCGACACGTTAATTAGCGACAACGCTAGTTGTTTCACGTCCTCCGAGTTTAGGGCATTCATGGAGATTAACGCCGTTCGGCATATCACCTCCGCCCCTTTTCACCCGGCCACCAACGGCCAAGTAGAGCGCCTCGTCCGCACCACAAAGGATGCGTTGCGGCGCATGGGCCCAGGAGATCTGAACCTACAAGTGTGTCAGTTTCTGCTAGGGTACAGGGTGACCCCACTGGCGTCAGGATACTCCCCCGCAGAGCTCTTAATGCGCAGGAAGCTGACCACCATCCTCACTAGACTAGACCCCACGAGGGTAGAGGTCAAAGGGAGGAACATCGGGCTAGAGGCTACCAAGAGTTTCAGTATAGGCGCCCCCGTGCATTGCAGGAATTACGCCAGCACGGGCCCAGCCTGGGTGCCGGGCGTAGTTGTGGAGCAAACCGGCCCCGTGTCGTACCGCGTGGAAACGAGCACAGGGCTCCTGTGGAGGCGGCACGCGGACCAGCTCCGACGCAGGGTCTCCGATGAGCAGGGCAATGATCAGGCAGGAAATAAGTCAGCGTTAGGGTTCTCCCCCACCCGTTCAGCCCAAGGGGGAGGAAAAGGGGACCGTGGGCCCCCACCAAGGGGGGAGGAGGATATCCTCATAGATACCCTGGGGGATTTTTCCGAGGAGGAGGAACCCGATCCCATACATATCTCGCGGAAAGTCCCCACAAATGCGGGTACCCCTACCAAGTTAGATTTTGATTTTCAGAACCGGGGGGGGGGGGTTTCGGAGTGGTCCCCCACCCGTCCAAGCGAGAAGAGGGGTTTTTCGTTAGCCCCGACGGCTCCCGGTCTGCCCACAATGGAGTTTTTCCCTTCCCCTAAGGCCGCCAGACAGCGGCAAACCACTAACGAGTCTCCCTCTCCCATTTCAGGACAAGGGCCCAGGGAACAAAGAAGCAATAACGCCCCCGGGGGGGGCAGCCCTCTTCACGGCCCAAACGCACATGCAACAAGCCATCTTGGCTGAGAGACTTCGTCTCATCCTAGGGGGGAGGGATGTTGTGTTCTGTAAAGCTGTGCCTTTAACAATGTACCTTTGCCATGTGTTACCAATGTAACCTTTCTGTGTGCAACATTATAACCATCAGCTGTACCAATGTAAACCTAATAAGGGGACGCGAGCTAGTGACCACCAGAGGGCAGTAGCGAGCGTCCAGCTCCCATGGATCATAGTCACCTGGTTCAGCAGCGCGGGAAGATTCCCCGCGACCTCCTCACCTGGTCAAGAAGGGCGTGACCTCCTACAACGTCACGCAGGCAGCAACCAATAGTCTGTCGACGAGCCACATTCAAATGTATAGCCAGCTGTATATATTGAGCTACTCATCCGCCATTACCACATGTTCCTCCGGATCATCATGCAATAAACCTGTGTTAAGCCAACCCTTCGGCTGTTTCATTGTCTTTGGTCCCTTACACTAAATCTAGTTGCTGAAATAAATATGGGGAAGAGGATGATCTTGCTTTCCATATTCTTTTAATATCTTGACTTAATGCTTGTTACATGCAATTTTGGTACTTTCTGTAGTTTTGAAGTTGCTTGTTGATGGAACTCCAACTTCTCCAAAATATGTTATTCTTTGTTGCTCATTCAGAATTATAATATCTGGTTTATTATAATCAACCATTTTATCCATGATAACTTGTTTGTCTCCATATAATATTGCAGTTCTGTTTTCTCAAACTAAAAAATATGGAGGAAAACATGTGAGTAACCTGCACGATTTAACCAACTGCTGAAAAATTATCTTTCAACTTTAAAAAATGTCAAATTAGTTCTGACTCATGTCAAACCCTTGTAGAATTTTATAGGTATGGAGTATTCAAAAGTGGTATATCATTCCCTTCTACAGGAGGAGCCCTGGGATTGTGTAGTTTTTCCCATGACTTCTCACAGGAGGCACAATAGTTTACTTGTACAGTACTTGTAATCTGTTGATGCTAGTTTAGAACATCTAGCTATGACATGATGAATTGTTTCTTTAGATTTGTGACAAGCCCTACATATATCACTTATGTCTTGTTTCATAATTATTTCTTGATAATATCTACTGGAAATAACTTAGCCTTGGGTTACATATATGAACTCCTCAATTTCAACCTGAAGATGGCTCAGGTTAAGCCATAGCTTTGATTGTTGCTTATCAACAATATCATCCAGGAGGTAACTGAGGTGCTGTCCATGTAATGGCTTCTCAAGCCACAAATCCCTGTACTGTGGGACTTTTGTTATTGTAGGTTGGTTCTCACTTGCAAATTGTAATACCATTAATCCTTTAACATTCTCTACCATCATCTGATGAAGTGAAACCATGCTTCCATGGAACTAGTTTTGAAGTTTGGTTATTTGGCTCATACAGAAATTCTTGAAGTCAAGAATCCGATACTTAGCCATGCTCCATGGTAAGTAAATGGTCTCTGTACACACATTTGGATGATGGCACCCCTATTTTAACAGGAGCACTTGAGTGTTCTCATTTAAATAACCAAGATCACTGTAAATCCAATCTACAATTCCAAAAGAATATGTTAATACTGGGGCTGCCCAAGTACTAATAGCAGTATGTTTTCCCTTTTGCGTCAAGCTCTGTTTTGAGTAATATCTTTACTTCCTGACTATTTTCATAGCTCTAAAGTGAAGAGCCCTCCGAAGCCATTTCCCCCTTTGTCCAAGGCTGTGTTTCACCCCAAAGTGCCTCCCTAACGACGGAGTGGCTGGGGATGCACTTTGGGATGAAACGGAGCCCAGGAAAAGCCTTTGATGAAGGGGGAAATGGAGCCAGCCCCCTCTGAAACCTCTTCTAGGAGGAGGTGGTGGGCGGGGTGGGGAGGTGGGCGGGGCCAGTCATTTTTACTACCAGTATGTGCGTACTGGTGCGAACCTGCTGATGCCCACCACTGGATGACAGAGGAGCCTGAGATGCTATGGTCCATGGAACTCAACTGTGTGACTGAACAATAAACAGTGGCAGCAAGGAGAATGACCATTACTATGAAATGGTGTTTTAAACAGTACATTTTATTATAAATAATATAGTAAAAGTAAAAGTAAATATCACAGCAATAGAAATAATTTCAATCATGTTTCTATTATCCTATCAAATATAGGAATAATTTAACAATATTAATTAAAATGTTTAAAATAATTTATTTAATATATTGTTAAGTCTATTAAACAAGACTTATCAAAATTCAAAACTCAAGTATTCTTAAGGAGGTTGGAAACACAATGGCTGTTGATAATAGCAATCAGTCATATAATTAATAAAGGTTGTCATATAGCCTCTTGAGTTGGTAACCTTTCCTGACAAGCTGACAAGACTTTTCTATTTATGATTGTGCTATTTTCCATATTCTGCCCATCTATTTGTTCCACCAGAAAGCTTCATTGAATTTTTCCGATGACTGTGACCTGAGAAATCTTGCAGCAAGCAGCAATAAATTTGTGAGAGCTTAGTGTTGCAGTTTCTCACAAACATCTTTGAAAATGATGGGATTAATGAAGTTGCACAATATTGGATAGGCTGTTTTCTCATAACACTTAATATGTTTAAAACCTCTTTCCAGAATGTTCTATCCTTCAGCAATAAATTACTTATGTACTAAGGTTCCTGTTTGTCTCCAAGACATATACTTCTGTTTAGATAATGTGATCTGACAGGTATTCACTGCTATATAGGCATTACTTCCATTTTAGTTCCGTTTCTTTTATTTGAACTCTTTCTCTTCACAGGAGTCATAATCAAAGTTGAGCGTTCCTGGAGGTATGTGAAATATATAAATCAGTGTCCGAAGATATCATAAAAACATAAGAACAGCCTTGCTGGAACAGGCCACAGCCCATCCAGTCCAGCATTCTGTCTCACACAGTGGCTCACCATTTCCTTCAGGGTATTCCCAAGCAGATGCCTTCACCTGCTTAGGATTCCCTGGAAATGGCATTTAGAGATATCCTGCCTATCTCTCCAACCCCGAGGTTGTCCTTAAGTATCCATAATTATAGCCATTGATACCCTTGTCCTCCATGAACTTGTCTAATCCTTTCTTAAAGCTGTCAAGACTGACAGCTGTCACCACTTCTTCTGGCAGGGAGTTCCATAGACCAGTAATCCTTTGGGTGAAAAAGTACTTTCTCTTATTTGTTTGAGAACTAGTACCCAAAAGTTTCATGGAGTGTCCCCTAGTTCTAGTGTTATGCGATAGGGAAAACAGTTTTTCCTTATCTACTTTGTCCACACCGTGCATGATTTTATAAACTTCAATCAGGTCACCTCTTAGACGTCGTCGTTCAAGAGTGAAGAGGCCCAACCGTTGCAGCCTCAGATGGTAAGGAAGGTTTTCCAGTCCCCTAATCATTCTGGTTGCCCTCCTCTGCACTTTTTCCAGCTCCATAATATCCTTCTGGAGGTATGGCGACCAGAACTGTACACAGTATTCCAGATGGGGCCTCACCATAGATTTATAAAGAGGCAAAATGACACTTGCTGACTTATTTTCTATACCCTTCCTAATGATCTCTAGCATTGAGTTTGCTTTTTTCACTGCTGAGGCACACTGGGTTGACACCTTCATTGAGTTGTCCACCAGGACACCAAGGTCCCTTTCCTGGTTTGTCGCAGAGAGTTCAGACCCCATCAGTTTATAAATGTAATTGGGGTTCTTTGCCCCAATATGCATCACTCTGCACTTACTAATGTTGAAGCTCATTTGCCACTGTTTTGCCCACTCCCCCAGTGTTAAGAGATCCCTCTGGAGCTCCTCACAATCTCTCACAGTTTTCACTACCCTGTATAATTTAGTGTCATCAGCAAATTTGGCTACCTTGCTTTTTACTCCTACCTCTAGATCATTTATGAAGAGGTTGAAAAGCAGGGGTCCCAGTACTGAACCTTGGGGGACCCCACTCTTTACTTCCCTCCACTTGGAGAAGTGTCCATTTAGTGCTACCCTCTGTTTCCTGTCCCTTAGCCAGTTGCTGATCCAGGACAAGACCTGTCCCTTTATTCCTATGACTGGTAAGTTTATTCAAGAGCCTTTGGTGTGGGACCTTGTCAAAAGCCTTCTGAAAGTCCAGATAAACAATGTCAACTGGATCCCCCTTATCCACACTCTCAAAAAATTCCAACAGATTAGTGAGGCATGATTTGCCCTTGTAAAAGCCATGTTGGCTCTCCTTTAGCAGCGCCTTCTCTTCTATGTGCCTATTAATTCTATCTTTTAGGATGGTTTCCATCACTTTACCTGGGACACATGTCAAACTGACAGGTCGGTAATTTCCTGGATCATCCCTGGATCCTTTTTTGAAAATTGGTGTTACATTCGCTACCTTCCAGTCATCAGGCACAAAGCCTATCAAAACGTGTTTTGCTTTGCTGTACATTTTATCAATCAACCACTCATTTATACATTGCCAAGATCAGTGCTTTAATTTGTACAAAGAGAGATGCACCAATTTTGAAATATCTTATTATTGTTGTTCAGTCACACAGTCGGTTCCAACTCTTTGCAACCCCATGGACCATCACACGCCAGGCACCTCTATCCTCCACCATCCCCCTCAACCCACCCAACTCTGTGCCCATTGCATCAACAATACCATCTCACTTTCTACCGCCCCTTCTTTTGCTCTCCACCTTTCCCAGCATCAAGGCCTCCTCAAGTGAATTCTCTCTTCTCATTTGATGACCAAAGTACTTTAGCTTCATCTTCACTATTTGACCTTGTAAGGAGCAGTCAGTGTTGATTTCTTCTAAGATCGATCTGTTCATTCTCCTCACTGTCCAGGGTACCCTCAAAACTCTCCTCCAACACCACATTTCAAAGGCATTTATTCTTCTGTGCTCAGCTTTCCTTATGGTCCACCTCTCACAACCATACATTACTACCGGAAATACCATTGCTTTGACTATGCAGACATTTGTTTGCAAGGTGATGTCTCTACTTTCGACTATGTTCCCCAGGTTTCTCATAGCTTGCCTCCCAAGAATTAGTTGCCTTTTTATTTCATGGCTGCAATCACCATCTACAGTGATCTTGGATCCTAAGAATGTAAAGTCTGTAACTACTTCTACATCTTCCCCATCTATTTTCCAGGTGCTGATAGGACCTGTTGCCATTATTTTTGTTTTCTTAATGTTGAGTATCAAGTCAATTTTTGCACTCTCTTCTTTCAACCTAAGCAGGAGTTTTTTAAGGTCTTCCTCACTTTCTGTCATTAGAGTAGTATCATCTGCATATCTCAAACTGTTGATGTTTCTCCCAGCAATTTTGATTCCAACTTGTGATTCTTCCATCCTTGCATTGCGCATTATGTGTTCTGTGTATAAGTTAAATAAGCAGGGTGACAAAATCCAGCCTTGTCTTACTCCTTTTCCTATTCCAAACCACTACGTCATTCTGTATCCTGTCCTAACTGTTGCTTCTTGACTATTGTACAGATTTCTCATGAGACCTACAAGGTGTTCTAGTATTCCCATCTCTTTAATTACCAGTACTTGCCACATTTTGTTGTGATCCACACAATCAAAGGCCTTGGTGTAGTCAAAGAAACAGAAATAGACTTGTTTCTGGTATTCCTTTGTTTTCTCCGTGATCCAACATATGTTGGCAATTTGGTCTCTAGTTTCCCTACCTCTTCGAAACCCTACTTGGGCACTTGTCTCAATCTATATTTTGCAAATCAGTTTGCCTTTGTTTAGGCCATACCTGTCAGCCCGCAGCTCCAGAAAAACGGGACCTGTGTACATCGCTTGTATGCAGGTCGCTTTCCGCGCATGCGTGGAAGGGTTTTACTCCTTCCACGCATACGCGGAAGCGCTACGCCGCTTGCGCAGCCCCTACGCAAGCGACGTAGCACTTCTGCGCATGCGTGGAAGGGATAAAACCCTTCCACGCATGTGCGGAAAGCATTTCCCCCGCTGCCAAATTATGGGGTTTTGGCAGCGGGGGCCGGGTTATGACATCAATCGACGTCGAATTACGGGGTTTTCCCGGCCAAATCGGGGTGGTTGACAGGTATGGTTTAGGACATTGAGAAATTATATAGGCTTCTTTTGCATGCATGATTTCTCAGCTGCTTTCCTTTGGAGGACTGGAAGGTAAACATTGTAAGCACAGGAAATACATTCTTCCCATAATATGATATCTATTCTTCCCATTGTTAAAAGTCAAATCATGATGAACTCTTCCCATCTCAGCTCACTGGTCAGTTTAGAGTGGGGATAAAGAATTAGGCCCAGCACAAGTTGAGCCCTTTGCCAAGCAGGTCCAGACTACAGAGCAAGTTTGAGCTAGGATTGTTTTAGAACAACATAAAAAATAAAATACCTAAGAAATAAAAAGGGGGAAATGAATACACGAAACTGATAATGTGTGATTTTGATAAAGTTATTCTGGGGAACAATAACGCTAGGCCACCCACACAAGTCACTGGTTAAAACATCATTCTTACCCACCCCACCCCCAGGTGCATGTGATGAAGTAACAGGGAAGCATTGAATAAATAATTTCTGTGCAAATATTCCTTAATTCTATTTTAATATATATGTAAAACTTATTAGTCACCTTAATGGAAGAGCATCTAGCTCCTTTCTGCAAATAAGACCAAGTCATGCCTTCATTTGGTTCTCCCACTCCTGCCATTGTGTCTTTTACCCTGCTATTCTGTCAAACCTCCTCTGCCTTCTCCAAGACCATTTCGTTGGCAAAGACTCTTCTCACCCAACACAAAGTCATCCCCTTTTTAAAAAACATATTCTTCTGCCAGCTCAACTTCTTGTGCGTCATCTAGGGATGAGGGAATTTGCCTTGCTCCACTTTTTACCATGGCATGAGTTGATTCTGCTCTGTGTTCGTCTCCTTTAATTTTAACTGGAAAACAACTGAAATTACTTTTACAAGAAAGCATTGCTTTCTTTTTAAGCAGCATTTCCATATTAATTTTGGCGATTGATTTCTCACATAAAAACTCCACATAAAACGTCAGTATTTATAGCTGACGTCATCATTAAGATGCTTTGCCCTTTCAGACATTGCCTTTTAAAACACACATTCCAAAATTCCTTAGAAATGAGAATGAGATAAGAGTGCAAAATGAAGAAACACATGAGTGTAAAGGAAACAGAATAATGCGCTGGGAGTAGACTGCACCTTGTAACAATCTTCTTCCCAGAATGACTTTGTGGGAGTTTTCATTCTGCTTTACCCTCAATGCTTTTTACATCTCCTGTGTTGCCCGAATGCGTGCATCATTTAGGTAAGAAATGCAAGGACTGGAAGCCCCATATCCTTGATTTCTTGAGACAAGAGTAATAAGGATAGGCTTTAGGAAATTGAATGGTGGCTTTGTTTCATAGTTGCTTCTACCTGCAAAATAGGCCCCATTAAGTCTTCTCTGGTCTCATCCTCAAGAATGTGCTTTAGTAAAGGGTAAAGGTCACCCTTGCTCAAAAGCCAGGTGTATCCGACTCTAGGGTTCAGTGTTCATCTGTTTACAGCCAAAGAGCCAGCAATGTCTGCATTTGAAGACGTTTCTGTGGACATGTGGCAGGCATGACTAAACACCAGAGTGCACGGAATGCTGTTTACCTTCCTACCAAAGTAGTACCTATTTATCTACTTGCAATTTCTTGCATTTGAACAGCTAGGTTGGCAGGAGCTGGGACGGAGACAAGAGCTCACTCCATCGTACAGCACTCAGGTCTCAACCAGCCGACCTGTAGACCTTCCAGTCATTAAGTTAAGCATCTTAACCACTAAGCCCCAGCAGCCCCAGTGGTGGGATTCAGCAGGTTCGCCCCAGTTTGCCAGAACCGGTAGCAGAAATTCTGGCTGGCCCCGCCCATCCAAGTTTTGAAATAAAGGACTCCTATTTCAGGTACATTGCAGGGCTTTCCCCCTGGCCACACCCACAATACCATGCCCACATAGTAGGTAGTAAAAAATTTTGAATCCCACCACTGTCGGTACCTATTTATCTACTTGCAGTTTCTTGCTTTTGAGCTGCTAGGTTGGCAGGAGCTGGCTCAAAGACAGGAGCTCACTCCGTCGTGCAGTACTCAGATCTCAAACTGCTGACCTGCTGGCCTTCTAGTCATCAAGTTCAGTGTCTTAACCACTAAGCCACTGCAGTCCCAAAATGTGCTTTACAGCTGGACAAAAATGCAGGAATCTGACTATATAGTTTCAGATGAAGAGATTTCTACAAAGAGAGATTTTCTTTTCTTTAGGAAGATGATCTGAATGATACACTATAATATGATTTTTCTGGCCTACTTTTAAGAGTGAGTGAGCTTGAAGAATTGCAGGCAAGGGTTGATGGATTACTGCCTGATAAGACTACTGCCCATGAAGTTAAAGTCAAACCAGATTCAATGCTGATGGTGAACCCCTTCCTTATTACTCTAGTCTTCTGGGAAGAAGTGTGTTACATGCTGCATTCTATTCCCAGTGCATACCTTTTATTTCCTTCACTCTCACATGTGCCTGCATTTTGCACCCTTATCTCTTTCTTGTTTGTAAGGAAGGTAGCAAGCTGGTTTTAAAAGGCATGACTGAAAGGTCATAACACTTTAATGGTGATGTCAGCTATAAATATAGAAGCTTTATGTGAAAAATCAATCCCTCAAAATTAATATGTAGTTTGCGATTTATTTTATTTCCTTCATGTGCAACATTTACCAATCTGCATTACTGATGCACACAGGCACATTTCACAGTGATTATTATTTTAGGCAATTGAACATAAATCTTCTAGATGTTGTCCATTTCTCCTTCTCACAGCATCTCCTTAACTCCCACTGACAGTAACATTTTCAGAATAAAGACCATGTATAACAACTTTTTAAAGATGAGTAGTGAATTTCAACTAGAAGTGGTTATGTTGTTTGAGTTTTTAAAATTACAGCTCTCAGAGTTTTGGAAGTTGTAGTCCAGTAACACCAATTTGCACAACTCAATTTTCAATTCTACCAGCTTTCTCATAGCAGAAACAGGTCCCATTATTCCTCCCAGTTACTGTTGGAAAAAACATGAGGAAATCTCTTGAGAAAATCATTATTATTAATAAACAATGCTTTGAAATCTCAGGTTTTTAACATGCTTGTAGTTTTACCTTTAGACAATTTGATAATTGGGGTTATTGCAATAAAGACTGTAACAATAGGATGCCCTACTCACTGGTAGACCCTATTGTCCTTCTGAGTTGCAGCCCCCTGGCTGGACAGCCCAGGCATCAGATATGTGCATATAAGGTAGCGCTGAGCCAAGAAATCACTCCAAGCCTCTTCAGGCATTTTATAAGTGTATTGAAAGCATAGCAAGATACAGGATACAGTCCATCAAAAGCATTTCAAAGCAAGGATATGAACCAAACAGGTTCTCTAAGGGAAGGCCTATAGGCCCCCTTTGCAGGCGCACCCCCCAATAAAGGACTCAGACACTGGTAAAAGTGGATGACGGCATTGGGCCACATTTATTGATTCATGCCCTAGTCCGAATTATAAATTTCTATTGGTATTCAACCAATTATAATTCTTAAGGCAAGCAGGCCGAAGTAACACTGGTAAGGTTCCACCCAAAATTGCCAACGGCAATTGGTTACAATGTATCCATTTGTATCAATTTGTTTGTTGACAACAAACAAATTGTTGACCGTAGTCAATAATCTAACTACTGACCCCACCCTCTGACGCGTATCCGTAAAATAACGGGGTGATGCCTGCTGCCTAGCTCGTGCCATCACCCCATTGCCTGGTTCATCGTTGACCGGACAACGTTAACCAACTTGTGCCTGTCTAGTGTTGTCCAGTCAATTGCGAACCTGCCGGATACCTGTGGGTCATAAATGTTTACCTTACCAGTGCTACCCGCCCATGTGACCAAAGTCAACAGCAGCAGCAAGAAACCCCTATGTCAAACCATAGCAACAGTGTGGGATGGGCAAAAAAGCCAGGACCCGGAAGCCAATTGTAGGTCCCAGCCAAAAATTCCCACCCGTCCCGAAGCGACCAAAATATCACACTGTTAACTAGGGAGGGGGTGGAGGGGAAAAACTTCTCCTCTCAGTCGCTTCGCAAAATGGCAGCGCGGCTGCCTCGTGGCCACCCCTTTTAAAGGGTGCTGGCCACGCCCCCCTAACTACCCGGATGTCCAAGTCCGGTGGGGGGCCCCCGCAAAGAGCGCGGCGGCCATTTTGGCGCCGCGCTTGCATTCTCTCAAACTTCTACATTTTGGCTGCTTGCAAAAGCACAGCATTCCAGAGAGTGTCTGTGTGCATGTGCGTCTCAAGGATATACAGGTATCTCCTCCCACAGGGTCCACCTTTGGCACAACCAATGATCTTACAGCAATACATGTCAATCACACATTAGGTTTCATTTCTTCTACAACACGAGGCAACTCCCCCGGATTTGAAATCGCCATTTTGAAAAAGACACAGGGCATACCTAGTTCCGTCACAAAAACTACTTGTGAGTAATGTCATAGACTGAAATTTAAAAGGTGATTGTTCTGTTCATGGGTGCAGATAAATTATAAGGCACAACTATTACAAATATATATACAAAAATTAAAAAAGTGACAGGATGCTATAGAGCAGGGATTCTCAACCTGCGGCTCGTGGGCTGGATGCGGCCCACAGCACCATTTCATGTGGGCCCCCACTGCCTCCACCACACAAGGAAGTGCCATGTGGTGGAGGAAGGGCAAAATGGCCATCCAGCCCCCAAAGCTGTCTGAAGGAGCGTGACCTGGCCCCTGGCTTAAAAAGGTTGAGAACTCCTGTTTTAGAACGACTATTTCTATAGCACAATATGACGAAAAACTTATCAACAGAAGGCTAGCCACTTGGAGGTGTAATGGAGTGAGGAAAGAAAAGGTATGGTTACATTACCAAGGGTTCATATTTCAGTAACATGCAAAGAAAGCAACACCCTGGTTTTGATTTATTTTTTTTGTACCACAGTGTGAAAGAGAAAAGTTGGCTAATTAAAAAAAATTGTGGCTCTAGCCAGGGCTTCCAAAGGACATGCATTTTAATGGCATGGCATTTCACGGTCATTGTGCAACTGTAGCAGTTGCATAATAAGATGTGTGAAAAGAAGTTTCACCCATTTGACAGCAGTCCTGTATGTCATGAAAATCCCAAGGGATGTTATTATTTTTGGAGTTACTTCATATTCATTTAAGTTACATTGTAGTTCTTATATTCTCTTTAAGGTATAGAAAGGCTAACTCTACACAGAGAAAGCATCTACGACATTAACATTCCAATACACACTCCGCACATTAACAAGTCATTGAGAATAGGGATGCAAATCAAAAGAGGTATCCCAGGAATGAGAACAGGGTTACAAAATAACACCTGAGAATTTGTCTAAGCATGACAATAGTCAAAACAAATTAAGTTATTTCACATCTTTAACATTCTATAGGAAGGTGTGAGGAGGTAAAAAAAACTATTTAAGACATCAGGTTTTGAACCTCAAGAGGGACCTTTCCCCAGGTAGGCGGAAGCCTATGCTACCCTTTATTGAAACCATGGAAAAACGAAGTCTCGCTTGAGGGCTAATAAAGCCCATCATCTACCATCTCTTTAAGGAGGTTAGCTATTTTCTCTTTTATTATTTTACCAGTTTATAAATTAGAATAGAATAGATTAGTTCTTCGCATGTTTATCCTGCATATTATGGATGAATATTAAGCTTCAATAAAAACTCCAAAGACAAGCCGCGGAGTTGCATCTTTGCTCAGAAGATGGGAGTATTTATTTATTTATATTTTTTATTTTATTTGTATGCCACCCACTCAGCATACGCCGACTCAGGAAAGTTCACAACATATCAAATGAAATAAAATCACAAAACAGTACATCGCTACATCACTTTCCCAGGGCCTCTGTAAGTTTGTGTGGTTGTTTGGGAGGTGGCTATAATAATGGGACTGTTGCTTTGCCACAATATCAGCTACCACCATTCCGGCTAGGAAGCGAGATCACCACATTCCCAATAATAGCATAACTGGGCTAGATTTCCATGCCGGCGTTAAAATGCATGGAGAGAGGAATTCCTCAGCCTAGGCCACCAAACAGCAGGAGGGCAGAGCAGGACTGACATTTGATTTGGGCTGGCAAGGTTGCGACATGGTAGTGCAACAGGACATTTGCAACCCCGGCCCCACACGACACTGTATGTCCTCAGCGTAATGTATAAAACACCTGTCCTAAATGAATACTTGCATACCCTACAAAAATGTGAAGTGATCAATCACCTAGATATGTAGCCCTTGAATTGCAAATAAACAACTTTTAAAATGGAAGTTAGATATAAAAGGACATAGAAGTACCGGGTAAATTATAAATAGTCTATTATATTAATCTAAGATGGATACAAAACATTTATAGAACTAAGGGCTCAGACATACTAATCCTTCACTATTAAGTGCTCAGACATGATTGGCACTCAACTACTTAGCTATTCTCTATATAATTGTGGCTTTATTGTTTGTACTTACATGTGCAGGAAATGTTACAACTCCCAAAATAATGTGTTGGTTGACATATACCAATGAGAGAACTCTTTCATATTTTTCTGGTAATATTGCAAAGTTGAATAAATAGATACAGTATACTCTTATCATTAAAGCACAGAATGCAATGCCCCAATATATTAATGGTATCTGCATAGGTTTCAGCATCTAGTCCTAGACAGAACAGGGGTTTATTTGCATGAGAGCATTTTTTATCTTTCAATGCTACTATTAAGTCGAGAAAATACATTAACCCAATAAAAATAAGAGAGAAATTAAAAGTCTTAAATTTGGATGAAAACCTAGGCAAGGATATGAGAATTTATTTCACCTGGATACACAAACAGTTTCATCAAAGTGTATGCAAATTTGTTTTTTACAGTCTACAGATACTGATCACAAAATAATTCCATTTTAGACAGAAACTGCTGTCACTGGATTTTGCTTATCCAGGCTCAACTCATCCAGACAACCCATTCTATTGCTTTTTTGTGACAGTGAATGCATTTGAAGGACAGATTACTTACCTATAACTAGTTCTTCAAGTGGTTATCTGTGAATTCACACATATGAGTTTCCTGCATCTGTGCGAGAGACCCCAGCAGAACATTCTAGACTAGAGCTTAAACAGAAAGACCATTAGAATTTCCCTGCCTACTGTGCATGTTTGCATGCCTAAGTGTCTTCCTTCAGTTCCTTAAATCCACTCACCAAAAATGTCATACAGTATATAGCATGGCAGATTGAGGGGCAGATGGGTGGGTCATGCAAATTCACAGATGATCAAAAAAGTGGCATTATAACATGGCAGATTGAGGGGAGGATGGGTGGGTTGTGCATATTCACAGATGATCACTTGAAGAGCTATAGTTACAAATAAAGGACCTAACCTCCTTCTTTATGGTCTCTGTGATTCACACATACTGGTGACTGAAAAAATTCACTTAATGACAAGAGGAATGACATGCTAATGCAAATGAGATGACTGGTCTTCCAAATGATGTATCAAATCTAATCCTGATGCCCTATCTGTAGTGTCTGAAGAACTGTTAAGAAACTCATCCCTTAGATCACTTTGCTCCTTTATAACGGATGAATACTATTTTAGAATTGTGAAAAAGATGGCCCTAGAAATGACATCTTCAGACATCTAATGTATAGAGGACTTTTCCCAAATCTGTTGAAGGGGGAAATGTTGGTAGAACAATTAGTTGGTTGAGGTGGAATTCCAGCCCTACCTTAAGAAGAAAGGATATGGTCAAGAACAAAGTTACTTTGTTTCTGAGGAATTGTAGGAGGTTGGTCACAAAGGAGGGCAAACAGTTCACTAGGCCTTCATGCTGAGGTGACTTACACTATAAATGCTGTTTTTTAGACCAAATTGCCATCATACGTTGGATCATTGAGAAAACAAAGGAATACCAGAAAAAATTCTACTTCTGTTTCATTGACTACACCAAGGCCTTTGACTGTGTAGACCACAACAAAATGTAGCAAGTAATTAAAGAGATGGGAATACCAGAACACCTTATATGCCTCATGAGAAATCTGTACATGAGTCAAGAAGCAACAGTTAGGACAGAATACGGAATGAGTTTAAAAACCTCAGAGGTGGGCTGTTTCTGTCTAAGTTGAAGATTACTCCAACAATTAAAAAAATTTCACTTAGCAATATATATAATGTATGGAAAGGATTAAAAAATAAATTGGCACCAAATCAATCCCCCATATTAGAAATTATAGATATCCAGGATTGTCCACTACCACTTTCACACAAAACAAGACAAGTTCTATTGCAAATACTATTGTATTATTAAACACAGATTGGATTAAGAAATGCAACACCTATCAACGAAAGAAAGAACTATATCAAAAATTGAGTCTAAATTGGTTGCAAGAAATGCAGATGGAGGGTTGGGACAGGAGCATAAGGGATCTGGAAAGAGCAGCAATAACAACACCCTTTGAAAATTTAGTATTGGGAGTAAGAGAAGGAAGAATAAAATTGAACAGTTTAGCAGGTAAAATATATCAATTATTAATGTCAGGAGAGGAAGCCCAAACAACTCTAAAAAAAATTGGGAGGAAGATCTGAAAATTTCAATAAAAGAAGAAAATTGGAGGAGAAAATGGAAGAATAGAATGATGAAAACAATGTCAATTAAAGAAAAAGAACACACATGCAAAGTGCTTTGGAGGTGGTACTTTACCCCAATCAAATTACATCAAATAAATAGAAAAAAATTGGACTTATGTTGGAGATGCAATAATGAGAAGGAATCATACTTACATATGTGGTGATCTTGTAAAAAAACAAATAATTTCTGGAAAATGTTAGAAAGAGAACTAAATAATATTTTCAAAACAACAATAACACTGGAACTGAAACATGTTTTATTAGGGGAGATTGAAGTTAGCAGATTGTAATAAAGAATTGATTTTAGCATTAGCAGTAGTAGCTAGGCAGATAATTGCACAGGAATGGAAAAATAAGGACAATCTGAGTAGGGAGAGATGGTTTGCGGGGGTATGGCAATTAGCATTAAATGAAAAATTAACTAGTCAACTGCATCAAAAACAAGGTCAAAAGATGAAATTTTCCTTTTGGGAAGTGTGGAACCCATTTATACAATATGCTCCGTCTAATGAGAGGGGAATCAAGCCGGGACCGGACACGATCCAGTTTTGGAAGATATAATCACCAATTATCTCTTGTGTTACCTTGCAAGCCCCATTGATTGCACGGGTATACACTCCCACATCACAATCTTTAGAGAAGTCTACTGTTTTCAAAAAAAAATTTGTGTGGTTATGGGAGGGGGGGTGTCTGTAGGGATGGGTTAAGTATGTCTTTGTATTATATTTTACTGTATTATCAATAAAATATTTTTTAAAAAGAATACGGAATGACAGAGTGGTTTGGAATAGGAAACGAAGTAAGACAAGGATGCATTTTGTCACCCTGTTTATTCAACTTATCATAGAGCACATAATGCGCAAGTTGGGATCAAAATTGCTGGGAGAAACATCAAAAATATGAGGTACGCAGATGATACTACCCTAATGGCAGAAAGTGAGGAAGACCTAAAGAAGCTGCTACTTAGATTGAAAGAAGAGAGTGCAAAATCTGGCTTGAGACTCAACATCAAGAAAACCAACATAATGGCAACAGGCCCTATCAGTCCCTGGTAAATAGATGGGGAACAAGTAGAAGCAGTGACAGATTTTACTCTCTTAGGATCAAAGATCACTGCAGATGGAGAGTGCAGCCATGAAATAAAAAGGCGGCTAATTCTTGGGAAGCAAGCTATGAGAAATTTGGGCAACATAGTTAAAAGTAGAGACATCACCTTGCAAACAAAAGTCCGCCTAGTCAAAGCAATGGTGTTCCCAGTAGTGATGTATGGTTGTGAGAGCTGGACCATAAGGAAGGCTGAGCACAGAAGAATAGATGCCTTTGAAATGTGGTGCTGGAGGAGAATTTTGAGAGTACCGTGGACAGCAAAGAGAACAAATAAGTCGATCTTAAGAGAAATCAGCTCCGAATGTTCCTTGGAAGGTCAAATATTGAAGATGAAGTTAAAGTACTTTGGACATCAAATGAGAAGAGAGGATTCACTTGAGAAAGCCTTGATGCTGGGAAAGGTCAAGGGCAAAAGAAGAAGGGGTGGCAGAGAATGAGATGGCTAGATGGCATTGTTGACGCAAAGGGCACAAAGCTGGGCGGGTTGAGGAGGATGGTGGAGGATAGGGGTGTCTGGCGTGTGATGGTCCATGGAGTCGCGAAGAGTCAGAATTGACTGTGCGACTGAACAACAAAAAGGCAAGGAATTTTTGGTGTGCTGTAGCCACAGACTCAAAGGGTAGCTTAGTGACTTGCTGGAATGCCAAAATGAATAACCATTGTTGGGGTGGAGTTCTCACATCAAGAAAGGTGTTTTGAGGTCCTCATAGAAATGTCTTCATTTTTGGATTCTTGGAACACTGTAATGCTTGGAAACCAGGCAACTGTTTGGCCGCTATTGCCAACAGGTAAACTTTAATGGATTATGAAAACATCCTAGAGAACCGTCTTCTCAATCTGCTCTGATGCAGATCTGTAGACATTCTGCATTCTTGTAATTTTCATTCTTGCTCTTGGGATGCTGTTCAACTCAAACTGGCTGCCAGCTGGCTTTCCTCCCCTGCAACATGAATGGCAATTAGGAATATCTGATGTTGTGAGACACCATTCCCTAAACCACCATGAACAGAAGGAACATAAAGTGTGTACCACCCTTTTTGCTGATGTAATGCATCATTCTGGCATTTTTTGGCTATCATTTTGTTGAAGGCTTTAAAAGCTTAATATACTGCTAACAATTCTCACTTATTTATGTGCAGCTGACATTCTGCTCTAGATCATAACTCATAAAGCTTCAGATGTTTGTAAAGTGTTCCCCAACCTGTCACAACAAACTGTCTACACAGACTAAATTCACAGCTGTATTGGAAGAGCTGAAGCAAGGACCATATCAAAACCAACATTGTGTTGAATTCACTTCATTGGCTCCATGTCTTCAGTGGTACTCCAGGCTTGAATATGTTGTCACTTGGATCTTGGGCCTTAGATTTTTGAAAGGTCTTCCCACAATAAAATTTAACTTATTAGTCCACCAAAGCCTCTCAAAGTCCAACCCTGCATCCAGATTGTGAGAGGTGATAACAGGTCAAAGTAAGGGATTGCTAGAACTGGGTGAAGTATGGTGTGGCCTTGTGCCACAGGACCGCTATGGCAGCCATGAAGGCCATCCTGGATAAACCTGAAACAACATGGCCAAAGGGGCTCTCTTGAAATTGAAACATGGCCCAGCAAGCTGGCAACGGATAACCTACTGCTACAAAAATACAAACAAGATACAAATGGACTGATCAAATGGGAAATGATCACGGCAATGTTAAAGGACTAAAAGACAGAAGAGTGAAGTACAAAATAGGTACTCTAAACATAACTGACTTAGGAAATAAAACAGAAGAACTTGTAGAAATAATGGAAAGAAGAGGGATTAAGATAATGAATCTAACTGATACAAGATGCAAAGGACATGGGAGTAGGGAAGCCCATAAAGGTTACTTGCTCACTTACTTACAGTGAAGAATGGAGTGGGCTTCTTGGTACATCCAGACATAGCAAAATGCATACTAGACATTAACAACTATTCGGATGGAAAAATACTGAAAATGAGGAGAGGAGAGCAAATTGAAACACATCTACAAATATATGCCCCATGTAATGACAGCTACACAGAAGAACAAAAGGATCAGTTTTTTTGGGAACTATCTGAGGTTATAGAGCAAGTGGAAGCTAATAGCATACTGTATGCAATGGGAGATTTTAACGGCAGAGTAGGTACTAACAGAAGAGAGTATGAACAGTACATATGCCCACATGCTGCTGAGAACTGCAAAAGAAATGGGAATGGACAAAGGATACTGAATTTATGCAACCAACACCAGCTTTTTATTACCAATACTTTTTTTGAACATTGCAACGCGCAATGCTATACATCAGTGGTGGCAAACCTATGGCACGCATGCCAGAGGTAGCACTCTGAGCCTTCTCTGTGGACACCCATGTGGTTGCCCCAGCACAGAGTTTGCTCCACCCCTCTGCCCTCCCACCCAATGGGAGTGCTTTCTCCCTTCCCCAGCACAGAATTTGTCCCACCCCTCTGCAACAGTTTCCTCCTTCCCCTGTTGTGGTGTTGGCACTTTGTGATAAATATGTGGGTTTTGGGTTGCAGTTTGGGTATTCGGTCTCTAAAAGGTTCGCCATCACTGCTATACATTATATAAATGTAATGATATCACTGTCAAGGGGACTGCAGTGGCTCAAGTGGCTAAGATGCTGACTGGGAAGCGGAAGGTCAGCAGTTCGATTCCCGAGTACTGCAGGACGGAAATGAGCTCCCGTCTTTGTCCCAGCTCCTGCCAACCTAGCAGTTCGAAAGCAAGAAATTGCAAGTAGATAAATAGGGACCACTTGGGTGGGAAGGTAACAGTGTTCCATGTGCCCCAGTGTCTAGTCATGCCTGCCACATGACCACGGAAACATCTGCAGAAGCAGACAGCGCTAGCTCTTCAGCTTAGAAACAGACATGAGCACTGCACCCTAGAGTCTGATACGACTGGCTTTTGAGCAAGGGAAACCTTTACCTTATCACTGTCAAAAGATTGATTAGATATTAACAAGAGTTAAAAGAAGATTTAGAATACTCAATACAAAAGCATGCAACAAGGCGGGGCACATGCCCCACAGGGGGCAATTTGATTTTTAGGGGGGGGGGCAATTCGAGGATGAGTTATTAATAGTAAATGGCCTTTTAGGCTTCCTCCAGGTGAATTTGTTGTTGTTGTTCAGTCACACAGTCAATTCCGACCCATTGCGACCCCATGGACCATTGCCCGCCAGGCACCTCTGTCCTCCACCATCCTCCTCAACCCACCAAGCTCTGTGCCCACTGCGTCTATGATTCCAACTAGCCATCTCATTTTGGGCCGCCCCCTTCTTCTTTTGCCCTCCACCTTTCCCAGCATCAAGGCTTTCTCAAGTGAGTCTTCTCTTCTAATTTTATGTCCAAAGTACTTTAGCTTCATCTTTACTATTTGACCTTCTAAGGAGTTCACTTTTTGAATAATAAGGATTCTACGTCACAGTGGGGGAGACATCAGGATTTTAGAGATGCTTAGGTGGGGCATGTCTTTGGTGTAAGGACCCCAAGACAATGAAACAGCCGAAGGGTTGGCTTAACACAGGTTTATTGCATGATGATCCGGGGGAACATGTGGTAATGGCGGATGGGTCGCTCAATATATACAGCTGGCTATACATTTGAATGTGGCTCGTTGACAGACTATTGGTTGCTGCCTGCGTGACGTCGTGGGGGTCACGCCCTTCTTGACCAGGTGAGGAAGTCGCGGGGAATCTTCCCGCGCTGCTGAACCAGGTGGCTATGATCCATTAGAGCTGGACGCTCGCTACTGCCCTCTGGTGGTCACTAGCTCGCGTCCCCTTATTAGGCTTACATTGATACAGGTGATGGTTATGATGTTGCACACAGAAAGGTTACATTGGTAAAGGTACATTGTTAAAGGCACTGCTTTACAGAACACAACATCCCTCCCCCCTAGGATGAGACGAAGTCTCTCAGCCAAGATGGCTTGTTGCATGTGCGTTTGGGCCGTGAAGAGGGCTGTCCCCCCCCGGGGGCGTTATTGCTTCTTTGTTCCCTGGTCCCTTGTCCTGAAATGGGAGAGGGAGACTTGTTAGTGGCTTGCCGCTGTCTGGCGGTCGCAGGGGAAGGGAAAAACTCCATTGTGGGGAGACCGGGGGCCGTCGGGGCTAACGAAAAACCCCTCTTCTCGCTTGGACGGGTGGGGGACCACTCCGAAAACCCCTCCCCCGGTTCTGAAAATCAAAATCAAACTTGGTAGGGGTACCCGCATTTGTGGGGAATTTCCGCGAGATATGTATGGGGTCGGGTTCCTCCTCCTCGGAAAGATCCCCTAGGATATCTACGAGAACATCCTCCTCCCCCCTTGGTGGGGGCCCGCGGTCCCCTTTTCCTCCCCCTTGGGCTGAACGGGTGGGGGAGAACCCTAACGCTGACTTATTTCCTGCCTGATCAGTGCCCTGCTCATCGGAGACCCTGCGTCGGAGCTGGTCCGCATGCCGCCTCCACAGGAGCCCTGTGCTGGTTTCCACGCGGTACGACACGGGGCCGGTTTGCTCTACAACTACGCCCGGAACCCAGGCTGGGCCCGTGCTGGCGTAATTCCTGCAATGCACGGGTGCGCCTACACTGAAACTCTTTGTGGCCTCTAGCCCAATGTTCCTCCCTTTGTCCTCTACCCTCGTGGGGTCTAGCCTCGTAAGGATGGTGGTCAGCTTCCTGCGCATTAAGAGCTCTGCGGGGGAGTATCCTGACGCCAACGGGGTCACCCTGTACCCTAGCAGGAACTGACACACTTGTAGGTTCAAATCCCCTGGGCCCATGCGCCGCAACGCGTCCTTCGTGGTGCGGACGAGGCGCTCTACTTGGCCGTTTGTGGCCGGGTGAAACGGGGCGGAGGTGATATGCCGAACGGCGTTAATCTCCATGAATGCCTTAAACTCGGAGGACGTAAAACAACTAGCGTTGTCGCTAATTAACGTGTCAGGTATGCCGAACGTGGAAAAGAGCCTCCGCAAATGCCTAATGGTCTGGGCCGAGGAGGTGCTCGTGACTGGGATAACCTCCAACCACTTGGAGAAAGTGTCCACTACAAGGAGGAACAGGGTGCCTCTGAACGGGCCCGCGAAATCAACGTGTACCCGGGACCACGGCCCCTTAGCCGCGTCCCATTCCCTGTGGGGAAGGCGGGCCTCCTCCGGTCTGGAGCATTGGCAACTTTCACAAGTGCCGACCATGTGCTCGATGTCGGCGTCTAGCTGGGGCCACCAGAAGTAACTCCGGGCCAGCGCCTTGGATCGCACGATGCCGGGGTGGCTGACGTGAAGCAGTTTGAGCACCCGCGGCCGAAGGGAAGTGGGAATCACCACCCGCTGCCCCCACAAGAGACACCCCCTCTCTAGGGACAGTTCTAGCTTTTTTCGGAAGAATGGAGCGAACTTCTCCGCTGGGGAGGGTGCGGGCCATCCTTTCTGTAGCCAGGAGCTTACTGTCGCTAACATTTTGTCTTTCTCTGTCGCTTTGGCAATGTCGGCGGGCACTACGGGGGGCGAATCCAGCACCTCTATCATGAGAACCTGATGGTCCCGCTCCCCCATGCTCACCTGGCTGGGCGTTAGGGGAAGGGGAGACCTAGATAGGGCGTCCGCATGGCTGATCTCTTTCCCGGGCCGATAGACTAACGCGTGCTGATACGCGTTGAGAAAAATGGCCCACCTGAGCATCCTTGGGGACAGGATTTGAGGGGTGGGCTTATCCGCGGTAAAAATGCCTAGCAGGGGTTTGTGGTCCGTCACGATGGTGAAGGGGCGGCCATACAGAAAATCGTGAAATTTTTTCATCCCCGAGACTATCGCTAATGCCTCCCTGTCCGTCTGTGCGTAGTTTCTCTCTGTTTGGGACAGGGACCTGGAGTAAAATGCTATCGGGGCCTCCCTTCCGTTCTCCAGCACGTGGCACAGCACCGCCCCCACCCCCACTGGAGATGCATCACAGATCAGAACTACTGGGCGTTTGGGGTCGAAGTGGGTCAGTATGGCGTCGGACGCCAGGAGGCTTTTCAGCTCACTAAATGCCTTCTCTTGGTCATCGCCCCACTTCCATGTCTGTTCTTTCTTTAGCAGCTTGTGTAGCGGTTCAGCCACCGCAGCCTTCCGGGGAAGGAAGGAGTGGTAAAAGTTGAGCAGCCCTAGGAACGACTGCAACTCGGCCTTGGAGGTGGGGCGGGGGGCTTTCTTGATGGCTGCCACCTTAGACTTGGATGGTTTTATCCCCTCAGGAGTCACACAAAACCCTAGGAATTCAACCTCGGTTGCGAAGAAGACGCATTTGTCCCTCCGCAACCTCAGCCCCGCCTTTTCGAATATCGTCAGGACCTTCCCCAACCTCTTGGCCAATTCGGCCCGACTCCCCCCCCCCCCCGTTATTAACACGTCATCAAAATAAGGCAACACCCCCTCCAGTCCCTTCAGGAGGCGTTCCACGAGTGACTGGAAAATTCCTGGCGCCGAATTCACGCCGAATTGGAGGCGCGTCACCTGGAACGCCCCCTTATGGGTGACTATGGTCTGCGCAGCAGCTGCGGCAGGGGACACCGTAAGCTGCTGGTAGGCCTGTGCTAAGTCGAGCTTAGCGAAACATTTCCCCCCGTGTAACCTGGCCAGCAGATGGCTGACTACCGGCACCGGATATGCATTCGGGCGGATCGCCTTGTTGATGGTGCACTTGTAGTCGGCGCATATACGGACCTCCCCATTGGCTTTTAGAGCAGTTACAATTGGAGTTTCCCACTCCGCGGAGTCTACAGGCACAAGAATCCCCTGACCCACCAATTTGTCCAGCTCCGCCTCTATCTTGTCCTTAAGTGCGAACGGCACCCGGCGTGGTTTTAGGCGAACAGGGCGGACCTCCGGGTCCAGGTCGAAAGTCACTGGGGCCCCCTTGAATTTCCCCAGTCCCATTTTGAAGACTTCGGGGTGCGCCTCGCACACCTCCTGAATTGGATCAGTCCCAACAGCGTGCATCCCCACGGCATGCACCCCCCCAATGAACAACCCCAGGGGCTGGAACCATTGAGTCCCGAGGAGGCTGCAATTTCCTCCCTTGAGCACGACCAGGGGAAGGGACGCGGCGTGCTCCTTGAATTTGACCTGAAATTCTCCAACCCCCAACACTGGAATACTGTTCCCTTGCACGTCCCGTAGCGTGGCCCTCAATGCTTTGAGCTTGGGCCACTTTTGGGGGGCAATTCCGAAAAACTCCCTCTGGGAAATGATTGAATATGAGGACCCCGAGTCAATTTCCATCCTAATGGGCACCCCTTGGACTAGTACCTCAACAAAGTAGCGGGGGTGTCCCGTAGACACGCTGAAAACTGGGGCGTCGTCCTCGCTGCCGTCGGCGATGCGGCCCACGCCGTCCTGCTTCCGCGTGGCCTGGGCGCCGTCTTTGGGTTTCGCTGGGCGGTCTCGTCCCGCGGAACGGTCTGGGGAGCTTCTCCGGGACTCGCGCTTCTTCCTGCACACCTTGGCGATGTGCCCGCGGCGGCTGCAGTTGTGGCACTCGGCCTTCCGGAAGGGGCATTTCACGCGGTCGTGGGCCGCGCCACAGCCGTCGCACCGTCGGCTCTCCTTCCGGACCCTCTGTACGTCCTCGTCGTCGCTGCTCTCTGTAGACGACCTCGAAGCTCGCCGGGCCGCCTGTACCGGAGCCTCTGCTTTGCTCGCCCTTGGCCGCCAGTCCTGGAGTTCTTGGACCCCGGCCTTTGTAGCTTCTGCGGCCTGGGCCGCTCTGACGACCTCCTGCAACGTGGGAGGCGGCTCTTGGTTCATTAATGTGCGCTGGGTTTCGGCGTCATTCAGGCCGCACAGCACACAGTCTCGGAGGGTGATCTCGACGTTCTCCCACTTACACGGGCCGGCCGCCATCCGCAGGGCCGCCACGAACGCGGCGACCGTCTCCCCGGGCGCTTGGACTCGCCTCCAAAACGCACTCCGAGCAGGAAACATCGTCGTGGCGGGCCGGACATGCTCACGCAACAACTGCATGAGTTCCTTGGCCTTGAATTCGCTCACCCTCCTCGGTGCAATCAGGTCCACCAAGGTCCTTTTTGTTTCTTGTCCGAGCATTCTGGTGAAGATGGCCCTTTTCTTCGCCTCTTCCGTAACTTCGGACTCGATCAGTGCGGCCTGGAAGTCCATCTCTAAGATCTCCCAGTCGCCCGGTTTCCTGATTTCGAAACCGGCGCATGTCTTGGTCCCGTGGGCTGCCATATCCCACCTTCGTCGCCAATTTGGTGTAAGGGACCCAAGACAATGAAACAGCCGAAGGGTTGGCTTAACACAGGTTTATTGCATGATGATCCGGGGGAACATGTGGTAATGGCGGATGGGTCGCTCAATATATACAGCTGGCTATACATTTGAATGTGGCTCGTTGACAGACTATTGGTTGCTGCCTGCGTGACGTCGTGGGGGTCACGCCCTTCTTGACCAGGTGAGGAAGTCGCGGGGAATCTTCCCACGCTGCTGAACCAGGTGGCTATGATCCATTAGAGCTGGACGCTCGCTACTGCCCTCTGGTGGTCACTAGCTCGCGTCCCCTTATTAGGCTTACATTGATACAGGTGATGGTTATGATGTTGCACAAAGAAAGGTTACATTGATAACACATGGTAAAGGTACATTGTTAAAGGCACTGCTTTACAGAACACAACAATGTCCAAAAAAGGTTGGGAACCACTGCTATAAACAGAGACGAGCACCAACCCTATAATTGTATATGACTGACTTTCAAGCAAGTGTGACCTTTACCCTTTATGACCTTTATTGGGTATTTATCTCTTTTTGAAGGATTTGTGATAACATTGTGGATTTGAAGAGTCCTCTGGGGGAAAGAGACATATACTTTATTGCATAGCCATGCTGGATGACCAACAGTACCCAATCATTGTTGTTAATTGTGCACCAGGTGGTATAACGTGGTGTTAGCAATGTGGTTTTATGTGGATTGGATAAATGTATGCAGTTCTTGGTTGGCAAGCAGTCAAATGTGCTGCTTAAGTTTCTTATCCTGGCATTCCATGGAAGGAGATTTTTAGAATTTTTGCCGGTGTGCCCACTGCCTGTAATATTGGGATGTAGGTGGTGGAAGGGGTTTTGATGGTACACAGGATAGTTGCAGGCTGTATATGGGTAGTTTCCAATATTAAATTATATTGACATTGATGTGTAGAAATCCATTTACTTTGCAGTATTTTGGTTTGCTTCGGTTGATGTTCTCCATGGTGTTGTCTGCTCTTTCACTGAAAATACCTTCACCATTAAAGGGAAAGTCCTCTATTCGAATCCTTGAATCCACTGATAAGCCAGCTGCCTGAAGCCATGCAAAGTCTTGGAGTCACTGCTGCAGACATATTCTTTGCAGTCGAGTCAATGGCATGGTGTGCTGAAATCATCTTCTGGGCATAAGTAACATGGCCTCATGTTGAAAGGTAAGAGCTTAAACTCTTGTCATCTGGCAAACAGTCCAGAAGTTAAGATTGGATTGTAATCATGAAAACCTCTGACACACCCTCATCGCTCCAATAATTTGCAATACAGATGTCAAGGGCTGCTGTTGTACACATCCTTCTAAAGTCCTGAGGCTTCCAATTTGTAGATGTCTTTATTTTTCAAAGAGGTGTTGTGGTGACCTGTCTTTGTGAAGCTTTTACAATTATTAGATTTGGTTGTGGATGTTCCGTTAGAAAGAAAACTTTCTTGTCATGTATTTTATACATAATGTTCACCCACCTAGATATTGATTGAACTGGTGCAGATTTGTTCCAGGACTGCTTTACTACTTGTAGGAGGAATGGAATCATAGTAAACATGAGTTACTATGCAATGAAAGCAGAAAGAAACATCCTCATCGATTTTTTCATAGAATGGGTCTGACCTAGGTGGTGATGATCTTTGGACCTCCAACTCTAATGATTTTGACTTTTGGAGCACCACATCTAATAAGAGTGAAAGCCCCCTGATGGTGATGGTGGGTTAGTATCTCCAACTTCAGAATCTGGTGTAGTTGGAAGGATGGATGGGTATTCCTCATTTATATGGGTATCTATATAAGATTTTACTGAACTAGATTCTCCAGTGAATTGTTTGTGTTCTTGTGTTTATCTGGCTGCTTTCCCGGTTTTTGAAAGTGTCTCCTTAGGAGCTGAAATTACTCATTTTGAGAGATGTTTAGTGCTTCATTCCATCATCCCTTCAGCTATGGTCTTACAATTGATTGGATTTTCTGCTTTCATTGCATTTTTGGGAATAGAGCTCTTGAGGGCGTGATGGTAGATTGTTGTTGTTCTCTGGCTCCAGTTCCGATAACTGATGAGAGGAATGTGTGGCAACGACTGCTGTGTTCAAGACCATTTTGGAATTGGAGAATATGGTGGGGGGGGGGGAATGATGTTCGTTGCATTTATGTAGTACTTGCTGGTTACCCGGCCTTGCCCAGGTTGTTGTTTTGTTTTGTTTTGTTTTGTTTTGTTTTGTTTTGTTTTGTTTTGTTTTGTTTTGTTTTGTTTTGTTTTGTTTTGTTTTGTTTTGTTTTGTTTTGTTTTGTTTTGTTTTGTTTTGTTTTGTTTTGTTTTGTTTTGTTTTGTTTTGTTTTGTTTTGTTTTGTTTTGTTTTGTTTTGTTTTGTTTTGTTTTGTTTTGTTTTGTTTTGTTTTGTTTTGTTTTGTTTTGTTTTGTTTAAAGGAAATATAGTTCTGGCGGTATGTCCTGTTGGTTGATGGTTACATTAACTAACATCAGAGAGTAAACAAAACAGCAGAAAGACAAAGATGCTGTGGCACCTTAAAGATTAACTCCTGTATTTAAATGTGAGCTGTCATGGATCAAAGCACTTCATCAGTTAGTCTGTAAGGTGCCATAACATTTATTTATTTATTTTGGGGGGGGGTTGCTGCCTTTTTTACTCTCTGATATGCTTGCACAGACTAACACGGCTACCACTTCAAACATTCACTAATAAGTGCCTACCACCTGTGGGAAATTATAGAGTTTGTCCATTAATGTTATCATTTTCATTTATTTTTATACATCTGCCTATGCCGCCCTTTCCAGACAGTCACATCAGCTTTAAAAATGTACACCTCATCTCAGCGCCGGTCCTCAATATCTGAAACTGGAGGGGAAGATGTGGGAAGGAGGCTTAAAAACAAACAAACCCACACAGTTGGGAGGGAAGTCATCACGCTCTGAGGAAGTGTACACGTCGGACCCTCCAAATGTCCCTCCAAACAGAAGAGGAGAAGCGAGGTCTCCTTGTTGTTTCGAGGGTGGTGGCAGACCCCCCTCCATGCCTTATTAAGGCTTCGGGGGAAGCCATTCCCACCGTGCTCGGCTGGGGAAGGGAGACGGTTAACGCGGTGGAGGCTACCTATGAGCCACCACAGGGACTGTAGGGAAAACTATGGGAAGAGAGGCTTGGGCGGGCTGTGGGACTACATGGGCAGGCCACAGCCAAGCCTCGTTCCTTCCTTTACCTCCCTGTCCTCCTCCGCCGCCTGTCAGCCTGGCAAAGCACCCAAAGGGAACAGAAGGTGCGAGAGATAGAGAGAGAGAGGGGGGGCGTGGTGCCAAAGGCAAGCCAGGCCATAGGATCCCCCTCACCTCAATGGCCAGGTGCCCCCAAATCCCAAAGTGGTCCGGGTTTGCATCCAGGAAGCCACCAGGACAGTGTTATGCTGACCAGAACTTACCGGGGAGCTGCTGCTGCTGTTCTTAGAGGGACAGCAGCTGAGGTCCGCGCAGTCCCCAGGCCGGCTGGTCTCTAGTGCTGGCTCTACCTCTTCCAGGGCCCCCTTCGCATTGGTCCCCTTCCTCGCCGCCGCTTCCTCCTCCTCCCTGCTGCTGCTCTCGGTGGGACTGCGGCCAAAGTCCGCGCAATCCCCAGGCCGGCCAGGCTCCAGCACCATCTCCATCTCTCCCCGGGCTCCCTTCACATCGGCCCCCTTCCTCGCCACCACTTCCTCCTCCTCCTCCCTGCTCCTGTCAGTAAGTTCTCCAGAAGCGCGGCCGCATATATGAATGAATGAATGAATGAATGAATGAATGAATGAATGAATGAATGAATGAATGAATGGGCCCAGGTATCTGGCCGGATCATTGCTTTTACAAACATTATCATTTTTTGGGGAACCTGATAGCAAGTAATCCAGAGTGCAAATAGAATCTGTATGGGCATCTTAAAGTTGTTTGACATCAATGTTTATGTCAATTGGCCATGATCTGCTATATGTAGCTAGGGATATCTATGGCCATAGATTGACAATGTCAGTGCTGGGCTGTCATACAAGAAGGCATGACCCAGAGTCAGCAGTGCTTCTCTTAGTGCACCTCTGGAAATTCATGACCAGGCAGGGGAAGGGGAGGCACCAGTCCTATAATGATTAGTAATAAAGTATGGTAAAGTTTGCCCTTGTTTAAAATTCAGTTGTATCCGACTCTAGAGTTGGGTGCTCATCTCTGTTTATAGCCAAATCGCCATCGCTGTCTACACCTGCAGACATTTCCATGGTCATGTGGCAGGCATTACTAGACACCGGACTACACAGAACGCTGTTACCTTCCCACCAAAGTGGCACCTGTTTATCTACTTGCAATGTCTTGCTTTTGAACTGCTAGATTGGAAGGAGCTGGAACAGAGGCGGGTCTCGAACTGCTGACCTGCCAGTCATCAAATTCAGTGTCTCAACCACTAAATTACTGCAGTCCCTTAGTAACAAGGTACTGGTCCATAAAAATGTGACTTGTGGGCATATAGTATCCCCTTCAGACTTGTGGTGTAACTTGTAGAGGCTCTTGAGATGAGCTGTAGAACTTTGTGGAGCTACAGAAACTGAAAATATGGTAGATGAACAGTAAAAATGAAATTGTACTGAAACCTCACATTATGGGTATGTAGTTTTCTGAGTGTATGCTGCATATGTCTAGGCAATGGTTCCCAACTTTTTTTGGCCATTCCCCTATCTAAGCATTTCTAAAATCCTGACACCCCCACCCCCGCGAAATATAATTCTCATTATTCAAAAAGTGAGCTCCTATTCATGTGGAGGAAGCCTAAAATGCCATTAATTTTGTCTAACTCATTCTTTAATCCCTCCCCCTATAAATCAACCAACCTACCACCCCGTTGGGAACCACGGGCCTAGACCATTCCAAGAATTAACTAAATGTTGGTGATGAGGCATGAAGGTGGGGTGTGTCTTCCTCTGAAGTCGAGTGAGGAGTATCGTCTTCATCTTCTTTCCTTTTTTTGCAGGAGTAAGTTACTGATGAGTAGGGCTTGTTTTTTTTCTGTTTTGGGGAGAGTGACTTCAATATCAAAGTGAGCTTAGAAGCAAAAGGCTGTGCTATTTGTAGTCTTGATGTCAAACACGTCTTCAGTCTCTGCTCTAAGTATTGGCTCAGTTTCTCTTTCCCTTTGGTTGGGTTGGGACTTGCTTCCTGGGCTGAATTGAATGGCCTCCATAATAGTTTGTCTGGATGGATTCATGCAAATGGAATTGGATGAACAAAGGTCTGCTGTGTCACAAATCTGAAAGCCTGGAGGTTTGTTACAGACGTTTAATTTGAGCCAAGACTGCCGATTCTTTGGTGAACTTGCAGTGATGCTAGCAAGGTTGGGTTTGATGCTCATCCATAGGGGACCATAAAAGGAGAGGAAGGCATTGGAAGGGAGGTCTATGAAACTGGCACAAATAAGAACAAACTATGGACTTTGAACTGTCAAGGCTGAAAAAGGATAGGGAGTACAAAAATGACAAGTGAAAGCATAAAAGGTACTTTTTTTGGTTTTTAGAAAATTCTAGAGATATGATTGTAAGTGTTCTTGCAGCAGCAGCAAAAAAGGAACTGAGGCAAGCAAACATACACAATGGAGGGCAATTCTAATGGCCTTTCTACTTATGTTCTACAATGTTCCAATGGGGTCTATCATGCAGGTGCAGGAAACTCATGTGTGAGATTCACAGAGAGCACGAAGAAGAACATCTCCTGATGTTCTAAGAAATACAATTTCTTCGTGGCAATACTATATTGACTTTGGTAACAAATAACTGCCAGTGCAATTCCATGCATACTTTAGTGTAATCCTATTCATTTTAATTGATTTCAATGGATCTTACTCCCGGTTTAATAACCCAACTTAATTGTATTGGGTCGCTTACAGTAATAATTACAATAGCAACAATTCCAACTACATGGAAATAGCAAATTTAAGTCACAGGGGTGATATCTGGAGATTTTAAAAATGTACATGTACTAACACATTGAAACTAGTGTATATGCATGAAATTTCACAGTGATTGCTTTTGTAAAAGTAAGGTTCATTAACCAAACATGAATACCAATTCAGTTCCCAGTATCCTTTGATGAAGAAAACCATAAACTGAAAATAATGCAATTAAATGGGCAGGCATGGGAGAACAAGAATTACTCAGATCCTTTCCCCCCGGGAAGATTACACTAATTCATTTTTGCTAGTTGTTTTTTGTTGTTGTTGTTGTTGTTTTGGATGTTAGAATGGTTAGCTGAGAAACATGGAGGCAATATTTCAGGTGCTGATGCAAAAAAAATGTTACTATCTTTTTTAAAATAAATTCTTCTTCTTTACTTCCTCTTTTACCCCTTCAGGTGTTGATGGTCTTATTATAATCAGGACTACAAATTCAATTTTAAAAACAATATTATAAAATTATTTTAAAAGGTATTCACATCATCAAGTAAATGGCGTTATTTTAAATTTTTATTTCAGTCACAATTTTAAAGCAAACATTGAAAGTAGAAACGCAAGTCCATATTTTCAAGAGGCACAATTTTTTTCCTATCAAAATGTCTGGCTATCTCCCAAAACCCTGAAATGAACTTAAAACTACATACATAATGAGGTAAGGAAGTGATATTGTTCTCCTCATACTATAGAGCAGTGATGGCGAAGTTTTTAGAGACCGAGTGCCCAAACAGAGGGGCAGGGTAAATTCTGTGCTGAGGAAGCAAGCACTCTCATTGGGCTGCTGGCAGAGGGGTGGGGCAAACTCTGTGCTGGGGGGAGGGAGGGAGTGCTCCCATTGGGCTGCTGGCAGAGAGGCGGGGCAAACTGTGCTGGGGTGACAACAGAGAGCTGGGAGTGCTAAGTTTGGCACACGGGTTTGCCACCACTGCTATAGAAACTAGCAGTCTCAGGGACTTGCAGGGAATTTTTTACCTGAGCCCAGAAATGGCTGTCTCCAATCGTTTTTTAAACAATTGTTCAAACAGGCACCTCTGGCATACCTGTCAACCCGCGGCTCTGGAAAAAACGGGACCTGCGCAGATCACTTGTGCGCAGGTCACTTTCCAAGCATGCGTGGAAGGGTTTTACACTTGTATAGAACCCTTCCACGCATGCGTGGAAAGCATTTTCCCCCGCTGCCAAATTACGGGGTTTTGGCAGCGCGGGGACATCAATCGGCTTCAAATTCTGTGGTAATCCCGGCCAAATCGGGATGGTTGACAGGTATGACCTCTGGTGCTTTGATTTTTCATTTGGGGGGGGGGGAGCAGGGGGGTGGGTATAGGCCATGGAGATTCCTGAAGGTAAAAACAACTATTCCTAGATGTAATAGAAAATTGCCTTTTAAAAAGTTGTGGTGCCCTTATAGTCATGTGGCCTGCAAGGCCACACAATGCCAACTCTTGTCATACAGGGATGATAAATTTCTTTGCAGTGTCAGTGTAAACTGGATTTGATAGATGGGAAGATGGAATGAACATCCATTTATGGTACTGCTAGATTCAAAGTCACTAAACACACAGAGAAGATGTTGCTTTAGTAGAAAAATTACTTGTGTAAAAAAGAAAACCACTCTAGAAAATTAATTAGCATTCTATGATGTCAAGAGATGAGATTGCTATATGTGTTTTTTCCTCTAAAGGTCTAAGCAAAACAGTAATCAGGAAGTGAAATGAAATGCACATTTTAGCTGATTTCACTTGCTTGTGCAAATCTGATTGTAAATTACAGATATCAGCTTGGTTTATGGGATTGGGTGCATTGACATGCTGTAATGAATTAAAATGGGGCTTTTGCTTTTAGTGAGTTAAAGTAGTTCTTTGAGTTCTTTATTCCCTGGGCAGAGCTAGAGAAGCCTGGGAAATGACATTAAAGGCAGCTGGATTCACCTACAACAGAAGATTTAAACTAAGGTCACGACAATTACTTGCCATATAACATCACTAGCGACTATGAGACTCAACAGACCTTTTTGGAAAAACCACATGATAAGCCAACCTTATCTCTTAACAACTTATTTTATCAAGAACACACTGTATAAACCAATACTTTATGAATACTTAGCTACATTTACATCCTTTTCCAATTTTATTTATATTAAATGCCTCAGTTTTAAAATCATGTGTATTTGATGCATGATTTAGCAAGATATTTTTTTAAAAAATTACAACATATGTGATTTCCCAGACATGTTTACAACCAATATTTTTACACATACACACACACACACACACACACACACCATGCTACCAGTTGTACAACTGGAAATCAACAGCGTGGAATGAATCCGATATGAATTTGAAAACAATAACAGTATTCAGTTAAATTAATCAATTCATAAAACATTTACAAATTACTGCTCATTAGCAAATCAGTTTCTGCCCCAATGAAGAATATGTTTAGTTGCTTTTCTTCTTTTGCTCAAGCTCCTGAAGGCGTTCTTCTCTAAACTGTGCATGCTGTGACCCCACTTTGTGGGCTGTCTCTGTGGCTGTAATATCAATCTGTGCATATTTCGTTGATTCACCTCCTGTGGTTGAAAAGAAAAATACCATCACTGCTGCATGTCATAACCTCTGTACTGTATATGTAAGATAAATTATGAAACAAATGCAGAAATAGCCACCTAGTGGTCACGGAGAGATCAAAGAAAAGTTATGAATTTCAACATTGGGAAATAATACCATGGCTCAAGTGGCTAAGACACTGACTGGGAGGCGGGAGGTCAGCAGTTCGATTCCCAAGTACTGCAGGATGGAATGAGCTCCAATCTTTGTCCCAGCTTCTGCCAACCTAGCAGTTTGAAAGCAAGAAATTGCAAGTAGATAAATAGGGACCACCTCGGTGGGAAGGTAAACAGCGTTCTGTGGGTGTCTAGTCATGCCTGCCACATGACCACGGAAATGTCTGCAGAAGCAGACAGCAGTGGCTCTTTGGCTTTGAATCAGGGATGAGCACTGAACCCTAGAGTCGGATACAGCTGGCTTTCGAACAAGGGAGACCTTTACCTTTATCTAAAAGTGTCAGCTCTTCAAAAAGGAAATGGTATCTACTGCACTGTTTTGTTGCATCTCCATGTTGTAGCATACATGCTGTTGTTTAAGCCTCCAACCAACATGGGACGGAAAGCTGTTATGTTGTTCAGGTCTCAGGGTAGAATAGGGGTACACAGAAAGAGCCTCCTCGAAGACTGCGGTATTTTTGAACCACAATTGGGCATACCCTAGTAATGGCCACCTTGTGTTGCCAGCTAATTTTTCTCACAGTAGGTCAGGCAAAAGTGAATGCAGAATGAACTCACCAAAAGGTGCCTTTCATTTTGGCAGTTTCACATCTGGCCTAGACATGGAAGGATAGAATAAAGTTCAATAATGTAAAAAGGATAAAGCTCACCTACTTCTTTCCCCCTTTTTATCTCCCCCTCTTGTTCTATATGCATCTCAAGGTCTGTCAACTATCTACTTGTCCTTCTCCATAGAAAAAAAGACTCAGAAAAATATGCAGTTACTTCTCGCTGTAAATAGCAGGCATTGTTTCTACATCACATATCCTTCTGGCCTCCATTCCTTGAACTCTGCATAGACACAGACGACCTCATCTCAAAGTAAAGACAGCAGTTATTAACAGTGTACTGCTCTCCAAAATAGGCTGGCAAAAGAGAGGACAAACAGTGCTCAGAAGTGTCTCAATGATGCTATACTGTCTCAATTGCTGGGAGTGAAACGTAGTATTCTGTATCTGTAAAACACAGGTGAAGAATCAGTCTGCTAAATACAGACCTCCAGACTTCTTGCTTTTCCCCAGGCGACACCTGCCCATGAACCCTGAGCTGGCCATATTATTTAATCCGCAACCGACATATTATTTAATCTGCCACCTCGCTCTGTTTCTAGATTATGATGTTCGTAGGTAGGTTGGACAATGAGAGTGTCTGGATATAAATGCCCCCACCCACCACTAAGTATAATAGTCCCATCCAGAATGGTGTGTGCTTTTGGCTGTGGCCCACAACAATGTAGCAACTAAAGATCTATTTCAGGGGTTCTCGACTTTTTACGCTGTGGGCCTGACTACGCCCCCCGGACAGCTGAGCTAGCCAGACCACACCCCACCGAAGTGGGTGCATTTACATCTGTCATAAATGCGCCCACTTCTGCATTTTCAACATCCGCAGGTGCATTCACGCATGCACAGGCATGTTTTATGGCTGATGTACCGTATATAATCGAGTGTAAGATGGCCTGAATATAAACTGAGGTACCTAATTTTTACTTGAGAAACCAGGAAAATATATTGACCCGAATATAAGCCGAGGGTGGAAAATGCAGCAGCTGATAGTGAGTTTCAATAATCAAAATAAATGAAAATAAAATTACGTTAATTGAGACATCCGTGGGGTAATGTTTTTAAATATTTATTTCAAAGAAAAAACATGAGTAAAAGGACTTAACAAGTCTAACATTAGTAAACTAGCTTTGTAAGTTGAGAATAGGCTCAACAAAAACAATATGGTATCAACAATACCTTAAGTGTACTACCCAGTGGTGGGCATCAATTTTTTTGCTACCACACTGTGGGCGGAGCCTACATTGTGGGCAGAGCCTATGCTGAGGGTGGAGCTTATGCTGCAGGTGGAGCCTACACTGCGGGCGGAGCCATGTGGGTGGCTGATCTAGTCATGACTGCTACATGGCCATGAAGACGTCTACAAACACAGACAGCACTGGTTCTTTGGTTGTAAATGGAGATGAGCACTGCAGTCCTAGAGTCAGATATGACTGGCTTTTGAGCAAGGGCAACCTTTAACTAAACTGGGCCAAAACTTCACAGTAAATTTGAATACCAATCAGGGATCTTCTGTTATTAGGTAAAGCCGTAAATGTAAAGGTTGCCTTTGCTCGAAAGCCAGTCGTATCCAACTCTAGGGTTCAGTACTCATCTCTGATTACAGCTAAAGAGCCAGTAGACTTGATCCACAAAACCTCACATTAAAATACAGCAGTTAGTCTTCATGGTGCCACAATATTTTTGTCTTTTTCTTTTGTTTACTGTTTGATATGCTTGCACAAATAAAACTTTTGAAATGGTAGCTGTGGTAGCCTGTGTTTCAAGCATATCAGGAAAAAACAAAAATTACTCCCCCCCCCCCCCCTGGAACTTAAAAGCGAAGAGCTCTCTCTCTCTGGGCTCTCCCCACCCCCACCCACCCCCGGAACTCTGTTTAAGTTCAAAGCGCTCTCTCTCTCCTCTCCCAGTTGTGTATGCATGCAGTTCAGCTGCTCGCCATTAATGCAGCTGGCGGAGCATCACATGGATCCAATTCCTCCAATGGTAACTACCGCGGGAAACCTTCCCACCACAGGTGAAACTATGTTAGGTATGCATTACATCAGAAGGACGTCACTATGACTGTAACCAATGGTGTGCCTACGGTCCAAATTCAAATGTACTTATATATAAGGAGGCAAGGCTCCGCCATTGCCTCATGTACAGATTGACTATGTTACAATAAAGTAGTGTTTAGCCCGCTTGCTGGTTCGTGTGCATTCAATCTGCCTACACTAAAAAAACCACCCCCACCCCACAGAACTCTGTTTACCTTCCCAGCGAAATGGTCCCTGTTCTCTCCACACCTGCTCTTCCTCCTCCTCAAGCTGCTGCTGCTGTGACTCATGCTCAAGCGGCTGGGGGAAGGGGTGGGAAGAGCCTTGTCCTGCCTGGAGCAGCCCACGCTGCCGCCATTTCTAGCAGTAGCAGCAGCATGCGCAACCTGTGCCTGGACTTGTAGGTGGAGGAGGAGGAGGAGGGCAGGGAGAGGACATGGTCAGCAAATTTTACTACCACCAGCCCCCCCCCCCCCCCCGGCAGACCGGTGCAGACCGGAAGCTGCCCACCACTGGTACTACCTCCTTAATTCAATCAGCAACCAAGCTAAAATATGAAGAGTTAAAATCCTTCAAAACTGGATTCCTCTTCATCATCTGTATGTCCAAGCAGAGCTTCAGCTGGTGTAGGCAGTCAGGCATTGTCATGGGTGGGTGGACGGAGATTAAAATGGATGGAAAGGAAAGTGGTGGGTGGGTGAGTGGGCAGGTGGAGGTCAGGATGGATGGAAAATAAAGCAATGGGTGGGTGGATGTAGGTTAGGATTGATTATAATGATTTTTAGATGAAGTGGCTGTAAAATATTATTGATTAAACAGGTGTTCATCTGCTGTAACTATGCACACATAGTAGTTTCTGCCCGCGTAAAGAGAAACACTCTAACATGCATTAAAATAGTAATTACTGTACAGTGTTGCTTTCAAGGATTCATTATATGAATCAGAAATAACAGCTACTGCTTCTTGCATATTTCTTTCATTCAAAGAAATGTTGCAAAATTATGAATATATGTTTGAAAAACACAAGACAGGTGTTAAAAAAAACCAAATGCTACGCAACACATTAATTGTTTATATCTTTCATAATTTTACTAGCGTGTAATTTAAGTTCAGCCAAGATATTTAAAAAAACCTGCAACAAACTTCATAGCTAAGAAAGAATGAAATAACATTTGTCTTCATGTCTTTGGCACGAGAGCCCACCCCCCCACCCCCGCCAGGCAAATATGCAGATGATCCCAGTATAAACTGAGTCCACTTTTTTGAGCAAATTTTTGGGGCTGAAAAACTCGGCTTATACTCGAGTATATACAGTAAACATCTTTGCTTCCACTTCTGGGTGCAGGGAAGAGGCGGGCCATATGAAATTGTGCCATGGACTTTAGGTTGGGAGCCCCTGGTTTATTTGGTCCATGAGGCAGCACATCCCATGAAAGAAACATGATTTAGGCATCCTTACTCTTTCCTACCTCTTATGTTTGTACTGGGTTCCTGAAGTTCTAGCTCCATGTAATGCAGCTGTTTCTTTGACGTAGGACTGGTAGGGATATTAACATAGGTTGCCATCTCACTGCGCATTCGGTCAGACACTGGTGCATCTATTGAATCCTCTCCAACTCCTGCCAAGAGAAGAAGACTGGGCTTTTAGAAGTCAATTGTTTGATTTAATAGTTGTGAAAACAGAAGAAATAGAATTGGGGGAATAGGAATTATTTTCCCTGAGGTTAAAACCAAAACAGGAAACTTGAGATACATTTTCTCATGCCTAAAAGCATTGCCCTATTCTTTTCAAATGAAAAAGCAGATTTTTCTGACACATCTCTGCTCTTTCTATTCAAAGATATACATCAGAATACATCACATTCTGTGGAAAATAATTCCATTATATATAGTTACCCTATCCTACTGACAATCAATGAAGGAAACTAACTGGTTATGCTTTAAATATGCAAATAATATCAGTGACAGGGAAGGACGGATTGTTATAATTTTAGAAGGGTGGATTTAACCACCCCTTCCTTGTGTTTAATAATTTTCCCCACTGTCACCAAATGGAAGATTTATTTCCAATGCAAATAACGGGTTCAGAAGAGGGATTTTCCTCAGAATTAAAAGGGACCCTGCATTTCTGAAAATATACAGATTAATTCTTCAAGTCTGATTTGATATAATACAGCAATTTACAAAAACTATTAAAGGGCATAAGAATGAAAAAAACATAAGAATGAAAAAAACATAAGAATGAAAAAACATAACATAAAAAAACATAACATAAGAATGAAAAAAAATCTAACTATCTTGCACAAAGGATCTTTCCATGTGCGCTTGCAACTGAAGCCAAGGGAAGACAAAAATCCAGTAACAATGAGCAATCCTAAGGAAAAGAGGTTTTCTTAAGGCATGGTATGCTTTGAAAAAATAGCTATGGTGAATCCTCTTTAACGTTTATTGCTTTTTCATTTGAGAGGAACCTCAAACCGTACTACAGGCAAGTGTTTACTTGGGTCTGTTCCATTTCTTTGATTTAATTAAACTTGTCATTTGGAATATCCTTCTCCCGCTCCCCATACTGGGTCTGTGTATAAAACAGTCTGCCTACTCAGTGAGATTACCAGCATGCTGTGTATTTGGCTTCAAATCTGTTTACTCACCGACTTCTTCAGAATCTGGTACAGAGCCAGCTTCTACAGGTGGCATCATCAATTCATAGCTTCCTTTAAGGCCTAAAATATACATATATTTCTGCACACTTGTACCAATTTTAAACAATAATTTATTCAGTGATAAACTATGTGATTTAATTATATCACATACAAGTGTTTTCAAATAATTTTAAAAGGATTTTTTTTTTTTTAGAAAAAGAACACTTGAAAGTAAGAAGTATTACCACTACCAGAGTAGCTAGCTTCCCAAGTATATGACTCTAATCATGATATCAATGTGAGGATGAATGAAGCTGCAATTCTTGGAACAACCCTAGAGTATTTCCAAAAGTTCCTGCCAACAAACTAAATTTTGCACCCTTCAAAAATGGCAGGACTCAGAAAAAATCCTAAACATCGCATTTTAATTTTATGTGAGAATACAGTGATACCTCATACAACGTCCAAACTTGGTTCCACAAGTTTGGACTTTATACGAATTTGGACTTTGTATGAGGCATGCAAAATCCTAGCCACGATGCCTCTTACAACGTCCAAATCCTTGCTGCAATGCCTCATACAACGTCGTTTCCATAGAGATACATTGTACTGTAACAGCACAGACTTCAGGGCAAAGTCAAGGAAACAGGCAGGAAACTGACAGAACTTTAAGAAATCATTGTCTAAAGGCTAAATACTGTATTTTCTGGCGTATAAGACTACTTTTTAACCCCGAAAAATCTGTGCCAAAGGTGGAGGTCGTCTTATAGGACAGGTACTTAACTGCAGCTTGTTTCCCCTTGCTTCATATGTCCGGTGCATATGGTAGGGGGTGCCGCGGCCGAATCCCTGCTCTGTGCGCCCCTCCCCTTGACCATCGGGCGGGGAGTTTAAAAGACGCTGGAGGCACCAGAGATCCTGCTGCTGCCGCCAAACTGGGACTGCTGCCTGAGCCACTCCCAGAGCCCTTGCCACCGGCTCCGGGAGGAGAAACAGCTGCGCCCAGCGCCCCTCCCCTTGGCCATCGGGCGGGGAGTTTAAAAGACGCTGGAGGCACCAGAGATCCTGCTGCTGCCGCCAAACTGGGACTGCTGCCTGAGCCACTCCCAGAGCCCTTGCCACCGGCTCCGGGAGGAGAAACAGCTGCGCCCAGCGCCCCTCCCCTTGGCCATCGGGCGGGGAGTTTAAAAGACGCTGGAGGCACCAGAGATCCTGCTGCTGCCGCCAAACTGGGACTGCTGCCTGAGCCACTCCCAGAGCCCTTGCCACCGGCTCCGGGAGGAGAAACAGCTGCGCCCAGCGCCCCTCCCCTTGGCCATCGGGCGGGGAGTTTAAAAGACGCTGGAGGCACCAGAGATCCTGCTGCTGCCGCCAAACTGGGACTGCTGCCTGAGCCACTCCCAGAGCCCTTGCCACCGGCTCCGGGAGGAGAAACAGCTGCGCCCAGCGCCCCTCCCCTTGGCCATCGGGCGGGGAGTTTAAAAGACGCTGGAGGCACCAGAGATCCTGCTGCTGCCGCCAAACTGGGACTGCTGCCTGAGCCACTCCCAGAGCCCTTGCCACCGGCTCCGGGAGGAGAAACAGCTGCGCCCAGCGCCCCTCCCCTTGGCCATCGGGCGGGGAGTTTAAAAGACGCTGGAGGCACCAGAGATCCTGCTGCTGCCGCCAAACTGGGACTGCTGCCTGAGCCACTCCCAGAGCCCTTGCCACCGGCTCCGGGAGGAGAAACAGCTGCGCCCAGCGCCCCTCCCCTTGGCCATCGGGCGGGGAGTTTAAAAGACGCTGGAGGCACCAGAGATCCTGCTGCTGCCGCCAAACTGGGACTGCTGCCTGAGCCACTCCCAGAGCCCTTGCCACCGGCTCCGGGAGGAGAAACAGCTGCGCCCAGCGCCCCTCCCCTTGGCCATCGGGCGGGGAGTTTAAAAGACGCTGGAGGCACCAGAGATCCTGCTGCTGCCGCCAAACTGGGACTGCTGCCTGAGCCACTCCCAGAGCCCTTGCCACCGGCTCCGGGAGGAGAAACAGCTGCGCCCAGCGCCCCTCCCCTTGGCCATCGGGCGGGGAGTTTAAAAGACGCTGGAGGCACCAGAGATCCTGCTGCTGCCGCCAAACTGGGACTGCTGCCTGAGCCACTCCCAGAGCCCTTGCCACCGGCTCCGGGAGGAGAAACAGCTGCGCCCAGCGCCCCTCCCCTTGGCCATCGGGCGGGGAGTTTAAAAGACGCTGGAGGCACCAGAGATCCTGCTGCTGCCGCCAAACTGGGACTGCTGCCTGAGCCACTCCCAGAGCCCTTGCCACCGGCTCCGGGAGGAGAAACAGCTGCGCCCAGCGCCCCTCCCCTTGGCCATCGGGCGGGGAGTTTAAAAGACGCTGGAGGCACCAGAGATCCTGCTGCTGCCGCCAAACTGGGACTGCTGCCTGAGCCACTCCCAGAGCCCTTGCCACCGGCTCCGGGAGGAGAAACAGCTGCGCCCAGCGCCCCTCCCCTTGGCCATCGGGCGGGGAGTTTAAAAGACGCTGGAGGCACCAGAGATCCTGCTGCTGCCGCCAAACTGGGACTGCTGCCTGAGCCACTCCCAGAGCCCTTGCCACCGGCTCCGGGAGGAGAAACAGCTGCGCCCAGCGCCCCTCCCCTTGGCCATCGGGCGGGGAGTTTAAAAGACGCTGGAGGCACCAGAGATCCTGCTGCTGCCGCCAAACTGGGACTGCTGCCTGAGCCACTCCCAGAGCCCTTGCCACCGGCTCCGGGAGGAGAAACAGCTGCGCCCAGCGCCCCTCCCCTTGACCCGCAGTGAAGATGCCGAATGTCGCCACCGCTGCACCTCGGGCCCACCTTTCATCACTCGCCTCCGGCCAGGACTTTAAAAAGGCTGTGTGAGGCACTAGAACTTTCATTTTTGTATTTTTATCTGCTGGCGGGGTTGGATTGAGTGTGTGTGACAGTTGATGTTGTTAGTGTGGCTGTAGTGCAGTCACACTTTATATTGCCTATATTGTGTTTTTGTATTATTGTATTTTGTAACTGAGAATTGCCACTTTGTGGAAATTTCTATTGTACCTGTAATTTATTTGTGTTTCTGGGTTTACATTGTATCTTTACTATTTGTTTGGGACTGGATTGTCCTCTTCTTTGGCTTTGTTAGGGACCTATGAGCTATGGGGTTATGTTTTGGGGACATTAGTAGTTGAGGGATCGTGTTTATGTTTGGGTCTGTATTAAACGTGATAATGTTGTATTGTTAACATTGTAGAAATTGCCATTTTGTAGAGAATTCTAGTGTAATTTATTTGTATTACCTGTATTGTACTTACTGTTGGTTTTGTTTATATTTTGACTGTATATTGCGTATTTGATTATGTTGTAATGCCGCCCAGAGTCGGCCATGTGCTGAGAGGGGCGGGGTACAAATTAAAATTATTATTATTATTATTATTATTATTATTATTATGAAGCAAGGGGAAGCAAGCTGCACACATCTTCCTGTACCTCGAGGAGGAGAACGTGAGCGTGGATTGGCTCTCCACCAGAACCTGCCCATTCGACTCGGAGGGCTGCGCGTCTTCGGGTTGAGTGTGGGTTAATTTTTATTTGGTGTGCATTGGAAGAGAGGTAGTCTTATACGGCAAGTATATTCCAAACTCTATATTTTAACTGGAAAAGTTGGGGGTCGTCTTATACGCCCAGTCGTCTTATGCGCCAGAAAATACGGGTACATTACAAAAACTTGTCAAACAACCCTGATTGTCCAAAAACCTGAAGAATGCTGCAAAAATCACAGGAATGCGTCTAAAAATTCTGACGAAAAAATCCAAAAAAATCCAAAATCGCGCTCAAAACCACTCCTAAATACTCTTTGCCTCGTGCAAAACCCACAAGAGCAATGCACGCATGTGTCCTGCCTTTTATACTGCCCAGGCACAATGCAACCTGGGAAAACCCCAATGCCTCATAAAATGTCTCATGACTTTGTGTGAGGCAACTTTTTTCAAGGAATTAGGCGATGTTGCATGAATTCGATGTTGTATGAAGCGGACTTTGTATGAGGTATTACTGGATCTGTCTTAAAATGAAAATCCCCTATCAAACCATAGACAAAAGCTAGTTTTCACTTCTTTTCTTTGTCATGGTAATGTTTATGATCTTGTAATTTTTATGTCAAGTGCAGTTCTGACTTCCGGATCAGTACTATGTAAGGTGGGAATCGAACTTGGCACAAACTGAGCCTGGAAATAGTTATCTTCCTATCTTTCGTGAATCTAATTCACATTTGCCTTTGGGGTTTTTAAAAAATTGTTTCAACAGAATTAGTTTATCAGATGAAGTCCACAGACCAAGGAACAGATCATACCTGGGACAGGAGGCGCATTTCCTATCCCAGTGCTTAAGCTGCCCATACCAAGAACTGAAATAAATGTTACTCTGACCACGGGGATGCCAACAGCATCAATATCCCTGCTGTCTGTGATATTTGGACTATCTTCTACAAGAAAAAGAAATCCTTTAGCCCAGAGGTAGGTAGATTTCTAAGATATTCTTCAAGCTTGTTTCATCTATACTGTATATGCATTTTTACTAGAATCCTGAAATCCACAACTAGACATTAATATGAAATGTTTGATTTCAGAAATGAAAATTTCTGAAGCCAGGAATTTGTATGAAGCAGCCAAACTGTATAGGATTTTCCCATTGAGAAATCCACCGCTACCTACTTCCTGGAAACATCCTGTCTTTTATCAATACAATTCAGCATCAGACAGAACAACTTTGTTATTTCTGTTAAATAGCTGGGAGTAAAAAAAAATCCACCCTGGTCTACTTTAAAATCACTTACAGATCTACCAGATGATCCTATTCTACTGTCTGCCCACCCTTCCTTTAGGCACTAGCCAGATTTCTATCTGCATTGCATTAAAAAACTAAACTATCAGCACTTTGAAGTGTGGCTGGAAAGAGGCCAGCAGCCACTGCAGTCGTTTCTTGACTTAATATGACATGTACAGTAAAACTTTGTATTTGGATTAACTGAAATCTGGCAAAGCTTTTCAAGACAGATGCAATATAGAAAACTGTTGGTTAGTCTAAAAGACACATTTCTTAGATGACTTTTCTGCTCTCTAGCATTTACAACATTTGGGATGCAGCAGCCATCTTCTCATGCAAAGTACAGATCTAAGTGGCTTCACTAATAAACAAGGGGATAATGCCCCATACCTGCTGGATTTACTTTTCTGTACTTGGAAGGGGCCACCTTAACACAGATTGATAGCATTGTGAGTTCCACTTAGTTAATGGAAAGTAAACAGAAGTCATCAACATCTGGAGAGCCAGAGGTTCCCCATAAATCAAGAATGTCCAGCTTCATGAGAGGGATCTCTTTTTCATGAGTGGAGCTGCATTTGGGGTACAGCAGAGTAAAGCCCATAGTGGGCAAGAAAAGAGCTACAGTGGTACCTCACTTAAAGAGCATAATGCGTTCCACAGGATTGCTCTTTAAGCGAGTTTGCTCTTTAAGTGAAACACCATTGTAAGTGACCAATTATGACTTCTGGCCGGGGGTGGGGTGGGGTTGCGAACCCCGATTTGGTTGTTAAGCGAGTTTTTAGTTGGTTTTAGTTGTTAAGCGAGGCAACCATTCAGAGGAAATTCTGCTCTTTAAGCAAGTTAGTCTCTAAGCGAGGCGCTCTTTATGCAATGTTTTACTGTATTATTACTCCTTCTACTATTCACTTATTATCCTGGCCATTCACTTTATTCATGCTTTCTCTTTTGCCTACTTTTCCCCCTCTGGAGTGAAAATCCTGCCCCCCCAGTGGCAACAGGTTACCAATGTGGCATCTGTTGAAAGTACAGTGGAACCTCAGTTAACGTAATTAATGCGTTCTCTGGGCTCATTTCTTACAGCACATATTACTTTAACCAAATTGCCCATAGGAATGGATTGAATGCAATTTCCCATAGGAATGCATTGAAAGCCAATTAGTCCATTCCGGGGGGGGGAGGGGGGGAATTCCGTAAACTGAGCCACTATTTTCTATGGATTTCCTTTTGTTTTGCGATTTTTATGTTAACCGAGCTGTTTGTTAACCGAGGTTCCACTGTATCTTTTCTAAGGATATTTTAGAGGATTAGAGAGGACAGTGCAAGGGGAAGAAAATCCTTCCTTACCCAAATACTGTCTATTTAAAGCAATATGTCAACAGTACTCCCCTAATACCCAACCAGATTTTTCCTTGTCATCTTAACAAGATAAATCTAAGCAAATCTGATAAGACTGTGAAACACAGATAAGTAGTTCTTAAATCCAGGAAATGAGCAGACAGTCTTTTTGGGGCAGTTTACTAATTACCTTTAGGGGGATATTTTAAATATGGGTGTTTTCTTTTCTTTCTTTTTTGCTTTTTACTTTACATAAACTGAAGGTTTTTATATTCTATTTGTACCTAAAAGTAAATATTCCAGTTTTTAACATCCAGATGACATTCCATCAACTCTTACCTGGATTACCTGGTAAAACTCCAGATGATAATATTGATGTTTCCTATAAAACAAACAACAACATCAAAACAAAACAAAATATACAGAACATTATAGTGGATGAAGGTTTATCTGCCCCCAAAAAACCTACCAATGTTAAAAAGCTTGATTTGAGTGTTCTTAGTTATTAACAAAAATATACCTTTTAATGTTTTAAGGTTTGCATTGTTCTACCAGTACAACTCAGAACATAAATTATGCCGATACCCAATTAAGTATTCAATTTAAAATAACTTAAAATTTCACATCTTAGCTGAAATCTTTACACTGAAGTGAACACTAAGTAAGAATTCAAAGATAATAGCTATTAAATAAACAATTTAAGGTACACTTACTACCTATACCACTGTTCTTATCAATGTAGCACACACAGTTGTGGTTTCCACCTATATACTGCCCTCTAGTGTTAAGTACATTCTTGGCAGTTCACAAGGTAATCATGCAAACTACTGTTTGCCATCAACATGTTGGGTACTCATTTTACTGACATTGGAAGGATGAATCAACCTTCAGTCCATTGGGTCTGAACTCAGGTTGTGAGCAGAGTTTTAGCTGCAATAGGTTGCCCTTGCTCGAAAGCCAGTTGTATCCGACTCTAGGGTTTGGTGCTCATCTGTTTATAGCCAAAGAGCCAGTGCTGTCTGAGTCTGCAGACATTTCTGTGGCCATGTAGCAGGCATGATTGGACACCAGAGTGCACAGAGTGCTGTTTATTTTCCCACCGAAGTGGTCCCTATTTATCTACAGTACTTGCAATTTCTTGCTTTCAAACTGCTAGGTTGGCAGGAGCTGGGGCAAAGATGGGAGCTTCAGCTAGACTAGTACAAAGAATACATCTGTCCCTTGCTTCCATCATTATTAAATGCTTGTGGTGGATATTGCTTACAGGGCCTGATTTTAATGATTTTGTCTATCATAATTTAGATATAGGGAAGATGAATAATTCCAGGGGCCAGACTGCTACCCTCGGTGGTGGGCATCAGCAGGTTTGCCCCAGTTCATCAGAACTGGTAGCAGAAATTCTGGCTGGCTTCGCTCATCCAAGTTTTGAAATAAAGTAGTCCTAATTCAGGTGCAATGCAGGGCTTTCCCCCTGGCTATGCCCACTGTACCACGCCCACAGTGTGGTAGTAAATTTTTTCTGAGCCCACCAACTGCCAGTTAAGCAGGCTGGATGGTGTCAGGGAGCAGGCCCCTGAAAGGCTTCCCCATAACTTCATCTGGCTCATTTTTCCCTTTTTCTCTGTGGCTGAAGGGTCAATCTTTCTCTCTCTCTCTCTCTCTCTCTCTCTCTCTCACACACACACACACACACACACACACACACACACACACACACACACACACACACACACACACACACACACACACACACAGTCTCTGAGTCCATCCACACTGAGTTTGTTCACCTACCCTTGCACATGTGATACCAGTACTGCACCCAAGTGTCCACTCAATGCAGGGCTAAAACTGGCATCAGCGGAGTAAAAGGAGCACAAAAATCTTGTTTTCTGGGCTTTTTCATTCCATTGCCAGATGGGGTATTTTTGTTCTGTTTTGCTCCAGTTTAGTCCAGTGCAGGATCTGCTTGGTTGAACCCTAGTAAAGGTAATGGTCACTCTTGCTCAAAAGACAGTCGTATCCGACTCTAGGGTTCTGTGTTCATCTCTGTTTATAGTCAATGAGCCAGCGCTGTCTGCAGTCATTTCCATAGAATATGGCAGGCATGACTCGATACTAGAGTGCACGGACCGCTGTTTACCTTCCCACCGAAGTGAGCATGCCTCAACACTGGAGTGCACAGAACGTTGTTTACCTTCACACTGAAGTGGTCCCTATTTATCTACTGTGCTTGCAATTTCTTGCTTTCAAATTGCTAGGTTGGCAGGAACTGGGACAGAGACAAGAACTCACTCCGTCATTCAGTAACCAGGAATTGAACTTCCAGTCAGCAAGTTCAGCATCTTAACCACTTGAGCCACTGCAGTCAGGGATGGTACTGTGAGACTAAAGTTAGAGCTGTTCATTGAGCGAGCCACCACAGTCCCCTAGCACCGCAGGACCCTAACACTGCATTATTCCATGCCCAATTATGTACATTCTGCTTGTATGCAATTTGGTAACGTTTCCTTATGGACAAGTTTCCCATTGGACATTCTCCACCTTTCCATGACTCAAAACAACCAGACACAATACCACTATGTGACTGAGCCTTCCCCCTTTCTTACGCACACCACAAAGCATGAGGGAGAAAAGATGTACACACCTCAAGTCTCCAAGCTTTTCACTTTCACCTGACATCATTCCATCCACTCACAATCACATATAACACGTACATATAACATGCATATAATATGTAGTGGTGAAGTAACAGAGAGACCCCCAGCCCACTTGTGCCCCAGCCCACTTACTTCAACAATAACAAGCCACTACCTAAGTCTGAGAGCTAACAGTGTTCTTGTACAATGAGGCTTTGTCTGGGACAAGTCGTTTAATGCTTTTCAAGATCTCTTAATGACTGCAAATTCAATAGATTTTTATCCTCCCCTTCAAATTGTGGCAGAATAACCTACATGGAGTAAAAATCTTGTGAGTTGGATGTTGCCCTGAGCTTGAATATTTCATTTAGGGGCTGGATGTACACACTGGTATTTTACTGCGAGCCTCACTTGGGATCCATTATTATTAAACTGGTTTCTGGCAGGGTTTCCTGTTCATTTCATAGAGAGATGTTTAATTGAAATTCAGCCTGTAGCATTTTTCCTGTTACTTGCAACTCCAGAGAAACTTCACCTACTGAATTTCTATTTTCCTACACAAAATTTGCAATGGGTAACAGCAGTAACACAAGAAAATAAGATAATACATAAAGTTGTACTGTGCTCTTAGTTTAACTAGTTTCAATTATTCTTAGCCATCATGGGTTTCCTAAAGGGGAAAAGGGAGCCTAGAAGGGAACCAATGACATAAATATTACAAATATAAATGAGAAGAATACTGTCAATCCATTTTGCTTCACATGGTGGCCATCCAGATATATCTAGAAAGTTAAAACCTGGGCATGAGATAACATCTGACCCGTGCTGCTTTCCTGGGATGCTACTCTTTGAACACTGAGTGCTTTAGAAATTATGAGCTAACCTGCGCCAACAAAGACACGCTACTCTCAAATCATGGCTGATTTTGTAAAGGGATCAACCATTTTGCCTAACAATCCTGAGGTTATTCCCTATACATTGTGCTTCATGTATTATTAATCAGCACAGACACCAGGCTGTGAATGATGTGAGTGGCCCAGAAATTATACTTAAAACTTTGATGTACATGGGGATAAATTTTTTCATGCGCACATCTACATGTCTGAAACAGCAGAATTATATGACTGTCTTAAGCTGATCACATTGAATCTGGCACTCTTGAGGTGTGCAAAACTACAAATCCCATAATCCTGAGTCCAATAAGGTCATGATGGTTTTTGTAATCCATCCCCAAGGAAAGAGCCATAATTAAAGGTAATCACAAGGTAACTAACAGGATATATCTCACACTACAGGTCAGTCCCAAAATGCCTGCTAGATTCCTTTACTGAATAAAATTTTTCTACTATTTTGAATGAGATAAACAGTTTGTTCCATCAGGATGTTATAACCTTAATCTTCAAGGACATTTCGGCTCTCTAAAATGGCATTATTTAGATCCAGGTCATGGGCCGAAGGTACACAGCATAGTAACCTTCCTGCAACTCAATTTGCGGCCAGACTGACTGTGGATTGGCGACAACATAAGAAGCATTAGTTTGTCATCTTGGAAGAAATGTAGGATATTAATGTAGCAAACAAAGTAAAAGTTAAATGTTGGTTAATGTTGATAATAATCCTTCTGATAGCATTTGAGCTGATAACTTTCACTTGCTCAACATTACAATACACAAAACCCTAGAATATATTTAACATGTGCTCTTTGAACTTACTTACCTTGAGCCCACCACAAACTGGACAAGATGAAAAGATAGCTCGTGTTGCCCCAAGAGGAGAACTGCATATTTCGCATGGGGTGGTAGGGCCCCCACTTAGTGGTGTCAGCTCAGTCCTTCTAGAATCTAACCCCTGTCCTTGCTGCCTTGGATGTAGCCACCTTGAAAGATCAGTGCTTTCTTTGGGGAATGAGTCTTTGGTAGTTTCTAGGGGAAAGGCTGCTCGTATCCCCCTTTCTTGGCTGTGTTCAGAAGAAGTGTGTGCTTCCAGATGTGGTAACACTCTGTTCTGGTCACTAGTTCCTCGAGGGGGCACCTGGTCCTTGGAGAGTGAAGAATCCGTACGTGAACTCTGTGTATCTTTAGCAGACAGCTGTAACAAACTCCTAGGTGTGTCATAGGTATGTCTAAAAGGACTGGGAACCTGATACTCCAGGCCAGGGCTACTCTGTGGGCAGGTGCACACATTCAGGTCTGAGGGTAGGTTCAGTGATAGGCTCAAAAGAGACCCAAACTCATCACCATGGCAAATGTCCAGGCTCCCAGAGTAGGAAGAAAAACTCCCAGAGTAGGAAGAATGGCTCCCCGTAGCTATCCCACTGTCAGAAGAACTCTGGCGGCCTATTTCCTGGAGTTGTCGAGAGCGAAGAAGTTTAGGTGGTGGCTTGGTGATGCTGCGGATGCCTTCTGAATGGGCCTTTTCCTCCCCAAGGTGAATGCATTTTGCTGCAGCTAGCCCGTGGCTCTCTTGAGAAGTACTAGCAGAAGAAGACTGTTCAGGCCAAATTGTCAACCTACTCCCAATGCTAGCATCAGAGTGGCTTGTGTCTGAAGATGAACTCGATAAACTTCTGTCTTCCCCTAAGATGAAAGAAGGGAGATGAGAGACTCAAAATGTAAATGTGTGTAAGCAAACACTTCATCTGAACAATCTTTCTAAATTTATAAGGCACTTCAGAACTTGGGAGGACAGATGCATGGAATGAAGCATGTTTAGGGCTAAACCATTTTCTGAAGGTTGAATGTACTGGTTGAGAAGCATTAATGCTTCATGGGGAGCCTTGGCTGGATTCATCTTCTCCTCTTCAACCCATGTAAAACAATGGAAGAAAAAACAAACAGGAAGAATGCACTGTGTGTGTGTGTGTGTGTGTGTGTGTGTGTGTGTGTGTGTGTGTGTGTGTGTGTGTACCCATGTAAAACAATGGAAGAAAAAACAAACAGGAAGAATGCAGTGTGTGTGTGTGTGTGTGTGTGTGTGTGTGTGTGTGTGTGTGTGTGTGTGTGTGTTAGCTTCAAATGCCAGAGATCAGTGGTGGGCATCAGCAGGTTCACACCAGTTCGCGCGTACCGGTAGTAAAAATGGCTGGCCCTGCCCACCGCCCTGCCCTGCTCCCTCCTCCTCCTAGAAGAGCCTTTGGAGGAGGCTGGCTCCATTTCCCCCTTCATCAAAGGCTTTTCCTGGGCTCCGTTTCACCCCAAAGCGCATCCCCAGCCACTACAGAGTGGTTGGGGAGGCACTTCGGGGTGAAATTGAGCCCAGGAAAAGCCTTGGAGGAAGGAGGAAATGGCTTTAGAGGGGGCTCTTTGCTATAGAGCTATGAAAATAGAAGCCTCTTCTATTTTCATCACTTTTTACTTTTGTATTTGCAGCAGGAATATCGTATAATTGTTGCTACATTGTATAGTGTATTTTGTACTGTTCTTTATATGTTGCATTACTGTTGTGTAAGCCGCCCTGAGTCGGGCTCCGCTGAGTGGTCGGCATATAAATGTGAAATTAAATTAAATTAAATCACACTATAGCGAACCTCTGAAGCCATTTCCCCCCTTGTCCAAGGCTTTTCCTGGGCTCCGTTTCACCCCAAAGCACATCCCCAGCCACTCCGGAGTAGCTGGGGCGGCACTTTGGGGTGAAACAGAGCCCTAGAAAAGCCTTGGACATGGGGGAAAAGGCTTCAGAGGTTTGCTATAGAGTGATGAAAATAGAAGAGGCTTCTATTTTCATAGCTCTATAGTGAAGAGCAGTCACGTGGCCAACAGGCCACACCCTATTTTTTTTAATGCCCACCACTGCCAGAGATGGGAGAAAACTTTACCAAACAAGATAATGGCAAATGACAATCACATTAGCTCTCTTACACTGATACCCAGTGTTGGTGCATGCGAGAATGTTATTGTACCAAGAGCTGCCTATTAAAAAAGGAAGCTCCTAGCAAGCACCAAGGCAGCTTCCTTTTCAAATAGGTAACTAGGCAGAGCTAGGCATATACTAGGTCATGAAGCCTTGAAACTTAGGCCTTTCTCCCAGATAAGTTATATTAAGGTATTTTCAGTCTCTTATGTGGGACTCTCTGAATGGAGAATTCTGGGATTTGTAGTCCAAAAAACAGGCAGACAAATAAATGGCATATCTTTATCCAACTCAATGTGTTTCAGGGTAATTATTCCACCATACATATCAGCCCTTTTCTGGATCAGAACAATAACATTATTCCTTTATAAAATCATGATGCATTCCAACCTTTTTTCAAAACTCTCTGCTAAGCTGACTTTGATATCTGTCAACCCTAGGCAATGTCTGTTCTCACCCTGACAGTAATGGCAGGAGGCATCGCTCAGTGAACAGCTCTAACTTTAATCTCACAGTACCATCCCTGAATGTGGTGGCTCAAGTGGTTAAGATGCTTAACTCTCTGACTGGAAGGTCAGAGTTTGATTCCCGGGTAATGCATGATGGGGTGAGCTCCTGTCACTGTCCTAGCTCCTGCCAACCTAGCAGTACGAAAGCAAGAAATTGCAAGTAGATAAATAGGGACCACCTCGGTGGGACGGTAAACAGCGTTCCATGCACTCCAGTATTGAGGCATGCCTGCCGCATGTCCACGGAAAAGTCTGCAAATGCAGATAGCACTGGCTCTTTGGCAATAAAAAGAAATGAGCACTTAAACCTAGAGTCGGATACAACTGGCTTTCGGCAAGAGCGACCTTTACCTTTACCACCCCTGATCCCCACCAACGTGCCACAGACAGTAACATGCCAGGCTAGATGAAGATGCAGTCCAGACCTACAGATATATTGGCTGAAATCCTGGTGCTTTGCATAGTAAGTCATTTGAGTACACTCATCAGATCAGTGGGGATTTGGTGAGTCAACTCCTGCATAAGTTCCACCGATTTGATGGTCCTATTCTAATTGCTGCTTACTATACTAAGGCCCTGAATGATAAAATGGCAATTCTTCTTCCACTACCTTTCTAAAGCTGTGAAGATGGATATGATCTCGAAGTCTCAGCTTCTAACAGTACAAAAGCTTTAGGAAACCCTTGAATTACTGTATATATTCTTACCTCCACTGCCATGAAAACTTGTGTGGGACAGGAGGCTGAGGCGCTTCTCTAACTGCAAAGCTTCGTGGGCCACTCTCTCTTCCATGCACGTGGGATTTGCACTAGGATCTTCAAAAAGATACCATCAGATTATAACTGAGATTAGTTCTATTTAAACTTTCACCCCAGTAGACAAAATCTGATATAACCAGACAAACTTGGTATACATTTTGTTTTAAGTATGGACACCAACTTGTTCAATGAAATAAAGAAAAAAAACCCATAAGATTGCTAAACACACCAAAAGGATCGCTCCAACTAGGTGCTTGGGCAATAAATAACAATCGAGTTTCAATAAGAACTAAGTATAAATATGATACTCATAGAAACAATAAGATACACCCTGATCTGAACCTGGCCTGATAGTGACTGAGCAAAAAAAAGATATGGAGTTGCAGTGGAATATTCATTGCGCAGCAATGGGAAAAAGTCACAGTCCATGCCTAGGGACCATACAAAAATACAGTAATACTTCGGATAACGACCAAACTATGTTCCACAAGCCTGGTCGTTATCTGATTTTTAGCGTTATCCAATGCATGCATCAGATATTGCTAAAAAAGCCGGCTGCCTCTGGGAGGGCGGGGGACCCAATCCGCACTGTTTCCCACATCCCTCGACCTTCCCAGGCGCTGCTGCAAGGCAGCGGAGAGCCCAAAATGGGCAAAAAATAATAATGGCAGCAGGTGGATAAGGGGTGGTGGGTGAGTGCAGAAAAACAATGCATCGCATAATGCTAAAACATTATCCGATGCATTTTTATTTTATTTTTTCAAAATAGCTGGCCGTTATCCAATTATGACGTTATGCAATACGGTCATTACCCAAGGTTCTACTGTAGATGAAAATTAAGCGGGCAATTTCATAACACAAGCACAAATGTCTATAGCAGTGGTGGGGAACTTATGGCACGTGTGCCAGAAGGGACACTCAGAGCCCTCTCTGTGGGCAGGCATGTCAACGCCCCAGCACAGTTTGCCCTGCCCCTCTGCAGTGTGGACAGCAGCCTGCTGAACCTGGGCACTCGGTCTCTAAAAGGTTCTATCACTGGTCTATAGCATAACTAGAGTTTGAATACTGGGTGTAGTTTATATTCTACTGCTGCTTTGTTTAAAAAGATACCAGAGCTGGAAAAGGTGCAGAAAAAGACAAAAGAATGGTGGGACTACAGAAGCAATTCCTCTATAAACAAGTATTACCCTATTTGGAATTTTACATTTTAAAATATGCAATTAAAATATCTTCTAGTTTGGCCTAATCATCATGGACTTGATTACATTCACTATTAGAAGGAATGGTATTCCCCAGTACTTCATCCAACACATCACATTGGAAGGGCATCTGCTATTACAGTGATACGTCATGCAACGTCCAAACTTGGTTCCACAAGTTTGGACTTTATATGGATTTGGACTTTGTATGAGGCATGCAAAATCCTAGCTGTGATGCCTCATACAACGTCCAAATCCTTGCCGCAATGCCTCGTACAACGTCATTTCCATAGAGATACATTGTACTGTAACAGACTTCAGGGCAAAGTCAAGGAAACAGACAGGACACTGACAGAACTTTAAGAAATCATTGTCTAAAGGCTAAATACATTACAAAAACATGTCAAACAACCCGGATTGTCCAAGAACCTGAAGAATGCTGCAAAAATCCCAGGAATGCTTCTAAAAATTCTGATGAATTTTTTTTTTAAAAAAAAAATCCAAAATCGCACTCAAAATCACTCCTAAACACTCTTTGCCTCGTGCAAAACCCACAAGAGCAATGCACGCATGTGTCCTGCCTTTTATACTGCCCAGGCATAATGCAACCTGGGAAAAACCCCAATGCCTCATACAAAGTCGCAGCGACTTTGTATGAGGCAACTTTTTTCAAGGAATTAGGCAATGTTGTATGAATTCGATGTTGTACGAAGCGGTCTTTGTATGAGGTATTACTGTACTAGAAGAATCACTTTACAAAGAGATACATGATTTCTCAGCAGGCAAATCAATCCCCTCTTCCTTTTCCATTAAAGATCTTCAACTACACTAAGTGCCGATAGCAGTTATTATTATACTCTTTGAAAGATCTTTGAACAATTAAACATAGGCACTGCTTTCAGGAACTGACAGAAAGTGGGAGGTGAAATAGAGATTACCTTCCTTTAAGCCTTGTCCTTATTTGATCTGGTAGAATTCGTACCAGAATCTTCTAGACCAGTGTTTCCCAACATGGGGCCCAGGCCCCACAGGGGGACTTCAATTCCCAGAAGCCTAAGTCAGTACATTGGCTGGTCAGTACTTTGGGTACTTAAAAACAGACTTAGGCTTCTGGGAATTGAAGTCCAAAAACCAAAGATTGGGAAACACTGTTCTAGACTGTTTGAGAATATTTCACAATTTCTTAGAATGCTGTTCTTCAAAATTAGGCATTCTTGTTCCCAGTGTTCAAAGTACTGTATACAATCCTGTGTGCACCAAACATGTAACAAACATGACTGGACACATTGGGGTCTGCTTCTTTGTCAATGTTCATAGGACTGAGGTCTGTTTTCTCTGTGAGTAACTAGTGATGTCTAGTCAAGATATCTGGCACCCTGCCTAAACATCACCGATATTCCACTGAGTGTGACTAATTCTCCTGTAACAGGGATTCTCAACCTGTGGCCCGTGGCCCAGATGCGGCCTGTGGCACCATTTCATGTGGCCCCCCACCGCCTCCACCACACCAGGAAGTGCCATGTGGTGGAGGAAGGACAAAATGGTTGTCTGGCTCCCGAAGCTGTCTGAGGGAGCATGATATGGCTCCTGGCTTTAAAAAGGTTGAGAACTCCTGTTCTGAAGAAACAGACCTCAGTCCTATGAACTGTCAAACAAGGAGAAACCAAGGACCTCCTTCTCACCCTTAGCTTTTCTCCAGTTTGAAATAAAGTCCAAGCTTGAGAATAAATGTGTGGGTATTAATGGAGTGGTGGTAGAAACAGGTTCTTCTCCCTCCCTTAGACCTGCTGGCTTTGCTGAGGTTAGGGCAAAAGTAAATATGGGCAGGCAAGCAGGTCCCCATCTTTTCCTTAGTGCTGTTTTATAGCACCTGGAATGCTGCTATAGTAGCATGCCAAGGAGGGAAAAGGGCAGGGAGCAAACTCCGGTTAATGGTATGGTATTTAGGATTTACTAGAGGACTGGTTGACAATTAAATGTTTAAACATTAAAAACAGACATTTATCACTCCCAACTGGGAACTGAGCAAGAGCCAACTAATCTACAGTAATACCTCATGCAAAGTCTGCTTCGTACAACATCGAACTCATACAACATCGCCTAATTCCTTGAAAAAAGTTGCCTCATACAAAGTCGCTGCGACTTTGTATGAGGCATTGGGGTTTGTCCCCTAAAATCAGGGTTGTTTGACATGTTTTTGTAATGTATTTAGCCTTTAGACAATGTTTTCTTAAAGTTCTGTCAGTTTTCTGTCTGTTTCCTTGACTTTGCCCTGAAGTCTGTGCTGTTACAGTACAATGTATTTCTGTGGAAACGATGTTGTATGAGACATCGCGGCAAGGATTTGGACATTGTATGAAGATCGCGGCAAGGATTTTGCATGCCTCATACAAAGTCCAAATCCGTATAAAGTCCAAACTTGTGGAACCAAGTTTGGACGTTGTATGAGGTATCACTGTACTGCTGAATTGAGCTAATGACAATTCTGTGTGTTTCTGGACAGAGAGGGCCTAATGCTCATAATTCAAAGGCATCATGCAGCTTTTTCTTAGATTTTGTCTGGCTTTAAAAAAAGGAACCAATGGGAAAATGCAGGATGGCTCCAAGTAAAAAATCGCAGGCAAGATCTAGCCCGGGGGGGGGGGGGGGGCAAGGACGAGCCAGAGTGTAAATGGTGAAATAGGTAAAAATAGCCATGTCAAAATGTACTTTTAGCAATGTCAACCACTTTGTGCTTTCAGTCCTAGCATCTGGAGTCTATTTAAATAATGAGAGCAAAAGGTAATATTCAAGGCCAGTCCCTCTTTAAGCTCTTTCGGTGGTTATGCTATAATTCTTATATTAACCTGGTAGGACTGGACGTAAGCCAAAGGGACCTTTCGTCGGAGAGATGCCATGAACAATGCAATCAAAAAGAAAGCTGATCTTCTCGCCTTCCATACAAGAGAGGAAAAAAACACCAGCCCCTGCAATAAAGCACAATGTTTATGGTTATTTTTAAAATATGTCTGAACACAGGACAAACATGTGTGGAATGCCTAGGGAATGCTGAAAAAGCATGCAAGAAAACCAAATCTAACAAACATACACTTAACAACAATTGTCATGTCAACCATGTAAAATACAAATTCACAATTCAGTGATATCTTTAGAGCCATTTATACATTATGTTATGAAAGGGCTTACGTTTATGGGAGTGCTATGCAACAAGTCCCATAGTCAAGAAGACCATAGTGTGTGTGTTCTTTTATCCTTCTGCACTAGATCACAATGTACCATTACAGTCTAAAGAGCAAGGCTGTTGCTTTAAGCTCGGATGGCTAAGGGTTAGTGGGAAGAAAATCTTATACAACTAAATCATTTGATTATTCCCTTTCTGAAGCACAACAGACTTTTGTACTATAATCTCTGTGAATAACTAAATACAATATATTTTATTATATTCTGGCTGCAGAATTTTGTACTAGCTGAAGTTTCAAAATCATCTTGAAATGCAGCCTCAAGTAGAGCATGCTACATTAGTCCAAACATGATGCACCTAAAGTTTCTTCAGATAAAGAAGGCTCTGCATGAGCAGATCACCTCCTTGTTCTTCTTCCACTCTTCCTACAAGAAAGATAGCATTTAGCACATTGTAAAATGATTTAGCATACAGTGGAACCTCATACAACAATCACCCCATATAGCAACGAAATCGCATAACAATTAGGTTTTGGGGGAAATGACGTCCCGCATAACAATTTTCCCTATGGAAAAAATCATACAACAATTTTTCAATGGGAAAAACTACTTAGCAAAAAAAAATCGTACGATGCATCCCGTAGGGGAAATCGCTATACGATACATGCATCGTATGGCAATTGTTTCGTACAACAACGAGCCCCGCGGAACGGATTAAAATCGTTGTATGAGGTACCACTGTATTTGTAAAATGTTTTGGTGGGAATGAAGTGGAAGGCAATGAAACCAAGGTGCTCAGTGTGGAGGTCATTGGAGCTAATGGGGCAAACATAAACAATGTGAGTTGCAGAATATGGAGCCATTCAACAATTACGTGATCCTCGAGGGGGGAGAGGGAGTCTGCCATCTGAATTACGGAAAATTATGTGGGGGACGGGGGGGGTCAGGTCAAAGATTACATAATCCATTTGGAGCTGTTGTGGTTTCAAAACATGGCGCTTTTTAGGTTTAAAAATTATCTCTGGGAATTTTGACCCGATTTGAGATTATTGAATCCTCACCGATACGTTCTGCATTAGGCTCCAATAGTGAAAAGCTCTAAAAATTAGAGTTTTGATACAAAAGCTCTGGGTTACGTAAATTTTAAAAAAGGGGGGGTTGAAGCGAAAATTATGGTCAGATTACATGGGGAGGGGGAGCCAATTTCCCCCCCCAAAATGGATCACGTAATTGTTGAATGGCCCCTATGCAGAGAAACATATTTTTGCAAATAACTTAATGTTATAGCTGCTGGCTAAGTCTTATAGAAGTTTGAGCTGAGTTGCTGCCTATCCTCCTCTAGGATTAGAGCTGGGTATCATCTGCATTAATAAGCCAGCTAATGCGAATAGTTATTGTTTGTTTGTTAATAAATTCATCTCTCGATTTTGCTATCCTTTCTTTTACTAGGATTTAATTTGGATGTTTTCCTTTACAACAACTTCCCTTTTAAACATATCATCTGTGAACTAAAAATATTCAGAATCCAAACTCTCCACATTTTTTTGAGTCCAACAAAGAGGTTAGACAAACAGGAACACAAGAAGTTGATGTAATATATAGATACAGCACAGCAATTCAGAATGTTCATCATACTAAGTAATATGGCTACCCCTTGATAAAATATTGACCAGTCAACTAGGCTGTCAATTTGCATGGAAAGGGCCAACAATTCATTGTGCCAACAAGAGTTCTCTCTTCTTTACAGATATCTATGCATAGCAAATGTAAGAGGCTGTTAAGTAAGACATGCACTAAAACAGAATCTCTCCTTTGTGCTCTTTTTAACCACAAACATGAGTTTCTCATGCATCGGGGATTCTGAAAGTTTACTACCAGTAACAATCATGATGACAACTGTCATTTTCCATATGCCATTTTACTGACCCAGTCCATGGAACCCTGTACATTGCATGTATAAATGTATAGCCTGGATCATCTACTCCATGCATGTGAAAAAGTGGGTTGTAAATTATTGAAATGCTCACTCAAATAAATCTACCAACCATCAAGGCCCTAGAAAACATTTTTGTTTCATGTCAGTTATACATGTTCAAATGTTTTATTAGTTAAATCTTCATTTTCTCATCAAACCGTTATGTGCTTAAGCATTGCACCCCAACACAACCACAGGTTAATACCGGACGTTATAGTGTTCCCATTTATTTATTTATTTATATTCATATTTATATAGCCGCCCAACTCACAAAGACTCTGGGCGGCATACAATCTTAAAACCCTTAAAACAAGAACAACCCCATTAAAACAAATTACCCCACTAAAACCCCCACACATTAAAAAGTGGAAGACTACGTTGATATTAAACCAACCAGCAGGTGGGGGTCACGACATCTTCAGGACCCCACATCTGTCCCGCCAGCCATGTTTTCAGATCTTTCCTGAAGGGCAGCAATTCCATCTGCAGCCTTAGTTCCACTGGCAGGAGGTTCCATAGGGCTGGAGCGGACACAGAGAAGACCCTCCTTCTTGTGCTAGAGAGAAGCCCCTCTAGCAGATGGTACAAGCAGAGAGCCCCTCCGGTCCGCTCTGGTTGGACAGACAGACGTTCTTGGGGCGATGCGGTCTCTTAGGTATCCTGGCCCACTACCATATAGGGCTTTAAAGGTAATGACCAGCACCTTGAATTGCACCCAGAGGCAAAATGGAAGCCAGTGCAGCTCCCGAAGCAGTGGTGAGGCACAAGCATAACGCCCACACCCCATCACCACCCAAGCAGCCACATTCTGGACCAACTGCAGCCTACGGATGGTCGTCAAGGGCAGCCCCATGTAGAGCGCATTGCAATAATCTAGTCTAGAGGTGACCAGAGCATGAGTGACCATGAGTAAGGAGTCCCGGTCTAGGAGCGGGCGCAACTGGCGAATCACCCGAAGTTGGGCAAAAGCCCTCCTGGCCACGGCCGCTACCTGATCTTCAAGCAGCAGTCGTGAGTCCAAGAGGACCCCCAAGTTGCACACCGGATCTGTTTGGGGCAGACTAGCCCCATCCAAAACCAACGATGGTAGCTCCCGAGATAACACCAGGCCCCTAAGCCATAGCCACTCAGTCTTGCCAGGGTTCAGTTGTAATCCGTTGTCCCCCATCCAGACCCCAACAGCCGTCAGGCACTCAGACAGGACTTTGACAGCATCACTGGGATCACCACAAGACGAGATGTACACTTGGGTGTCATCCGCATACTGATGGTACCGCGCCCCGTGGCAACGGATGATCTCACCCAGCGGTTTCATGTAGATATTACATTACAAAACTGTTTCACATTTGTCACAGTGCCTGGTTCTGAATGACTTTGTCCACATCAAATACTGTGTTGCAACAGACTATATAAAAATCAGAAGATCTCAGATTTAAATTTTAGCATTAAGTCAAACTGCCCCCATTTCTATATTTTGCCGTTCCATTTACAGTTTTAGTTCAGTTATTTGTATGTTTTAGTTAATGATCCCTATGTTAATGAACCAGAAAGATATTTATAGCTTGCTGTGGTTCAGAACCATCATCTTATGGGTTTTATTCTACATTAAATTACTATGACAAAACATAAATGAAGAAGACTTACAGAAGCCACATCGAGTCCCTCCTTCAAAAACAAATCCATTAGGAACTGCTCCATAGCGTCGCAAATCTGAGAGTTTCCACTGCCCCATTATAGAAGGTGGGTTGTCTTTTACTAGCACTAGAATATCATTGCAGAAATGGAGAGTTGCTGGGCCACTTTCCAGTTTAGTTCCAGGTGCAACCACAACATGAAACCTATGAACTATCAGAGCAGAAAGAAAACAGAAGACATAAATTAGAGAGAAATGAATAACAAGCTGAATAACTGAATATGCAAACACAGGCTTCATTAGAACTAACAAATTAACATATTTTTGTAATAATTAGCATTACTGTAACAAAATGTAAAGTGAATGGAAATCTACTTCTGAAAATTACAAAAAGCAAACCAAAGAGAAAAGCACATGATTTATGTAAGTAAAGAGGTTTTGTTGTTGTTGTTCAAAATGGCTTTTTTTGCTTGGGTAGGAAACCAAGTTTATAATCTTTCAGGAGGAACGTTGCTTAAACTATTTTGAAAATGGTGTCAATCGCACATTACTTTGGCTCTGAGCTGGCCCAGACAGGCACAGGCATCACTGTAGTTAACATGAAAATTAACTGCACTCCATAGGAGCTCAATAAAAATGGTAATAAATGGTTTTAAAAACTTATTCTATCCATTAAAATTAGCAAACAGAGGATGGGACTGAAAGCCTAATCAATCATTGAGAGGTGGGGAAAGTAGGAATTTACAACAGATATGAAACCGAGAGGAAAAAAAGATGACATTGTCCTTTCTATGTAACAGAGACTACATATCTAACCACCTCCCAGGAAATGGAAACACTGATTGTCACAACCAAATAACCTTGAAACAGAAAATGACAGGGAGCAAGGAGGCCAGTAAAGCTTCGAGTGACCACATGAGGCCTGAACGTGCTGTGCTGCGAGGAAAGGCCCTAGAAACTAGGGTAGAAGATATATTGAATGGAAAACATCACAGTTAGAACCCTGAGCAGGACCACAATTTGGACTCTACAATTTGACTACACTATTCAGGGCAGTGATGGCGAACCTTTTAGAGACCGAGTGTCCAAACTGCAACCCAAAACCCAATGATTTATTCCAAAGTGCCAACACAGCAAGAGGGGAGGAAGGAACACTCCCATTGGGCTGCTGGGCAGAAGGGCAGGGTGAACTCTATGCTGGGGGAGGGAGAAAGTGCTCCCATTGGGCTTCTGGGCAGAGGGATGGGGTGAACTCTGTGCTGGGGGAAGGAGGAAGTGTTCCCATTGGGCTTCTTGGCAGAGCAAACTCTGCGCTGGGGTGACTGCACGGGTGCCCACAGAGAGGGCTCCGAGTGCCACCTCTGGCACCCGTGCCATAGGTTCGCCACCACTGATCCAGGGAATGTTGCCACATAACCCGGAATAAGTAGATTTGTATTCACTAAAGTTGCTGGTTATTTGATTTATTAGTGGTCTAATAAAGGTATAATCTATTCTTACATTTGTGTAATGTTAAACACCACATAGTCTTTTAAAAAGGTATTTTTCCTAATTCAAATTTCCACCAGTCAAATTCTTACACATACATCACAATGGGGCATGGTAGCAAATGTTATTTTTGTTCCAACATTCATTTCTTCCACAGGGAAGATTTTCTTTGAACATTTATCATTATTTGAAGACAGAGCGTTCCCAAACTATGGCCTGCGGTGCCAAATAATCCAGCCCACGCCATCCCAGAAAGTCGAAGTAAAACGCACCTGCACATGATGCTGCCATAAATGCACCTGCGGCTGTCATAAACGCATTCACAGCAGCATTTTGTGCATGTGCAAGCACGTTTTACTCCTGCTTCCAATAGGAGGAACCATGTGACCGGCCCACAGTGCAAAGTTTGGGAACCCCTGTTCTACAGAGTCTATATAGCATTCAAATGTTTTAAGTTCATATGAATCTGCAAATTTCAAAAACTCACTTACAGTACATGATAACCTGTTTGATATTACTAGTTTGTGACTGGGGGTTAACAAATTTGGGTGAATCTATGAGACAGATTAAAGTGGCCAAGGCAGTTTCAATATCTACTCCTTCTTATCTAAGCAAATCTTTTCATTTAAGGGAACCTGACATTTTGGTAGAAGGCTGCAGGCATTATTGAAACTCACCAAAATGGTGTTGCTTAGAGCAGGGGTGCCTAAACTATGGCCTGGATCTAACCCACAGCACCAATTAATCGGGCCTGCACCACTCCCAAAAGCGAAAGTAAAATGTGCCTGTGTGCGCGCATAAAGTACCCACGCATGTGCATAACACTGCCGTAAATAATCCATGGCTGTCATAAATATGTTTACAACAGCCATGGGTCATTTTTGGCAGCATTATGTACATGCACAGGTGCGTTATGTGACCCCGTGTTTTACTTCTGCTTCCGGTGGGAAGAACCACGTGACTGGCCAGCGGCCTGAAAAGTTTGGACACCCCTGGCTTAGAGGAATAAAATTAGTGGAAAAATAAGAGACACAGAATTCATAATGGAATTCCAAACCTCTTTTCTTATTTCTCATGACTCCACATAGTCTTCACCTGAACCAATGAACAGAACTTTCATTGTGGTGGTATTGTTGTAGTGATGCATGTAGGCCTAGTCAGATCTTCATGTGTCCAAGACCTTGACAAGCCAGATCTCTGTAAACACATTTGGTGAATTTGTGCTAATGTGCACAGGCCTTACTGACTTCTAGAAGGTAGGAGACATATGTGGGACCACCAAAATTACAGCGTGCACATAAACTACAATTGTACTCCAATTCTAACCTAATGCTGAATAGCGGGGGGAAAGAAGTGAACAAAAACCAAATACTGTACTGTATTATGCAAACTGACTCAAGCAGCTTAACCTTCTTATGTTCAGCACAAGGATCACAGAGATGTGGAATAATCCTTGGGGGAAAGAAAGGTTGCTTCTTATATAACTGTATCCACTTCATCTTCAAAATCGTCTGTTTAAATGTTGAGAAGCAAAGAACGGAGCCTTTTGAAAGCAACTGATTTAATCTGCAGGCTCACAGAAAGAAGAAGGATGAAGAAGTTCAAAACACCAAGGCAATCTTGTTTTCCCTATTTAGCTGAAAAGATATTATGTAATGGCAATTGAGTCTAGTTTTAGAAAACACAAGGAGAAAAGTTGAAAAGGTTGTTCTTACAACCATTCAGCTAATTTCAGCTTCTTTATAATGAAAAATCTGAAGACTAGCGCCCTGCTTTTCACAGTAATGTAAAACAGCAATACAAGGAACAGCTGTACAATCAGCAGGCACTAATTCTCACCTGCAAACATCCCCCATCAGATATTTTCCCATTTCCAAGGTCATTTCTGGTTCTGAAACCTTATTGAGTAATACTTTTTTGACATCAAGTCAATTTTGACTTTTGGCGATCCTTTCCAGAGTTTTTTAGGTAGAGAATACTCCGGAGTGGTTTACCATTCCCTTTTTCTGAGGGGCTACCCTGGGCCTGTATAGTTTGCCCATGACAACATAAGATGACTCTTCTCTGAAGGGGCACAGTGAGGAATTGAACTCCCAACTTCTGACTCCAAAGCCAGATACCATAAAATTAAAAAATCAATTGGCAGGGAGTCTGCAGGGAGAAAAAAGTGGACAGATGAAGTGAGTGAGAAGGCACAAATGGTGGGGTAGTGCTGGAATCATACTGGGGGCTGGGGGATTACACAAACATGTGGTTACCTCATTTGAAAGTCCTTAAATATCACATCAGGCTCACATAAAGCCAGTGGTGGGATTCAGCAGGTTCGCCCCAGTTCGCCAGAACCGGTAGCAGAAATTCCGGCTGCCCCGCCTATCTAAGTTTTGAAATAAAATAGTCCTAACTCAGGTGCAATGCAGAGCTTTCCCTCTGGCCACGGCCATCATACCACGCCCACAGAGTAGGTAATAAAAAGATATGAATCCCATCAGAGCATAAAGCACAGTAAAACCTCGCTTAAAGAGTGCCTCGTTTAGAGACTAACTCGCTTAAAGAGCAGAATTTTCTCTGAATGTTCGCCTCACTAAACAACTGAAACCAACCAAAAACTCATTTAACAACTAAATCAGGGTTCTCAATTCTCCCATCCCCCCAACCGGAAGTCACAATTGGTCACTTACAATGGTGTTTCACTTAAAGAGCAAACTTGTTTAAAGAGCAATCTCATGGAATGCATTATGCTCTTTAAGCGAGGTACCACTGCATTTTAAAACTATCCTTACTTTTGCGTATTATTTTTTTTAACAAAATGAAACACATTGTTATGTGACTGAGATTTCCACACTACCATATTTGGGCAACTTTAGAGGGCATTTTTCACATTCAGAAACCTCCATGGGTTGCAAAAATTACCTCCCCCCTCTTTTTTTTTAAAGAAAATGCTTGTTTTCTGTAAAATTATTTTTGAATTTTGTTTTATTTGTTAGATGGTGGGGGCCTTCTGGGAGACCCTACACACCATTTTATGGCAAAACCAATGTTCCCAGACATTTTTAAAGTGATTTTTTCACTACTCACCAATTTTATTTTATCTTATTTCATTTGTCAAGGAGGCATAAGAGTCTGTGGTTACCAAGGAGATTGTAAAAGAATTGAAGGACCACACAAATTCCTATCTTCAGTTTCCCAGAATTATAGCTCTTAAGTCTAAGAGAGAAGTTTAATAGGTCTGAATCCAACCAGATACCTCTGAACAAGGGACACCCATATTTACATTCTGGTTCATAGGTTGCCATTAGACTAAATGATTTTTTATAGCTCCTAATATTTATCATTATCAATTTCATCAAAGATCTTTTTGTTCTGTTCCCTATCCTAGCTGGGGATCATGTAAGTAAACAAGATGTTTGCATGCAGAAAGACAGCATTAATTTTTAAAAGAGAAGCAGAACTGATCTTGAACTTTAGAAACTTTCAGGACACAGCCTAATCTCCAAAACTTGTAGTATCAGTTGGATTGTAAAACTGTAACCTTTCACCTAAGCTTGTGAATAAACAAAAAGCACCAGTATTGTCTACTGTAGCTTCACTACAAAGGGAAGATATCAGGATAGGTCATTGAACAGGAGTGTGTAAAACAGGGTTGAAAAGCAGATTACCTTCTCCTAAACTGTAGCGGATTCGTACATCCCAGGCATGCATAGTTTCTTTGCTGTCAAAACCGAGCATAACAACTTGAGTCAAACAGATGATGGCAAGTGTGTGATTCAGACCCTCATAAAAGAGGCCAGGTTCCAAGCCACAAATGTCTTCCAAGGTCACACTTATCCGTTCCTTCAGCCCTTTCAGTCGTTCAGATTTTTCCTTGTACACCAGCATGAGCAAGCAATCTGAAAGAATGAAATCTGTGATCAAAAACGTTGCTTGGGCTTATCCTCAATACTACTAAGAATTCTTTTTTTCCAAAAGCACTTTCTGTTGAGATAACCTCCTAGATTATAAAAAAATTACAAAGAAGCATAGCATATGCAAGATTAAAAATATTTACAGTGGTACCTCACATTACAAATGCCTCATACAGTGTAATTTTTGCATTACAAAAGGAAATCCATAGAAAATAATGCCTCACACTACAAATTTTCCCAAGAACAGATTAATTGGTTTTCAATGCACTCCTATGGGAAACCGCATTTCACATTACAAATTTTGGTTTTCAATGCATTCCTATGGGAAATTCACTTTACGAATTTTTTGTTATACGAAACGTCCCATGGAACGCATTAAATTCATAATGTGAGGTGCCACTGTATAGATACTAATAACTCAGGTGAACAAACTTTGCTATTCACTGCAAAGCAAGACCTACTCCCACAAGAATTATACAACAATCTATTATCACTGAAACAAAAGTAACTCAACTGTCTGATATGATCACTATGGATTTCTGGGTTAAACCCATTGACTTTTCTAAATAAAGATAATTTTTCCTCAGGACAACAGGCCTTCTGTAGATCTCAGCTATTTGACATATCACAATAATGCTCAGCTGCTGTTTCCGGGAAGAAACACACATGCAGTTAAATAGAAAGATAATCCACTTTTGCCAGATGAGCAACATATGTCTCTCACGGGGCATAACACAGTTTTAATACAGTATCAAATGTTCCAAACTTTGAATCCCTATTTCATAGGGAGGAATTTGTGTCTGCAATAAAACAGTATAGCGGGGGACTCCCATGCTCACTAATTGCACTTTTCTAAGCTTTCCTTTCCCTAAAGATCAGGTTAAGTCCTATCATTAGATACAACAATAAACCTACCTGAGACAACTGGTTTTAAGTGTCAAGAGAGGGTAGAAACTCTTAATAATGTAAAACAAAATAATTTATTTAGTTTTACTGCCAAGAAGGTAGTTGTGAGATTTTTCAGCTCCAGGCACCATCGTTAATTTCAACCTAGGATACTTCGTAAACCCTACTCTTCTTCAGGAACCAAACTTCATGGACCTCTCAGCCTGTATGATCCAAGGTACAGTGGTACCTCATACAACGTCCAAACTTGGTTCCACAAGTTTGGACCTTATACGGATTTGGACTTTGTATGAGGCATGCAAAATCCTAGCAGCGATGCCTCATACAACGTCCAAATCCTTGCCACGATGCCTTGTACAATGTCGTTTCCATAGAGATACATTGTACTGTAACAGCACAGACTTCAGGCAAAGTCAAGGAAACAGACAGGAAACTGACCGTACCCAGTCGGTGTGGTTAGAGAGTGAGAGGTCCAGCCCTAGGCTCCTCAAGTATGGGGTGCCTCAGGGCTCGGTGCTCTCTCCTCTCCTATTTAACATCTACATGAAGCCACTGGGTGAGATCATTCGTTCCCACGGGGTGCGGTACCATCAGTACGCGGATGACACTCAGTTGTACATCTCGGCCCGTGGGGACCCCAGTGATGCTGTTGAAATCCTATCCGGATGCCTGGAGGCCATTGGGGTCTGGATGGGGGCCAATGGGCTTCGGCTGAGTCCCAGCAAGACAGAGTGGCTGTGGATAAGGGGCCCCGTGTTATCCAGGGAGTTACCATCTTTGGTACTGGATGGGGCTGTTTTGCCCCAGACAGACCCAGTGCGCAACTTGGGGGTCCTTCTGGACTCGCAGCAGCTGCTAGAAGAACAAGTAGCGGCTGTGGCCAGGAGGGCTTTTGCCCAACTTCGGGTGATTCGCCAGTTGCGCACGCTCCTGGACCGGGGCTCCTTGCTTATGGTCACCCATGCTCTGGTCACTTCCCAACTAGATTATTGTAATGCGCTCTACATGGGGCTGCCCTTGACGACCATTCGGAGGCTGCAGCTGGTCCAGAATGCGGCAGCCCGGGTGGTGATGAGATGTGGGCAATATGCCCATGCCTCACCGCTACTTCGGGAGCTGCACTGGTTACCAGTTTGTCTCCGGGTGCAATTCAAGGTGCTGGTTTTGACCTTTAAAGCCCTATATGGCAGTGGGCCAGGATACCTTAGAGACCGCATCGTCCCAAGAGTGTCTGCCCGTCCAACCAGAGCGGACCGGAGGGGCTCTCTAATGGTGCCATCAGTTAGGGGTGCACATCTGTCCAGCACCCGAAGGAGGGCCTTCTCCATGTCCGCACCAACTCTCTGGAACCTCCTGCCAACAGATCTAAGACTTTAAAGAGAATTGCTGCCCTTCAGGAAAGGATTGAAGACCTGGCTGGCAGGGCAGGTGTGGAGCCCGAATGGGAACACGGTCCCCGCCTGCTGGCTTATGTAAACCATTAAGAACTCTCTCTTCTTCTTCTTTTTATAGGGGGTGGGATGGGTGGGTGGGATATGGGTCTTTTAAAGTGGGTGGGATGTGGGTCTTTTAAAGTGTTTTTATGTGTTTTAGAACTTGTTGTAATGCCGCCCTGAGTCGGGTTCTGCCTGAGTGGGCGGCATATATAAATATGACTTTAAAAAAAAACTTTAAGAAATCATTGTCTAAAGGCTAAATACATTACAAAAACATGTCAAACAACCCTGATTGTCCAAGAACCTGAAGAATGCTGCAAAAATCCCAGGAATGCTTCTAAATGTTCTGATGAAAAAATTCCAAAAATCCAAAATCGCGCTCAAAACCACTCCTAAACACTCTTTGCCTTGTGCAAAACCCACAAGAGCAATGCACACATGTATCCTGCCTTTTATACTGCCCAGGCACAATGCAACCTGGGGAAAAATCTAATGCCTCATACAAAGTCGCAGTGACTTTGTATGAGGCATTGGATTTTTTTCATACAAAGTCGCAGCGACTTTGCAGGAGGCAACTTTTTTCAAGGAATTAGGCGATGTTGTATGAATTCGATGTTGTACGAAGCGGACTTTGTATGAGGTATTACTGTACATATGACAGCTCCTGCAGGCTTCACGTGTGCAATTGCCTTACCTCGTTATTTAGAAATGTACAACTCCATTATTATTACTTTAAAAACACAGATTCAGGAAATAGAATTTATACAATTCAGTACAATAAATCATATTTAAAACTGGAGTTATTGAAGTAAAACTGAAGTAACACAAGATTAATATAATTTACAAGCTCAAATAATAGGTTTAACACAAAAAACCAAACCTTTATTTTGGAAACTTGTGATCTTCGAGCCTTTGAGCTCTCTGGTACTTTTCAAGTTATTCCTCCCTGGAATTATTTTTTCTGGGACATTATCAAATTAAAAATTCCAGAATTGAGAGGTTGTAATTTACCTTGCAGAGCAAATTTTTAAAGGGGGGATGGGGTTTTTTTTGGTTCTTCAGGATAGTTGACAGAGCAGGGTGGGTGACTGACCCCTAGCTGGGTCACACACACACACACCCTCAATTAACTCATTAGATGTGTAACGCCAGAATGTTTCTTTTGCATCCATCAACTAAACATTTACAACTTAACAGAACTGAGCTTCACTGTAATCAAATCTCAACCTCAATCAGGGATCTTCTGTTATTACTGTTGTAAATAGCCACACTGATCTTCTGTTATTACTGGTTGTAAATAGCACACTGATTTGCAAATTTATCAGTTATGCCAGCCAACCATTGCATATCTCTATACCTGATATGTATAAATTAATGCCATGAAGTCTCTCTTTTATGTCTGACAATGTGGACTTGATCCACAAATGCTAACATTAAAATACAGGAGTTAAGTCTTCAAGGTGTCACAACGTTTTGTGTGTGTGTGTGCGTGCGCGCACGCGCATCTGGTTTTTGTTTACTCTCTGATATCCTCCTTAGAAGTTTACCTTTTTCTTTCTACAGATTCCCTTTCACTGAAACTAACAGAAATGTGGAATATGGCTGACAATAAGAAGTTCTGTAGGCTTTTACAAGTCATAAACCAAGCCAGTCCACTCTTTACCCATTCTACTTTGATGATCAACATCAGCATTGTTATAAAGCCTGTGGATTTTTCTGGGGAAGCTAGCAAGCAAGATCCTCTCAGTGGACATCTTATATGCTTTATGGCCCCAGGAACACCACCCCATAGAACAGAGACCTTTTTTCTTAAATATGCTTTTTAAATCAACTAAAAATGCACAGTACTTCTAAAAAATGGTGTCCATTCTGTACTTCCCCATTGCGTTTATGAAACAGGATTTACCAATAACTGCAACAATGATCATGTTCTCTCCAATTCTGAACTATATGGTACATACAGGTGAAACTCGGAAAATTAGAATATCGTGCAAATGTTCATTCAGTTCAGTAATGCAACTTAAAAGGTGAAACAAATATAAGATATAGACTCATTGCATGCAAAGCAAGATAGTTCAAGCCTTACTTTGTTATAATATTGATGCTTATGGTTTACAGCTTAAGAAAACCCCACCCACCCCCATCTCATGTACCCCATAATCATCACATAATCTCATGTACGCTGTATACCATGATCATGGCAATTATAACGAATTAAGGCATGACATCTCTCGCTTTGCATGTAGTGAGCATATCTCATATACAGTGGTACCTCATACGATTTTAATCCGTTCCACGGGGCTTGTTGTTGTACAAAACAATTGCTATACGATGCATGCATCATATAGCAATTTTCCCTATGGGATGCATTGTACAATTATTATTATTTTTTTGCTAAGTGGTTTTTCCCATTTAAAAAATGTTGTTTGATTTTTTTCCATAGGGAAAATTGTTACGCGGGACACCATTTTTTTCAAAACCTAATTGTTATGCGATTTCATTGCTATATGGGGTGATTGTTGTATGAGGTTCCACTGTATTTGTTTCACCTTTTAAGTAAAATGAATGAAACTTTGCACGATATTCTAATTTTCCGAGTTTCACCTGTATTAATGCAACAAATATATTAACGCTGATTACAGTACCACAGCCACCATGCTGGATTAGACATATCTGCTGAAGTCCTGTTGCTTAGGGCAATAAGCTGCAATTAGAGTAGGCCCACTAAATCAATGCAACTCGCAAAGAAATTGATTCACCAAATCCCATGATTTAATTACTACTCTAGTTGTGACTTACAATGCTAAGCAACAAGATTTCAGACATCAAGTAATCTCATACATAAAACGCCACAAATAAGGTATATGGTGCTTCAGTCCACAATGTTTTACAAAGTAAAAACAACCCAAGGCTGTGTCCACAAATACATCCCCAGAGACAAGTTTCCAAAGAGGGGTAGAAGACTTCAGGGATGGAGGTTAATTGCTTAAAGAACTGGACAAGTTTTCACTTGCTTTTTATCTGCACAGACAGATGGAGATGGCACATTAACTTGCCAGAAAAGTATAATTGTCCATTAATTAACTGGAAACTGCCTGCAAAAAGATAGTGTGATGACCCAGCCTAACAAACACTAAACTAAAGACATGAACACAGAAGTCTTTCAAAATTAAAACAAAGATTTGCTTTTTGCGTTCTCCCTTCTGTGAGGCTCTAATCCAGGGTTTCCCAACCTTGGGCCTTCAGATGTTCCTGGACTTCAATTCCCAGAAGCCCTGATCAGCATACGTGCTGACTTGTGCTTCTGGTAATTGAAGTAAAAGAACACCTGGGGACCAAAAGGTTGGGAAGCCCTGCGTCTCTAATCGATCCATAGAGAGTAACTCCCAAAAGCCCTGGTTTTTCTTCTTCTTGTGTCTAGGCCAGATGTGAAACTGCCAAAAAGAAAGGACCTTTTGGTAAATTCATTCTGCAGTTCCTTCCAACTTGACCTAGTGTGAGAAAGATTAGCTGGCAACACAAGGTGGCCATTACCAGGGGATGTGGTGGCTCAGTGGTCAAGAAGCTCGCCTTGTTAGCTGGAAGGCTGGCAAGTTGGCAGTTTGAGACCCAGGTACTGCATGACAGAATGAGCACCCGTCTCTATCCCAGCTCCTGCCAACCTAGCAGTTGGAAAGCAAGAAATTGCAAGTAGATAAACAGGGACCGCTTCAGTAGGAAAAGATCTTGGGGACATGAAAGGAGCCTCATTCGGGCATCCTCTGAGCAGAATTTCTCCAGCAAAAATCCTTTCAACTGACACGAAATTATTATTACCAGGGTCCTGCCGGATTGTGCTTCAAAAATGCCAATCTTTGAGGAGGCGCTTTCTGTGTACCCCAAGATCCCTGGTGGTGCAGTAGTTAGACTGCTGTACTGCAGCCAGAACGTTGGGAGTTCAATCCTGACCAGGGGACCAAGGTGGACTCAGCCTTCCATCCGTCAAACAAGTGCCCAGCATGTGGGGAGGCAAAATGCTAATTTAACCTGTGAACTGCCCATAGTGTACGAAGCGCTATGGGGGCGGCTCAAGTGGCTAAGACGCTGACTGGGAGGCGGAAGGTCAGCAGTTCGATTCCAGAGTACTGCAGGACGGAACGAGCTCCCGTCTTTGTCCCAGCTCCTCCCAACCTAGCCGTTCGAAAGCAAGAAATTGCAAGTAGATAAATAGGGACCACTTCGGTGGGAACAGGGGAACAGCGTTCCGTGCGCCCCGTTGACGGTGTCTAATCATGCCTGCCACATGACCGCGGAAACTTCTACAGAAGCAGACAGCGGCTTTGAAACAGAGATAAGCACTGAACCCTAGAGTCGGATGCGACTGGCTTTGGCGCAAGGGAAACCTTTACCTTTACTGCTCTCGTTTACAGAATAAAATTTCTTGATCACTAATTCATTTCGTGTTAGACTCGACGCTTTGCAGTAACTTTTACACAGCGTTTAGGATATGCTGCTAGAAAGCCACCCAAGCCAATTGACTGATCGGATTTAAAAGTGTCTAACTATTGTTTCTACAGAGACGAGCACTGAACCCTAGAGTTGGATACGGCTGGCTTTCGAACAAGGGAAAACTTGACCTTACCTAGAATTCTAACACTGTTTGCTATAGCTATTCCAAGGCCACGTGGCCTTTGCCGACGACCACCACCACCACCTCCCATATCCTCCGGCTAAATTTAGCTCCCTTCCCCTCCCTTTTGCCCGGCAGGAAGAAACAGGAAAAGGAAAAGGAGACGGGGCAGAGAGTAGGGCAGCACCGGAGCATGTTTTGCAAGCGGCTGAGCATGGGTCTTTCCAATCTCCTCCGGCTTGATTTTGAGACCACCAGAAGCCCCCCACCCACCCCCTTTTAGCGTTCCTCTCTACGTCCCTGGGCCAAAAAGTCCAGCGGCTGCTCCCAGTCCCTCTCCTTCTCCCTCCAGACTAAGCGGCGCCTCCCCACACTTCGCGTGGAAAAAACTCCATGTGCCCCCCACTCTCCGCCCCCCACTCCCCTTTGCAAGTCCCGGGACTCACCCGCCACCGGGGAAGGTTTGCGCAGCACCACCCATCTATTCTTCCACTGTGGGAGGGGGGGGGGAGAGAAAGAGAGAGAAAAAGCCATTGGAAGAGAGCTGCATGCGTCCCCTTGTCTCCCTCTCCCACCACCCCCAAAGTAAACAATGTGCCGGGAAGTGTGTGTGTGTGTGTGGGGGGGGGGAGTCCCCTTCTTTACCACTCCGGATTAAAAAGGGGGAAATAGTGGCCAATGTGGGTGGGTGGGAGGGGGGGGTTCGCGCTGGGGACCTTTTTCCCATCTCTCCACTTGAGCTGGCCTTCCACCACTACCGCGGAATCCGTCATCTTCAGTCATGATTTCCGACAGCTGCTGCTTGCTCGGTGTGGAGCCTGCTGTGGTGGGGGTCACTTTCAAAATAGCTTCATTGGGTCACTGCTGCCGGAGCATAAGGCGGGGCTGTGGGGCGCAATGGGAGGGCCGGGACAGCACAGCACAGCACAGCCAAGGGAAGAAAGCGGGGCTGCGCTCCTTTCTGTCTGGAGGATGATGGATCCACCACTACCACCCCCTCCGCCGTGTAATGTCAGGACAGAGGGAAGAGCTTGCACAAAACATGCCCTTGCCCTTGTGGGCCGGATCAAATACATTCCCTGCGAAATGGTAGTAGGCACACACAGTTCCTTCCCACAAAGGAATTTCCTTGGAGATGCTATGTATTTTTTTTAAATTAAATTGAATTTTAAAATAAATAAAATCAAATAACAGAAAATAACAAAAAAAAAATAGAACACATCACAATACAATATACAATAAAAACAAATTGAAGAAGAAAAAGAAAAACATATCGCTACTACATGTAAGTAACACAAGAAGAAAACCAAGATACTGTACTTAACAATAATAACAAAATACAGTGATACCTCATACTACGTCCAAACTTGGTTCCACAAGTTTGGAATTTATACGGATTTGGACTTTGTATGAGGCATGCAAAATCCTAGCCGCGATGCCTCATACAACGTCCAAATCCTTGCTGTGATGCCTCGTACAATGTCGTTTCCATAGAGATACATTGTACTGTAACAGCACAGACTTCAGGGCAAAGTAAAGGAAACAGACAGGAAACTGACAGAACTTTAAGAAAACATTGTCTAAAGGCTAAAAACATTACAAAAACATGTCAAACAACCCTGATTGTCCAAGAACCTGAAGAATGCTGCAAAAATCCCAGGAATGCTTCTAAAAATTCTGACGGAAAAAATAAAAACAAAAACAAAATCACGCTCAAAACCACTCCTAAACGCTCTTCGCCTTGTGCAAAACCCACAAGAGCAATGCACGCATGCGTCCTGCCTTTTATACTACCCAGGCACAATGCAACCTGGGAAAAACCCCAATGCCTCATACAAAGTTGCTGTGGCTTTGTATGAGGCAACTTTTCCCAAGGAATTAGGCGATGTTGTATGGACCTGATGTTGTACAGACTTTGTATGAGGTATTACTGTAATAATACTGTCACCCCGTGATATATACAAGCCTTGAAGGTCAGTTTTGTCGCTACTCTAACATTTCCAAAAATTCCAATGATCTGGTACTGTACTAGTTTATCTCCTTTATCTTTCACCAATATAGGGGTGAAACTCGGAAAATTAGAATATTGTGCAAATATCCATTCATTTCACTTCAAAGGTGAAACAAATATATGAGACAGACTCACTACATGCAAAGCGAGAGATGTCATGCCTTAATACATTATAATTGTGATTATCATGGCATACAGCGTACATGAGATTATGTGATGATTATGGGGTACATGAGATTGGGGGTTGGGGTTTTCATAAACTGTAAGCCATAAGCATCAACATTATAACAAAGTAAGGCTTGAACTATCTCGCTTTGCATGTAATGAGTCTATCTCATGTATTTGTTTCACCTTTTAACTTGCATTACTGGACTGAATGAACATTTGCACAATATTCTAATTTTACAAGTTTCACCTGTATGTTTGTTCCACAATGAAATTACAAGGTAAGGTGCTGTCCAAGTATAATTCTACAGAATTTTGACTTTTTATAGCTGAGTGTAGCATAACAGAGGTTGCTAATTGTGCAAAAATGTGGTAAAATAGTTGAGAATGTTAAAAACCCATAAGATTTTCAGCTTTTCTCCTCCAGAAAAAAAGATACAGATTAGTAAAATATTATTTTCATAATTATTGGCATAATTTTGAAGAATAATCTCCAGCGCTCATGTTCACTGAAGCATGCCAAATTGTTTCTTGCAATTCCCTAAGTGAGACAGCTTATCTCTAAACTTGCTGTTGTTGATCAAGGTCAAGGATGAGGTCTTCCTTGCTTGAAAGCCAGTCATGTCCAACTCTAAAGTGCTGTGCTCATCTCTGTTTACAGCGAAAGAGTCAGAGCTGTCTGTATCTGCAGAAGTTTCCATGGTCATTTGTCAGGCACAACTAGATGCTGGAATGCACGGAACGCTGTTACCTTTCCCGGCAAAGCGTTACCTATTTATCTACTTACAATTTCTTCTTACATGCCATCAAGTCATCAATTTATGACAGCCCTATGAATGAATGATTTCCAAAATGCCCTGCTCAGCTCTTCTTTGGTCTTCCTCTTTTCCTGTTGCATTCAACTTCTCCTAGCATTGCATTTTTCCAACAAGTCCTGCCTTCTCATGATGCAGCTGTTTGAGCGCCTGTCTCTGTCCCAGCTCCTGCTAACCTAGCAAGGGCTGCAGTGACTCAGTGATTAAGAAGCTCACCTTGTTAGCTGGAAGGCCGGCAGGTTAGCAGTTCGAGACTTGGGTACTGCTGCTGCATGATGGATTGCCTGCCCATCTGTGTCCCAGCTCCTTCCAACCAAGCAGTTCGAAAGCAAGAAATTGCAAGTAGATAAATAGGTACTTTGGTGGGGAAATATCTTGGGAACATGAAAGGAGCCCCCTTGCATGAACACGCTCGGATATGAACCTCAGGTTCATTGGCTCAGATCTAGTGTTGTGTCCTAATAGTGTAACCTTCTACATGTGATATCAATGTATCTGAACCAATGTAACCTTGCCAATGAGCAACAATGTAACCTTCAGCTGTACCATATAAACCCTGTAATAGGACGCGAGCTAATGACCACCAGCTGGCAGCAGCGAGCGTCCAAGCTCTCTTGGTCCAAACCCATCAAAGACCGCAGCGCGGGAAGTTTCCCGCCGCTACCTGCACCTGGACAAGAAGGGCGTGACCAGCCATGACGTCACGCGGACCAGTAGCCAACGGGCTACCGTGGAGCCACATTCAAATACGTTACTGCCTTATATATAGAGCTGTTCGTCCGCCATTACCTCATGTTCCCTCTGTCCACCATGCAATAAACCTGAGTTAACCCAGCCGTTGGCTGTGCTTTGTGTCTTGACTCTCATACACCAAATTGGCGACGAGGATGGGATCATGGATCCCCACGGAGCCAGGACACAGAGCGGGTTCAACATCACCAAACCGCAAGACTGGGAGCTCTTTGAGATGGACTTCCAGGCGGCACTGGTGGAGCTCAAAGTCAAAGAAGACGACGAGGAAAGGAAGAGGGCCATCCTCACTCGCATGCTTGGGATGGAAACCAAGCGGACGCTGGTGGGCATCCTTGCACCGAAGAAGATGAGCGATTTCAAAGCCGGTGACATCATGAAAATGCTGCGTGAGCATTTCCGACCCTCGAGGGCAATGTTTCCCGCTCGGAGTGCGTTTTGGAGGCGAGTTCAAGCGCCGGACGAGTCGGTAGAAGCCTTCGTAACGGCTATGAGGGTAGCCGCCGCCCCCTGCAAATGGGACCACATCCTAGAGATGGCCCTCAGGGACGGAGTGCTGTGTGGCCTGAAGGACAAGGAAGTACAGCGCAGTTTGATGAACAGGGAGCCACCACCCACACTGGAAGAGGTTGTAGAGGCCGCGGAAGCCGCGGAGTCCACGAATGCTGGAGTAGACGAGATGCACAAGTGGCGTGAGTGGCGTCCGAGGGCCGGCAAGGCGGAAAACTCATCGCACGGGAAGTCCGGTGAGTCGGTGCATGCAACCCGACCGACCTCGAAATCGTCGTCAGAGAGTAGCGATGGCGAGGAGGTCCAGAAGGTCCGGAGAGGCGGGCGCCGCTGCGATGGTTGCGGAGCGGCCCATGAGCGCGTGAAGTGCCCATTCAGGAAAGCCGAGTGCTTCAACTGCGGACGTCGGGGGCACATCGCCAAGGCGTGCAGGAAATGGAAAGAGGGCCGGAGACATTCGCAAGACCGTTCAGCCAGACCGGACCGTCCAGCGAGGCCCAAAGATGGCGCCCGGGCCACGAGGAAGCAGGACGGCGTGGGCCGCATCTCGGACGACAGCGAGGGCGACGCTCCTGTGTTCAACGTGTCTGCGGGACAGCCCCATTACTTTGTTGAGGTACTAGTACAAGGGACCCCTATTAGGATGGAAGTTGACTCGGGGTCCTCCTATTCTATAATTCCCCAGAGAGAGTTCTTGAAAATCGACCCCCACATGCGGCCCAAACTTAAAGCGTTGAGGGCCACACTACGGGACGTTCAGGGGAACAGCATTCCAGTGTTGGGGGTCGGAACGTTCCGGGTTCGCTTTAAGAGACATTCTGCGGAACTGCCCCTAGTGGTGCTAAAAGGGGGGAGTTGTAGCCTCCTCGGAACACAGTGGTTTCAGCCCTTAGGCCTGTTCATAGGGGGGGTGCATGCCGTAGGCGAGGACCCAATACAAGCAGTATGTGACGCACACCCCGCCGTTTTTAAAAGTGGACTGGGAAAGTTCAAGGGACCCCCTGTAGCCTTCGACTTAGACCCGGAGGTCCGCCCGATAAGACTTAAACCGTGCAGGGTACCGTTCGCGCTTAAGGACAAAATAGAGGCGGAACTGGACAAACTGGTGGGTCAAGGAATTCTCGTTCCTGTGGATTCCGCGGAGTGGGAGACTCCAATTGTAACAGCACTGAAGGCTAACGGGGAGGTGCGCATTTGCGCTGATTATAAGTGTACCATTAATAAGGCAATCCGCCCTAATGCATACCCGGTGCCAGTGGTCAGCCACCTTCTGGCCAGGCTGAATGGGGGAAAGTGTTTCGCTAAACTCGATTTAGCACAGGCCTACCAGCAACTCCCAGTAACCCCCGCCACAGCGGCGGCACAAACAATAGTCACACATAAGGGGGCGTTCCAGGTGTCGAGGTTACAGTTCGGCGTGAACTCGGCACCTGGCATTTTTCAGTCGCTAGTGGAACGCCTCCTGAAGGGGCTGGAGGGGGTGTTGCCATATTTTGATGACGTGTTGATAACGGGGGGGAGTAAGGCCGAGCTGGCCCACAGATTGGATAAGGTCCTGGCCGTGTTCGAGAAAGCGGGGCTGCGACTGAGAAAAGACAAATGTGTATTTTACGAAACAGAGGTTGAGTTTTTAGGGTTCCGTGTCACACCCGAGGGAATTAGGCAGTCCAAATCTAAGGTAGCCGCCATTAAGAAAGCCCCTCGCCCCACTTCCAAAACCGAGCTTCAGTCATTTCTGGGGCTTCTCAATTTCTACCATACCTTCCTTCCACGGAAGGCGTCTGTCGCCGAGCCGCTTCATCGGCTGCTTAAAAAAGAGGAAAAATGGCTGTGGGGTGACGAGCAAGAAAGAGCGTTCTCAGAGTTAAAGCAACTCCTCACATCCGAGGCAATCCTGACTCATTTCGACCCCAAACGGCCCATAGTTTTGGTCTGCGATGCATCCCCGGTGGGGGTGGGGGCGGTGCTTTGCCACGTGTTAGGCGACGGAAGGGAGGCCCCGATAGCGTTTTATTCAAGGTCCCTGTCCCAAGCAGAGCGGAATTACGCACAGACCGATAGGGAGGCACTAGCGATAGTAGCGGGAACCAAGAAATTTCACGATTTTCTGTATGGTCGGCCGTTCAAGATCGTTACTGATCACAAGCCCCTGTTAGGGATCTTCACTGCAAATAAGCCCACGCCACAGATCCTGTCCCCGAGGATGCTGCGGCGGGCTATTTTTCTTAACGCATATCAACATGAATTAGAATACCGGCCAGGGAAGGAAATCAGCCATGCAGACGCGCTCTCACGGTCGCCGTTACCATTGTCGGACGACCAGAAGGCAGGGGTAAGAAGAGACCGCCAGGTATTGCTAATAGAGGTTTTAGAGTCACCCCCGATAGTACCGGCCGACATTGCCAGGGCGACCGGAAAGGATAGAACACTAGAGAAGGTATGCTCGTGGGTGCAGAAGGGGTGGCCGGCGTCATCCCCAGGCACGGAATTCGACCCATTCTTCCGAAAGCGAGTGGAGTTGTCTTTAGAGAGGGGGTGCCTGTTGTGGGGCCAATGGGTGGTGGTTCCTACGTCCCTGCGGCCGAAGGTGCTAAAGCTGTTGCACGTCAGCCACCCGGGGATCGTCCGTTCCAAGGCGTTGGCCCGGAGTTACTTCTGGTGGCCCCAGCTGGACGCCGACATAGAGCAGATGGTTGGCACTTGTGAAGCATGTCAATGTTCTCGACCGGAGGTGGCCCGCCTACCACATAGGGAATGGGACGCAGCGAGGGGACCGTGGTCCAGGGTGCACGTAGACTTTGCTGGCCCATTCCGGGGAACCATGTTTCTCCTGGTGGTGGATGCATACTCAAAGTGGCTGGAGGTCATTCCGGTAAAGAGCACATCCTCCGCCACTACCATTCGCCAGCTAAGGAGGGTCTTTTCCACGTTCGGTTTACCCGACACTTTGGTCAGCGACAACGCCAGTTGTTTCACGTCCGCTGAGTTCGCGGCATTCATGGAGGCAAATGCAATTCGGCATGTCACATCCGCGCCGTTTCACCCGGCCACGAATGGCCAAGTGGAACGGTTGGTGCGCACCACAAAAGATGCGCTGCGGCGCATGGGCTCGGGAGATCTACATCACCAGGTGTGTCAATTTCTATTAGCGTACAGAGTGACCCCCTTAGCGTCTGGTTACTCGCCGGCCGAGCTGCTGATGCGGAGGAAACTGACCACGCTTTTGTCCAGGCTAGACCCGTCGAGGGTCGAGGACAAAGGGAAGAACATAGGGTTAGCGGTCTCGAAAGGTTTCGGCATAGGCGATCCGGTACATTGCAGGAACTATGCCAACGCAGGCCCAGCCTGGGTGCCAGGGACGGTAATAGAACAGACGGGGCCAGTGTCCTATCGGGTGGAAACTAGCACCGGCCTCCTCTGGAGGAGGCACGCTGATCAACTGAGGCACCGAGTGAGCGAGGGGCCGACCAGTGGAGCACTGCGACATGATTCAGCGATAGGGTTCTCCCCCACCCGTTTAGCCCAAGGGGGAGACAGGGGGGAAAGCAGCGAGCCCGACTCATATCCTTTTGATACCCCAGTTCTATCCGAGCCCGGGGGGAGGGAAAAGGAGTGTGCGGCCGCCGCTGCCGCTTCCCCCGAATCCGATTTTGATTTTGATTTTGCGAGCCGGGGGGTTTTTTCGGAGTGTTCCCCCACCCATCCAAGCGAGAAGAGGGGTTTTTCGTTAGTCCCCAGTGCCCCCGGTTCTTCCCAAACAAAGCACACACCTCCCAACAAAGCCGCAGAGCCGCGGCAAACCACTAACGAGTCATCCTCTCCGATTGCAGGGCAGGAAGCCAGGGAGCAAGGAGGAGGGAGCGAAGCCGGGGCAGGGCAGCCCGCGCCGAGACCCCAGCGTGTTCGAAATAAGCCATCTTGGTTGAGAGACTTCGTCTCATCCTAGGGGGGAGGAGTGTTGTGTCCTAATAGTGTAACCTTCTACATGTGATATCAATGTATCTGAACCAATGTAACCTTGCCAATGAGCAACAATGTAACCTTCAGCTGTACCATATAAACCCTGTAATAGGACGCGAGCTAATGACCACCAGCTGGCAGCAGCGAGCGTCCAAGCTCTCTTGGTCCAAACCCATCAAAGACCGCAGCGCGGGAAGTTTCCCGCCGCTACCTGCACCTGGACAAGAAGGGCGTGACCAGCCATGACGTCACGCGGACCAGTAGCCAACGGGCTACCGTGGAGCCACATTCAAATACGTTACTGCCTTATATATAGAGCTGTTCGTCCGCCATTACCTCATGTTCCCTCTGTCCACCATGCAATAAACCTGAGTTAACCCAGCCGTTGGCTGTGCTTTGTGTCTTGACTCTCATACACCAAATCTAGGCAGAGCTTTCTGGCAAAAACAAACATTCTTAAGGGCAAGAGTATGCAAGAGCAAAACCAAATTAGAAGGTGGAGGAAGGAGCTCACTGGACAAGGAACATCATTAAAGGAGGATATGGCTGAGGAACTCAACCTCCCCTACGTTACTTGGAGAACCCTGAGTAGGCAGAGGATTGGAGTCCCTAAATGCAAGACCAACATGCTCAAGTGGGGGCTGCTGGCAGACAACCAAATGCTGTGTGAATGTGGATACAAATACAGAATCCGGCTGAATTACTGGTCTGCCGATTGTTGCTAGAAACATGCACCGATGGGGACTTAAATTTGGCGAACGACAAAAGCCAAGAAAGTGGCTTCATTTTGGCAGTCCAGGGTTAAAAGTAGAGACATCACTTTGCAAACAAAAAATTGCATAGTCAAAGCCATGGTATTCCAGGTAGTAATGTATGGTTGTGAGAGCTGGACCATTAGGAAAGCTGAGCGCAGAAGAATAGATGCCGTTGCAATGTGGTGTTGGAAGAGTTTTTAGAGTCCCCTGGACAGTGAGGAGGACAAATAAGTCGATCCGAAAAGAACTCAACCCTGACTGCTTATTAGGAGGTCAAACAGTAAAGAGGAAGCTAAAGTACTTTGGACATCAAATGAGAAGAGAGGATTCACTTGAGAAAGCCTTGATGCTGGGAAAGGTGGAGAGTAAAAGAAGAAGGGGGCGGCCCAAAATGAAATGGCTAGATGTTATTGTACTGTAGAATGCAATGGGCACAGAGCTGGGCGTGCTGAGGAAGATGGCAAAGGAGTAATTCTTTCTCTTTTCAGTAAGTGCGGGCGGGTTTTTAATGGGTTTTAGTGGGGTATATTTGTATTTTAATGGGGTATTTATCTGGGTTGTGGGTTTTTTAGTATCGTAAGCTGCCCAGAGTCCTTGTAAGCAGGGCGGCTATAAAAATATGAAAATTAAATTACATTAATGGTGGAGGACTTTAGTGTAAGGGACCAAAGACAACGAAACAGCCGAAGGGTTGGCTTAACACAGGTTTATTGCATGATGATCCGGAGGAACATGTGGTAATGGCGGATGGGTAGCTCAATATATACAGCTGGCTGTACATTTGAATGTGGCTCGTCGACAGACTATTGGTTGCTGCCTGCGTGACGTCGTAGGAGGTCACGCCCTTCTTGACCAGGTGAGGAAGTCGCGGGGAATCTTCCCGCGCTGCTGAACCAGGTGGCTATGATCCATTAGAGCTGGACGCTCGCTACTGCCCTCTGGTGGTCCCCTTATTAGGCTCGCGTCCCCTTATTAGGCTGTACATTGATACAGGTGATGGTTATAATGTTGCACACAGAAAGGTTACATTGATAACACATGGTAAAGGTACATTGTTAAAGGCACTGCTTTACAGAACACAACAAGGACAGAGGTGCCTCAATGGTCCATAGGTGTCTGCCCCAGCCCTGTGGCACCTCTTACCATCTGAGTTGCGTCTCCAGACGGAACTACAACTACTGCACTCCCCTTTAGAAAGATGCTGAAGATTTGGCTTTTTCAGCAGGTTTGGGGCACGCTTGACTCCACTAGTCAAGCCCGCTGGCTGATTTAGCCTATGTGAGGGGCTGCCCCCCAGCTTGGTTATTGTCTTAACGTGGGTAGGGTGGGTAGGGTTGTTGTTTTTAATGATGATTTGTTTGTTTGTTTGTTTTTTAATGCTGGTTTTAGCTGGAGTTGTTGGGTCTTGTTTTTAGCTGTTGTTAAGCTGTTTTATATTGTAATTTTTACTTTTTTGTATTTTCTCCCTCTTCCCTTTTTGTTGTTAGCCGCCCTGAGTGAACCAGGAGGGCGGGATATAAATGCGCAAAATAAATAAATAATAAATAGGGTCGCAAAGGACTGTGCAACTGAACAGCAACCAAACAAAAAAGGGGGTTTGATCGGGACACGAAAGAAGAAGACTGGTTGTTGAGTTTGCTTTCGATGCCAAGTACATTTCCCGCGCGGATCTTTTAAGGAAAGTGGCACCCACACGCTGGGAAAGTAGGGGTGGGGTGGGGGGCGGTGGACTGTGTACACACAACCTCCTCTCCCTACATGCTTCAGGCGTTGGCTTCTTGAACTGACTCCAAGAAATGGCATGGTGGGAGTTGTAGTCCTGGGGAAAGTGTATTGTCTTTCTCGCTCCCCCTCGCACCCCGCGCCACGCCGGCTGTTGTCAGACCAAGCCAGGAACGGGGGTGATTGACGGCCCAGTCCAACCGGAGAGAGGCGATTGGCTGAGCCGGGGCGGAGAAGGCAGGCCGGCGGGCATCTCCCTGGTAACCGTGGCGGGCCAGGGCATTCCCTTCTCTCCAGGAGGAGACCCGCTTGTAAGTCTCTTAGCCTCACAAAGGGGGAGGTGGCGGGGGGGGCAGATAAGTAAGGCTCGTATTCCTCTCCCCTTTGCTTGTTTTTTTTTTGGGGGGGGGCAGGAGGAGGAGCTTGGGGGGAAGGGGGGGACCCCCGCCAACGAAACAATAGGAGCTGCGCACCGTATTTGGCGTCGAATTTGTGGCTGGAAAACTTTCCCAGCCCTGGAGAGGCGGGCACGGGGGGTGTGTGTGCTCGAACCTGGGGTCCCTTGGGCTGTGCGTGAGTCCCAAGAGCGGACCGACCTGGCAGCGGAAAGTTCAGAGTGGGAGGGTGCTCGCTCGGCAACTCGAGACCCGAGTCCTGCAGGACGGAATGAGCGCCCGTCTCTGTCCCAGCTCCTGCCAACCTAGCAGTTCGAAAAGGCAAGGCATCGCAAGTGCTGTAGATAAACTGGGGCTACTTCGGTGGGAATAAGATCTTGGGGGCATGGAAGGAGCCTCATTCGGGAGTCCCTTGAGCCGAGTTCCTCCTGCAAAAACCATTTCAACCCAGAAAGTACCTCGGAAGGAGAGAAGGCTGAGTCAATCTTGATCCCTGGTCAGGATTGAACTCACAACGTTCTGGCTGCAGTACAGCAGTTTAACCACTGTACCACCAGGATCATGCTGAAATAGATAGCCAGGTTTCCTGATGAGACTGTCCTTTGTGTGTTTCTGACACGATTTTTTTTAATTGGTGCATGTTTATGTGGCAGTAATCTGCAGACCAGCAAAGGAGCCGGAGTCTGTGTCTCTCCACATTCACACAGTATGTTGTTGTCCACACAGCAGCCCCCACTTGAGCATGTTGATCTTGCATTTAGGGACTGCAACCCACAGCCTGCCTATTCAGAGTCCTCCAAGTGATGTAGAGGAGGTCGAGGTCCTCAGCTATATCCTCCTTTAATGTTGTTCCTTGTCCAGTGAGCTCCTTCCTCCATCTTCTAATTCGGTTTTGCTCTTGGGTACCCTCAAGAAGCAGATGGGAAGGTCGGTAGATCTGCTGTTCCAGGTCCAAGTGCTGCCGTCTCTGTCCCACCTCCTGCGTGCCTAGCAGTTTGAGAGCAAGAAATTGGAAGTAGATAAATAGGTACCTCTTCAACGGGAAAGGTAAACAGCGTTCCATGCACTCCAGCATCTAGTCATGCCTGTCACATGATCATAGAACTGTCTGCAGACGTAGACAGCGTTGGCTCTTTGGCTATAAACCAGTGGTTCCCAACATGGGGTGCATGCCCCACAGGGGGACTTCAATTCCCAGAAGCCTAACTCAGTACATTGGCTGATCAATGCTTTGGGGAATTGACTTAGGCTTCTGGGAACAGAAGTCCAAAAACCAAAGGTTGGGAAACACTAAAAATGAGTACCTAACCCCTAGAGTTGGATACAACTGGCTTTCGAGCAAGGGAGACCTTACCCTTAAGAATGTTTGTTCTTGCCATAAAGAAGTGCACTGTTGCAGCCTTCTTTCCCCTTGGGGAGGATGGCGGGGGAGGAGGACACCTGCCTGCCTGCCTATGAAAGAGGGGCCGCAGATGCATCGGGGAACCAGTTCAGGCAACTGTTCTGGTCCAGGCTGCTGAGTTTTTCAAAGTGCACCCTATTTATTGTATGACAGCTTCACTCCTTTCTACGAGCAGCTTCAGCTCCTTTCTGAGCATTGCAGGCAGGTTGGAGGGCTGGTGGATCACTTGGTGTGATCTTTGCTTGGCATTGTCTCTGATAGCAACAGCAAAGGCAGGAAGCAAAGGCTAATGAGTAACTGGGCAGTTGCCACAAGAGAGGTAAATAATCTATGTTGGGAATGCACGGTTTAACTTTTTCTTGCACAATCTGTAGTAATAGCAATTAGACTTACTGTATATACCACCCCATAAATGCACTTTGGGTGGTTCATAAGTTAATTAGCATTTTACCCCCCACCCCCACCCCAAAAATGCTGGTGACTATTTTACTGACCTCGGAAGGAGAGAAGCCTGAGTCAATCTTGAATCCTGGTCAGGATTGAACTCACAGCATTCTGGCTGCAGTACAGCAATTTAACCACACTGCCACCAGGATCATTCCGAGATAGGTAGCCAGGCATGTCTGTCAACCACGGCTCTGGCCAATCTGGGACCTGCGCAGAATGGTTCTGCACAGGTCGCCTTCTACGCATGCGTAGAAGGGTTTTACACTTGCATAGCCCCCTTCTACACATGCGTAGCCTTCTACGCATGCGTAGAAGGGTTCTACACAAGTGTAGAAGGGTTCTAGCAAGCGTAAAGCCCTTCTACGCATGTGTAGAAGGCGACCTGCGCAGAAGGGCTGCGCAGTACCTCCTTTCCCCTGCTGCCAAATTCCGGTGTTTCATCAGCGCGGGGCGGGAAATGGTGCAAATCGGCGCCGAAAACCGGGAAATCCCGGACAATCCGGGAAGGTTGACAGGTATGTAGCCAGGTATCCTGATGAGACTACCTTTTTTGGCATAATAAAATCCTGTGCAAAAGACCAAGAACTTCAAAAAGATTGGATTGAAGTGGGTGAATGTGCAACAAAATGACACATACAGTCGTTGTGGTTTAATGTATGTGCTAAGAAATGCACACTCAAAGACTAATATTATTTGTCCTTTCCATTACTTAACACTAATGTTTAAAAATTCTCTATGAAATGAGAATCAGTGATTTCTCTCAATAGATTTCAGTACTACAGTGAGAGACTTGAAAGCATAATAGCCAACGAGTTGAAGAGAAATCCTCTTAAATGACTTTAATGTCCTATCAAATTCAGATAAATAAGCCTTCCAGAAGAATACCAAGGTTGATGGCATTAAAAGTTAGCAAAAGTAGGTTATTTTCCTATCTCTGAGCACAGCCGATCACGTAGGATTGTCAAAGCACTTTTGGTGCCATTTAAGAAATGTTTCATTGAAATAATGTTGAATTTCGTTGATATTTCCCCTGTTGACTACTCTCTCTTTCTCTAATAAGTGCGGATGGTTTTTAATGGTTTTTAATGGAGTGTATCTGTATTTTAATGGGGTTTTTATCTGTGTTGGGGTTTTTTTTTTAGTATTGTAAGCCACCCAGAGTTCTTTTAAGTAGGGCAAGCTATAGAAATATGAAAATTTAATTTAATTTAATTTAAAGAAGGGAATATTAGGCTCATGACTATGATGAAGTGCTCTGGGATCAAGTAATTTTCTCCTTCAGAAGTAATACTACTTTCTGTAATGAAATTTGAACCACTTACCTTAAAGAGGAAATTTATAACTTCGTCCAGTCCTTTGTCCCTACCAACTTGATACAGCTATGAGGGGCATTGGTTGAGCAGACAAGCAAGTATCTTGTGCCTATCCTCAGACCTCAAAAATTGAAACTTCCTCAAACTATATTCCCTGGACTCCAGAGATTGAGCTATACCAATTGTGGAATCAGCCATATTGAATGCAAGTGATTGCTTCAATATGTATTATAATTTTTTTATAAATATAATTATTGTGTCAATTTTAAGATGAATACCTTCATTTTGATGTGGTGTTTTATGGATGATTATCAAATTTCTCAGATACATGGAGTTCAGCCTTTAGCTGGAGATTTATTCCAAAGTTTACATGGGTTTTTGTGCTGAAATGAAAAGGTATACAGGCACAGGTAATGAATGGTTGAAGTGACAAAGTGGTTTAGCTACCTCTTTTTTTAAAAAGTATTTTAGCGAACACATCATAACACGCTACCCAAGAGTTCTGTAAGATCTAGTAATCCAGAACCCAAAAAGCCCTGAACCACTCAGGAAAGCTCCACTGGATGGCACTGTAAGGACATAGTGCGGGATGAGAAAAACTTGTAGAGCAGGCTTATAATAACTTCTGAATAGTGAATGGTCATATTCAAAACGAGTTTTCTGCGATCTATATTCTAGATATCTCCCAGCTTCTTTTCATCAGCTTCTTCCAGATGTATACTGAGAAGCAGGCAAGATACTGCAGTATGACAGAATGCTCAGAATTAATGTTATCAGCTGCCGAAAGCAGGAGTTCTCAACCTTTTAAAGCCAGGGGCCGGGTCACACTCCCTCGGACAGCTTTAGGGGCTGGACGCCCATTTTGCCCTTCTTCCACCACATGGCACTCCCTGGTGTGGTGGAGGCGGTGGGGGACCACATGAAATGGTGTTGTGGACCGCAGGTTGAGAATCCCTGGCCTAAACCATCTCCATATTCCACAGAATATGGTAGGAAATGTCCCTCCAAGCCATCTAAAAGCCACTATAATTCCATCATCCTTTAATGATGGGCTAGCAGAGGTGGGGAACCTGGGTCCTGCCTGGGCTTCTGAGAATTGAAGTCCAAGTAAACTTGGAGGCCCAAAGTTGAGAAAGCTTGGCCTAGAGAAAACAGGCTAGTCCTCCAGATGTTCTTAGTCCCCTACCCTAATATTGCCTAAATATTAAAATGAGATAATATTTCCCTGAGTAGGGATTAGAAGTAGAATTCCTCACTTTCAGAGGACCATCCTGTCTAATAGGGGGGAAATATGCAATGTGGTCTGTATGTTATTGATACAGAATAACAGCCTTGTTTGAAAACAAACAACTCAAATTCCAGGCAAAACAGTCCACACAGATATTTACTTTCACCAGAAAAACTATTCTGGGTAGTAGGTGATGGGCTGCAGGCTGGTCTATACACTAGCTAGTTCCCTAATTCACTTATTTTATTTTGATGTACTGTATATATTTTATATGTGTAAACCACCCAGAATGGAAATGTCGCTCAGATAGGCGATATAGAAATGTACATAATGCGTTCCACAGGATTGCTCTTTAAGCGAAACACCATTGTAAGTGACCAATTGTGACTTTTAGTGTGTGTGTGTGGGAATTGCGATTTAGTTGTTAAGCGATTTTTTAGTTGGTTTTAGTTGTTAAGCGAGGCGACCATTCAGAGAAAATTCTGCTCTTTAGTCGAGTTAGTCTCTAAGCGAGGCGCTCTTTAAGTGAGGTTTTACTGTACTAAGTAAGTAAGTAGGTCTGACAGTACAGTACAGTATTGTACAGTATACATTGGAACCTCAATTAACGTAATTAATGTGTTCTAATTACTTTAACTGAATTTTCCATAGGAATGCATTGAAAACCAAAATACATTAGCCAAAACGCCGTTTCCCATAGGAATGCATTGAAAGCCAATTAACCTGTTCCGGAAAAAAATCTGTAAACTGAGCCACTATTTTCTATGGATTTCCTTTTGTTATGCAATTTTTATGTTAACCGAGCTATTTGTTAACCAAGGTTCCATTGTAATTCAGTCACCTAGGAAGCCTGCAAAAGAAGATGGAATTCATATACAGTATATGATTTAACACAGTCATTAAACAAGAGGGCAAGTCAATAAAATGGGTACAGTTGTTCTAGATTAGCAGGAAAATCGAAGTAGGAGCAGCCACAACATGTCAAACAGTCCTTATCTGACATATTAATTTCCTATCTATCCTCCTACTTGTAAATACTGTATCTTGATAGAACTCTCTCAAATCACTGCCTTTAACAGAAGAGTATTAAACAACACCAACATATAACCATAAAGTGCCAATATTAAGTGGAAAATCCAAAAAAGTAGAGGGAGGAGGACTGTGTATGAAGGAAATGTTGGCAAACTTGCAATTTGTAGTTGAATGTAGGTAGTGGTGTGCAAACCTAAGCTGTAGTCCAAAATGAATTTACTTGTGACAAAGTCACAGTGAACTCAGAACTCAGTGGGGCATATTTCATTGTAGACATATGTTGAATTAAATAAATTAGATTAAGCATGCAGGTTGCAAAGGAGATGTTAGATTACATCAAAGGTCACGGGAAAGGGGACGTGGTGGTTCTTTAGTATTAACTGGGATCTGGATCTAAACTTGGGTTCCTTAAAAGATGAAAAGTGGAAGGATGTAGGCTAATCTAAACAACGTTCTTGTGTGCTATCAAGTTGCATTTGACTCATGGCTACCCAATGAATTAGTGACCTCCAAAGATTCTATCAGGAAAAGCCCTATTCAGGTCTTGCAAACTAAAGGCAATGGTTTTCTTATTGCGTCATTGCATCTCATGTTCGGTATTCTATGTTTCCTGTTGCCTTACACTTTCCCCAACATTATTGTCTTTTCCAATGATTTTTTTTTTCTTCCTTTGGCCAAAGTACAATAGCCTAAGATCAGCATTTTTGCTTTTAGAGAGAGTTCAGGCTTGATTTTGCCTCATGCCCACTTGTTTGTATATCTAGTAATATGTTGTGGGCACCCATGCAGTCACCCCAGCACAGAGTTTGCTCCACTCCTCTGCCCAGAAGCCCAATGGGAACACTTCCTCCTTCCCCAGCACAGAGTTCACCCCACCCCTCTGCCCAGTAGCCCAATGGGAGCACTTTCTCCCTCCCCCCAGCACAGAGTTCACCCCACCCCTCTGCCTAGCAGCCCAATGGGAGCATTTCCTCCCTCTCCTGTTGCTGTGTTGGCACTTTGGAATAAATCAGTGGGCTTTGGGTTGCAGTTTGGGCACTCAGTCTCTAAAAGGTTCGCCATCACTGATCTATACCCTGTAAACTGGAAAGACCAGGAGGTATTTGGAATAACAATGAAAAGCTGGCCAGGAATGATGGACCTAGCAGTTCATGAGTCTGAGGATTCCTTCAATAGCAATAGCAATCACACTTATATACTACCCTATTCCTGGAAGAGGAACATTAGATAAAGGTCGCCCTTGCTTGAAAGCCAGTTGTATCTGACTCTAGTGTTCGGTGCTCATCTTCGTTTATAGCCAGAGAGCTAGAGCTGTCTGTGTTTGCAGACATTTCCATGAACATGTGGCAGGCATGACTAGACACCGAAGTGCACGGAACACTGTTTACCTTCCCACTGAAGTGGTACCTATTTATCTACTTACAATTTCTTGCTTTCAAACTGCTAGGTTGGCAGAAGCTGGGACAGAGACGGGAGCTCACTCCGTCGGGCCTCACTCGGACCTCGATCTGCTGACCTTACAGCTATCAAGTCCAGTGTTTTAACCACTAAGCCACTGCAGGCCCACCTTAACATTACAAAGTCATTAAAGCCACTGTGAATTGATTGCCAGAGCTATTGAGAGGAATAATCAATTGTTCTAGGAAAGTAGGATTTTCAGAGATACCTTTCATCTTCTGACAAAATCCAGTTCTCAAATGCTAGATTGGATTTTGTAAGTTTTACTAAAAAGAAGGAAAGCAAAACCCAAAAGATAGATAAAACATGGGTAAAAGTTGCAGAACTGCGAACATGGAGAGATTGGAATTGTTTACTAAATTTAGTCCTTGACTATTCAGGCTACAATCTGCCAGGATAAATATTGGCTATTAATCTTTGTTGGCTTTTAAATGGTGTAGGTGGTGGCTGCAGTATAATTTTACAGAAGGAAAGCCACCCTCAGCTGCTCAATGACCTTGGCTTGGCTGTGTTTTCTCTAGGTTTCCTCTGACTCAGGGTAAAGGAGAGCAGGCAAGTGAGACAGAGAGACAGAATGGTTTAAATACTGTACATCAATAACAAATAGAAACAATAGATAGAAACTTTTAAATCTGATCAATTAATAGGCTTGGGTGGCTTTCTAGCAGAATATCCGAAATGCTATGTAAAAGTTACTACAAAGCATTGATTCAAAAATGAAATGAATTAGTGATCAAGAAATTTTATTCTGTAAACAAGAGCAGTAAAGGTAAAGGTTTCCCTTGCTCGAACGCCAGTTGTATCCGACTATGATTTAGTGCTCATCTCTGTTTCAAAGCCGAAGAGCCAGCAGGAAGAGCCAGCGCTGTCTGCGTCTGCGAACGTTTCCGTGGTCATGTGGCAGGCATGACTAGACACCGGGGCACATGGAACGCTGTTACCTTCACACCATAGTGGTCCCTTTTTATCTACTTGCAATTTCTTGCTTTCGAACTGCTAGGTTGGCAGGAGCTGGGACAAAGATGGGAGCTCATTCCATCCTGCAGTACTCGGGAATCGAACTGCTGACCTTCCACCTCCCAGTCAGCGTCTCAGCCACTTGAGCCACTGCAGTCCCGAAACAAGAGCAGACAATACCTTTATTAGACCGGTCCTCTAGACCAGATGTGAAAACTGTCAAAATGAAGCCACCTTTTTTTGGTGAGTTCATTCTGCAGTTCCTTTCTCCTGACCTAGTGTGCGAAAGATTAGCCGGCAAAAGGTGACTGTTGCCCTGGGTACACCCGATTGTGGTTCAAAAATGCCACAGTCTTTGCGGTGGCTCTTTCTGTGTGTTAGATTAGTAAAAAAAAATCACAAACACAGCTTGGATAATAGGAGTCTTGCATGCAGTAAACACTGGGTTTCAGTAGGAGAAGGCTCTAGAGCAGGGGTGCCCAAACTTTTTTGGGCCGTGGGTCTGACCACACACCCTGGGCAGCTAATCTGGCTGGTCACATGGTTCCTCCCACCAGAAATGAAAGTAAAACCTGTGCATGTGAAGAATGCATTTATGGTAGCATTCTGCTCATGCATGGGTGCATTTTACTTCCACTTCCGGGAGCGGCGATGGCGTCGGGGACCGGATGAACTGCATCTGGAGCTGGCCCACGGGCCATAGTTTTGGGCACCCCTGTTCTAAAGCCTAATGTGATTGTTCTTTGCCCCTAATCTGATTGGAAAGTTCTTTTCCTACCTCTGGTATTTGATGCAAATCCCCACCCCTCTTTCTGTTTGCTTTTGCTTCCACTGTTTTGTTCATAGTGCAGTACAGTACTCTCTCTTCTTCCTCTGACCAAACACAAAGCACAGAGGTTCTCTCTCTGTGCTGGAGACTCCAGTTTTCCTATTTTTATTCTACTGACAATAATTACAGATAGTCGGTAACTGTAAGTAAAAATATCTTTTTTCTACTGTAAATGTATCTAGAGTGATTTTATCATACAAAGTGTTACTTTCTGTAAGTGGTTTGATACAGAGCTGACTTCCACATTTTTCTGTGCTGTTGGGGTTTTTCCTACCTCATACTCTGTTAGCTAAGAGGAATAACCAAACAAAACTCACAAGTAGAACCTTGCTTTCAACCCATGCCGTTCTTCATCAGGCTTGAAACAACTGGGCTCTGGGTAGTGCAGAAAAATCATAAAAATTCCAAAAAGCATTGTTAGATATTTGTGCCAGGTCTCTTTGTTAAAAGTGTGCTTCAAAATGGGCATTGCATATTCAAGTCAAGGATGTGTGTTTTAAATCCCATCCTGGTGGTGTTGATTGGATTGCCCCTCACAAACTTGCTAGACACTCCCCCCTCTCCGCATTGTCCTGTCTTGAAACACAGGGTTCATTTTTGGCTGGGGATTAGAGTTACACAGAAATGTGGCAAATCCCCAGAGGAACTGAAATAAAATTTAGTCTACATACTAGGTGAGTATGCAGCTAAATTAACAGTGTTACCTATGGGTTGTGGGGAAAAGCTGTCTCTCATTCGTGATTTATCAGTGGTATGATATCACCTACAGGTGAAACTCGGAAAATTAGAATATTGTGCAAATGTTCGTTCAGTCCAGTAGTGCAACTTAAAAGGTGAAACAAATATATGAGATAGACTCATTACATGCAAAGCGAGATAGTTCAAGCCTTACTTTGTTATAATATTGATGCTTATGGCTTACAGTTTATGAAAATCCCAACCCCCCAATCTCATGTACCCCATAATCATCACATAATCTCATGTACGCTGTATGCTATGGTCATCACAATTATAACGAATTAAGGCATGACATCTCTCGCTTTGCATGTAGTGAGTCTATCTCATATATTTGTTTCACCTTTTAAGTGAAATGAATGAACGTTTGCACGATATTCTAATTTCCCGAGTTTCACCTGTATGTTTGCCTTTTAGTTGTGTATATGGACCACATATTCCTTTTTGTTTGTTGGACTAGGGAATTCCTAAACAAGTTTTTCTTCCTATAGGTAAAGGTAAAGGTCACCCTTGCTTCAAAGACAGTCATATCCAACTCTAGGGTTCAGTGTTCATCTCTATTTATAGCCAAAGAGCCAGCACTGTGTTTGCAAACATTTCCGCAGACATGTGGTAGGCATGCCTAGATACTGAAATGCACGGAATACTGTTTACCTTCCCACTGAAGTGGTCCCTAGTTATTGCAATTTCTTGCTTTTGAACTGCTAGGTTGGCAAGAGCTGAGACAGAGACAGGCGCTCATTCCATCATGCAGTACTTGGGTTTTGAACTGCTGACCTTCCAGCTCCCAGTTAGCATCTTAACCACTTGAGCCACTTCCTATATTGGATGAGTATTCTGTATATAGGAATTGTGTAGGCGGGTTAGGCCCCTTCATGACTGCCATCTACTGTATCTGAATATTGAGTTTACCAGATAGTAAGGTGGGGAAGCAAATATATTTAAACAGTATTTTTTTTTCCATTTTAGGACTTCGAAAGATAAAAATAAAAAATCCTTTCTGTTATCTCATGGAAGGTTTATGGTGGATTAAAGAGACCTGATATTCCAGAAAATAAGAACAAATATATACAAGAAGAGAAAATGAAACGTCGGATGCGTATACATGGTTCCAGCATAAGAAGTGTTGAAGTTGCTAGAGGGAGAACAGGTTATGGGTTTACCCTTTCTGGTCAAGCGCCCTGCATTCTTAGTTGTGTTTTAAAAGGAAGCCCTGCTGATTATGTAGGACTCAAAGCTGGAGATAAAATATTTGCAATAGATGAGATTAATGTGAAAAAGGCATCACATGAAGATGTCGTGAAGTTGATAGGCAAATGCTCAGGGGTTTTGCATATGGTCATTGCTGAAGGGGCTGGCCACACAGATTCATGTTCAAGTGATGAAGAAGTTGGGTTTTATGATGGGAAGGGATGGTTAAAACCAAAGCCTGAATCGAAAGGATTAGGTATAAACAGAGCAGAGAAGGTTGTTGAGGAAATGCAGTCCGGTGGAATTTTCAACATGATCATTGAAAATTCTAACATGAGTGCTAGTAATATGCAGACCTCAAAAAGGAAGCAAATGCCAGTTCAAGAAACAGCTGCCGATAAATTAGAAAGAGGATCTGAAATTGTGAGCAGTGTCCCTAATAATCTGTGTAATAACCAGGACCTGCCTAAAGTTTTAAATGATGATCCCGATTTTAGAGTTGGATTAGACCATCAGGAATGGTTTGGATTAGACGCAAGTATTTTAAATGTGGCTATGGTTGTAGGTTACCTAGGATCAATTGAGCTTCCTTCTTCAAGTTCAAATCTGGAATACGATAGTTTGCAGGCTATTCGTGGATGCATGCGGCGTCTTCGTGCAGAGCAAAAAATCCATTCATTGGTGGTGATGAAGATTATGCATGACTCTGTTCAGCTCTGTAGTCACAAATCTGGCATGATTGCAAGGTATCCTGCAGAGAAGTTAGCTTTTAGTGCTATATGCCCCGATGACAGAAGATTTTTTGGTCTGGTTACCATGCAGCCGATTGATGATGCAAGCTTGGCCCAGGAAGATGAAGCAGTTTTAAGGACTTCATGTCATGTGTTCATGGTGGATCCAGAACTATTTAGTCATAAAATTCACCAGGGCATTGCACGGCGTTTTGGACTGGAATGCACGGCGGATCCTGACACTAATGGCTGTCTAGAATTTCCAATGTCATCTTTACCTGTTCTTCAGTTTGTCTCTGTTCTGTACAGAGATATGGGAGAATTCATTGAGGGGGTTCGTGCCAGGGCCTTTCTTGATGGAGATGCAGATATTCATCAGAATAACAGTATGAGCAGTAATAGTGACAGTGGTATCGGAAATTTTAATCAAGAAGAGAAAAGCAATAGAGTCTTGGTAGTTGACCTAGGCACTAATTCAAATAAACATATTTTTAGTAGTATACAGGACAATCCAATAGGCAGAGGTCAGATTGTTTCTCATTGGAATCTTGACCATGAACAAGAAGGAAATTCTGCATTAGAAGCAGTATTTCAGAATGATAAATCGCAACATTTAAGCAAGTTCCTAGCTCCTTCAGCTCGCATTGAAGTGCCGTTTGTTCCCCCCAAAAGCTCAGTTTCTTCCTGCAAGAAAAATTGTGTGGACATTTCCAATCAAAGATGGTTGCCTGTTCATGTGTTAAAAGATTGGCAACATGGATGTGTGAGTGACCAAGAGTCATACACAGATTCCACAGATGGCTGGTCGAGTATTAACTGTGGAACTCTTCCCCCTCCGATGAATAAAATTCCTGCTGACAGATACAGAGTCAGTGGAACTTTTGGTCAGCCTCAACTTATGTCTCAGAAGAATGAATTGTCTCAAAAAGAGTTTCCTAATGCCTTTGACTCTCACCACTGTGTCAGAAAGTCCAGAGAAGCGAAGAAGGTAAGAATCTTTATATCATGCCTTAGTATAAAAATACTGTAAAATTACAAAAGCCGTTTTAGTGAGATACCTTTATTCTTCTTCTTTGCTTCCTCTTTTACCCCATCGGGTGTCGAGGGAGATACAGTAAAACTCTGGATAACAACAGTACCGGATAACACCAAATCCGGATAACGACGGTATTTTTTGAGAAAATATTTGCACTGGATAACACCATTTTAGTGTTATCAGATGCATCATGTTTGATCTCCTACCTTTTCACCCTGTTTGGGGCCAAAAAAATTGCCTTCATTGGGTGCATGTTTCCGGCTCTCCGCCTCCACTGCAGCCTCTGGGAGGGTGGGAGGACCTTTTCTGCACTATTCCCGCCTTCCTAGGACATCCCTGGGCCACACAACAGCTGAAAAAAGTTGTGGCCGCCATTTTGTTTAAATGGAGAGCTGGAAACATGCACCCGACGATGGCGGGTTCTTTTTGCCCCAAACAGTGTGAAAAGGTAGGAGATCACAACGTCCTTTTTGTGAGGGTGGGCAGCCGGCGTATGGGCGCTCCGTTCGACGCCTGCCTTCTAGAGAAGGCAGCCGTTTTGTGTGTGTGTGTTTTTTTTTTTAGCATTATCCAATGCATAACACTAAAAAACGGATAACGCTAAGACTTGTGGAACCAAGTTTTGGCGTCATCCGGAGTATTACTATACCTTTATTATGCATATCAAATCAAATCTATTTATTACAATGATAGTGATTTAAAAGCAATATAATACTGTAGAAACAAAAAAGTAATAATAATGCAAAGCGAAATAATATGTGCGGGGACAGGTTTAAAACATCACTCCTGTTATGCAATACACCTATACCATGTTCCCAGTGTGCTTTATAAAATGCTTCACCAGTTTTTTGCTTGCTGTATGTGCCACCACACAGAATTTTTCAATTGTGGCTGTAATTTCGCTTGAAGAATCAGGAAGGAGGTAGATGTAATATTTATCAGATCTGCCTGGGCCTTTTAAAAATAAAAATAAAGGAGAAACACTTGTCTTCCAAATATCTTTTAAAAATAAATATCATAATGATTGACATATGAGAATGGCAAGGACAAAGGCATTGCACGTAAGGGATGTGCAAGTATTTTCCTTCCAATAAGTTAGATGATAATACGTTTAAAAGTGCCAAGGTGAAGCACTTCAGTAATTGCTGAATGCTAAGTTATATAGGTAGTCTACAGGGACAATGATTTTACTGTAATTTCCCGCATCCAGATAATGTGGGAGTGTAATTATATCCACCTGGAGAGCAACATCCAATTCCACATGCGTGGCTTGCAAGAGTCCATGTTGCAGGAAAACTCATGGACTGAAACCATAAGAGAATAATTATCCTTGAAGGACGGGTAACAGCCTGTGAGGTGGCTATCTGTTATAATTGGAGGAGCTGCTCCAAAGAAGTTAAGATTTAGTTAAAGCCACAATCGTTTTTGGAACCAAACTTCAAATGCTGTTCCCCCAAATCTGTTTTTAATGGGCATTAGGGATGCAATGAGATACTTCAACAATAGATTGTAAGATTTTAGGTTGCAATGTTTCACGATGACAGAAATCTTGTTCAGTACATACATTGAGCCCCATACATAAGTTGTACCACCACCTTGCCCTGAAAAACTTTCAGTGCAGAAGAACTGATAAGAAATAGAGTTTTAGTGTGGCAGTAACAGGTCTTTGGCAATTTTCAGTAGTCAAAGGGTAGCACGAGGATCTGAATTTCTGAATCAAAGTTAAATTGGTCAGGATTAAAACAAGGATGGACTGCGATGGCTTAGTGGTTATGATGCTGAACTTGATGACTAGAAGGTCATCAGGTCAGCAGTTTGAGACCCAAGTGCTGCATGACGGAGTGAGCTCCCACCTCTGACCAAGCTCCTAACAGTTCTTATTTTTCAAATTAATTTTCAGATATAATAACAGAATCTAAATAAAAAGAGAAAATTACAATACAAATACATAAAAATAATAATCCTAAAACAATATACAATACATGAACATTCATAATAATGTTAAACAATTAATAAACAATGCTAAAAATAACACTATAACAATACCTCTACGTTATCAATGGATGCAGTCAGATGGGGCTTTGTCTAGTTGGGCCTGATTTGGGGATGGGCTGGCTTACTCCTTTTTCCCACTGGCCACATGAATGATATAAGTGTCACTGCAGACTATCCTGCTCCTTTTCCAAGCCCAGCTGTACCTTCCTGGGTCCCTGTCAAGGGCTACCTGTGTTTCTTTTCCCTGTGGGTAGGATAATTCCATTTTCATACAGTTCCAGCATGACTGATTGATAGGATCAAATCAAATACCACTAACACTATTACAGCACGTTTTGTTGTTGTTCATTCACACAGTCGAGTCTGACCCTTTGCGACTTCATGGACACCTGCCATCCTCTGGAATCTGCCCAGATCCATGCCTACCATGTCATCGATGCTTATCCATATTTTCCTCTGCCACCTCCTTTTTCTTTTGCCTTCAATCTTTCCTTTGATCTTTTCAGGGCCTTCTCCAGTGAGTCCTCTCTTCTCATTTGGTGGCCAAAGTATTTGAGCTTCAGTTTTAGCATTTGTCCTTCCAGGGAGCAGTCAGGGTTGATTTCCTTCAGGATGGACTAATTTGATCTCCTTCCAATCCAAGGGACTTTCAAAAGTCTTCTGCAGCACCACAGTTCAAAGGTTTCTATGCTTCTGTGATCAGCCTTCCTTTTGGTCCAGCTCTCACAGCCACTACTGGGAAGACCATCACTTTAACTATGTGGAATTTTGTCGGCAGAGTGATGTCTCTCACCTTTATATACTGCCTAGGTTTTCTACAGCTTGCCTCCCAAGGACTGACTTTATTTCATGGCTGCAGTGATCTGGGATCCCAAGAAAGTAGAGTCTGTCCCTGGTTCCATTTCTTTCCCATCTATAGCCCATAGCCTCATTAAATCGTGACAAGGCAACAATCCTTGGGGGTGGAGCGGGTGTGTTACAGCACTTTAACCAACTGTATTTGGTATAAGCCTTTATGAGCAGCCAGCATGAACACTGAGCTAAATTGTTAGTCTTTAAAACATTGCAGGACTTGCTATTGTTTTGTCTTGCAACTTGCTCCAGATCAGCATGGGCATCCTTCTACAAATGTCTCTAGAAATGAATGAACAATGAATGGTTATCATAACAAAAATCACTCAGAATGACAGGCACTGCTTGGTGTTCCTAGTGACTAAAATGAAAACTTCCTCCTGCTATGGAAAGGGAGGCAGAAGAAGATATGGAGGTGATAAAATCCTTATGACCAGACAAATTGGTTGATTAGCAAGCCAATTTAGTTCTGTGCCAATTACAGATATTTTTAGATTGTAGTTTTCCCTTGCTTTTTCACAGGGAAAGACAGGAGGGGACACAGAAAGAATTTTTTGCTCACTTATTTATTTATTTATTTATTTATTTATTTATTTATTTAGTCGTATTTATATATGCCGCCCACTCAGGCAGAACCCGACTCAGGGCGGCATTACAACAAATTCTAAAAAACATATAAAAACACTTTAAAAACCCCTTATCCCACCCATCCATCCCACCCACTCTAAAAAAGGAAGAGAGAGTTCTTAATTCTTTACGTAAGCCAGCAGGCGGGGACCGTGATCCCATTCGGGCCCCACACCTGCCCTGCCATCCAGGTCTTCAATCCTTTCCTGAAGGGCAGCAATTCTCTTTGAAGTCTTAGATCTGTTGGCAGGAGGTTCCAGAGAGTTGGTGCGGCCACGGAGAAGGCCCTCCTTCGGGTGCTAGACAAATGTGCACCCCTAACTGATGGCACCATTAGAGAGCCCCTCTGGTCCACTCTAGTTGGACGGGCAGACACTCTTGGGACGATGCGGTCTCTAAGAGACCGCAAAGAGAAGAGGGGCTTAAAAGAGTCAATTGAGGGGGGGGGGGTTGTGCCACATTTCCATATCAAGGCATCCTTTCTACATGACTTTTTTCTGTATTGATAATCTTGGTTGTCTATATATTCCCTTTCCTTCTCCAGAACATTTATGGAAAACATTAACACCGACGTTAACTGCCGCTAAAATTAACAAGTCTTCTAAGTAGCGTGCTCCTGAATGTTGTGTGGTTTGATTTTTGCTACAACAGCTGTTGTTTTTGAAAGTGTGAAAATATTTATGAAGAAGCACTATCCTTCATTTTTGTACAGTACACATTTTTATGACTATTTGGAGTTTCAGAGAGTGAGTTTGAATAATAAGGAAGTGTTGCTATTTGCCTTAATATTTTGTATCCATTGTTTTTTGGGCCTCTTCCTAAGGAATCAAAAAAATCACTTTAAAAATTGGGGCATATTTTATTAAAGGAAAACAATACTGCTTTTAGCCAGGATGCCTAACCATCATGTTGTGCTATGTATTATTATTATTATCTATACCTATAAATCTGTGCGTTAACCATTGGAATGTGGACAAAGGATGTTGCACCAGGCCCCACTAGCCCCGACCGAGCCTCCGTGCACTCGTCCGACCAGGGTTCGCAGGTAACTGTTGGGTTGAATTTGGCGCCAGTGGGGCAGGAGCCCCCCGGCCGCAAACAAAAAGAAAGGACTCCATTTCCCAACGTTCCTTGGGCCATGCTGCGCCACAGCCAATCAGGCTGAGAGGAACGTTCGGAAACGCGCCGCGGCCAATCAAAATGAAGCCGCAGAAAAAAAACCTCTGCACCAACAGTAAACACAAACCCAAAACTACAAGCCCCAGCGTCCTGTGCACCATGAGCGCGCAAAACGCTAAGGAAGCCGGCGCGTGAAAAATAAAAAATAAAAATACACTGGGAGTGCAAGTCCGCCGCAGGCGGACGCAGCGCCTCAAAGCCATGCAAACACCCACCGGCCTTCTTGCACAAAGCAACGGGGAGGAGAGGGACTCCCTCTCCTCCACGCTACCCCGCCGAAGACACGGCGAGACCACCACCGGCCTCAACAAAAGTTGAGCCGGGGTGGAAAAAACCCACAACAACAGAGGAAGTTCAAGGGGGGAGGTATTGATGCCTTGCCCCCCCCCTTGAAAGCAAAACAATTCCTCCGGAAAGGAAAGGCACCGGATGGCGCTCTGCCCAGTGCCTTTACTTTCCGAGTAAGTGTTTCGCTTTCAAGGGAGGGCGAAGGCATCATTGCCTCCCCCCCTTGAAAGTGAAACAATTCCTCCTCTATAGCATAGGGGTGGGGAAAGAGGATACCCCTCTCTTCCCCCCACCCATGCTTCGGCGAGGCAACGGGGAAAAACTATGTTTTCCCCTGCAGCCTCTGAGGCCTGCCCAAGCCAGCCCGTAGCTTGGGGGGAGGGGATACCCCTCTCTTCCCCCCCAAATTCAGGCTACAGCAAGGCACTGGCCAGCCCCCCTGTTAAAACCCCCCACATATAAACAAATAAAAGAATCCCCACACCAACGCAAGGATTTAACGCGGCCTGGCCAGCAAGGCAAGGTCACGTTAAACACTCCCAACCCCCCCCCCCCCACACACACATTGAACCCATTCCCAGGTAAGCAAAGCCAATGGACAGTGCTCCGCTCGCTGACTTTACTTACCCCAAAAATAAAACACAAAATCAGAATCAAAAACATTCAAAAATAATCAAAATCAAACCCAAAAATAAGAACAAGACAGAACACACAGACCCCCCCCAAAATATAATAATAATAATAATAATAATAATAATAATAATAATAATAATAATAATAATAATAATAATAATAATAATAATAATAATAATAATAATAATAATAATAATAATAATAATAATAATAATAATAAAACAAACCCCCAGATAAATTAAACAAGAGAACAAACCCCCACGTCCTCACTCCACGACGTCCGGAAATGAAATGAGGAAAGAAAGAGACTACTTACCGGAAGAAGCGACAATGAGAGGCCAGTAGAGAAAAACAGTCAAAGCAAAAGAAAACCTGAACAGCACCACCCAGAGGCCACAGGAGAAAAAACAGTCAGAAATATTCACAGAAATGATTCACACATTTCTAAAATCCTGTGTTCAGTTTTCACTCAAAAATAAAAACACAACATTTTAAAACATTTTAAAAATATTAAATTTGAAAAAAACATATACTTACACATTTTTTATCCAAAGTACAACTATTTAAAAAAAATTCACATAGTAAAACATTATTTGGTTAAAAAATTAATTATAAAAAATTATATCATCCTTTCCTACTTTTATTAATCAAAAAAAAAAGCTGATCACAGTTTATAACAGCCCGTGCATATAAATAAACATTTTAAAAATCACAAAACCTTTCAACACCATTTAAAACAGTCCGCACCATTTGTTCAAGAAAAAAAAAACCCTTTACTATCCAACACAATTTAAAACTGTCCGGCACCACAGGGCAAAATCTGCTAGTCTATATATAAAACAGAAGTGTGGTTTTGTATGTCCTCGATGGCCTCCCACACCCCTAGACAGATCCTGCTGAAACTTCGCACACATGTACCTTGCGCATCGGAGTTGGCCACTGCAGGGGTCTGGCGGTCCGTATCGGTGTTTGTACCCTCAAACAAGGGCTGCAAAGCCCCCCCTGATGGGAAACTGGCCAGGGGAGGTAGCATTGTGCATGCACAACAGTCCGCGCACACAACAAGGCCTCAACGGCAAGAATCAGGGCAACCATTGCTCATCAATTATGAGAAGCATGTTGGTCCACACAGCCCAATCACTCCTGCTTACCATAGAAGCAGCTATACATACTGTACTGCAAAAATCAAATCTAACAATTGACTTTAAAGCCCTCTGAAATGCAAAGGTGTTGAGCAGCATTTTAAATGGTAAGACAGAATCGTTCTGTCATGTTTCCCTGGGAAGATGCTACTGAATATATGCTACAGGACAACACTACACCTTGTGGACATCAGCCTTGCCACAAGAGGCAGTGGAAATTGGGCCAGAATATCCATTGTAAAGCTGGATGAACAGAGATGGTTTTATGAAAGCAAGCATGTCATGAGGTGTTCTAGATACAGACCACTTAGAACTTCAAAGGTCAATGTTTAGATCAACTTTTGGTTTATTGGACTTCAATTCCCCAAAGCACTGATCAGCCAATGTACTGGCTTAGGCTACTGGGAATTCAAGTCCCCCTGTGGGGCCTGTGCCCCACTCTGGGAACCACTGGCTTAAATCATGCTTAAAATAAATGCTAACCAGTTCAACTCTTCTAATATAGGGGTTTTTATTCTCTAAATCTGTTGTTCCCAATGTGGTACACATACCCCACAGGGGGGCAATATGTTTTTAAGGGATGCAATCCAAGAATGGGTTAGACCAAGTTAATGGCCTTTTAAGCTTCCTCCACATGAATAGCAGTCCACTTTTTGAATAATAAGAATTATATTTCACGGGGGGGGGGAGATGCTTAGGTGGGGCATGGCCAAAGAAAGGTTGGGAACCACTGCTCTAAACCATCTCCTGTTATCTTATGACAAGCAAGAAGGCCTTTGATGTGATCCAGCATAGCTGTAGTTTTATGGCTTGGGGCCACCATGATCAGACTCTCCATTGCTAATGTTCACTCTGTCTAAACAGACAAGCATATATAAAGCTGTTAGGCTTTGTTTGCAAATAGAGCTGATTAAAAGAGGAAGCTTCTCTTGTTGTGGAAATTAGATATTTTGAAGAGATAGCAGCTATATGAAATAGGTTAAGACCATGAGAAATGACAAAAGTAGCCACAAACCCACTCTTCTCAGGGTAGGCTGTGTGCATTGCAATCTCATTGTTATTAATAACATCTCAAGCCATCACATCTAGTACAGAATGCATGCTCTTGCAGATAAGTGTGGGTGTTTGTGCAAGCACGCAGACTCTCTCACACACTGAGATTGTTCCAAAACTGTCAAGATGGAGGTTTTTTTTATTAAAAAAATGTCTTTTCTCTTCTTTGTTTCCTCTTTTACCCATTCTGTTGTCGAGGGATATACATCATTCTTGTTCTGGCACTTATAGCAGCCTCCACCAACATTATTTGGTGTTCTTGTAATATGTCTCTGCAGTGGTGGGCTCAAAAAAGATAAACTACCACACTGTGGGCGTGGTATGGTGGGTGTGGCCAGGGGGAAAGCCCTGCGTTGCACTCAAATTAGAACTATTTTATTTCAAAACTTGGATGGGCGGGGCCAGCCAGAATTTCTGCTACCGGTTCTGGCGAATTGGTGCAAACCTGCTGATGCCCACCACTGTCTCTGATGTTATCTTCACCTTCCTCTGGATTTGCCTTGTGCACTTGGTCCTTCTCTTCTTTTCACAAATGCCTTGTATATGGTATGGAAATTACAAAACATTCTCTCCAAATGAGATAACCACTTTAAATATTCCAACTATTTCCCTTATCAACTCATTCCTGATATTATCTCTTCCAGTCACTCCAGCAGCCTTCCTTAGACATCTCATTTCTGTGGTGACAAACTTTCATTTATGTTTTGTTCTAAGTGTCCATGTTTGGCACTGGTAACATAAGGTGGGAATGAATATGCCTTGTATGAAGTGTTTCTTTCTGCTGGCCAGTATTGCTTTATGCTGTAAGAGCTGAGCTAACTGTCCCAAAATTTGGTTTGCCTTACTGCACTGTATGTTAATCTTTTCATTCTTTTTTCAGCTTCAGTAAATGTTCCTAGATATTCGAACTCTGCCACTTGGTTTATACTTGTTCCCTCTATTTAGATATTTAAAGTACAGTATGCTTTTTCCTTCCAATTGCCATTACCGCCGTCTTCTCTTTATTGATTCTCATATTATTTATCTTGCATTCTTGGTTCATGGGTGTAAGATGTTGCAGTAATTCCTTAGCTGTTCTTGCTATCAATGCCTAATCATCTGATATTAAGGTAAAGGTTTCCCGTGCTCGAAAGCTAGTCATATCTGACTCTAGGGTGTAGTGCTCATCTCTGTTTCAAAGCCAAAGAGCCAGTGCTGTCTGCAGAAGCAGACATTTCCGGTCATGTGGCAGGCATCAATATACTGTATTAATCTATATAACTGAAATCAAGGTCAGGTGCTGTATGTTCCTTATACAAATCCACACCCCTGCACCGATCACGCTGAAACTCAGCACACACGTACCTTGGGCCGAAGAGACGGTCACTGTGGAGGTGACAGGCCCCATGGGGAGGGGTACACCCCCTAAATCAATCTGCAAAGGGGACGCCCCCACTGACAGGAGAAAAAGCAAGGGAAAAAAGCCAACCAGGGGGGGATTGTGATGTCATCACCACAGCTCAACCAATTCCCAGCTGACCAGATCTGGGGCTGCGTGACATCACAGGGCTCCCTAATACAAAGTGACACCCCTGCAGTGATTGCGCTGGAAACTGCATGCACGCCTACCTTCAACGTCTGGGGTGGCTGGCGTGGGTAACTGGCAGCCCGCCTTGGGGTTCTTGCCCCCAAAAAAGGATCTCTCCTTGGCCCGGGTAGGGTACCCCCAGGCAACGCCTGGTCCTCTGCTAGTATGTTAATGTATTTTAAAGCACTCCAGTGGTAAAACTGAGGTACTGCAGCCAAAGTTCTGCTCATGATCTGAGTTTGATCTTGAGAGGCTCATGAGTAACTCAGCCTTCCAAGGTTGGCAAAATGAGTACTCAGTGTATTGGGGGCAAAATGCTACTTAGCTTGTGAACCACCTAAAGATTGCTGTAAGGGTTATGGGGTGATATGCAAGTGTACAGTAATTGCTATTGCTACATGAAAATGTTAGCCTTCATTTATCAAATAGTTAGACTAGCTTCCATCTCCACTTCCTGCTAACAAATTATTAACAGCATCCAATAAGGAAGAAACAACACAGATTTAAAATAAATAAATAACCTAAACAAGGAACCATAACATCAGCTTAGAGACAACATCAGTAACTCAGTGATAATTTTTTTTTAAAAAAACAACAAATTGACAACAAAATTATTTAAGCGGGTTATAGAATGTTGGATGTGTTTACCCTTCCTAAAGTATGAAGAAGTATTTTTAACATCGGGAGGCACATGAAGCTCTGTTCCTTCACATTTCCCTTTTTCTACTGGGAAACAAGAAGTTAGATTGATCCTCTGAAAACCAAAACAATGATGAACTAGTGAGGAAGTCTACTAGCTTTGAGCCTTCTTCTGATCTGGTGCATGGAGGTGAGGAGCATTGTTTCTTCCAATAATATTTATAGGGCTTCTTTTTTTCCTCTATATAAAATATGCCCAAGAAGATTGATCTTCCTTTGTGAACAGGGAATATTGTGGACCACAAGGGATTATTTTATCCCCAAATATTTGGGTGATATGGTCAGGAATTATGCACCTATTTCTGAAGCCATCATACCTTATTTAGAATCCAGGTTTAGTTAATGTTTTGGAAAAAGATTGCTTCAAAGTTAAAGAAATAGAAATTATTAATATATTGTTTAAATGAAAGATACTTTTTTCTTATTAATGTATGATAGCTGATTGCATAATATCTGTTGCATACGAAACTACCTATTTTGAGAGGCAAGGGTTGAGTTGGATGCTACATGGCAAGGAAACCAATTACTGTACAGCATTGTTCAGCACCAAAATACCTTGCCGTGACGCTTGACAGGACACTCTTTTAAGCAGCACTGCCTGAATACTAAAGCCAAAGTTAGTACAAGGAACAACATCATCAGGAAACTCACAAACAATAAATGGGGAACTATCATCCATGCTGCGTACATCAGCTTTGGCCCTGAGCATCTCTGCAGCAGAGTATGCTGCTCCAGTATGGAGTGCACCTATCCACACAAAACAAGTTGACATTGCTGTTAATGCCTCAAACCTACACCAGTTGAGAAAATATACCCTCTTGTTGGTTTTATTCCGCCTAAGATAAGGAGAGAAATAGCAGTAGACACTGAGAGAACTAAGCAAGAGAATGACCCTCAACATCTTCTGAGTGGATATGAGCCTCAGATCCTCCAGCTCAGATCCTGGAAGAGCTTTATGGCAAGAACAAACATTATTGAGGGTACGCAAGAGCAAAATAAAATTTGAAGATGGAGGAAGGAGCTCACTGGGCAAGGAATAACATTAAAGGAGGATATGGCTAAGGAACTCAACCTACCCTATGTCACTTGAAGGACACTGAATAGGCTGAGGGTCAGAGTCCCTGAATGTAAGACCAACATGATCAAGTGGGGGCTGCTGGCTGACAACAACATGCTGTGTGTGAATGTGGAGAGATACAGAATCCGGCTCATTTACTGGTCTGCCAATGACTACCAGAAACATGCACCGATGAGGACTAAGCTTGGCGAATGACAAAGCAAAGAAAGTGGCTTTGTTTTGTCAGTCCAGGGCTTGATCGGGACATGAATGATTATTAATATAATGGTGCCATGGTGCATTTTTTAAAGACTTCCTCAACTTTTGGCCCTTTTTTCTACATTCTTCTGTCTTCCAGTGTTTCTCTTCTTCTGCCATACACCTTGGCTTTCTCTTAAAATCTGTGGATCAATCAATACTCCTTAGAACCAAATCACATGACTATCAATTGCTGTTGGCCCAAATCCCGTTGTTTAATATAGTTAAATCATTTATGAAGAGGCTGATTTGCAGAATCCCCATTTGATTCAGTTGGCCTACTCTAGTTTGATTTACTACTGTAAGCAACAAGATTTGGGCCATTAAATTATTATTATTTTTCAAAAGCACAAATCAGGGGCAACACATGACACCCTGTATAATATTAAGCACTTTCATGATGGTTTTATTACAATAATAATGACTGCAACCTGTACTCACATGAGAAGTAATATAAGTATGAAATAATTTAGTATGTTACATGTGTTCATATACATAAAAGAGCTTATTTGAGGTAGATCTTCAGTTTATGTGAAACAGAGGCTGTTATAAAAATAGCTCTGTAATGTATAGCATAAATATAAAACACACTTACATTCTTTAGCCTCTGTGGTCAATCCAGACTTAGGCACATGCAACTGGGATTGTAGAAGTAGAATTTTTCACTCCCTCTTTTTTGCATCTACCTGAAAGTGCTGCACAAAATCTCTGGATACTCTGCTGAATGGGACAAAATCGAACGACAGGCCAAGAAGAAAGGGATTCCTGAGAATCAGGCAGAAGCACCTTCCATGTTCACAGAGAATGCTACCCCTTGATTTCCTGGGAGCCACACCACAATGTCCCTGGCCCGGGGTGGGGTGGGGGGATGTTCACTTCTTAAAGGACAGTGGGGAAGAATCTTCTATTAGTTCAGATGGCGTGTGCCTAAATCTGGATCCAATCTACTATGCAGTCGGTGAGGTGAAGCAAAGTTGGGAGAATGGACAACATAATTAGTCAGGGCATGGGCAAATCGTACTGCACATTATGTAGGAGTTGGGAGGTGTGAAGATAGGGCTGCTATTTTCAACAGCTACCACATGTTCCTTAGAACATGTAGTTTCGTCTTCAGAATTAATTCATAGCAGCCCTATATTAAAATTGTTCTAGATGCTGTCAGTTAAAAATAGAACAAAATCCTGCAATTAAAAATGTTACGTTAAATTGTATGGCACAAAACAAAATTCCAGCTGCTACTAATTTTGCTTTATAAAGAGCCTTATTTTTAAAAGGACAGCCTCCAAAGCAGAGGAGAGCTTTGGAAAACTTCAGAGGACACTATAATTATCCAAGAGAAGAAACTGATATGGGGATTCTGCAGCTTTGTTAACATTGCTCTTGCATAACAAGTGACTGGATTATTCCCACAAACATCATCTGTTCTATCATGAGCTTCTGTTTTTTTTTTTTTTGAAATAATATATAAATAATATATATTACAAATATATAAATATAAGGATGCCATGTGGTAGAAAAAGATTATAACTATTTTAATTTTAATTTCACTGACACATCTGTACTCTGCTCTTCATTTGAAAAGGAAGCCAAAAGTAACTAGAGATAGCCTACAAAAATAAACAGACTGGCTTTAAAAAAATCTAATCAAATATTACCAACAGGCATCTAATACGGTAATAATTCAGTTCAATTGCAAGCCATCGCTTAAGGAGAATACAGTAATACCCCATATAACAATTTTAATTGGTTCCAAGGGGTCCATTGTTGTATGAAAAAATCTCTATACGATGCATGTAATGTATAGCGATTTTCCCTATGGGATGCTTCATACAATGATCCCCGAAGCCCACAAGGCTGCTTTCCCCCTGGGAACGCACTTCCCAGGGGGAAAGCAGCCCAGAGCTCTTTGCGAAAGGGTTCTACAGTGGTTTCCTTGCTTCGAAACAGCAAGGGGACCACCGTGGATCCCTTTCTCGAAGCCCGCTGGTCTGCTTTCCTCCTTGGAAGCGCATTACCAGGGATAAAGCAGCCTTCCGGGCTTCGGGGAAGGGATCTACAGTGGTACCCTTGCTGTTTCAAGGCAACTGGCAATACACAGATCACGTCTCTTGAACATAGATTGTTAGTAGAAATGTTCAATTTCCTGTTCTCGTAAAGTGCCCATCAACCACTTCCCAGTAAAGTAATTAGTTTGCTTATGCTGTTTGGACAGGAGGAGCATAGTAAATGTCATTTAGCTGCTCCCCCTGTCCTCAAACTACCCCAGAAATCCCAGTCCAGGTCACACTACAAGTATCGGTGTGGATAGGTGCTAATACACCGGAACACTTTGTGGAATATGAGTGCATCAGACAGGGCTTTCTTTGTTCCATGGTTTGAACTACTTTGAGAATGGAGAGTTGCTCTATTTTCCAGCAACCATATGATGTACAACAACAACGAAAATATGATGTGCAGGCAATCATGAGCCAGCCAAACCCTTACCCATGATTATCCCTGGACCTTTTTGGGTCCCTGATGGGAGATATATACAATGGTACCTCGGATAAAGTCCAATTCAGATAAAGTCCGATTCGGATAAAGTCACGGTTTTCATGCATACGTGATGCATTGCATAAAGTCCAAAACCACTAAAAATGGATGTTATCTAAGGTGTTTGGTATAGGAACCTCGGATAACATCCATTTTTCGACATTATCTAATGCATCACCCATTTGATTCAGATAAAGTCCAAAATCTGATAAAGTCCAAACTTGTGGAATGGAGTTTGGATGTTATCCGAGGTTCTACTGTATATATATTTTAGTGCACGTTGTGTCACTCTGTTTTGACTCAGTACTAGCATGTGTGATTGGCAGTATGGCACTTCAATTCTGAGCATCCAAACAGTTTTGTTTCTTTTTAATTGAGCCCCTGCAGCTCCTCTGGTGGCTTAGTGGTTAAGATGCTGAGCTGGAGACTGGAAAGGTCAGGTTTCAATACCCAAAGGCTACACTTGGAGACGTGAAAGGAGTCTCATTTGGGCATCCCTTAAAAATCCTTTCAACCCAGAGTAATCTCTGACATGAAATTATTATTGAGCCCCTGTGGCACAGTGGTTAAACTGCAGTACTGCAACGAAACCTCTGCTCATGAATCTGAGTTCAACCCTCTATCATTAAGATCTAAGATACAGGTTCCACCACTGTGCGAATGAAAGCCATGCACCTCAAGATCGTGGTGAAGTTAGCAACTTTACTGAACTTAGAAAGTCATTTACACCACATTTTAAAATGAAAGGGGTTTCACATTAATCGATCTAATAACATGTAGAGAAAGCAATCTAATTATTTTAAGTATGCAGAAGGCTATGGAGCTTTGCAATGTGGAATGAAGGGGAAATACTAGCTGCGTTAGCCATTTTTAAAGGATCAGTTGAACCTGGAATATCAAAAGAGCACTAACCTGTGAGAAGGAACTTTCAACATACATTTTCAATACAAGCTTTCCGCTTAAGAAATACTGTACCATAATTATTTCAGGAAGAATTACTCTACAAATGTCTGGAGAAATGTTTGTAATTTTAAAGAAACTAACATAAATCTCGATATGCGTATAAATTCGAAATTAAGTAAAGCGGATTTATATGCTGACACATCTGTTGGGGTTATAAATTAAGCAGCAGAAATGCTCTACTTCCCTTTTGACTTGGATCAGTGTCTGCTTGGCAGTACAGTATTTCTTTTTCTGCAGCCAGGTGGCTGCCTTGTTGACTTATCAGAGAATAAACAAAACAAAAACACAGTAGCACTTAAAAGACTTAACTGTTATATTTCAACTTGAGCTTTCGTGGATCATGTCCACTTCATCAGACATGGGAGTGAGGCTTAACAACATCATTTTATACACATCAGGTACAGAGGTACAGAGTGGTTGGTTAGCATAACAGATAAGCATACAAATCAATGTGGCTTCATACAATTGGTAATGGCAGATGATTTCTGGTTGTTATTCAGATTAGCTATAAATCCCCGTATTTTTCAATTGCAAAGAGCGGGAAGATATTTCAATTACAAAGAATGGGAAGATACTATTTCAGTTGCAAATGTGGTAAGTGTAGGAAGATACTATTTCAATTGCAAATATTGGGAAGATACAAAACAACCACCTGGCATTAAACATTTACTAATGAGTTTAACCTTTGTGTTACTGCAGGGGTTCCCAACCTACAGCCTGTGGGCCAGACTCGGCCTGCAGCACCATTCCATCTGTCCTGCCGCCACACCTGAAAGTGGAAGTGGGTGTGTTTATGTCAGCCGTAAAACGCACCCACTCATACGTAAATGCGCCCACAGCTGTCGTAAATGTGGAAGTGGGCGCATTTACGACAGCCGTAAGTGCACCCATTTCTGTTTCAAGGGGGCATGATCCAGCCTGCTCAGCTGTCCAGGGGTGTGGTCAGGCTCACGGCAAAAAATTGTTGGCCACCCCTATGTGAGCACATCCTTTGTTCTGTAAGACAGCCTATGTTGTGAAAGAGAATTTTACAGGAAAGTTTGTGAAGGTGGTATAATATAACAAAGCACTGTATAATATACAACATCTATAGCAGCATATAATAATCTGTGTATCAAATTTGATAATGTCCCAGAAACCCTTGGCTAATATTCAAACCTTTTTCAATTTTGCATGTTATTATATCTTTGCCGTACAGTATATATCAGTCTAATTTACATTATTGTATTGGTTGCTCTTGGGAGTGTTTCCTTCCCACGCTGTGCTAATATTCAAACCTTTGCAATGGGTGTCCAACAGATAGATGTATTTTATTTCTTTTTTTAAATTACATTTTCAAAGAAAAACAATGATATACAAATCCACACATACAAAACAAATCAAAATATAAAAAAGAATTTTCAAAAAAGGAGACAATACAAAAGCAATCTTTTAAAAAAATCAGAAAAAAGGAAGAAAAACAAGCAAAATACAAACTTGATGGTCTATCACTCATTTTCTTTTAGTTTGTCAAAGTGTTCATTACATATTTGTATATATTTACTTTCATCATTTCCCCATATATCTTATCTCTTCCTTTTCCATATCATATTCTCTCCTGGTAGCCTATTTGCATATTTAAAAACTACATTTATATTTACTATAATTAATATAACAAACACTTATCGGATTCTTCTCTTTTAGCTAGAAAACTAAGACCAAGATAACAAAAAATCATTGAATAACTATACACACCCCGTGATATATACATTGCCCTGGGAGATGCGGTGTGTCATATCATTCTTTCAATAATTCCAAAAACTCATTTGATTTGGTACTGGCCTACTACCTTCCCCTCTTCTGCTGCCTCATTTAGGAGATAGCATCTCTATGGAATTTAAAGACAGAGATAACCAAAAACTTGCAGGTTACCAGCCTTGTCTTCTAAAGTGGAGGTTATTATTCATTCTCTGTATGACCACAAATAGACGTTTGAGTATCAGCCGTACACAGAGTCATAACTGGGACATAAGTTGCTTTTAGCAAGAAGTTAAAATAATGGAACAGTTGAATTGGAAAAGGCCCATGAAGCCATTGAGAACAAACCCTTGCTTAATGCAGGAATCCAAATCAAAACAGATGAATTGTCTAGCTTTCTCTTAAATGCCTCCAGCATTGGAACACTCCCTCCCTCCCAAGATAATTAGTTCCATTGTCATACTGCTCTAACAGGTAAGATGTTTTTCCTGATATATCTGACTTCATGTAATTTGAGGCTCTTGTTGCACTCTGGAATGATTGAGAACAGATCCAAGAACTGGATACAGCAGTGTAGATGAGGCCTAACTAGTGCCGAATAGAGGGTAAATAGTACCCTATGGGTTTTGGAAACTACTTCTGTTACTTCTAAAATAGTATTTGCCTTGCAGCCACATCGCACTGTTGACTCATATTCAGCTTGTGATCTACAACATTTCCATTATCCTTCTCACTTGTAGTATTACTGAGCCGATTATCGGCCATCTTGAAACTGTGCATTTGGGTCGTGCCCCCTCCTCCCAAAGATGTTGTTTTCTGTTGTTTTCATGCCAGTGCTCAAGACTATCAAGATCTTTTTGAATTCTGTTCCTATCGTAGTTACAACTGCAAGGATGGGAGGGAGGACCATTTTCAGACTGTAGGGAATCCTGCAAACTATATGTGCCGACACATGCATGCACATGGATTACTCCAGTTCAGGAATCATTACAAATAACTCCTGACAGGTGGTTTAAAATTACTTGCATTTCAGCAACTTAATATGACATTAGCTGTGCACTATGTATTCCTTGGCCTTTGAATGTTGAACCTGGCAGAACTGATGCCAGTGTAAATTATTATTATTTTGCTAATCAAGATGCACACTTGCATAATACCCACCTGTCCCAATTTGCAGGAGTTTTCCATGGCTGATTTGATGATGATGATGATAAGTTTAATTTGTATACCGCTTTCCTCAACCCTGCGGGCAACTCAAAGCAGTTCACAACAAACAAGAAACACAATAAGATACAAAATACCAAATATACAAAAACCAATAGAATACACCAACAAAATAATAATTCAGCCACCAGTTACAATTCAGTAATACAGAACAAATAATACAAAAAATAGATCCGATAATACAGCATACATCAATATCAATATCGCAAAAACAGTACAAACTAGGACTTGTCCAAACAAGGCTCAAACATTCCGGTTCCGGCAGCGGCGGTAGCTCTGCCATCTTTTAAACTGCCCGCCCGGACGGGCCAAGGGGGAGAGGCACCGGGCACAGCTGCCTCCTATCCCAGGGCCAGTGACGCAAAACTACAAATCATGCCTCAGATTTTTTTCCCCCCCTTTGGGAACAATTATTGTAAGTGGAAAATCAAGCAGCCCTTGTATAAGCTCTTCTTCATCCCCCTTCATCTATTTGTGAAATTCCTTCAAGTGACAATCCCATAATGGTATAAGACCATACTTTTTGCGGGAGTGCCTCTTCCTAAGAAATTGTACCTGGAACATCCAGGCTCTCAAATTGTGTGTAGTTACGTCCAGAGAAATAAAAACGGTGATGATTAAATAAACATCTTTTTCTACTGTAGCTCCTTTACTGTGGAGCCAGCAATATATCATTGCTAGTGTGTTTAATTTAATTGTGTATTGATAATGTGTTTAATTGAGTTATAGATGTCATCTAGGTAAGTATTTTATTTTTTATTATGGTATGGTATAATATGAAATGTATAACCTGTAGTTTGATTTATTTTTGCAATTAATTCACTTATGTTTGTTTGTTTGTTATTCATTGTTGTGAGCTTCCCAGAGTGGTGCAGGATATAAATAAAATGATGTTATATAAGTAAGGTGGACCAGTCTGTCCTTTCATTTACTTTGTAAGATAAATAATTAATTCCTCAACTAAATTTCCAATAGTTAGGACCAAATCTGTGGTAAAATTGCTCACTGAAATTTTTGGAATTGGAATCTTTCACTTTGAAGGCCACAGCATTGGACATGATTACTATATGACTGACCACTGTGCAATAGTTTGCCATTCCTTTGTCATGGATGCAGTATCTTGCAAAAAAAACAACACCACCAACTAACCTGTGAAATGTTCAACCTCTTTAATGTTGAAGGAAAGCTTATGGATCGAAACATTAAAACATCATTACACATAAAAAATGCATGATACCTATGGTGCATTGAGACTTTTTCTTGTATCAATGAACATGAGTGCCTGGGTTTGTTTGGGTTTCCTTTTCGTTTGTCATCTATTCTTTTGTGCACATAAATGCTAATTTTTTCAAAACTCATTTCCCAGGGAATTTTGCATGCAAAAGTACCATTATGTATGAGAATTATGATAGATTGTTGGTTTTTTCTGAAGAAAATAAAAATCCAGAAAGTGATGGAGAAGTCCTATGAAATCAGCAAGATTTCTTTGCGGTTGGCGGGGGGGGGGGGGGGAATTCTGTCAGGAAAGAAAAATCTGACTCAAATCCTATTGCAATGAAAAGAGGGTTTTCTTCTTGATTTCTTCCTTAGAGCAAGAGGCTGTGAGAGTTATATCCTAATTTTATTCTGTGTTCATTTTTCTTCCTATTTAGCAAAATAATATAATTTATTCAATATCAGATACAGTCAACCCTCTCATAACAACGCGTTCGGATAACATCATTTTTGCTTAACAACGCGTTGTTATGCACCACGTGTTTCCCCCGCATAAGAACGTTTTTAGTGTTGTCCAGACAACAACGCTAAAATAACCGGACAACGACGCTAAAAACGTTGTTATGCGGGAAACTCCATAGAAACCCACATAACAACGAAAATCGCTTAGTAATGCTACTTGGAGAACCAAGTAATGTCGTTATGCAAGGGTCTACTGTATACAAATTTCTAGTTTGCATTTTTTATGCCGTGAAATAAACATTGAGTATAGTTATTGCTTAATTGCTAATGTGAACAGTTCAACGGTGAAGTTTACTCTTAAAAACTAATCTCTAATAGCAATCTACAGTGATAGCAGAAATAAATAAATCTTGGTTGATTAAAAAAACATAAAGATGAAATTAAATATCTATTTCATGGTTTGTTTAGTGTGCGAAATTTGGACCTACTGGATTAGTACAACCTCCTCAGCGTACTTCTGCTCGAAGATCATTTGGACGTCTGAAGAGATTCAGCATTACTCGTTCACTTGATGATCTTGAGGTAATCTTACACCACTGAATTTTCATTGTTTCCTATAAAGAAAGTTGAACAAACATTAACAAGCTAATATATTATTCCAAGGAAAGCAGCTGTGTTCTCAACTGAAAACAAACATTAGCTGAAAGCATTTCACTATTAATTTATACTGAATGCATGCACACTAAACATTGTTATAGTACAGGAGTTTTCAACCTACAGCCTGTGGGCCAGATCCAGTCCACAGCATCATTTTATGTGGCCCACCGCCCTCGCTCCAAATGCCACCAGAAGCAGCCATAAACATGTCTGCGGCTGTCATAAATGTGTTTACGACAGCTGTAAACGCGTCCCCGGCTGTTTTAAATGAGTTTATGACAGCTGCAGACATATTTTACAGCAGCATTTACGGCGGAGGAAACCACCAGTCCTGCCCGCTCAACCGTCTGAGGGTGCATGACCCGGCCTGTGGCTTAAAAAGGTTGAGAACCCATGTTATAGTATGATGCTTTCATACTCACTTTGAGAGCTTTTCACATATTCACTATTTTGTGAGTCTTTAATCCTGTCTTTTTTTAAAAGTGTAGCATTCACTGTAGCATTGTCAAGATCCAATAGCCATATGCATACAGAGCTATAGATATAAGAGGAACTCCTAATTAGCCTTCACAGGTGAATGTCAGTTGGAACCTTTTCAAAATTACTTTTAAAGCCCTACATGGTAGTGGGCCAGGATACTTAAGAGACCATGTCACCCTGAAAACATCTGCCCGTCCCACAAGAGCAGACCAGAGAGGCTCTCTCATTGTGCCGTCTGCTAGGGAGGCTCGTCTCTAGCACCAGAAGGAGGGCCTTCTCAGTGTCTTCTCCGGTCCTATGGAACCTCATGCCAATTGAGCTGCATCTCCAGACGGAGTTGCTGTCCTTCTGGAAAGGGCTAAAATCCTGTCTGGCAAAGCAGGTATGGGGCACCAACGATGTGGTGACCCCTGCCTGCTGGCTGATTTAGTAAGAACACTCTCTCCCTCTTTTAATCTCTTTTAATCTGTAGGGGTCGGAGTAACTTTTGGTGGCAGTTTTAATGGGGTTTTTATTGGTTTTTCAAATGTGATTGGTTTTATTTTCTGTGAGCCGCCCAGAGTTGGGCAGCAATATAAATCAGAAAAATAAAAATAAAAATACAGTAGGTTTCTGAAAGGAAGAACAGGCCATTTCTTGGTTGATACATCGGAGCAACTGAGTTCTCTATAGCTGAATGGCTCACAGAGAGAGTCATGAACATTTTTTAGCTATGTGTTGGTGTTTGACTTGTATATGACACAACAAAAATGTACTCAGCACTTCATACGCTGGTGAGTTAAAGTAAGTGGGTGTGGTGCTGAAATTTATGAGAATCCTGTTCTACCAGGAAAAAGAATTCTGTAAACCTATCCAAAGGATCAAGGAACAGAGAAGTAGGATGGAGCACATAGCATAACAGGCTTGCATGCGATTGTAGTCCTGAAGAAACATGCAGCTACATGCCATGGAGCAAAGGAGACGCAACAAACTATAGGCAGTGCTGTTTGATTTTAGAGCTAGAGTTTGAAGACAAGGATTTCAGAAAACATCTGATGTGCTTTTCATCTGCATCTGCCATGGAACCTATGAACCACTAATATGCCATCTCTGTCGATGGTTCATTGTTATGCAGAGACTGTGAGAGCAACAGCTTAAAATCCTGAGCAACAGTTGCATTTTTCTTTTTATGGGTAGATACATAAACTAGTATTTAATCTGGGTGGATCCCCACTAGGAAGGAAGAAGACTCAGATTCATTTGTTAAGCTGGCTAGGAGGGTTGAATATGTAGCCGTCCTTTGACACAGAACACCATTTAAAATGAGAGAAAATTCCATGGATAAAACAAGCAACGTCAGTCATGTAAGTAAGTCTAACTTTTCATAAAAATCAGAAGTTTTATATAGAGCCATCTTTAGAAAAGTAGTTTAAAGGGCAGAAGTTCAGTTGCCCCTGTGATATCTATTATTTCTTAGAAAGCATGATTTTTCTTCAGATAAGATTAATTTTAATCACATGTAATAAAATAAGATTATTTTTCTTGTTAATGTGGACTGGTAATTTAATATTTAAATTATTTGTTGTTGGGTGTATTCTTCTGTAAGTCAGTAGTGAAATGGATTTCTGTTACAATTTAACTATTCTAATTGTGATTTTCTAACACTGATTTGATATGCTAAAGAGTGATTATAAAATTTTATTATTACTGTATTAAATATAATTATATTATATAATAAGTATATATTTCCTTGTCTGTTTTTATTTATTTATATGATTATTTGTTAATAGTTTAGTTACTTGCTATATTTATGGTTCAAAGAATATTTGAGATTACAGTTTACTGCTTTTAAGTGTTATAAATGAAATCTGAGTAGAGTTCTAAAAAGATGGGAATGGTAAAGAAGTGAAGTGGATTTTCTGAATCATTCAAAATCCAGCCCAGTGACAAACTTGTTGATTTTCAACAAATTGTTACAGGAAAACAGTGTTAAGAAGGGAGGGCCTTTTTCTTAGTTCTTCTTAGTTATTGTCATCAGTTTAAAAATACACTTTTACAAATGGCGAATAAAGTTAAGAGTGGCTTAAGTCCTATACCTATCTACTGAGGCGTCAGTTCCACTTCACCTCAGTTTAACTTGCAGAAGTGTTTACTGTGGAGCCGTGATGGTGAACCTTGGCACTCCAGATGTTCTTGGACTTCAATTCCCAGTAGCCCCCGTGAATCCACACGAATGGGTTTACTGTGATTCATCCGGCCCACACCACCCTCATTGCTCCTGGAAGCGGAAGTAAAACGCGTTTTACTTCTGCTTTCAGGAGCGACGAGGGCCGAATGAATCGCAGTAAACCCATTTGTGTGGATTCACAGGGGCTTCTGGGAATTGAAGTCCAAGAACCAAAGGTTGGGGACACACTGCCATAGTATCATCTTCCTAATAGGAAACCGTGTTTGCTTTCAAGAACCCCAGAAGCTTGAACCCCTGTTACCACTTTGCTACCGTAACTAGTACAGGTATGTGCCTCTTGCTTTTGGGTAAGCCTGCCCTACCATTTCCCTTTCCAGCATAGCAGATGCGGAGCTACATAGCATGTGATGTCGCCTGGCACAAAGAGGTTGGGGTGGGGGTTTACTGAACACCATAGTGAACAGTCAGTTAGCTACGCAGTATTGGGAAGGGGAAGGAGGATCACAGATGAGAGAAACAAGTGGAAAGAGAAAGAGGGAAGAGTGGGTGAGATGGCAGCACACTGAAGCTGGTTGAGAGGAGCAGCACTGCTGGGCTAAGTGCAGCTAAGGCACAGATGTGGGGAGGAGAGAGGATGAAAGACAAGCCGAAATACTGAGAAAGGAAATTACTACATTTTCTCCTAGAAGAAATGGTCTACAGCAGTGTTTCCCAACCTTTGTTTTTGGGACTTCAATTGCCAGAAGCATAAGTCACTTTCCCCAAAGCACTGATCAACCAATGTACTGACTTAGACTTCTGGGAATTGAATTTCCCATGGGGGGTGGGGGGAGGCTCGTTGGGAACCACTGGTCTACATTGAAGTAAAGAAACAAATTTACTCCCTGTCCAGTCATTGGTATGGGTGGGGAAAGTGGCATTTTGGATATAATATATTATATATTTTGGATATAATATAATATAAATTTGAACTAATAATAAATAAATTAATAATGGCTGAAATCTTGTTATGCTGCGGTGATGATGTCATATGCAGCAGCAAATTGCAACTGATTAAAGACTTCCTTTGGCAATTTTACATAAAAATAAGCAGCAGTTTGTCTTTTATCAGCAGTGATTTCCCACTTGTGATAACATCATTCTCATTAGCACACAGGATTCTAATGACTACGTAAGTGCAAATGTATTATTAGTTCTTTAGCTGTCTGCAGGATTTTTTCCAGGTTTTAGGTGGAATATATAAAGCTATAGATCAGGGGTTGGCAACCTACAGCCCAAATTGGCCCAAATTATCTGCCCCCCCCACGCCCTCGGCACCGCCAGAAACAGCGTAAACTGCCAAAAACGCATCCATGACTGTCGTAAACGTGTTTGCGCCAGTCACGGAGGCATTTTATGGCAGCATTTACAGCAGGGGGACCACCACCAGTCTGGCCCCCTCAACTGTCTGAGGGAGCGTGACCCAGCCCCCGACTTAAAAAGCTTGGCAAACCCTGCTATATGTAGATATACCTCTACAACATTCCTGATTTCTTTCTGTGCATATATGTGCTTTATTTTGTAGTGTTGCATTCAAGAATTCTTAGATTGTTGTTTAAAAGAAATTCAGACCTTCAAAAAACCTCTCTGGTTTAGGAATTCGGAGTGTTTGTTTGATTGATTGTTTAATCACATTTTTATCCTTCCCATCTGCTAGCAAGAGCATACTAGGCAGCTTACATAAAATTAAAAACAACAAGACTGTACATCGAAATTAACTAAACAATCAAATGTAATACTGTACAACAACAAGAAACCCAAAGTATCCCACCTCAACTTATTTCATGTGTCAGGAAAATACTTAATAACAGGGTAATAATAATTTCACGTCAGAAATTATTCTGGGTTGGAAGGATTTTTGTGGAAGAAACTCGGTTCAGGGAACGCCCAAATGAGGCTTCTTTCATGTTCCCAAGATCTGGGACAGAGACGGGCACTCAATCCATCATGCAGTACCCGGGTCTTGGACTGCAAACTTGCCAGCCTTCCAGCTAACAAGGTGAGCTTCTTAACCACTGAGCCACCGCAGCCCTTAATAACAGGGTAACAACATTAGAGTCCATAGTGACAATCAATAACATTCTGGGGAAAGCCTGTTAGAACAAGTAAGTGTTCAAAGATTTTCAGTGATAAAGAGGCTCTAATTTCATCTGGAAACGTGTTCCACAGCGAGGGGGCTATGGCAGAGAAAGCTCTGAATTGAATCATCCTCATTTTACTTCTCTAGGTGTGACCAGTCTTAATTTATTCAAATGAGTGCTCCGGATGTTGTTCTTGAGGATGATGCACTCTCGTAGATAACATGGTCTCAAACCATTTAGGGCTTTGTACTATAGGTTAGAACCAGCAGCTTGAACCTGGCACATAACACAATGGGTAAACCAGTATAGGCCAGCCAAGACTGGACTGATATAATCAAAACAGCCAATACCAACAACCAGTCTGGCCACTGCATTCTGACATATTGGCAAAAAGTATGTGCAATTGATGCAGAATATATTAATAAACATGTGCAACTAAAGTTTATGGAAATGTTCCTATGTAAACTAGCACAGAGTTAGCAAAGGCATTAAAACAGTTATTTCATTTATTTATTCAGTAACCCAGCAAGCTTCTGAGAATTGGGCAAGCGTGCAACACATTGTGAAATATGTCTTGTGCAACCTTGAGGGCTAGAAACCTACTTTTAAAATATGGGTTGGTCAAAAGTTAAGGTTTCCCTTGCTCGGAAGCCAGTCGTATCCGACTCTAGGGTCAGTGCTCATCTCTGTTTCAAAGCCAAAGAGCCAGCGCTGGTCTGCTTCTGCAGACATTCCCGTGGTCATGTGGCAGGCATGACTAGGCACTGGAGCGCATGGTACGCTGTTACCTTCCCACCAAAGTGGCCCCTATTTATCTACTTGCAATTTCTTGCTTTCGAACGGCTAGGTTGGCAGGAGCTGGGACAAAGACGGGAGCTCATTCTGTCCTGCAGTACTCGGGAATCGAACTGCTGACCTTCCGCCTCCCAGTCAACATCTTAGCCACTTAAGCCACTGCAGTTGCTCTAGAGAGGCTGAATTTTACACCAAGTACCGCATGCTATGCAATTTCTTGCCCTCCTTCAAGATCCTAGCAGACTAGAAAAGCAAATTACAACACTGTTTATGCACAGATAATTCAGAACTAAATAAAATATGTTATAATATGCTACAGAAGATTTGTTAAATATCACAGCTGTGTTTTCCTAAACCAACCCTTTTATGTGAGGTAACGGAGGCACAATCTGATCCATGGTGAACTAGAGCTTTTTGCAGGGGCTGGTTGCCATTGGTAACATAAAGGGAGTAGAATAGAACATGTGAAATGCCTTTAAACTTTTTATAGGCATTTTGTTCAGGCAGTGCGCAGTGTTGGATGGTGCATTTTAGCTCTCAAGTAGCTACTGCATTTAGGAAATGATCCTCCATTTATAGTAAAGATGAATTTGGGAAAAGTCATTTTGGCAAAAATCACTGCTTTTTCTTGTGATGAACAGGTAAGTAATGTGATTTTTAAATAGAAATAGGTGACAGTAGGCATTCTTGTATTAGAGATTAGAATTCCAGATTATAGATTAAATTCTTTCATGTCAGAGTTCAGAAACTTTTAGTTAAAATGGTATTTTTTAAAAGGAAAAATAAATGCAGTTTGGGGAAGTATGTGATGATTAAATGGCAGATAGAGCCATAATTTAGTACAGAACTTAGTTCTGTGCATCTCATTTTAGTGTACTTTTTAATAGATGAAAAGTGATTTTAATAGTCAACTGCAAACGGTGTAGAATGATTTTTTTGTTTATTGCAAACTGACTACATGCATTTACATTTTGGTGACAAAATATGTAACAGTGTAATGATTTTCATTTTGATTTCTTTTGAAACCAGTGTCCCATATCCTTCCCAGCACCACTTTCTTAGTATCCTTTTACTTTGCTCTGCAACAATTTTCATGGCAGTAAGGAAAGTAGAAGTGAAAAGGAAGCAACTCAAATGTCATCTGAAGGAAAGAAAAATTATCAAATCATTGTGGGACTGCAGAATATGAGGAACTGTTTTTTGTTTTGCACCCCTTTGTTATAAATTATTGCCTACAACTAATTTACTTTGTTTTGTTTTTGAAATAAAGCTATGCAGAGCTGTGAAATAAGAAACAGTTGCTGTTGGTATTTATCGGTCCTCTCCCTAACAATATTGGAGAATAAAATTATTATAATATTATGTGGAGCAGGAAATGAGATTGAAATATTACGTGGAAACCCTGGTAGAGCTGTTTAAACTTTTTCATTTCATCCTGATTATATTTATATTTCGCACTCAAACTGACCTGGTTTCAAGGCTGTTTTGCAAATTGGATAAAATTACCTCCAGAAAAGATAGTCTGTAGTGAATTTAAAACTTTAAATGAAAATGTTGCCAAGGCATCATAAATGTTCCTCCTTTGTTTGGAAAACAATGCTATGTAAAAATGGAAACAGTGGCTAGGATCAGGGTTACATGAGAGGGTGTCTCAAGTTGATTGGGAGAGCTCTTTAACTGATATGGGAGCTGCCATCAGAGTAAAAGATAAAGGTTTCCCTTGCTCGAAAGCCAGTCATATCCGACTCTGGGGTTCAGTGCTCATCTCTGTTTCAAAGCCGAAGAGCCAGCGCTGTCTGCTTCTGCAGACGTTTCTGTGGTCATGTGGCAGGCGTGACTAGACACCGAAGCGCATGGAACACCACCAGAAGGAAAGCTGGAAAGTTTCTTTGCAGAATGCTGCATCCAGCCCCCATCGTTTTTCAATTTATTGTGACAGTATCTAACTGTCCAACAACAATGATGAATATACTTACTGTAGGATTGTTGTCAAAAACATTGGGATTGTACAGAGAATGTCTACCATAGGATCCCTTCTTCATGCTTACTTAGATTGAGAAACCCTTAAATATAATAATCTAGTTTCCGCATGACAATTTATGAAAAAGCATAAGCAAGAAGTTCTGAACATAGAAAGTATGACTTGTTATTACTGTTACTTCTGTTATTAATAATGATTGGATGCTATTTAGTTAGTTCTGAATTATGGTGACCCTTCCCAGGATTTTCTAGTTATAAAATACACAAAAGTGGTTTACCACGCCTTTCTTCTGGGCAGTGATGCACTGCAAAAAAAATTACTACCCCCACCCTGGGTGTGGCTAATTCTGTGGGCATGGCTAACTCTGTGGGCCTCACCTACTTGGCCAGCCATACCATCATGGCTTGGGGTAGGGAGGTGGATGTGGTCGGCCAAGTGGGCGTGGCCTGGGGGAAATTCCGCTACCGGTTCCCGGGATCCGGTGGGAACCTGGAGCAGTACACCACTGCTTCTGGGGATGCTCTGGGACTGGACAGCTTTCCCTAGGGAGCAGAGGCAGACTAGGCACTGTGGGAGATCACTCTCCTAACTGCAGGCTCTGCAGCCAGGTATTCCTTTGCACTGAACTGTACTGCTGTGACTCCTACTTCAAACAACCTCAGAGAAATGCAGAATTGCTTGGAATTCAGCAACAACCTATTGGGGTGCACATAAAGAGCCTCCACGAAAGTTGTGAATACAATAGGGTGTACCCCGGGTGGCAACTTTGTCAGCTAATCTTTCTAACACCAGATCAAACCAAAGGAACTGAAGAATGAATCCACCAAAAAGATCTTTGTCAAGACCAACCACAACAATGCTCTCAATAAATATTGAGGGACTTTCGAGTAATAAGAGTGTCCTCCTAGCAGACATACGCAGGAAATACAGTAGACCCTCGCATAACGACGTTACTTGGTTCCCCAAGTAGCATCGTTATGCTGAAAATGTCATTATTCGAATAACGACAAAAATGTCATTATTCGAATAACGATGGTAAAAATACTGTCGTTATTCGAATAACAACGTTTTTTTGTCATTATTTGAATGATCACGTGGGATACATTAGTAGCAGCGTTAATCGAAAATGACGCTATTCGAACATATCCTTAGGTGGGTGTTCACTGTACAAACGTGGCATACTACTTCTGCTCCTGGAAACACTTCAGGGGGACAGCAAGATACAGACCCAAAGTGTCTGGAATGGAACAAGTGATTGAGAGACCGCATGGCCAGTATGGGAGCTCAATTTTTGTTACACCTGTCCTCAGCGTAATATCAGCTGCATTGACGGAAACAAACAACACTGAAATTCTCACCATCCAAACCCCACAATTCTCTGTTACCTCTGTCTATAAGCCACCAAAAGCAAATTTTAGTTTTAATTTTAGTTTTACATATGACCAAATACATTTTGTTATTGGAGATTTTAATTGTCACAGAGAGGCTGGTGCAAAACTTGTATCTTGGGTTTATACCAGTGACCTCCAGCTTGTCCGTGATTCAGAACTGCCCACATCCTTTAACGGGGGTTGATGGAGAAGGGGGTATAATCCGGACAAAATCTCCGTTAGCAAGAAAATAGCAGCACTGTGTATAAAGGTTGTTAATGATCCAATCTCACATACTCAACACAGGCCCATCGTGTGCATAGTAAATGCAGTGAAACCCCAGGAGGTGTCTTTTCGCAGACGGTTTAATTTTAAGAAGGCTAAATGGATGAACTTCCGAGAACAGCTGGACAAAAGTGTGGAGAAGATCCCCCCACATCCAGATAAATGTCATGAATTTGTCCGTTTTGTGAAAATAATATCAAAGAAAAATATCCCAAGAGGATGCTGCACCCAGTACAGTAAAACCCCAACTTACATATGCCCCGAGTTACATAAAATTCAACTTCCATAATGATTTTGTGCTAAAACTATATCCTGATTTACATAAATGTCCCGATTTACATAAATTTACATAACACGATTTTATGGGTTTGCTTCGAGTTACATAAAAATTCATTTCCCTATGGGTTTGCTTCAATTTACATAACATTTTTATTTTTCCTATGGGTTTGCTTCAAGTTACATAAAAAACCAATTTAAGCAAAAGCCTACGGAATGCACTTTTTACGTTAGTAGGGGTTTTACTGTATATCCAGGGCCTGACTGATGACATCAAACCTCTGCTAGATAGTTGACCTAGGTGTGGATGATACCAGTCTTGCTTATGTGGATGGCAGGGGCCTGGTCATGCTCCCTCAGATAGTTGAGGGGACTGTACTGGTGATGTCCCCCCCCTCCCCGCCATTTATGGCTGCCATAAATGCATCCATGGCTGTCATAAACGCTTTTATGGCTGATGTAAATGAGTCCACGGCCAGTTCTGGCGGCGGCTAGAGTGAGGGCAGGAACTGGATTATTTGGTGCCATGGGCTGGATCTGTTCTGTGGGCCGTAAATTGCCTACCCCTGATGTAGATTGTGTAAGACTAAAGGTGTGGGAATTCAGAGGTGAGACAAAGAGTTAATGCCTCTATTCACCAGGACAAGAAGAATATGACCTGGGGATTGAGGAAGAACTCCTATTAATATCAGGATTTAATGGAGAACTTAAAGGAGTACAGATACCCCATCTGGAAGAGCTAGTTACTTGTTAGAGGAGATCAAACCCCATTACATTGACTGCATTCAATAGATAACGTGTGTAACAGTGGGAAACAGAAGAGGTCTGGTCTAAACATTTCTGATCATTTAAGTTTGTTTGTGGCTGATCATCCTTTTCTCTTTCTTTTCAGTCTGCAGCTGTGTCTGATGGAGGTAAGCTAAAAATTTGGGGGGAGATTTGTGTATACAAATAATTGACGCTCCTTAATTAACTTCAGTAGCAACAGATGATGAATTCAGCAACACGAGAGCAAATCCATGTTGTGGTAGTGGTGGTTATGGACTGTAGGCTTAATCTTGCTGATCAAAATGTGCCAAAAGTTCATATATCTGGTGTTCATTACTCAATTATCAATGGTTTATTTTTTTTAAATGCAATATAAGAACATTATCCTAACTACAGAGGAATCACTGTGTTCTGCAAATAGATAATATCCATTCTGATAACCATCAAGGATGGTATCATACATAGGTGTGGTTGATGATAGATCCACTGTCTGACATCTGTTTTGTGAACAATCTGGTTGAACCTTAGAACAGTAAGCAGATTTACCTAAAGTCTCCACCATCCAGTCAGTTATATAGAGTAAATGATCTGCAGGAAAATATCTGTACATAGAGAAATATGTTGCCCATAAGAGAAATTCTAAAATCCATGTGGTGATGATACATTCATTAGGCCAAATATGAATTTGTCCAGCATGGCTGCAGAGTTCTTGAAGGCCAAGGCCTCCATTGGTCTGTCCTGACATGTGACACATGGACATAGTGTTCTTGTCTGGGCAGGGAGATTGTGATCTAAGGTTAGGGAGCATTACATCCACTGCCCTGTAATGTTCAGATCCAGTGATGCACTGCAAAAAAAATTGCTATCCTCTCGGTGGGCGTGGCTATCTGTGGGCATGGCCTCAAACGCAACGCAATGCCCCCCAAGAAAGAAAGAAAAAGAAATCTACCTTGCTCTCTTTCTTCGCGGAGATGAGGAGGATGACGGAGTAGTCCCAGAGCAGCGGCGCTGCTGGGAGGTGAGTGGGCGGGTTGGTGGGCTGGCGCTGGCTGGCCTCCCCTTCCCAGCGCCACCGGAAACACATCCCTGCCAACGGTCCCATTTGCCTCATCTGGGGCTGAAGGCGCAAGGGAAGTGCGGAGATGAAAGCGCGCCTTCGGCCCTGGGTGAGGCAAATGGGACGCATTTCTGGATGCGCTGGGAGGGGGAGGCCAATAGCTGGGCGTTGAAATTTCTACTACCGGTTTATCAGAACCGACCACAGTACCACACTGGCCAGATTACTTCCTGCTGAAGTTTGAGCTGACATTCTTAGTTTGAGGGGTATTAAACTCCATTAAGTGGCGGAGCAAGTTCACAGTTTGGGAGTTATTTTAGACCCAGATCTCTCATTGGAATATCAAATACAGTATCATTTGAGGTTAGGTCTCCCTATTACCATTTTAGACAGGTTGCCCAACTATGCCCATTCCTGAACAGAAGATCACTCACATCTTTAATGTATGGATTTGATAATCTCAAATTTTGATTACTGTAAAGCTGTCTCCATGGGTCTGCCCTTGAAGTTGGTACAGAAGTTGCAGCAAGTTCAGAATGCAGGTGCCAGATTAATCACAGGGACCAGAAGATTTGATCATGTCTCTCCAGTTCTGACAGGTTTTCACTGACTACTTGTTGCGTATCATGCCAAGGTTAAGGTTTTGATGCTAACATTTGAAGGCCTAAACAGTTTAGGACCAAATTCATCCTTCTTGCAGTGCCTATGCCAAAGGACATCCACCTGTCCTATCCAGTTATTACAAGTAGATTGCCATCCCAAGAAAAGTTAAACAAGTATCAACTTGGAAACATGCTTTCTTGGTGGTGGTGGTGGTGGTGGTGGTTCAATCGCACTGTCAAGTCTGGCCCTTTGCAACCCCATGGACCACCACACACCAGGCTCTGTCATCTGCCATTCTCCATAGCCCGCTCAGATCTACACCCACTGCGCCAATGCCATCTAGCCATCTCATCCTCTACCGCCACCTTCTCCTTTTGTTTTTTATTTTTCCCAGCATCAGGGCCTTCTCCGGTGAGTCCTCTCTTCTCATCTGGTGGTCAAAGTACTTGAGCTTCAGATTCTTGGTGGTAGCTACACTCTTATGGAATAAGTTAAATATTGAGATCTATCTGTTCTCTCCCCTCCAGGGTTTTAAGAGAGGATTAAAACCAGAGCTCTTTGAGGAGACCTTTGAAAATATCCTCTCCATAGTTGGAGCTGTCTAGTGGGCTTTACCTAGATTTTTAACCACTTCTGTTTGACTTGATAATGTGCTTGCCTAGTATTGTTGATTTTATTGATATTATACTATGGGTGAAATTTGATTTATGTGGGTTGGGTGACTTTGGAAATGTTATTGTATTTCATCGCCTTGAATAGGGCAAGTCATTAAATCAGGCTGTATAAATGTACTATCAAACAAATAAACAAACACATTGCACACATACCTGTCAAGTGTGGCTCCGGACAATACGGGATCTGCGCAGAAGGCTTAGCAGAACCCTTCTACGCATACGTAGAAGCCTTCTGCACAGAAGCCTTCTGCACATGCATAGAAGCCTTCTGCGCATGCATAGAAGGGTTCTGTGCAGAAGGGGATGCGCAGTGACTACTTTCTCCCCACCGTCAAATTATGGGATGGCGGTGGCTCCGGGCGGGAAAGTACAAAAAGTGACGCTGAATTACAGGAAATCCCGGCCAATACGGGATACTTGACAGTTATGATTGCACAAAATCGCTGTGCAAGTTTTCAGATTGTCACATGATGTCACAAAAACACATGAGTCAGGAGAGGTTCATGTTAGAATAGTGTAGTCAGCATACTTGCATAAGATGTAAAGGGGAAGAGATTGCAGACATTTCAGTAGGACTGACCAGGTGTTTAGATTTCAACTTGAATGAACCCTTGTTTTGCTGGGAACAAGAAAGGCCATGAAAAAGCAATATACTTTGAATCTCCATTTTATGAGCAGCTGCCTTGAATCTACCTGGGAAGAAGATAATATCTTGCCACTAGACTGAGGTTCATCCCTTTAACAAAAGCTGTTGTTGTTACATGCTATAACGTCACCTCCGATTTATGGCAACCTTATGAATGAGAGATCTCCAAAAAGTCCTGTCCTCAGTATCCCTCAGTACTTTTATAAACTGAACCCTTTAAGCAATTATTTTTAACTAACATTTTGAAAACTGAAAAGGAAGACACTGGCAAACCTCTGCTGGATGTTTATTCCAGAGGTGTGGGGCCACAACTGAAAAAGCCCAATTCATGGTATTCACTGTTTTGGCCTCCCTACATGTAACTGTTATTAACATCATGGACTTTGGGTAAGATGGGTGGCTGTTTTGTAGGAGGGATGTTCCAAGAGGTATCAAAGTCTTATACTGTTAAGGACTTTATAGGTTGTGACCAGCTTTTTGAATGGAAATTAATAGGAAGTCAATGGAGTCATGCTAAGACTGGAGATATGTGTTCATATCTGTTGATGCTTATGATCAGTCTAGTTTCTGCCTTTTGAATCTGCTGTAGTTTCTGTACTGACTTCAAGGGCAACTCTACGTAGGGAGTGTTACAGTAGTCTGTTTTAGATTTTACCAAAACATGAACCACTGTTGTGAGGCATTTCCTCTCTAGGAAGGGGTACAGCTTGGCAATAAACCAGATCCTAACAAGAATATGCCAGTAAGATAGTGCCATCTGCATATCTTAGATCAGTGGTGCCCAAACTTTTTTCACGGGCCGGTCCTGCCCCCGACACACAGCTGTTGGACCCGGAGGCAGGCTGCTCCCACTGCTGACAGTTTTGACGTCAGCAGCAGCAGCGGCGATCGCGCTTTGTCCGGGCTGCTCCAAACAGCCTCTGGGTCAGTCCCGTCCCCTCTGCAGCCTTTGCCAAAGCTGATTGCCGCATTGGGGAAATCTTCGGAGCCTCCTCTGTTTCAAAATCCGTGGCGTGGAAGGGTAAACCTGGTGTGCTGCGGTGACGTCATCCCAGACGTGCCAGGGAGCTCTTCTAGCGCTGCAGATTTTGAAACAGGAGGCTTCGATGATTTCCCTAACGCAGTGATCGGCTTTGGCAAAGGCTGCAGAGGGGATGGGACCGAGCAAGAGGCTGCTCAGAGCTGTCTGGACAAAGCGCAATCTCTGCTGCCACCGCTGCTGATGTCAGGCAGTGGGGGCGGTCCGCTATGATCCCGGGTGCTCACCGTGGGCCGCATTAATGATATGCAGGGGCTTAATTGGGCCCATGGGCTGTAGTTTGGGTGCCTCTGTCTGAGATGATATTTCCTCCAATTTTCACTCCTCTGTCATCTGGCTTTCTGTATGATATGTTCTGTGTACAGATTGAACAGATAATGAGATAAAATGCACCATTGTCTTACATCTTTGCCTATAGGAGACCATTTTGTCTCTCCATATTTTGTCCTAATGGTAGCTTCTTGTCCACAATATAGGTTTCATATCAGGACATTCAAGGTCACACCCATTTCTTTCAGGACAACCTATAGTTTCTCATAATCCACACAGTCAAAGGCTTTGCTGTAGTTTAAAAAGCATAGGCTGGTCATCTTCTGAAATTCTTTGGATCACTCCAGTGGCTAGTTTATATTTGCGATATGATCTCTTCCTTTTCTGAATTCAGCTTGGACGTCATGCATTTGTTGCTCCATATAAGCAAAAAGCCTTTGTTACACAACCTTGAGCATCACCTTGCTTGCATGGGAAATTAAATTAATTACCCTATAATTATTGCACTCCTTGGTATCTCCTTTCTTGGGGATTGGAATGCATATCAGAATGTATATTGAATGTTTCTAGTCTGTGGGCCATTGTTGCTATTTACCTGTTAGGAGTTTGACAGCTATTTAGTCTTTGTGGCTTGAAATAGTTCTATCAGTATCATATCTATACCTGGTTATTTATTTATTTAACTTTAATTTCTAGAACTTCTGGTTCTCCTTCGTATAGTTTGTGAATCCACACTCATGGGTTATGCGCCTGCGCAGAACAGCCGATCGGAGGCTTGAAAAGCTATTGGTCAAAAGTTTTGGCGGTAAGACCGCCCACCGTACCGCCCACCCTGAGGCGCCCGCGCGCCATTTTACCTCAGTTCTCTTCTTTCCGCCGTAGCAGCAGGACGATCGTTGAGAGCTTCCTCAATTTTTTCGCCCTTCTGAGGGAAAGTCTTTTTGCCAAATCTCAATTTTTCTCGGTGATCTTGTCCTCCGGGCAGGATCGCCACCCCGGCTCTGTCTCTTCTCTTGAGTGGATTCAGTAGCCAATTTTTCGCATCGATCACCGTCTCCCCCCTCAAGGGGGTGGCGGCTGGTCGGCCCTTCGGGGTACTCGTCTCCAGAAACTTCCACTGGAAGAATTTTTTCCGCGGTTGATGGCTGCAGCGTTTAAACAGTGCACGGCTTGCCTTAAGAAGTTTCCGGCTTCCGACGGACACAGCCTGTGCCTCTTTTGTTTGGGAGAGTCGCATCAGAGCCAGTCTTGCCCGCATTGCAAAAAGTTTACGCGCCTCGCGGTGCAGAACCGAAGCAATCGCCTCAAGGCTCACCTGATGGAGCTCGCTCTGGCTCCCGCCGCGTCCGCCTCCACGGCCGCCGCTGCCGCTCAACCACCGCCGGCCTCTTCCTCCGTGCTTCCGATGAGGAAGAAGAAGAAGAAGGACAAGAACGGTGAGAAGAAGCGCAAGCGTGGGTCGGAGAAGAGACGGTCGCTTCCCCCCACTCCGCGCACACCCGCCTCTCCCGGGCCTTCTCCGCCGTTCTCGACTGCCCGATGTCCTTCTCCGGGATCCTCCATCTGGGGAGGACGGTCGTCTTCCGGGTCACCTGAGAAAGGACGCAGGGCTGGGGCTCCAGCTCGCCCACCTCAGGTGCTCTCCTCTCCTCCTCGGGGCAGAAACTCCTCGCCGAGGCAGGCCTCCGTCTCTCCACGGCCCAGGACACCGACGGACGAGGCGGTCGTCACCGTTTCGACGACCGTTTCGCCAACACCGACGCCGGCCACCGTTTCGGCTCCCACCGTTTCGTGGGCCACCATCCCGCCGGCCACCGGAGCTCCACCGCCAGCGGACTCGGACGCGTCTCAGATGGCCCTCGTCCGAGAGATGTTCCAGGTCATGGCGTCGTTTGCGACCAGGTTCCAGACCTCCACGCCTGCGGCCTCTGCGGCTCCGGTTCCGACCACCGCAAGCCCCGGGCATCCCGGCTCTGCCGCGGCCCCACCGACCTCCCGTGGGTCGAGGACCCGCTCCGCCGGCCCACCCAACCCGTCATGGTGTGGTCCGGACGTTGATGCGGTGGACGCCCATCCCGCCGGCCCGCCCAGGCCGTACTGGCGCGGTCCGGACGTGGACGAAAGACTGCCTCCCTCGTCCTCCGATGAGTCCAGCTCGTCGTCGGAGGAGGACGAGGGAGACGTCGACGCCGAGCGCACGCCGGAACAGGCCATCGGCTCGGTGGACCCACCGCGTGGTGAGGACCAGCGCTCACTGACCGCCATGCTCACGAGGCTCGGCACCGCCCTCAACCTGAAGGTCGACCAGCCGCCGTTGGAGGGTGAGGATCAGATGACCGCGAAGCTCGACAGGCGTGCCGTGCGACCGGTCCACATAACCATGCTCCCCTCCATGATGACCACGGCGAGGGCGACGTGGAAGAAACCTTTGGCGGCACACTCCGTTTCGTCCAGGCTCGACAGCATGTATCGGGTCCTGGACGAGAACGTCGAGTTCTTGCAGGCGCACCCCCTGCCGAATTCCCTGGTGGTCAAGGCCTTCCAGCATAGGACGGCCACCAGCGGATTCCCGGTCCCGTCGACGCCGGAGGGAAAGAAATTGGACGCGGTGGGGCGTAAGTTTTACGCCACCGGCTCCCTATTCTTTCGGGCCGCAAACTATTCGGCCGCCATGGGCCTGTACCAATCTCACCTCTGGGAGCAGGTGAAGGTTGAGACGGCTAAACTGCCCGCAGATGCCCAGAAGAGGATTGACGCGCTGGCCGCCGAGGGGGACTTCGTCGCCGAGCAGCTGATGCGCACTGCCCGGCATATCAACGATTATGCGGCAAAAGACATGGCCTCCGCAATCTACCTCCGTCGCCATGCTTGGCTCAGGGACACCTCCCTCGATGACGCTATGAAAAAGCTCATCGAGGAGTTCCCCTTCGACGGGCAGGGCCTCTTCGGTCAGGACACCGATAAGGTCCTGAATGAGATGCGCCAGACCAGTTCCACGGCGAAGTTCCTGGGGCTCACCACGCCGGCAACTTCCACCAGGCCGAGGTTCCAGCCCTTCACACGGCGGTTCCAGGGCAACCCACAGCAGCAGGGACCGGCGGAGCAGCCTAGATCCAGCTCCTATAAACAGCGGCGACAACACAAACCCCGCTACCGGCCCTACGGACAGGACAAGCGTTCGACCGCGAGGCCCAAGCCCCGCGTTTGAAGCTGCGACGGCCGAGTCTCTCTCGCTCCACATCCCGTACCTCCCCCTCCGGAACTTCCTCCAGGCATGGTCGGGCATCACGGACGACCAGTGGGTCTTAAAGATCTTGTCCTCTGGCTACGCCATCGAGTTCGTGCGGGTGCCTCGAGTAGGAAGACATCGTCTCACCACCTCGTCCCCCCATTTGGAGGAAGAAATAGCAACCCTTCTCTCCAAGGGAGCCATCGAGCGGGTACCACCGTCCGACTGGGACAACGGTTTCTACTCGAGGTACTTCGTGGTCCAGAAGAAGGACGGAGGCCTTCGCCCTATCCTGGACCTACGCCGCCTGAACAAATGCATCCACACCAGGAAGTTCCGGATGGTGACCCTACAGACCGTCCTCCCCCTCATCAACAAAGGGGACTGGTTCACAGTCATAGACCTCAAGGATGCCTACTTCCACGTTTCCATCCTCGAGGAACACAGACGGTTTCTCCGCTTCCGTATCGACCATTCCGTGTACCAGTACCGATGCCTACCGTTCGGTCTGGCCACGGCACCGCGGGTCTTCACCAAATGCATGGCTCCGGTGGCTGCATTCCTCCGCCAACGGGGCATCAGGGTCTTCCCATACATCGACGATTGGTTGATCGTCTCCCCCACCAAATCGTCGGCCGTTCGGGACACACAATACACGGTTCACCTCATGGAGAGTCTCGGCCTCAGGATCAACTTCACCAAGTCGAAGTTGACTCCCGCCCAGCGCGTCGAGTACATTGGAGCGGTACTCGACTCGCTCACTACGAGAGCCTACGCCCCCCAGAAACGCCTACGGGACATTGCGCAGGGGGTGAACGAACTGCGCACGAAACCGTGCATCCGGGCGAAGAAGGCTCAGAGACTTCTAGGCCTGATGGCCTCAACGACGGCAGTGATCCCCCATGCCAAATTGAAATTCAGGTCCCTGCAATCGTGGCTCCTTCACGAGTTCGACGCACTTCGGGAGAGCCAATCCAAACGGTTGACCCCATCTCCAGAACTGAGGGACCAACTGCTGTGGTGGTCTACACCACTCAACGTGGCCACGGGGAAGAGTTTCTACCCCCCGCAACCTTCGCTGCAGATACTGACCGACGCGAGCAACCTCGGCTGGGGCGCTGCTTGCGGGACTCTCACGGTCAACGACACCTGGACACCGCACGAAACGGTGCACCACATAAATTACTTGGAGCTGCTGGCCATTTGGAAGGCCCTGCGCTCCTTCGAGACTCTGCTCACCGGCAAGGCGGTTCAAGTGGCCTCGGACAATACCACGGCGGTGGCGTACCTCAACAAGCAGGGAGGAACACGGTCCACCACCCTCTTGTACCTTGCAGTGCAGTTGTGGGAATGGTGCCTGGAGAGGCACATTTTCCCAATTGGAGTGCACATTCAGGGCACACTGAATGTCTTGGCAGACCACCTGAGCCGTCTCACCTCGACGACCCACGAATGGGAGCTGGACGACGGAGTGTTCCAGTCTCTGTGCCAGGTCTGGGGGACGCCGAGCATCGACCTCTTTGCATCGGAGTCCAACAAGAAACTCAGCAGGTACTGCTCCAGAGCAGGCATCGGACTGAACTCCGAGGGCGATGCCTTCATGAAACGGTGGGATCAGGACTATCTCTATGCCTTTCCTCCGTTTCCTCTGGTCCAGAAGGTACTCACCAGGATGCACCAACACAGAGCCAATGCAATTCTGGTGGCACCGGCGTGGCCGCGCCAACCCTGGTTTCCGCTACTGTTGCGCATGTCGTCACAGTATCGCACACTGCCGGAATCACCGACACTCCTCCAAATGGAGCAGGGCCAGCTGCACCATTCGGACCTGCCCAGCCTCCACCTCACCGCGTGGAGGATAACCCCAGACTGGCCAGGATCCTTGAACTAGCGCGGCGCCCTTCCACAAGGAAGTCCTACGCTTCCAAATACAGGCGTTTTTGTGCTTTCCTGGCCGCCCGGCAAACGCCCCCCACCCAGGTGGGACTGCAGGACATTTTAACCTACCTCCTCCAGCTGGCGGAGTCTGGCCTCAGCATCACCTCCATCCGAGTGCATCTCGCAGCAGTGGTAGCGCACTCTCCTGCTGGCTCGCCCGCTTCCGGGGCCTTCCGCGACCAAACGGTAAAGCGCTTCCTCAAGGGACTAAAGAACGCTTTTCCGCCGGCCCGGACACCGACGGCTCAATGGTCACTGTCCACCGTTCTCAACGCGCTCACCAGGACCCCCTTCGAGCCCTTGGCTACCGCCGATGTTCGTCTCCTCACATGGAAGACAGCATTCCTGGTGGCCATCACGTCTGCACGACGAGCTGGTGAGCTGGTTGCCCTGCGAGCAGACGCACCTTTTCTCCAGTTCTTCAACGACCGCGTCGTCCTCCAAGCGGACATCACCTTTCTACCCAAGGTGGTCTCCAAGTTTCACATGGCACAAACTATCTCCTTGCCAACCTTCTTCCAGAACCCCACTAACGCCCAAGAAAGGACTTGGCACATGCTGGATGTGAAACGAGCTTTATTGTTTTACACCAGCAGGACTAGAGAGTTCAGGAAGTCACAACGCCTCTTTGTGGCTTATGGGGGAAAGTCCAAGGGTGAACCCATCTCTGCTCAAAGGTTCTCCAAATGGATCACCTCTACCATCTACCTGGCCTACGAGTCAGCTTCACTGCCACCTCCACCGCATGTCAGGGCGCATTCCACCAGGGCGGTTGCCACATCCACTGCCTTTCTGGAGGGCACACCGCTTGAGGACATATGTAAGGCTGCCACCTGGTCCAGACCTTCCACATTTGTCCAGCACTACAGGGTGGACACCAGAGCCACTGCGGACGCCAGGCTTGGCCGTGTCGTCCTCACCAGAGGGCTCCGGACTCAACGCCCCTGACGGGTCCACCTACGGGTTCTTCAGCTCATCGTGGGATCATCTCATCCGACTGCCCACCGACCAAGTAAGTGTGAGCTTGCTAATCTCCCATGAGTGTGGATTCACAAACTATACGAAGGAGAAAGTTCGGTTTCACTTACCAGTGATAACTTTCGTTCTTCGAGTATATAGTTTGTGAATACACACTACCCACCCTACCTCCCCTCTTGAGCTGCACGGATGAGATCAGTTGGTTTATCCTGTGCTTGGCTTAAGTATGGAACTGAGGTAAAATGGCGCGCGGGCGCCTCAGGGTGGGCGGTACGGTGGGCGGTCTTACCGCCAAAACTTTTGACCAATAGCTTTTCAAGCCTCCGATCGGCTGTTCTGCGCAGGCGCATAACCCATGAGTGTGTATTCACAAACTATATACTCGAAGAACGAAAGTTATCACTGGTAAGTGAAACCGAACTTTCTTCATCGTAGGATTGCTCTTCAAAGAAGTCTATTATACTTCTCTCTCTTCTGTATAGTTCTTCAGTACTCTGCCGTCACCTTCTCTTTATTTTTTACCGTTAGTTAGGATGCTTTCCTATTAGCCATTCAGCAATCTTAATTTAGGCTTAATTTTACCTTTGAATCTTGAGTCTTCTGGGAGAGATCTCTTTTTTCCTTTTTGTTGTTACCTATTTCTTTGCATTGGTTATTGTAATAGTTAACCTTTGTCTCTATGTGGCAGTCACTGAAAGGTTTTATTCAGGGTTCTGGCTCTATTTCTGTCACCTTTTACTTTCCATCTGTTTATAATTTTAAGTATTTCTTCCTTCATCCATCTAGATTCTCTTTCCCCTTTACTACAAAAATTGCTTGACCTGATCTGTCATCTAATATAATTGCCATCACAGAAACTGCCTAAGACTCCCTGCTATCTATCTGTAAAGCAACTGTGAGCCTCACACTGGTTAGAAATAGTTTTGGGCTTCAGGAGGACTGTTGTATGATAAAAATGGAAATGAATGGGGAACTCATCTAGAAATTTGGGATGAAATGTATCCCTAGACCAAGAGCTGACCCTGTGTCCATGAGGGAGGTTAAGTTGATATGCCGTTAGGCATTCATTCAGTTACCCAGATCCAGTGGTAGGATTCAGCAGGTGCACCCCAGTTTGCCAGAACTGGTAGCAGAAATTTTGCTGGCCCCACCCATCCAAATTTTGAAATAGGTTTCCCTTGCCTGAAAGCCAGTCGCATCCGACTCTAGGGTGCAGTGCTCATCTCTGTTTCAAAGCTGAAGAGAGAGTGCTGTCTGCTTCTGCAGACATTTCCGCGGTCATGTGGCAGACATGATGAGACACCAGAGCACACGGAACGCTGTTACCTTCCCACCAAAGTGGTCCCTATTTATCTACTTGCAATTTCTTGCTTTCGAACTGCTAGGTTGGCAGGAGCTGGGACAAAGACGGGAGCTCAATCAGTCCTGCAGTACTCAGGAATCGAACTGCTGACCTTCCGCCTCCCAGTCAGCATCTTAGCCACTTGAGCACTGAAGTCCCAAAGTTTTGAAATAAAGTAGTCCTAATTTGGGTGCAACGCAGGGCTTTCCCCCTGGCCATGCCCACCATACCAGGCCCACAGAGTAGGTAGTAAAAAAATAATTGTCCCACCACTGCCCAGATCCCAAGCCATATAGGTAAGAATTGGCAGAGTGAATTGTATTTTACAATTGATTAGTAGTCACTGAGGCTCTTTAAATCTTCCTATTTATTTATTTTTATTTATTTCTGCACATTTATATCCTGCCCTCCTGGTGGGTACACCAACCACTTCTTCCTTGTCTAGGCCAGACTTGAAACTGCCAAAATCAAGCCATTTGGGTGAGTTCCTTCTGCATTTCCCTCTGCTTTTTTCTTCTTCCGTGTCTAGGCCAGATGTAAAACTGCCAAAATGAAGGCACCTTTGAGTGAGTTCATTCTGCAGTTCCTTTAGCCTGACCTAGTGTGAGAAAGATTAGCCAGCAACACAAGGTTGCCATTACCAGGGTACACCTAATTGTGGTTCAAAAATACCACAATCTTTGAGGAGGCTCTTTCTGTGTACCCCGGCTCTTTATATAATCCTGAGAGGTGTGCTTGTTCCAGATCAGTCTTTGTAGTCTATCGCACTGTATTGCATTAATTATAATGTGTTCAAAGGTAGTGCCATATATAGTGCATTATTGGCTAATCCAGAGATTACTAGATAATGGATGATGACTGGTCAAGCAGACAAGTGGACTGATTTCCCATGATTGTCTCAATTTCTGAGGCAGAATAACCTTTAGGCTTGATATCTAGGTCAAAAATACTGTTCACTACATGCTTCAGGCACCTAATTATATCAAAGATCTTGTTTAAAAGGATGCAGTCACATTAAAGTTTATGGCAGCTAGAACAAATTGCCGCATCAGGTGTCTCCAACAATTGTGGTCTTATAGACATGTCTAATATTTTTTATATAAAAAAACTCCCTGGCTAGAGACACAAACTAGAGGGGATTGTATATTTGTATATGTGTACAGTATTTGTGCATCATGTGTATATGTGCGTGTATCACTCTTGGCCTCTCTCTCTGTGCGTCCTGCTTTCAGACCTCTGTTCTGTCTCTCTGTTCTTCTGCCCTCACATTCACTTCCCCCCACCCTACTCTTTCTCTCTAGATCTTTGTTTATTCCTCTGTTCTCTTCCTCCTCCGTCATCTTCCTCAACCACTCTTTTCCCCATTTGCCGGTGAGTGAAACAGGATTGGGTTGAGGGGAGCAGTTGAAAAGTGAGAAAGAAATCTATACTTGCCAAGCACCCTGGCACTCCAGCTGTTTCTCAGGAGGCCATGCTACCCGTCCATTCAATTCCAGCGCATAAGACCAGTGCACCATTTACTGGAATAGGGCAATGAAACCTGCCCTGCTGAAAACAGAAGCCCACCTTCTAAAGCAGGGACTCTCAACATGTGGCCCGCAGGCCAGATGGAGCCCACGGCACCATTTTATGTGGCCCCCACCGCCTCCACCACACCAGGAAGTGCCATGTGGCGGAGGAAGGGCAAAAATGGCTGTCCGGCCCCATAAAGCTGTCTGAGGGGCCATGATCGGCCCCCTGCTTTAAAAGGTTGAGAACTCCTGTTCTTAAGGTACTTAGTGTGGCATGGGTTATCTCACTCTCCAGCCATTTTTCAGAAGAGAGGTTTCTCACATAATACACACTATGATGGTCAACAGAGAAAGCTCTCCGCTCACTCGCAGAAGGCCTTGCAGATTCTGTACCATACACGAAGTCTTTTTGCAAGTTCAGGGTAACTGTTGTGTTGGCAATGTTTTTGAGTAGGAGGATGAGGGGGTGCAGTTGGTTTTATCTGCAATGAGTGATGCTGTTACCTCCAATTTTGTTCTCTCACTGCTGTTATCTCTCTGCCTCCTACCTGCTATAATCCTCCTGTTATCTATGATGAGTGATAGGAAATAAGAAAAGGGAGTTCTCTGGGATACTGCTCACTGCCCCCACCAGGGCATTGTACAGTAGAAATAGGATTTTGGGGATTTCAAGCACTGCCACCCCTAGAATTTGACTAGAATCTCCCAAGTGGAATCCTGGGACTTGGACAGGAGAAACCAGAAGAAAAAGAGATGGCTTTTCAGCTGTATGTTGTTCTCTTTTCCACATACATTGGCTGGGAAGCAAAAGGAAATGTCCCCTTAGTCACACTGCTTGCTGAGACTTGACCTACTGTTTATTGATAGACCAGTTTGGTGAGAGGTTTCCTCTACACAGAGTCTAGTACAGAGGTTCCTAACCTTTTAGTGCCATGGGCCGGACCATGTCCCGGACAGAGAAATCTATGGTAGCATGGTTCCTCCCGCCATAAATGTGTTCGTGGCTGCCATAAATGTGTTTATGACAGCCGCGGGTGCATTTACAGCAGCATTTATGGCAGGCACGGGCACGTTTACACAGGCACAGGCACATTTTATGGATGTCAGAAACACGGCTGCTTCCACTCCCAGTAGCAGCAAGAGGGGGGACATGAAATGGAGCTGCAGGCAGGGGCCAGCCCTTGGGCTGTAGGTTGGCCACCCCTGGTCTAGTAGGAACTACATTACCCATAGAACACTGAGCATACCTGTCAAGTTGCCGTTGTCCAAATATGGGAAGGTTTCCAGGCACCGGTGTTGGCTCATGCGTGCCGCTGCCTCTGACGTCAGAGGCAGCGACATGCATTCGCAGTAAACCCTGCGCGCATGCGCAGAAAACCGTGCACACATGCACAGAAACCCCTTCGGCCAGGAAAGGGGTTACTGCGCATGCATGCCCGTCAGAAGCAGTGGCGCGCATGTGCTGTAACCCCTTTCCTGGCTGTTCAAATACAGGATGACGGCGGGAAGGAGCGTGACGGAGCGGTGAATTACGGGAAATCCCAGCCAAAACGGGATACTTGACAGGTGATTCCTAGCAAGAGGTTTGAGTTGAGGAGACCTTCTCTCCTACTTCATAGCTGATACAGAGCTAGAGTAGCTCATTATGGAAGTAAAAAGATACAGTGGTACCTCATTTAAAGAGCATAATCCGTTCCACAGGATTGCTCTTTAAGCGAAACACCATTGTAAGTGACCATTGTGTCTTCTGGTGGGGGAATTGAGAACCCCGATTTAGTTGTTAAGCAAGTTTTTGGTTGGTTTTAGTTGTTAAGTGAGGTGGCCATTCAGAGAAAATTCTGCTCTTTAAGCAAGTTAGTCTCTAAGTGAGGCGCCCTTTATGCGAGGTTTTACTGTACAATATCTCTTTTCCCCCCCTGGTTTTTCCTCTTCTAGTCCTAGAATTCTACCTGAAGGACACTAGCTGAATTGTGAGGCTAGGAATCCTTGAAATCTGAAAATCCTATTTAAGTGCACAATATGAAACGGTACTCAATTGAAACTTTCCTTCACATAGAGATCAGTGGACAATGGATATTACGGAGGAGGTGATTACATTGAGGGAGGAATGAAATTTGGAGCAGAACCTCCCACCTTCACAACCTCAACTTGCAAGATTGTATGTTGTAGTTAGCCTGTCATTTGAAACTGATATCCAGAGACATGATTCTCTGTTCCAAAGACGTGATTCAAGCTAACCTCGGTGACTGTGCAAACAAAGCTTGTGGTTCTGTCTCAGTGAAACAAAGCAAGATAATTTGCAAACTGTCAGAGTAAAAAGCTCTCAATGTAAGACATTTGGAATTATCAGAGGTTAAAGAACTCTCAGTTTGAATGGCACGTTCTGTTGAATGTATTGTTTGGGCCTTCTGTCAAATTGGTTGGAGGAGGAAAAGCAATCCACTCCCAGACAGAGTAAAACAAAATGCCCTCTATCTCTGGTGTATAGGATTGCATGTAGAGCGACTTGGCTATATTCCTGAAAGTCTATTTCCTTGGCTCAGCCATGTAAGCTCAGTGTGATCTTAAACAGCCATTTCCTTCAAACTCTACTCCCAATCTTCAATACAATAATTACATTACTGATTTTCTTTACAGCTCCTCTAAGATAATTACTTTGAATATGCTAAATACTTCCAGTCTGGCCAGGTTATCCTGCTACGGGGTCCTACGCCATTCCGGGAGCTGCCATCCTTGGTCTTGGATGAGGCTATTTTGCCCCAGACAGACCCAGTGCGCAACTTGGGGGTCCTCCTGGACTCTCGACTGCTGCTAGAAGAGCAGGTGATGGTCGTGGCCAGGAGGGCCTTTGCACAACCGTGTGATAAACTAGCTGCGCCCACTCCTGGATAGGGACTCCTTACTTACGGTCACACATGCCCTGGTCACCTCCAGACTAGACTATTGCAATGCTCTCTACATGGGGCTGCCCTTGACGACCATTCGGAGGCTGCAGCTGGTCCAGAATGAGGCAGCCCGGGTAGTGATGGGGTGTGGGCGTTATGCTCCGGGAGCTGCACTGGTTACCAGTTTGCCTCCAAGTGCAATTCAAGGTGCTGGTTATGACCTTTAAAGCCCTATATGGTAATGGGCCAGGATACCTAAGAGACCGCATCGCCCTAAGAACATCTGTCCAAACAGAGCCGACCGGAGGGGCTCCCTAATTGTTCCATCAGCCAGGGGTGCCCACCTCTCTGGCACAAGAAAAAGGGCCTTTTCCGTGTTCGCTCCAGCCCTTTGGAACCTCCTGCCAGTAGAGCTACGGTTGCAGACGGAGCTGCTGCCCTTCAGGAAAGGACTTAAGACCTGGCTGGTGGGGCAGGTGTGGAGCCCTGAGGGCAATGTGGCTCCTGCTTGCTGGTTTGTCCCATGAGATGTACCCTCTCTCTGCTTCTTGGGGTGGGTGGGATTCTTTTAACGCGGGTGGGGGTTTTTAACTGCTTTTATTGCATGGGGTTTTAGATTATGTAAACCACCCTGAGTCGGGCTTGCCTGAGTGGGCGGTGAACAAATTGAAATATTAAATTAAATGAAATAAAGTAGGCCATACTGCCAGCGACTCAATGCCAAGTGTCAGGCAGCGGGTAACTAACCTGACAACCCTGAGGATGAACAGCTTGAGTGTCGAAGTCCACAGGGAAGCATGATGGTTCCCAAATGGATTAAATCCCACTTGGATCCATCTTGATGGAAGCCCTGGGGCCAATGAGGACTTTGTGTGCCAAAAGGGCTCAGGACCAGAAAGTGACTCACAGAACTGGATCAGTGGTACGGGTATCATGCTGCGATGAGGAAGGCAGATGAAAGGCCACTGCATTATATTCTCAGGAATGTCTTCATGACTGATTGCAATGAGGATCACCAATATTTGGATTTGGATATGGCACAAAAAGAAGAAGAACAGTATATGAATATGTTATAAGTAAATGGTAAGAAAGCAGATTCAACTTGACAAATATTTCAGTTAGAATATATTACAGCAACAGTGCAAAATAGACAATATTAAATGTTTTGCATTTCCAAAACAGGGTTTTATAACCAAAGTAAACCAATATAGAGAGCACGAACATACTCTTTAGACCTCTGCAAGAATAACCTGCTACTTTAAATATCATCTCCTAGATCAGGGGTGGCCAAGCTTTCTGCACCGCAGGCCTGACCATGCCCCCCAGAACAGCTGACCATGCCCCCCGTAACCAGAAGTGGGCAAATTTATAGCTGTCGTAAATGCGCCCACTTTCGCATTTACATCAGCCACGGATGCATTTGTGCATGCGTGGGCATGTTTTATGACTGACATCAACCTGCCCACTTCTACTTCCAAGTGCGGGGGAGACAGCGATGGGCCTGATTGAATGGTGTCAGGGGCTGGGGGTGGCCATAGCTCGGGAACCCACGTCCTAGCTACTAGAACTAGATCAGCTCCTTGATGTTCTGTAAAGGGAGTAGTAATGCAATTGTCGATGGCTCATGAACAGACACGGGGCACCACACGAGAAACTATCCATGAGGTGCCCCCCATCCATGGTCTGTGAGCCATCACAAGTTACAATACGAAAGTGGGGAAAGAGCCTGTAGTGAAAGTAACAGAAAACCCAAAACAAAATCATGATGCCATTCCACGTGTTGACTAACATGAAAATAGTTTTGAGCAACAGTGATCTTTGTGTTTTGTTTGGTTGCTGCCAGAGCGCAGCCACTTTACAGTACTTGCATTCCAGTGTGATGTGAATTATTCATGTTCATTCAGCAACAACAGTTAAAGGTTCTTTCTTTAAATTATTTATGTAGCTTTTTATAATTCTTTGTGTTAAGTATATTGTGGCTGTTTCTTGCGAATATAAGAAGAAATAAGCGTTCGATGCAATAATGTATAATTTGTTGAAGAACCATTTGAAGAAAATGCAGTAATAGAGTAAGACGTGTTACAGAAGAAAACATCAGTTGAGCATATTGTAGGAGGTTGGACCTGCATTAGCTATGGAAACAGAAGGATGGTTTTCAGTGAATGGTTTGAAGTATTTGGTTAAATGGCACCACAGTGGGTCTTACCAGCTATATCCAGGTAATATCTTCAGTGATGTGGATGATGTTTTAAAGATACTGTATAGTCGTTCTTAGTAGGATTGTGCTGACTGTAGAAAAAATGGAAGAAAGGTACTAGTTTTGACAGGACAATTATAAGAACTCTGTGTTTAAATATTTTCAGCATGATCCTTTAAATCACCATGCTCAAATTCCAGTCTGATGCTCGAAAACATTTTTGTAAAAAGTTTTTGTGCAAGCCAGCAACAGAAATAGCAATATTACTTGGATCTGCCTTTTCAGGATATTATATATTTATTATTTGTCTTAATTCGTAACTGCTATGGATATGTTGCCTTCTATTACGTGACAGAGATTATAACTTATTAGGAATACTTTTAGTTGCTAGAATGTGCACAACAGAGCAGAGTTACAGAATGTATTTCGCAGAATATTAGCCAGCCTTAATTCAATTAGGTTAAGATCTAGGTGCTCTACAGGAGTACCAGTTCAATTCCTGTTTTCCTGCTCTCTCATCTTTGTACAAGTATAGACAATTCAGCGGGACGTTACAATTACCAGTAAATGATTTATCTTTGTGTTGGTCAAATATTTCCCCACCCTAGTCTTTTCCATCTGTGACTGCAAACAATATACGTTCAAAGCAGGGAGAAGCGAGGGCAAGAAGAGAAGGGAATGTGAACGTTATGGATACATACCTTTATCTCATTCTTCTTATCATCTAGTCATTAGAATGTAATGTAAACCACACAGCTTACGCATGTAACTGTGTGTATGTGTATATAGATATTTCCAACAAAAGCAAATTCCAGTACAGTAATACCTCATACAAAGTCGCTTCATACAACATCGAATTCATACAACATCGCCTAATTTCTTGAAAAAAGTTACCTCATACAAAGTCGCTGCGACTTTGTATGAGGCATTCATTTTTCCCCAGGTTGCATTGTACCTGGGCAGTATAAAAGGCAGGACACATGCGTGCATTGCTCTTGTGGGTTTTGCACAAAGCAAAGAGTGTTTAGGAGTAGTTTTGAGCGTGATTTTGGTTTTTTTTTTAATTTTTTCGTCAGAATTTTTAGAAGCATTCCTGGGATTTTTTGCAGCATTCTTTGGGTTCTTGGACAATCAGGGTTGTTTCACATGTTTTTGTAGTGTATTTAGCCTTTAGACAATGATTTCTTAAAGTTCTGTCAGTTTCCTTGTTGTTTCCTTGACTTTGCCCTGAAGTCTGTGCTGTTACAGTACAATGTATCTCTATGGAAACTACGTTGTATGAGGCATCGCAGCAAGGATTTGGACATTGTATGAGGCATCGCGGCTAGGATTTTGCATGCCTCATACAAAGTCCAAATCCGTATAAAGTCCAAACTTGTGGAACCAAGTATGGACATTGTACGAGGTGTCACTGTATGTGAATTATCTGTTGCAGGGAACAGGTTTTACATCCATTCAGCTCTGAATGCAAAAATAACATTTGATCCAATTGAACTGTGGTTTTTACTATGTACTGTATCTTTTTTCTCCATCACCTATATTTCATGCAAGTGTTTCATTTGATACGTTTTGTGTGTAAAAAGGCAATCCATAAACAACCATTATCTTTGAACATGTACGGCATCCAATTTTGTTTCAAGGTCATGAAGACAACTGTGGTTGTCTTAATTAGGTTTCAGTGCACTGTTTTTTGCTGGTACTGTTAAAAAATAAACGCTGTTCTCCTATCCAGTTGGCTAGCACATTTTACTTGTTAGAACAGTTGCTTATTTTGTGTCTGGATGTCCATATTTCTCCTCTCCAGAAAGGAAGGCATCCATATTCTCCTAGTGACATGTTGCCCTGTACCAGTGATTCCCAGGTTTGGCACTTCAGATGTTTCCAAAATCCTTATCCAGAACAGCTAATATGGTTGCAATTTCTTGAACATTAGGAGTCCCACAATTGAGGAGCACTGGTTTACAAAGATTTGCCTGCAGCCATAGTAGCCTAGTCGCCATAGGTCCAAAATGGGGGGGGGGTACCTTGCAAAAATTCCCAAGTTAATGAAACTTTGGGATGTTGTGTATGGGTACCCAGTGGAGCTACACACAATTTATCCAACAAAATTTTCCTCGTGGAGACCGGGGGGGGGGGCGGGGGCGGCAAAAACTGCAAAATTTTAGCACTCTTCTCAGTTTTTCGATTATATCTTCTAAACCATGCGTTTTTTTGTGATGTAATGTAATTAGAAAGTTGTATAGCATTAAATTTCTTTCAATTATCATTGGTCAAACTTATTTTTAACCCCATAGGTACCGAGATACAGGGCTTTGGAAAAGTGCTAAATTTCTCAAATTTGTAAAAAAAAAAACTGCTGAAAAGGCTGGTTTTTGCTATGTATCTTCCATTTCGCAGCATATTTAATAGAATTTTGGATTCTACTTCAATTTCCAAATGTTCAACTACACTCCTCCCCCATCATCCCCCTCCCACTACCCCTTCCTCTGTAGGATGTTCATACTTACAGTGTACATCTAAGGATCAAAGAGCATGAAAACCAAGTTCGTCTTTCAGTTTGGAAATTTTGGGAAAGTACTTAGATAAAATCATGCAGTACTTGATAACTAAAGAATGTCTTGATTTGTAAAAAGTCCTACATTTGCATCAGGTTTGCCAGGCTGGGAAACATTTTAAATACACGATAAACAGCTGGGGCAAGTATTACCTCACTGAAACATAGTTTACTTTAAACCACCTGGTAGGATTCATTTATTTTGTACTGATTCCTAAATCACTGTATCCTGTGTGCATGCATGTGTCTGCTTATTATATATTGTGCCTCTTGCCCTGTAAAGTTTGCAGAATTCCTCACAACCTGGAAATGCCCCGCCACCGCCGCTACCCCACCCCGATGCTTAGTAAAGGTAAAGGTTCCCCTTGCTCGAAAGCCAGTTGTATCCGACTCTCGGGTTCAGTGCTCATCTCTGTTTCAAAGCTGTTTCCTCCTGTTTGCTGCTGCAGACATTTCTGTGGTCACGTGGCAGGCATGATTAGACACCAAAATGCAAGGAACACTTACCTTCCCACCGAAGTGGTCCCTATTTATCAAATGTCTTGCTTTCGAACTGCTAGGTTGGCAGGAGCTGGGACAAAGACGGGAGCTCATTCCGTCCTGCAGTACTCGGGAATCGAACTGCTGGCCTTCCGCCTCCCAGTCAGCGTCTTAGCCACCTGAGCCACTGCCCGATGCTTAGTAAAATATAATTTAAAATGGTACCATATGTCAGACATGGAGCAGCAGTATCAGGGACTATGCTTAAATGATTCTGCAATAGAAGCAGAGGTAAAGTTGGTGATTGGGGTGGTTTCAGATTCCCCTCAATATTATTATCTACCTATGTTGTATATATACTATTATTATTATTTTTTATTAATTGCTTGTAGATTCCTTGATAAAAGACCACAAGTCTGAAAAGCTAATAAACCGGATAGCTTCGGAAATAGCCTCAATTCTACATATCTATCTACAAGTTGTATTTCGTGGACCTTCAGCTTTTACTTAGGGTCCCTTATACCAATATATATTTTTGTATTTTCTGCATATTTTTTGCATATGTTTAGAAGAATTTTCTTTTGGTCCCTGACCTCCCTCTTCTGAGAGTTTATTTTCTTCTGTATACCTGATTCTTGGGACATTTAGCTTTCAATTTTTGAACTAACATATTTTTTTGTATCATTATTAGGACTTGAATTGTCCCCTTTGCACTCATTGACTGTACCTCATTACTTGCTTTAGTAAAGTATTTTCTACAAACGGTTTTCTTGCTCCTTTCCACTGCTACACCATTTGGCCCCACTACCTTTTTCGATAGTGGTGTGAATACTTTTTTTTAAAAAAAGAAATACAGTAAAACTCCACTTTATGGAATTAATTCGTTCCACAGGGTTTTCCTTATCACAAAAATTCTTTATCGCGAAGTGCCCATAATAATGCATTGAAAACAATTCCTTATCGTGAGGCGCGGTTTCCCATAGGAATACATTGAAAACAAAAAAAAAAAATTCTGAAAAAATTACATGCAGCGGGATATCATTTCCAATGGATTTCTTTCCATGTGGTGAGTTTTTTGTAGTGCAAGGCATCCATAAAGCAGTGTTTCACTATAATCATAACAGGGACCAGAGGGGAAGGAGGAAATCGGGAGGGTGTTTTGTGCAGGCAGCTGAAGGATTGAAAAACAGTTTGGAAACATTTTCTCAAAGGACACAGAAAGTGAGACAAACACTACGTGACCTAAACTTGATTTTCAAGGGGGAAAACTGATTAGAATACCAGTTCTTTTAACACGACCTAACAAGTTTTTTTAATGGGGAGGCAGGTGAGAAATAAGCAGAGATTTATCTATCTATCTATCTATCTATTTTGTTGGGCTTTTATCGACGCCCCCTCGCTGAGGCGAATCCAGGCGGTTTACAGATGACGTCATTTGTGACAAACACTGGCTTCTGATTTTTCCTAAAGGTCTACAAAGGCCCATGGGTCTGTTTGGGAAGGTGTTAAAACATCAGATTTTATGACCTGGCACCCCGGGGGATTTATTTTGCCCTGGGGAAGCCTTTGAGAGTCTTGGTGGGGGTGGGAAGGAAGCAGTGCTTTTATACTGAAAAATCACTGCTGGTAACAATTTTCTACCAAAGGCTTCCTCCTGCATCCTCAGGCTCCCAATAGCATCCAAAGGGCATAGGAAGTACTGTACTAACCTTAGGTTCTAGGAATGTATTTTTTTTACTACCTAGTGTTAGTATTTTATCTATTTAGATACTATACTTGATTTACTATTTCGCCCTTTGGGCCTCTGTTGGCCGCTTATTTGAACTTTGCTCAAACCGCCTTGCTTGTGCTTGCGTTGGTTTTCCTATTTCCCTAACGCTTATTGAATTCTGGTATTTTCTGGAATTGTGGACCCACATTCACCACCTGTCTTTGCAGAGCAGTCTGATGTTCTCTAGCGGTGGTGATGAACCTATGGCACACGTGCCAGAGGTGGCACTCGGAGCCCTCTCTGTGAGCACCCATGCAGTCACCCCAACACAGACTTTGCCCCACCCCTCTGCCCAGCAGCCCAATGGGAGCGCTTCCTCCCTCCCCCAGCACAGAGTTCGCCCCATCCCTCTGCCCAGCAGCCCAATGGAAGCACTTCCTCCCTCTCCCCAGCAGAGTTCACTCCAATGGGAGTGTTTCCTTCCTCCCCTGTTGCTGTGTTGGCACTTTGTAATAAATAAGTGGGTTTTGGGTTGCAGTTTGGGCACATGGTCTTTAAAAGGTTTGCCATCACTGTTCTATAGCTTTAATAATAGTTTGAAACTCAACCTGTCATGCCTAGCGCCAGCATCCCATCCTATTCACCTTCAGTTTCAAAATTTTATGTCTGGAGAGCTAACAATGACATAAGCGGGGGTGGCACGGCACGGCCTATGAATTCACAGGTGACCATGCAAAGAACTACATTTACTAGGTAAGTAACTAGTCCTCCTTCTTCATGGTCCCTGTGAATCCATACTAATGGGTGAATAGCAAGTTGACTTACCGGATAGTATAATTTTAGCAAAATTATAGGGACTTGATATTACAACCACCCTCAGAGTCCATGGATTCAGGAATGGTTGTTCAAAGATTTAGGTACTGTATTTTGAAATGATGCTTATGGTATTTAATAAGCTATACAGCAAATAAATGAGCCGATTTAATGAAGTCGCATTATAGTCACATATACTTCTATGTATAGTTATACATTACCTATTTTTGTAATTTTTGCATATTTAATTGGTTCTATTAAAAGAATTTTAAATTTAAAATGTCCAAAAAAGTTTGTTTCTATGGTTCTGTTGGTGAATTAATTTACTATTTTCCTGTTCAACAGAGCTAAATACCACTGATTTGAAGGACTGTGTCAGTGATAATAGCCTCAGCAGCAATGTCAGCCTCCCAAGTGTCCAGAGCTGCCAAAAGCATCGAGAAAGAAGAGTTGCTAGCTGGGCTGTTTCGTTTGAACGACTTCTTCAGGATCCAGTTGGAGTTAAATATTTCTCCGTAAGTAATGGGGAAGTACAAAATTTAGGCGGATATTCACAAAGAAAATTAGAGGTTGTGTTTAATTTAAAATGTGGCACATCTAAGGGTTAATAGAAGAAGCCATGTACACAACACATTTCCATGGAAAGATTCATGTACACAATCATATATCCAGTGCTGTGCTAACATGTGATTTTCTGAGGCAGAACAAACAGATTTGAGAGCATAAAGGTAAAGGTCATCCTGGCTCGAAAGCCAGTCATATCCGACTCTAGGGTTTAGTGCTCGTCTTTGTTTACAGCCAAAGAGCCAGCGCGGTCTGCATCTGCAGACGTTTCCGTGGACATGTGGCAGGCATGCCTCGACACCGGAGTGGACAGGATGCTGTTTACCGTCCCACCACAGTGGTACCTATTTATCTACTTGTAATTTCTTGCTTTTGAACTGCTAGGTTGGCAGCAGCTGGGACAGAGACGGAATCTCATTCCGTCGGGCAGTACTCGGGTCTCAAACTGCTGACCTTACAGTTGTCAAGTTCAAGGTCTTAACCACTTGAGCTACTTGAGAGCATAACCAGTGAGATTCTGAATTCTTGAAATAAATCTGATACTAAGTTGCAAGAGTCAAGGTTATATAATGGGGTGGTCAAACTCCTGCCCATGGGCCAGATCTGGGCCACGGTGACAAATCATCCAACCCATGGCGCCCTCACCACTACTGGAAGCAGATGAGCCCACACGTGCACAAACATGCTGTAAATGCACCTGCAGGTGTCGTAAACATGTTTAGGACAGCCGCAGATGCATTTTACAGTAGGAGGAACCATGTGACCAGCCCACTCAACCACATGACCAGCCCACAGACCAAAACATTTGGCCACCCCTGTTATAGAAGGATGCAATCTATGGTATGCACGCATCCTGCAGTTTTATACTACTGATAGTAGTCTGTTGTGATGTAAATTTAGCTTGTTCTAATGCAATGTCAGAAATAAATATTTCTTTATTCTACTCTGATGATCTTGTAAAACTTTACATAAACTGCACGAAGAGCAGTCATCTCTGTTTAGAGTGGCTTTTGCATATAGGCACTGCTGTCTCCTGCATGTTTCAATATATTGATGAAAATGTGGAACCATGTAAAGGCTGGAATTGAATACTGTATGTCACTTAAAACTAAATTACTATTTAAAACAAATTGAAAAAGGGGAGCATAATAAACTAAGAAAGGCAACCATCTGTCAGATATATTTGAATTCCAAATTCATTATTCTGTGATTCCATGGCAGTCTTACAGTCCAATTTATTGCAATTACTTTGAGTTGCTAATTTTAATTTCTTTTTGTCTATCCAGGAGTTTCTACGGAAAGAATTCAGTGAAGAAAATATTTTATTTTGGCAGGCCTGTGAATATTTTAGCCACATATCTGGTCATGACAAAAAAGAGGTAAGGCCATGCAGTCATGTGCTGTTAATGTTGCACAGGGTACATGCACACACATTTTGTTTAATGTAGAATATTACTATCACATAATATACATTTTAAATTGCATAAGCAGTTTAATATTTTCTAATATGTCATTTTTTGTGTGCGTGAAGTAAATCACAGAGTATTCTCCCTGGATTGGTGGTGCCAAATGTGGGGCCTATACCCCACAGGGAGATTTCACTTCCCAGAAGCCTAAGTCAGTACATTGGCTGATCAGTGCTTTGGGGAATTGACTTAAACTTTTGGGAATTGAAGTCCAAAAACCAAAGGTTGGGGATTACTGGTACTGTATAGGCCTTATGATTCTTTGTCGTGGTCTCCATGATTCACACAAATGGATTACCTTTCGTGCATTTGCAAGCAACTCAAAATGTTCCAGAGCTGTTAATGGAGTTTGAAGCTCCTTCTACCTCCCTCTGCACATACAATCCCACTAAACGGTTTCCTCAGTTCTTTTTCTGCCACCACATGAGCAGCACTTCATTTCAAAGCTCCTACCTTCCAGTTCTTCGCTTCATAAATATTTCTTCGTGTATATAGATATCCCTTCGCCTTCTGGTTTGGCCGTTGTTTCCACCTGAAAAAAATATTCTTTATATAGTTATAGTGTACATAATGCTTACCATAGATAGAGTTCATTCATTACTATTTTCTCGCCTTCTATGTTCTCTGCAGCCCCTTTCAATCACTGTGACTCTTGTCGTAATAGGATTCCATTAAAAGATGGACTTTCTAAGCGCCTTAACTGTTTGGGAAAGGGCCATCAGACACAGCTTTTTATAAGCTATTTGTAAAAAGTTCACCAAGGTTGATCTTAGGAACAGAGAGTCATACCTGAAACTTTACCTTTGGCAAAAGTAGCTGCTAGCGGTGGTGGGCGCTCTTAAACCAACTATGGACACCCTGCCTGCTTCCCAATCTGAGCCTCACTGTCTTCCTCAGTAATCTAAATCCTCAAGTCTGGACAAGCAGAAGACTAAAATTTATTCCAAACCTCTTGCTCAGTCCCCAAATAAAAAGGAAAAAGAAATCACATGCGGACTCTTAAGAAATTGTCTGATCACTCCAAGCATCCATCAAAGAAACCTTCTCAATCCATGCCTACCCTGGTGGATCAAACACCATCTGCCACTCGTGCTGACCTTGTTTGTCTTGGTTCAGTGTCTGAAGATGAACTTCAACTATCGCCACAGACTTCATCTAGGGGCACTCCCCATTCCCCCAATGGGTAATGTTCCAAGATGTTACAGCTGAAATCCACGCAGAACCACAGGTTTCTACTCCGCTACCAATTCTGTCTCCATCCACCAGACAACCACCCACTCATTCTCCCATTCAACCTTTGTTATTGACCTCTGCGGAGCCTCAGCCTCCTAAAAAGACTTCTAAGCATTGGCATTGACACTGAGAGGAACAATCTAAAATGGATGAGCCCTCATTCTCACTTCACCCCTTCTATGCCTATCATATTGCCACTTCAGCTATGAGTTTCACAAACCTCCGCTTTATTATTAGATTTGGTACTTCTTTCTTCCTGAAGCAATGGAGGATCTGCATTCGATGACTCAGCAAATTCACCTTGATTATCTTACTTGTAACTCATAAGAAAGTCACCGGAAGCCACTGTTTCACATTCAAAAGCCTCTGTTCCCTGTATTCTTGACAGACTGTGATCAGACGGCTTAATTTTCTTCCCTTCTGGACATTGGCTCAGCTTTTTTCTTTGCTTCTCTTCTTGGCATGAAACAATAAGAAAACAATCTCCATGAGGAAAAGTTTAACTTAACATTCTAAAACATTCCAGACATTTTGTACTTGGTTTGTTTTACTAAGTGCCTTTTTCTTTTATGAAGCAGGCATTATACTCACAGTCCATAAACTTTAAATAGGAGAAATTTAAGCTTTTTCTTTCAATGATTGGGAGAAACTCCATTTAGCTGCTAGCTGTTCAAAACATGAAGCAGCCCCAAATGCCATCAAGGTTTCATTAATATGGAAACATGCTTCTATTTCTTGTTTAATTTCCCCACTAATTTGCTATTCTTTAAACAATCGGGCATTTAATTTCCATCTTTCTCTTGGCCTTTTTTTAAAAACAGAGTGCATTATACAACATAGAGATTTGTGGGCTATATAGATTCTGGTTTCATTATCAACACTAATTGAATTTCTATTTTAAAAACATATACTCTATTGTCGAGTACCCAGTTGGTTGTAAATATTATTTAACTCCTAATCCTCAACCGTATTCTCAAAGAAATCATCCAAAATCTTAATGACATTTCTAGTATCATCTACAGTCCTAATTGTAACCCACTTATGCCAAAAATTAATTGTCAGCTAAGAGAGAAACCACTCATCATAGATATGTTTATCAGTTAAACATCCTGTTAAGAATTTTTATAATCTTTCTGATTTTTTATAATCTTTCTGTTTTTCAATGTAATAGATGACAAGCCTATGAACATTACATTCTTTTGTCCAGTTAACTCTCTTTGTGGATCACAAAAGGTTTCCATAACAGTATCTTATCTATATACAGTATATAAAGAAGAGAAGTACGTTAGCATGTCCTCGTTGCACGTGGGCCCCCCGTGCCCCACCCACCCCCTACCAGCTTTCCTGGACCTACCTTGTGTCCCCCTCCTTCAAAAGAGGGAGGTCTGGAAGCCCGGGGTGGGGCACCAGCCCCACCAGAGAGAACCGCAAAAATCGCCCACGTCACAACTGGGCAACACCAACCGCGCGCAAGCATCACCACCAAGCGACTGACCGCCGATGCAACCGCCACGCATGATACGCAACCACCACGCATGATACGCAACCACCACGCATGATACGCAACCACCATGCACGATCCCCAACCCTGACTGGGGACGCAAGCCACCATGCCCCTCTAGAAACTGCCGCATGTCCGGCCGCCACCACAATGCCACTACCCCATTATCCTGACCAGGGACGCTAGGCTGCCAGAGGCAGCCACTGTGCCCCACCAGAAGCTGCCTCCCGCCCGGCCGACACCACTGACTGGCAATGCAAGGCCACCAGAGGTGGCTGCCATGCAAATCAAAATGCTGCTGCCCGCCCGCCTGCCTGCCCCCACTGCTCTGCAAGGCCCCCTCAGTAAGTTCACCATATAACACACATCCCTGGGGCGAAGCCCGGGCAGCAATGCTAGTTATGTATAAATCTGGACTGGTCCCAACTGTAAAATGTGCAGAGAAGGAACCACTTCACTATTCTGATTCCCAAAGGTCATGGAGGTGGAAGATCCCATGCCAGATGGACTGGCTGCGAAGGCACACCTTGTCCATATCCTCAAGGCTGTGGCAGTCCTTTGCAGTCCCGATGTTAAATCCTCCAGGTCTCATTTCATATGTGCCACAGGAAATGGCTCCATGGTCACAGTGTATGGGTTACTTCATGGCAAGGTGGGATCCACCTTAAACAAATTCACGCCAATGGCATTTTTCCTGATGGCCTTGGAGAGCATGGGCAAAGATGGCCGAGAACCAGCTGGCCTCCAAGACCAGGCCTCCCGGCATCTTGGGGCAGGAGGAAAAAAACATATACTCGGATCAAGTTGCGGCTGCCGACAAGATCTTTGACAGCAGTTTGTAAGGGGGACATTGAAGGAGCCTCCCCGAAGAGTGGAAAGCACTGCAAGTACACTCGGGCGTCCCCTGGGCAACGGCATGCAGCCGGCTAATCCTTCCTGTCCAGAAATATTGCACCATAACCTTGCTGATGAACAAAATGAATAAATGGTCCTTTTTAGGAATGCAAATGAGAATAATTTCTATTAATACAGAGAGAATATCTCCATCCAAAGATGAACTCTTGACTTCACTTGAACAGAAATTCCATGAACAGAAATGCAACAGCCTTTATGCCCAAGAAACAGAGGAACTTACCAGCATCAGACAAAAGTTCCTGGGATGTGTGTAGTTGCTGAGAGGCCCAAAATGGAAGCAGCATTTTTGTAAGACCAGGTATCATAGACCTCTCAATGGACTATATCATTGATGGCGAACCTTGGCACTCCAGGTGTTCTTGGACTTCAATTCCCAGAAGCCCTAATCAGCAGGAGTGCTGGCTTGGGCTTCTGGTAATTGAAGTCCAAGAACACCTTGAGTGCCAAGGTTCACCATCACTGGACTATACTGAAGAGAACAACATAAAATATTGGCTGTTGCACTGGCTAGGATTATAGTAACATTGATTAATAAGCCATCTAACGTGCCATTCTCTTTAAGCAGCCATCTAATATAGAAAACCAAAACACTCTAGTTGGAGATTTCAACAGTCACACCAACATCTGAGACGATGACACAATGATGAACATAACGAAGCCATTATAAAATTGGAAGAATCTCATTCATTGTGCCTTAAACATGATTGTAAACTTGCCAGTTTATTTAAAAGTGGCAGGTGGCAAAGAGTCTACAACCCACACCTAATTTTTATTAGTGAGCCTATAACTCAACAGTGGATCAAGAACATAGATTGATCCAATCCCATACACTCAGCTGAGAACCATTCTATGTCAGATCTATTCATTCATCCAGCCTCAATTTTTACCATTCCATAAGAGATATAATTTCAAAAAATCCAACTGGGAAATGCTTACAACAATGGTAAATACAACTGTGCTTCGCACTGTTTCTCAACTAGTGAACTATGATCAATTTTTCAGCTTCCATTTGGGAATGATCTTGTGCCATCATTCCAAGAGGGTGCTGGACCAACTACTTCCCTATCTCACTTTAGAAACACACACCATACTTAAATTATATTTTTCACTCTGTGGAAAAATATTCTAGTGAACATACAATAAAAGCTGGGGGAAATTTGTTCTCAACTTTTGCACAAACAAAAACAACTTGCTAGAGATGGACTGTAACAGAGCTTGACAAGGCAAGAAGCAGTCAGAAAGCTTGGAGACTACAGAAAAGACTGAACAGCAATCAAAACAAAAGGACACTGTATGGAAATATAACCCCAAACTTCTCCTGGCAGGGAACATCAACCAATGCATAAAAAATAATAATCAAGGGTATATTCAGAGCAAATCTAGTGATTTTTCTACTGTCTTCATATAGGTAGAATTAGAAAAAGCCATCAGAAGTATTAATGGCAAAGTGGTGAGATTCAATGATACTTGGATTGAGCAACGTAAACATTTTGGGCAAAACACAAGAAGATGGATCCTTCAGTTCTTTTAATACCTACTGGACTATCAAACAAATTCCAAAAATATGTCAAAAGACAAAAGAGCCATCAGATCCCAAAAGCTGCAAGCCAGTCTTCCTACCATGCTATGTATAAAAACAAATGATACTAAACCATCTAACCCAGGAGTTCTCAACTTTTTAAAGCCAGGGGCTGGGTCACGCTCCATCAGACAGCTGCAGGAGCCAGACAGCCATTTTGCCCTTCCTCTACCACATGGCACTTCCTGGTGTGGTGGAGGCGGTCAGGGACCACATGAAATGGTGCCACGTGCTGCATCCGGCCCATGGGACACAGGTTGAGAATCCCTGATCTAACTACCTAAAAATCTGTAGTGCTGTGATACAAATAAAGAAAAACGATTTGTGAAAGCCATGTTTCTTTCCTCAGTTTCCGTGTTGTTGTTTTCTCTCCACATGCACCAGAAGCTCCCTTAGGAAAAAGTGTCAATATTTATGGCTGCTACACAAAACAGAAAATTAAATTCATTCTCCATAATTGCCCATTCATGCCAAAAAAGAAACAGTTCTTTCTTCCTTGCTTATGGTTAGTTCTGATGAAGGTATCCTAGTAGGAATTTACCTGGTCCATCTGTTTCACTGGAAGGCTTGACGTATACATACATATATCATTACACTGCTTCTAACATTTTTATAACCCGAACTCTTTACACACCATGGCCTAGTCAGCCAGTCAAGAGAATAGCCAACTGCAGGAGGGAGAATCCGAGCATTTTGTAACAAGGAAACACTGGGAATCAAACTTTGAGGAAATGTTCCTTTGGAGAAATGTAAATAATTCCTTTCCTTCTGCTATGGGCAGCTCCAGCTCCTTTAATTCTTCTTTGATTTTCTTAGAAAAATCTTAATGAATCCTTATAGTGATCTTGGGATAGATGTAAATAACTTATTTCTTCCAGTTGTGAATATTTTTAGCTAAAAGCTGCACTACTGCTATTGTTTAACGAACAGATTCCCTGTAATAGGAGTTACCTGTAAGTCAGTCAGTCCAGTTGAGTCTTCTTCATTCCTCATTCTTGAGGAAGAGAGATGGCAGAGACCCTTCCTTCAACTGCAATGCAGTTGCTGCAGCTTCCTCCATCAAATTAGATCCTGTTGTCTTAATTTTGATGCCATCGTATGGCTCTTATTTAAAACAGAAAAGGATTATGCATTAATGTATTTACACTTTTAACAATACTGTATATTATTTTAGGCCCTATATTCTGAACGGGTTTTTGTAAGAGTGAATGTTGGTTGTTGTTTTCCTTGTTCTTGTTTGCATGTGAATAATAGGATATGCTTTGCAGCTTTCTTTCAGAGCCCGAGAGATCTTCAATAAATTTTTATGTAGCAAAGCTACAACCCCGGTTAATATTGATAGCCAAGCACAACTGGCAGATGATGTTCTAAATGCACCCCATCCAGATATGTTCAAAGATCAACAGCTTCAGGTAATTTTTGTTTTGAAAGGGGGGGATTGGGGACTGTGACAGCAGTTATTGAATGCTTGCAAAACATTTGACTATTAGACATATTTATAAATTGAACTACAGTGGAGATGGTTCTGGTTATGACCAAGGGTCTTTACAGATAGGATACAAACAGTTGAGGGTATTTTTGTTCTGTTGATAAATAAACACATCTTTCCACTGTTGTCCTGCTTCTGGTAATACTGTCTCTGTGCCCACTGGTTATACCTTTCCTCCCTTGCTTCCTGTAGGCTGGTCCCAATGGCAGTCTTAAAGTAAATAATTTATATTTATACCACTTTTCCTCATGCGAAATTTCAGTGTTGGGTGATGCAATAGAACATCTACAGCAAACAGCAAATTAAATTTTAAAGCATAATAAAAAGTTTTGATTAAACGTGTAAAATTACAAAAATGCTGACTAGTGCCTAAAGAATATTAGGAAAGTTGACTCTAGGTCAGGGATTCGCAACGTATGGCCCATGGGCCAGATCCAGCCCATAGCACCAATTAATCCAGCACATGGTGAGGACCTTGCCACCATTGCTGGAAGCAGCAAAAATGCACCCAAAACATGCCAGAAGTATGGAAACCCCATAAAAAAATGATGAAAATCTGCTGAAAACATACCCCAAAATGGCAAGGGGTGGTGGTGTCAGCAAACAAATCCAAAAACGCACCGTGAATTCACCCGTCGCCACCAGAAGTGGCAGAAGGAAACTTGTCTCCGGCCCACAGAGCTGCCTGAGAGAGCATGGTGGGAAAAGGTTGTGAACCCCTGCTCTAGGTCAACTTCTTTGCGTAGGATATTCCATAGTCAGGATGCCTTTGCCAAGAAAGACTTAGTTCGCTTTGGTGATCTCCATATTTCTGTTAAAGGGAAAACATGGAGGAGAGTCTTGACAGAAATCCTATAAATTTCTTTCCAACTGTGTCAGTACTACACTTATTTATAACATTTCACAAAAGTGTACATAAATTTTAATTTTCTTTTAGAATTGGAAGCACTACTGCAAGAAATAATCATCCTCATTTTAAACCTCAGAGTTTTTGTAGGACAGAAGTTTATAAAGATTTTATTTAACCCTACCTAACAAGTTGTTACTTTTGTTGTTCAGATTTTCAACTTAATGAAGTTTGACAGCTATACACGTTTTCTGAAATCTCCAGTTTACCAAGAATGTATTTTGGCAGAAGTTGAAGGACGTCCTATCTCTGACCCACAAAATGTTTCCAATAGCCCTACTTCTAAGCACAGTTTTGGTTCTGAGTGGTCTAATGTTTCAACACCAAAAAAGGTTACTTTCTCTTTTTTAATCTTTTACAATTTAAGTACCTAAGTTGAGTTGAGTATTTTGTTTTCCTTAGTCACTTCAATATATTGAAAAATTCATTTACCAAAATTGCATTTAATAAAACCTTTGAGTGTGTGTGTGTGTGTGTGTGTGTGTGTGTGTGTGTGTGTGTGTGTGTGTGTGTGTGTGTGTGTGTGTGTGTGTGTGTGTGTAATACTTTTTATGGAATCTTCTTATGAAGGCCCTGTGCTTTACTTCAAATGAGAGAGAGAATTCCTGTAGGCTTTAAGAGGAAGCATCTCTTGTTTTACTTTTTCTATCAGGGTATCAAGAGATTTGTACTGCAAAAGCAAGTGACAAGCCACATACAGCCTATAAGCTACTTTGCCTACCTTGTCATCAAATGATATTAATTGTTTAAATTGCTTAATTATGAGTTAGGTGTAGTTCAGAAAAAAATGGGAGAGTGTGGTTCTTCTTTGTGTAGTCTGTGAATTCACACTTTTGGGTTCTGCGCCTGTGCGGAGCTGTGACCGGAGCTTTTGAGCTGATTGGATAAAAGTTTTCTGGTTAGGGCCGCCCACTGTACCGCCCACACTTAGGCACCATTTTGTGCTCTTTCCTCAGTTCTCTTCTTTCCGCTGTAGCAGCAGGGGACCGTTGAGAGCTCTCTTCAATTTTTCTGTTGATTCTTCACTTGTCACAAGCCTCATCTTCATTCTCTATCCTCTCCTCTCTTCCCTACTCTGGAGGATAAGAGCAAAGGCATTAACCTCTGCTTTCAAACAAATTGTAGTTCTGTGTTGTGCCAAAAATTGAGAACTTTTGTTAAAACCATAAACTGATAAGTTTGGATTGTTGTGATGCATTAAATTAAGTTGCATTTTATCTACATTTTATTACTGTTACCTATCTTGAGTGCACTTTTTAATGGAAAGGTAGAGATGTAAATAAATAAATAAATAAATAAAATCTGTTAATTAAACAATTAGATATATAAACTATTATAGGATGTTATACAATGAAGCTAGTTGTGAATAAGAATGTAACCAGTCAGAAATACCAGAAAGTTTAGGTATTACTCTAATTAAATTAGCATGACAATTCCAGCTAATTTTAAAAAAATCTTATATTTTAATGTTAGTTAAGTGGAAAATCCAAGTCTGGGCGATCTTTAAATGAAGAATCTGGAGAGGAAGACTCAGAGAAAAAGAAAAAAGGGATCCTTTTTTCCTGGTCTAGAAGCAAAAGTTTAGGGAGATCACAAAAGAAAAAGGAGAATGGTGATTTTTCCAAAGGTGAGTCTTAAAATCAAGACACCGGGAAACAAATTTGCATTTCATTTGCTGTACTGATACGTTGGGAGAGAGAGTGTGAAAATCTGTACAACTTCAGTCATAAATGTATCTGAAATTTAGCCCCAGTCAATCATTACTTCCCATTTTTCCATTGTCCCAATCTCCTTCTGACAAGCAACTTATCTGAAGAGGAGAGATAGGTTCTGTTCTGTATGCAAGGAAGAACCCAATTTTCCAGAGGTATGTTCTTGCGTGCAAAGCCTGTATGTGAGCAGGATCCTTGTCCTCTTCAGGCATCACTTTTCAAGGGACTGCGGTGGCTCAGTGGTTAAGAAGCTCACCTTATTAGCTGGAAGGTCGGCAAGTCTGCAGTTAAATCCCCGAGTACTGTTTCACAGAATGAGTGTCTGTCTCTGTCCTAGCTCCTGCCAACCTATCTGTTCAAAAGCAAGAAATTGCAAGTAGATAAATAGGGACCACTTCCGTGGGAAAAAGAACTTGGGGGCATGAAAGCAGCCTCATTCAGGCAACCCCTGAGTGGAGTTCCTCCAGTTACAATCCTTTCAACCCAGAAAGCACCTGACATAATATAAAAAATCACTCTTCAAAGCAGAGAAAATGGCAATAGAGGGGGGAGGAGCTCAGCATGCCTCTCTAACCGTGTTGCTACATAAGGGTAAGAAACAACTGAGTACATTTTTCATTTACCATGATCACTTATTTTAAGGATCGCAGCAGTTCAGTTTTTCACACAAATTCTGTATCCTTTATGCAGGGACAGAACATATTGTATTGATATTAAAGCATGGTGTGCACCCATTTGAATTATTTCTAGAAAACAATGTTTAAAAACATTTTAGAATTTGTAAGTTAATAAACAAAGCATTCCTGAGACTTATTGCTTAAAAGCCTGCCTGAAGAGTAAGATCGCTGTCTGATGACAGAAGCACAAGAAGAAGGGGGCCAACCTGCCTTTTAGGGGTAGCATATTCCAAAGCTTGGGGACCACCACCATGTCCTGGCCATCCGTTCAACATCTGTGTGAAATTTTGGATGCAATTGAAAGATTTTCTCATAAGATTCTGTTACTATACTGAAAGCAATTAATTTAAGATTTTCCCCACAGATTCATCTCAGGCCAATGGATTGTCCTACAGACATGAATCTCAAGATTCATTGTCATCAGCAGCAAGTCTTGAAATGGTAAGCCTTAAATTTTTGGACTTCAAAGACTGTGGGCCTATAAACACAACTTTGTAATGGCTTCTGCACAACCTAAACAATACTCTCCATGCTTAAATCAAAAGACACAATACAAGTCAGAAGAATGTAGCTTGGTTAACCACACACCAAATGGCTAGTGAGACCATAGGATGTGCTGTTAGTTATGTACTACATAAGTATGGAAGGGGCCTTTTAGGCCATTGAGTCCTACCCGCTGCTCAGTGCAGGAATCTGAATCAAAGCAGGTATGACATGGTTGTCCAATTCTCTCTTGAATGCTTCCAGTTTTGGAGCATTCACCACCTCCCGAGTTAATTGGTTCCACTGTCGTACTGCTCTAACTTTTAAGTTTCCTAATATTCAACCTATTGTCAGGGTATTGATTGTACCCTGATCTTAGCCTAGTTTCAAAATGGAGATTTCCAAGTATGAGGGAAAGCTATGCCACATTCCATAGCAGGATTATTAATCAAAACATTCTAGCCCTGGTTCGGAAGAAATTAAACTTAAGGTCTGATGGACATGCGGCACTGTGTAATCATTAGCTAGATTCCTTTAGGGGAATGGCAAGAGGGTGGAACATATGTGAGGAGATAAAACCCAGAGGGAAGGAGCAGAATGCTCTCCCTTTTTCGGTGCTTCATGTTAAGGGTGAGCTGTGAACTTAAACAACATGTAGGGGCTTAAGCTAGAGGCGGGGGCTCAGGGCTTCCACAGTTAGATAAGCTTTCTTTGTTTTAATGTGCTTTCTGAACTTTTGAAACTAAGAAATATTTGCTTCCTAAAACTTTATTCTGTAATCTACTTTTGCTACAATGTACTTTTAAAATACCAGAAAATGAATGGAGTGTTTACTTGGCTATGCACTACCTTACTTAAAAGCTAAAATCCTGGGTTGCTTAACTAGGAGGGCAGCAACTCTGAAGGAGGAATCCCAACTACATGTAGGCCAAAGTCCTACTCATGAGTAACGGCATTCTTGACACCTATATCTGGCTTCCTTTATTTTCAGCCTGTTATTATGTGTCCTGCACTCTGGGAGGATCAAAAACAGATCCTTCCCTTTCTCTTTATGATTATTTTTCAGGTATTTGAATAGTGCTGTCATATCCCCTCTCAGTCTCCTTTTCTCAAGGCTAAACATGTCCAGTTCCTTCAATCTTATCTCATATGACTGGGTGTGACAATCCGCTTACTCCCAAGAAGCACTCCAGCATCCTGGCGATGGGATTGCGCCTGATCCTGCTTCCCTAGCCCTCTCAGACCCAGCAGTTCAGGCTTTTCCTAAAGGTGTGCCCAGTCACCTCTGACCGAAATCTAGGTAGTGAACAAAGGCTGCTCATGAAATTAGTGTAGATTCAGGTAACGTTAGCCAAGTAACCACTCCAGGTCTTCAGGTATTTTAAAAGTATATTGAAATCAAAGTAAGTTACAGAATAAAGTCTAGCAAAAGTTCAGAAAGCAACAAAGTAAAGAAAGCTGCTCTCCTCTCGTGTGGCATCACTAAACTGACCCAGAAAAATTTAGCATCAAGAATGTCTGTATAAACACAGAGTTGCCTTATATTATTACTAGCTGAGCTCTCTCTCTCCCCCCTCTCTCTGTCTCACACACACACATGCACACACACATGCCGCAGCCCCCGCCGTCGCCCCCCTCGTACTCCGCCACCGTCGTACGGGCCCGGGAGCATCGGTGTGGCCACCGCGTCCTGGAGAAGGCAAGGCGGGCCTGCTGCCTTGTCGTTTCCCATAGGCTGTGGCTGAACATAGGACCCTTTTATGTTGCATACCTGCCCAGGAAGAGGCTGCCTCCATCGCCACGTCCAGCACCAGGGCTCCTGTTGAGATGGCGCCTGCCCTGCGAAGTGTCGCCTCAGTCCAGTCCTGCTGAGAGGTCACCCGCGTTGTGGACCACCGCAGCTCGTCAGCAGCAGCACCATGGTTGCCGCCGTGGGGGGTCTGCCCGAGGGCACTGGGCTTGAGCTGCAGCTCAACGGCTCTGTGCCTGACCACGCCCCCCACACTGAACTGTGCACATGCACAGTACTTTCCCCAAAATTTTGGAGGCTCCCCCCCCCAAATCGGGTCCAGGACCTCGGCAGTACAGTCTTGCAAGCCCAAGGTGGGTGTGTGGCAAGTTTCACCAGAATTGGGCCAGGGGTGTTAGTTCTTATAGGGAACATACAAACCCACACCTCTGTTTTATAGGTATAGATTTGTAGAATACATTCTCTACTTTCTGTATTTGATTTTAATTATTCATTTCTATTTCAAAACATTGACCTCTTTTTGTCCTTTGAAAGTTTGACTCCCATAGAGCATGTGGACCTGCAACTGAGAAAGAGAAACCTCTTAAATGCTGCCATATAAATCTTCCAGATGGCTCAGTGTATACCATGACTGTCAGAGCTGGATTTTCAATCAAAGAGATGTTGTCTGACTTCTGTGAGAAACAAGGTGTTAATGTTGCTGCAGTAGATCTGTTTTTAGTCGGTGGAGATAAGGTACTTACACTTATTTAACTATTTCAGTTATGTATCATTTAACATTTTCTAATTACTATTCAAATAATGGCTGAAATTTTAAAAAAAACTTTAGGTTTTTTTTATTTATTTATTTTAAAAACCTGCTTCTGAGCAATACCTCTTAGGAAGAACTTGTGCTTTTTTAAAAAAAGAAAAATTGGAATTCCCATAGGTTTTATGGAGTGGCAGTTCTCCTTTTACTTTTTCTCCTTTTTCTTTTTTCCAAAGTAGGCCCACTGTTGATTTTTATAACTTGTTCAATTTGTTTAATTTTTATTGTAAAGATCTTTTAATATGTTGTAAGCCATCCAGAGTGGGAAAATATCCCATATGGGTGGGATATAAATGTAATAAATAAATAAATTGAATGAATGAAACTTACAGAGGAGTTATTACTTTAAAAAACCATACCCGTCAAGTGCGGCTCTGCAAAATATGGGAAATTACTGCGCATGCGTGGATGCACATGCACAGTAACCCATTTGCGCATGTGTGCTGTGCATGTGCAGTAACCCTTTTGCACATGCGCACCATGTCCGTGCATACGCAGTAACCCGTTTGCGCATGCGCACCATGTCCACGCATGTGCAGTAACCTGTTTGTGCATGTGCACGGTGGCCGCACATGCACAGTAAGCCCTTTCCCCACCGTTCAAATACAGGACGGCGGTGGGAAAGGGGAGGGACGAACGCAGAAAAATGGGAAATCCCGGCCAATACGGGATACTTGACAGGTATGGGGGGAAAAACCACTGATTCAATGTGTCTAACCTAGTTGCAACTTACTTAGTTAAGCAACAGGATTCCAGCCACTGCAATATACAAAACATTCTCTAACTTAGGCTTATAGTCTAATAAAGTGATGACGAACCTTTTAGAGACCGAGTGCCCAAACAGAGGGGTGGGGTGAACTCTGTGCTTGGGGTAGGGAAGAAGCACTCCCATTGGGCTGCTGGGCAGAGGGGTCAGGTGAACTCTGTGCTGGGGGAAGGAGAAAGTGACAGCATGCGTTCCAACAGAGAGGGCTGAGAGTGCCCTCTGTGGCACACGTGCTATAGGTTCACCACCACTGGTCTAATGGATACAATACAAAATTATCAGGACAGAAAAAGCAAACAAGCACTGCTACACTTGCTCCTTCACTGGCCCTTAGTAATGTCCAGATTGAACTCCCTTTTGTCCTGGGGAAGCATGGAGTTCTTCCTCTCCCTGGCTGTTGACAAGGGCTGGGATGTGCACCCTTCATTTTTTGACCCCAGGAAAAATAGCAGAGCAGAGTTATAAATCGCCAAACTCTTTTCTCTCTCTCTCTTTTCCCTGATGTTTTATTCTCACTGTGCTCACACTTTTCATGTTACTATAAATAAAAAATCAAATTTATATATTTTCACAAAATAAGAATGCATTCTTAAAAGCTGTCCCACACAAACACCTCTGAGTTTCTGTATGCACATTTCAGTTGGGAAATACAGAAGTGTTGAGCATCTTATAAAAATGGAGCATATGGTGTATATGAAAATTAGAATAAATAAATATTGTTGGCTACAGATTAATGCTCAATGTGTTTAAAAAAAGATACAGCTGTAACATTAATCGGCTAATCAGAGCCTGCTTGAAGTATTAATCACTATCAGCAAGAATACAGGTGAAACTCGGGAAATTAGAATATCACGCAAATGTTCGTTCATTTCACTTAAAAGGTGAAACAAATATACAGTATGAGATAGACTCACTACATGCAAAGTGAGATATGTCATGCCTTAATTCGTTATATTTGTGATGATCATGGCATACAGCGTACATGAGATTATGTGAAGATTATGGGCTACATGAGATGGGGGGGTTGGGGTTTTCAGAAGCTGTAAGCCATAAGCATCAATATTATAACAACGTAAGGCTTAAACTATCTCACTTTGCATATATTTGTTTCACCTTTTAGGTTGCATTACTGAACTGAATGAACAGTTCTAATTTTCCGAGTTTCACCTGTAAATCCAGGAAAACATAAAGTTCAGCTAAGCATTGGATTTCAGAATGAGTTCACTGAAAGCCAAGGCTTAACTGAACTTCATATTTTCCTGGATTTATTCTTGCTGATAGTGGGGTACCCAGAAAGAGCCTTCTCGAAAAAGATGGCGGTATTTTTGAACCATAGTCGGGCATACCCCTGGCAACGGCCACTTTGTGCCAGCTAATCTTTCTCACACTAGGTCAGGTGAAAGGAACTGCATAATGAACTCACCAAAAGGTGGCTTCCTTTTAGCAGTTTCACCTCTGGCCTGGACACGAAAGCAGAAGAGTGAGTTCAGATGTCTGCGATCTGCCATTTGGTGCCACTTTTCCAGGCAGCGGCAGGGGTTGTGTGCTGTGCTATTACACTCAGAACTGTGATGGGAGAAGGAGGGAGGGAAAGATAGCTTCTTCTCCCCCCCCCCCCCGCCCCCCAAACAGCCACTTGGAAAATGGAGAATGAGTCATCCATGAAAGCACCCTAAAAATAAGTAGGAAAATCATTTGTTGTACTATGCACCCCCTCCCAAAAATCTTATACTATAAAAATATCTATGAAATAATTGCAATTTGGGTGACATTAAATCTGCAAGAAGATTCTTAGCTCTTAGTGGTTAAAAATAAAAGCTATATCTATAGATACAGCATGCCTCTGAATAAAAAACATTCCAGAGGTTTCTTCCTTGTTCAGATTCAAACATGTGGGCTACATTATAAAAAACTAGCATTTTAAAATTAGAAATCTTTATTCTAGGCCTGTGATGGCAAACCTTGGCACTCCAGATGTTTTTGGACTTCAATTCCCAGAAGCCCAAGCCCCTATGAATCCACACAAATGGGTTTACTGTGATTCATCCGGCCCACACACCCCTTGTCGCTGCCGGAAGCGGAAGTATACTGAAATATACAATGGAGGCTTGGGCTTCTGGGAATTGAAATCCAAGAACATCTGGAGTGCCATGGTTCACCATCATGGTTCTAGGCATATGCAAGTTTACCAGTGAAAGTGACTACATACTTTATTATAGTGGTGGGCTCCAAAAAAAAATTGCTACCACACTGTGGCCGTGGTCTGGTGGACGTGGCCAGGGGGGGAAGCCCTGCGTTGCACCCAAATTAGGACTACTTTATTTCAAAACTTGGATGGGAGGAGCCAGCCGGAATTTCTGAAACCGGTTCTGACGAACTGGGGGAAACCTGCTGATACCCACCACTGCTTTATTAGTATTTGAAGTTGTTCAATAACTATGCATAGATGTGCTTTTCAGAGAGAGATCCACATCAGCATGTCAGCTTGTTCCTTCTATCTTTGTAGCCACTTGTATTGCATCAGGACAGCAGCATTTTGGATTCTCGAGCTCTCCGTTTAGAAAAGAGAACTTTATTTCGGTAAGAAAATAATGTTTTTCCACAGAAACTTTAGATTTGCCTTTGATCCTCAGCAGTAATTTATGACTATCTTCCAAGGGCTCCCCTAGGGCTCCCAATTGCTCTGGGGAAGGCTTTGGAAGCTTTCAGAGAGAGGAAAAGACTTTAAAAAACAAAAATCGATGCCAGATCGCCACATCTGGGTTAGGAACATCTGGCAGCGATCTGGTGATCAACCTTTGTTCCCATAGTCCAGAAGTTTCATTTGTGCTGATGATCTTCCCTTGACAATCCATGACTCCATCAATCTCCAGCTAACGTCTGCATTACAAGAAGGCCTTGTTTATTGACATTGCTATACCGGGGGATGCACAAAATGAGGAGAAACAGTTGGAGAAAATAACAAAATATCGTGATTTGCAAATTGAAGTCAAGTGTTTATGGAATAACAAATCTGTTGGTGTACCCATAGTAATTGGAGCCCTTGGAGCAATACCTAAAGGACTCACTAGGTATTTGGAAATTTTGGATTTATTGGACTTGAATATCCTAACTTTACCCAAAAAACAACAACACCTTACTAGGAACGGCCTATATACGTAGATATTACCGCAACAGTAATTTCATACCGTCTTCAATTGTAAATGTAGATTCATAATAAAATAACAATAATTATTAATGACAATGTTGACAATTTTTCCTCAGGGATCATCTCTTAGCTTTAAATTATTATTATTTTTGTTTTCCCCTCAGTAATATGTCTGTTTTCCAAAAACACATAGGGTGAAATGGATTGGTGTGTACTATGTGTATATTAGTATAGCTACAAAAAGAAATATCAGCCCTATTCAACATATGAGGAGGGAGTATATGAGCTTCCCCACCCCCATTGCTTTGCTTTTGTGAAAATTGACTGGTCTGAAGAACCTCATATATCCCTAGAGACTCTTCACATGAGTCAGAACTGGAGAAATCAGTGTTCCTCATGTGACGCGCATCCCCGGTTGAAATGTCTCCTCTTCGGAACAGTTGTTTTTCCTTTCAAGGGAGGGGAGGAGGCAGAGTGTTCCCTAATATCATATGCTCACATTCCCAAACTACATTATAAACCTACTGTATATTCTCATTTTTTAAAAATGGCAGTTACATTGAAATTCTTTATATATTTTAGGCTGGATCTTATTCCTATCAATAGATCTGTTGGCTTAAAGGCAAAACCTACCAAACCGGTTACAGAAGTTCTACGGCCAGTGGTTGCGAAATATGGTTTAAACCTTAATAATCTTGTGGCAAGACTAGTAAGTAATTTGTTAAAACAAATTAAGTCTTAGCTTAATTATACAATAAAATAGGATATTTTGGGATGGTTGTAGCTAGGTACATTAATACTGTACCCCAGTTAACATGTGCACCGCACAACGTTAAAACTAGATAACATCGGGAAATTTGAGGGAAACTTTTACACCACACAACGTTAAGTTAAGAAATATCAGCCCTATTCAACATAGGAGGGAGCATATGAGCTCCCCCTCCCCCATTGCTTTGCCTTTGTGAAAACCGACTGGTCTGAAGAACCTCATGTATCCCCAGAGGCTCTTCACATAAGTTAACGTCATGTGATGCAAAGGTTTTCCTCAAATTTCCCGGTGTTGAAGAGAGGGTCCCCAGCCTCTCTTCAGAAACACACCCACACCTGGATTGCTAAGCCCCTTAGCGATCCAGGCAGGGATTTCTGAAGAGAGGTTGAGGAAAAGTTTCCACAGCCTCTCTTCAGAAACACACACACACACGCCTGGATCACTAACGGGCTTAGCGATCCAGGCCAGGGGGGTGTTTCTGAAGAGCAGAGCAAAATCTATATTCTAGTACAGTACAGGGATCCTCAAACTTGGATCTCCAGGTGTTCTTGGACTTCAATTACTAGAAGCTCAAGTCAGCACAATCTGCTGATCAGGACTTCTGGGAAATGAAATCCAAGAATATCTGGAGAGCCGAGCTTGAGGAACCCTGTTAAAGTAGAATACATACTCCAGCAAGAGAGGCAAAGCAGGTGATATACAGTAAAACCTTGGTTAACATAATGCCTGTAAGGAATATGGCTGGTTTACAAGCACAAACAGTCAATGGGTGAAACCTATCACAGTTTCTCTAGCCTAAAGCAGGACCATAGGTACTCTGAAGCAACACCATGGTGGTGTGGGCTTCACGGAGGGGTCAGGTCGCCGAGGCAGAATGTGAGTTATGTGATAGGGTGGGGTAAAGGCAAGGAGCCTGAGACCCGTTCACCCTTACAATGCTTTAACGTAGCAGACCACAACAAGCACTGGATCTGGTTCCACTACCATGACTGTGGTCAATTGTTTTTTCTTAGGGATAATGGTTCTTCATAGGAAAATAGATCCTAGCGTACTTTATTACACACACAGGGAGGGTAGAATAGACACCCAAAAGATCACAACATTCTTCAAGGTTTCTATAGTATGAATTTGTTCATATAGTTCATTCAGGTTCCAATCTTGTAGCTAGCAGCACTTCTCCAACTAAGCAGGATCTGAATTACCACCTTCATTTTCAGATCAAGCTAATAATAATGATTGAAAGTGGCAAAGCAGCATTCTAAAATATCCTTCTGAATTTAGTATTTTAAGCTGCAAAACGTTTTGTGAACTTGTGTTAAACGTTAATTCAGATGTACCCCTAGGTCAAAATCACAGAGCTAAGTCGAGTGATTACTTCCCAAGATGTGGGAACTAGCTTAAATTGAAACCAACTTTGGTCCCCTTATTTTCAATATTCCATAACCCATCATTGAATTTTGTCCGTAGTAATTCTGAGCTAGCTGGATGGGATTGCTCAGTGGTTTAGGTATCTGGTTGTGGAGCCAGAGATTGGGAGTTTGAGTCTACACTGTGTCTCCAGGGAGAAGAGCCATCCTGTGCAAGCTGCACAGTGCCAAAGTGCCTCCAGGAGAAGGTGTATGGTAGACCACTTCTCTGTATACCCGATCTAGGAAAACACTGGGGAGGGTTGTCACAATTTAGTATCAACTTGATGGCATGCAACACAATGCGCACAATTCTGAACTGCTTCATAACTTTCTACAAAAATTTAACACTAAATAGAATATTTTGTATCTGTATAAATCCTGAGGGACTGCAGTGGCTCAAGTGGCTAAAATGCTGACTGGGAGGTGTAAGGTCAGCAGTTCGATACCCGAATACTGCAGGACAGAATGAGCTCCTGTCTTTGTCACAGATCCTGCCAACCTAGCAGTTCGAAAGCAAGACATTGCAAACAGTGATGCACCGCAATTTTTTTTACTACCTACTATGTAGGCTGGCCAAATCTGTGGGCGGAGCCAAACATCCTGCATTGTGGGCTCTGGAGGTAGGTGTGGCCAACCAAGTGGACGTGGCCTGGGGAAATTCCCACTACCGGTTCTGCAGAACCTGTCAGAACCTGCTGCAGTGCATCACTGATTGCCACCACTTTGGTGGGAAGGTAAACAGCATTCTGTGCGCTCCGGTGTCTAGTCATGCCTGCCACATGACCACGGAAACATCTGCAGAAGCAGACAACGCTGGCTCTTCGGCTATGAAACAGATGAGCACTGAACCCTAAAGTCGGATACGAATGGCTTTCAAGCAAGGGTGAGCTTTACCTTTATAATGCCTGAAAATCATATGTTTAAAAACAACGTAACTCTGGCTTTGGCTTTCTTAAAGCAACTTCAAAAAAAAAATCAATTTTTTTATTCCTATCCTTAGAGGTAGTTTATTTCCCCCAAAAAAATTGACAGATATAAAGTGACTAATAGAAGCATTTTAGCCAAATGAAGATTCCACCTTCATGAGTTGCTCTGGTAAAAAATATGCTGTGTCAGGCTATTTCCAGTATATATTTTCTGTTGTGTCTCAATTTGGCCACAGAATGGTGAACAGGAACCATTAGACCTTGGAGTTCCCATCTCTAATTTGGATGGACAGCGGGTTATTCTGGAGGAAAAGCAGTCAAAAAAAGGAAGAGGTGAGTGGTGATAAATGTATATTTTGATGACCCTGTTGCATTTTCTCTTCCTAGAAATACAGTTACTGAAAATATGTACATTTGAAGTTCGGTTGTGGCTGATATAGGACATTGTATGTGGGGTGGGGGAGTGCTCTGAAGAATTATTTAGTTCGTTTATTTGACTATTGAGCACGTTTGATTGAATTGCCTTTTCTGTTTTGGAATGGGAAAATCCGTATTTTGATGACTTAAGAATAGGTTGAGAAGTATGTCTTGAAAAACTGCCATGATAGTGAGAGATTAAGTGACTAAGCACTACAAGTATAGGGAGACATGTGACCTGTTTCAGAAGTAACAACTTCAGACAACTGCAAACTACCAGTCACACACACCAATATCCACAGGGCATACATTTAAAGACCTTCTGCAGGAAGAAATTCCATGCTACATTCCATCAATAAAATTAGTGGCCCACTTAATTATAGTACTAATCCCCTCCTGCTTTGGTTAGATCTGCCCTGAGTCTAGTTTTGGGCACCACAATTTAAGAAGAACATTGTCAAACTAGAACATGTGCAGGGGAGGATGACTGAAAGGTCTAAACCCGTGACGGCGAACCTTGGCACTCACTATCATGGCAGTTTTTCAAGACATACTCCAGACGCACACCAATAACAACCAGTAATTCCATAATCACTTTTACATGAATTTCCTAGCATAACACAATGGTGAAAGTATAGTGAGTATTTTTAACAAATCTCCTCAGGTTCCAGGCATATAGCTATTAATTTCATAGCAACCAGTTTTCTACCATATCTACTCCCTCCATGTGGTAGTCGCACAACTGAAAGCTACTAGCTTGCAGTCTCCAATTGATAAATTAGGTTAAGCAGTGCTTTTAGAAGTTTGAATTTGGAGCATGCCAACATTTGACATAAGCGGATATTGGGATTATTTGCACGGCACCTCCCCCAAATTATATCTGTTCAGGTATAGTTTATAGTAGTTTACATTATGTTGTAGTGTAATCTTGCTGGCAGCAAAGGACAGAATCTATTGTCACTTTTGACATAGGTACGGTATTACCGGGGAGCCATTGTATTTTTAAATATAATTATTAATAGTGTCAACATAATCTCTGTCATTTACAGACCAGGGCAAGGGGACATCATTAAAACACGGCACAGGGGGACCTTCTAATGCAGGAAATCAAGGACCCACAGTAAGTTATCTTAAAGTCACTTGCTGTTCCATTTCTTCTCTAGTTTTGATCCTGCTTCCAAAATTGGGAATTGTGATTGAAATGAATAACTCAGGTGTTTAATTGCCTTTGTGGGGGTGTTTCTTTAATAGTCTATATTAGTTCATCTACCTATGTGGGTCCTTCATTCTATTGTTTTCACCAGTGCATCTCCATGAGTTATCTTTGCTTGTAATTTGTGTTTTGTATTATACATCTGTATTAAAGGGTTACATACAAGTGCATGTCATTTCTTCCAGTTCTTCTCCATGAAAATTTCCAGTCTGATGATGTCTCAGGAGCATCACCAGAGGAAAAAGGTGCCTCTTTAGCCATTTTCCATTCAGAATTGCTCCCACCTGTTTTTTCTCCCGAGGGTTGGAATTACTAAAAGGGAAGGTGATAATGTCGCCTTCACTCCATCTCACTCATATTTTGTGAAAAATTATATCGTCCTACAGTTTTCATGGAAATACCACTGGGGAAATGTTGCATTCAACCGTGTATAATGTACATATAGTCTGTGTGTATTGTTTTTATCTTTGATGTGTAGAGACAACTTTTTGGTTTCTGGATGTTATTCCTTCTTGTAGTCCTGATTCACTAAAGATGATTGGTAATTACAACTTGGTTGAAAAATCAAATGTTGTTAAAATAATGCATAGTATTACATAAATGTAAGTAGACCTTTAACTTTCCTCCTAATACAGGGAGAGGGAAGAGCTCTAGGAAAGTCTAATTCTATTAAAATAAGAGGAGAAAGTGGAAAAAACTCTAGGGATGTCCGTCTAACAAAAAGAGAAGACTATATTGCACAGACTGGGGAAAAAATGTGTCACAAAATTAATTTGGACGAAGCAGAGGGTATGTCATTTTTTTCAGTATATGCAGTAGTATTAGTTTTCCAGATGAACATAGCCTGAATGTAAACAGTTGAATTAATTTATTTTATCATTGCAGGAAACAGCTGAATTACAGATTTCAGCAATATGTTGATGTCACTATTAAATAAATTTAATCCATTTTGGAATTACTTGTTTTGGTGGAGGAAAATGTTTGGAATGCATGTGAAAGAAATTAGACATTTAAACACACGCTAATGGCAAAGGAGAGGAGTTGATTTTGGTTTGTTTTTTTCTAGTCCTCTCCCCCATTTCTACAGTGTATATAAACCTGTTTACATTGGTACTAGTAATTATGGAATATTTTTCTTTTGTAAGGTAAAGGTAAAAGTTGCCCTTGCTCAAAAACCAGTCGTATCCAACTCTAGGGTTCACTGTTCATCTCTGTTTATTGCCAAAGAGCCAGTGCTGTCTGCAATTGCTGACATTTCAGTGGACATGTGGCAGGCATGCCTCAACACCAGAGTGCACAGAATGCTATTTACCTTCCCACCTATTTATCTACTTGCAATTTCTTGCTTTTGAACTGCTAGGATGGCAGGAGCTGGGACAGAGACAAGAGCTAATTCCATTGTGCAGCACTCAGGTCTCGAACAGCTGGCCTCCCAGTCGTCAAGTTCGTCTTAACCACTAAGCCACTATAGTCCCTTATCAGTTAATTGGCAGGAGAGATCTTTGCATAAGCTTTAGGTTTATGTAGCTCTATCCTAACTCACAGAAATCCAAAAATCTATATCTGTAAAACAGAGGTATGGGTTTGTATGTTCTCCAAGGGAACCCACACCCCTGGACCAATCTCGCTGAAAGTTTGCACATACATACCTTGGGCTTGCGAGATCAGCACTGTGGGGGTCTCAAAACCCATTTGGGGTTTTATGCCCCCCAAAGTGGGGTGCAAAGGGGACACCCCCACCAGCCGGAGAAGCAGCAATGAAAGAGCAGTACTGCGCACGTGCAGCACAGCCAAGCCAGTGGCTTGAATTTTCCACCGGGAGACGCCGCCGCTAACGAAAGCTGTGGCCACGATTAGCTGCCACAGCTTTCTTCAGCAGCGGGGTGTCCAGACTGTAAAAATACAGTTCTGTCAAACTGTGGCCTCCTTTTACTGACCAAAGAAGACCGTGGCTTGACAGAACTTAACGCCACCGGGCAGAAAAGTAAAACCGCAGTCAAGCCACGTCATCCTTGCATTAAAGGACAAAAACAACTTGGGTAAGGCCAGGTAATTAGTTAGTATACTATAAACCAGGGAGGGGTGTCTAGTTATGCCTGCCACATGACCAGGGAAACATCTGCAGAAGCAGACAGCACTGCCTCTTTGGCTATGAAACAGAGATGAACACTGCACCCTAGAGTCGGGTATGACTGGCTTTCGAGCAAGGGTGACCTTTACCTAGGGGCTGCACATGCCCATTTTGGACTCTGGAGTCCTGAACCCAATGTTGCACACACAGTTTTATTTTACTGAAAAGCCCTCCAGTGGCTGCAAGGAACAAGTTAACTTCTTCTTGTTGTTACTCCTAATGTGACTTGTTGACCTTCAGTTTTGAAATTAAAATTGCTATTCCAATACAGTGAGTGAGGATGGGAAAATGACTAAATGGCCACTCCACTACCCCTAAAATACACGAGGTAACCTTCTGAGCAAAAAAAAAAAAAAGTTATTAAAGAAGAAAATGGGAAGCAGCTGGAGAAGGATGGCTGGTATATGCATGCGACCCTTTGTGGGAGCTGCATGCTGCCTGTGGGCTCTGCTTTGCCTACCTGAGCTGTGGCAATATGCAATATCTGTGTGAAATGCAAACCAGAGGTTTGTTACTACAAGTCTTAATCCAAGAAAGAGCACTGGTGGCGCAGTGGTTAAAGTGCTGTACTGCAGTCAAAACTGCTGACATTGTGAGTTTGATCCTGATGAGACCAAGGTCGACTCAGCCTTCCATCCTTCTGAGGTCATTCAAAAGAGTACCTTGCGTATTGGGAGCAAAATGCTAATGAACTTGTGAACTGACCAGAGAGTGCATTAAGCTCTATGCGGGGCAGTAAGGTGAAGGTAAAGATCATCCTTGCTCGAAAGCCAGTCGTATCTGACTCTAGGGTTCAGTGCTCATCTCTGTTTCATAGCCAAAGAGCCAGCGCTGTCTGCTTCTGCAGACGTTTCCATGGTCATGTGGCAGGCATGACTAGACACTGGAGCGCACAGAACACTGTTTACCTTCCCACCGAAGGGCTCCCTATTTATCTACTTGCAATGTCTTGCTTTCGAACGGCTTGGCTGGCAGGAGCTGGGACAAAGACGGGAGCTCATTCTGTCCTGAAGTACTCAGGAATTGAACTGCTGACCTGCCATCTTCCAGTCAGCATCTTAGCCACTTGAGCTACTGCAGTCAATTGCTATTGCTATAAATGATCTACAAACTGTTTTCAGACAAACCTCACCTAGGTGACAATAGCCTCAACTTTAGCCACTCATCAAGAGTGTGCTCCAGTTGCCTAATGACCACTTAACTCAGTAGACCCACTAATCAGCTGTGTGACATGGTATGTGCAGGCCACTGCGATGCTTCTCACTGTAAGCTGACTAGGTGGGATGAAGCTGCAAGGATGGGCTAACTTTGCTCTTTCTAAACACTAAGTTTTTCTTCCATAAATTTTAGAAATATGACAACAGGGCTACCCAGAGACATTTTAGGGTAGTAAAAAATGGTGGACACAATTGGCATTTTCTTTATAACATAGCCAGCCCTATAAAGGTCGCACTTGCTTGAAAGCCAGTCATATCTGACTCTGGGGTTCAGTTCTTATCTGTGTTTATAGCCAAAGAGCCAGCGCTGTCTGCATCTGCAGACATTTCCATGGAAACATGGCAGGCATGTCTGAACACTGGAGTGCACAGAACGCTGTTTACCTTCCCACCGAAGTTGTCCCTATTAATCTACTTGCAATTTCTTGCTTTCAAACTGCTAGGTTGGCAGGAGCTGGGGCAGAGACGGGAGCTCACTCCGTCATGCAGTGCTCGGGAATTGAACTCTGACCTTCCAGTCAGCGAGTTCAGTGTCTTATCCACTTCAGCCACCGCAGTCCTGAGAGAGAGAGAGAATGAGAATAAGTATTTCAAACACAAACTTTACAGAATTTTTCTTTAACAAAACAGCAAGCACTGGCCAAAGCTGTATGCTACAGTTTGTAAATCCCAAATTCCTTTTACCAGAACCAGAGGTAGGAGTTTCTTGTAGAAATCAGGAAGAGTACAAACGTCTCTTTGAAGTCAAATAAGAAAAAAGTCCCACATATGTTCAGTCACCAAAAGATTGTGTCTTTTGTGATGCTTCTTCTCTGTTGTGAATGTCAAATTCACAACATAGAATAATAGTCACAAAATACACAATCTCTAAAGCCCTAAATCCCAAGGTGTTAGGTGCATTTTCCTACTCCAGTGATGGCGAACCTTTTAGAGACTGAATGCCCAAACTGCAACCCAAAAACCACTTATTTATCGCAAAGTGCCAACACAGCGGGGTGAACTCTGTGCTGGGGTGAGGGAGGAAACGCTCCCATTGGCCTGCTGGGCAGAGGGGCAGGGTGAATTCTGTGCTGGAGGAAGACAGAAGTGCTCCCATTGGGCTGCTGGGCAGAGGGGTGGGCAAATTGTGCTGGGGGAGGGAGGATGCGCTCCCATTGGGCTGCTGGGCAGAGGGACGGATGAACCCTGTGCTGGGGGGAGGGAGGAAGTGCTCCCATTGGGCTGCTGGGCAGAGGGGCGGGGCAAACTCTGTGCTGGGGCATGCCTGCAGAGAAGGCTCTGGGTGCCCCCTCTAGCATGCGTGCCATAGGTTTGCCACTGCTGTCCAACTCCATGGGAACAGCAGCTCCTGCCTTTCCAGCTGTCCTGCTCCTTCTAACAGAAACCCGGAATCACAATTTCTTCCTAAGAGCTGAACCAAATGGCCAAAAGGGTTACACATGCACACATGTTGGACTCCTGTTTTGAATAGATGGGTTGCTAAGGTTTATTTATGTATCTGTGAAAATGAGTTACTCTGAAGGTTGTTATTAGAACAGCCTTGTAATAATAATGGTTATAAGAGGAAGGTTGGTTAAACGCACAAGCAAGTACCTCTTCTGATTTTCCAGGCAGGCTCTCTTAATCCACAGTGTCTTGCGGGGGAAAGGGCAAATGACTTTACTTCCCATGCCTCACTGCTGTGTCTTCTGATTTCCATGAAGATGTTTCAGGGTCTTCCTGGGGTACACAGAAAATGCTCCCTCAGCGATTGTGGTACAGTATTTTTGAACCACAATCGGGCATACCCTGGTAACAGCCGCCTTGTTGTGCCAGCTAATCTTTCTCACACTAGGTCAGGCGAAAGGAGCTGCAGAATGAACTCACCAAAAGGTGGCTTCATTTTGGTAGTTTCATGTCTGGCCTAGACATGGAAGAAGAAGAAGGGTCTCCCTGCATATTCCTGACATGAAAAGCCCTTATGTCAGGGGTACCCAAACTATGACCTGTGGGCCTTATCCAGCCCCTGACACCAATTCATCCGGCCCACGAAGCTCTCGTCTCTCCCGGAAACAGAAGTAAAATGTGCCAGTATGGCTTTGTGGGCCGCATGAATTAGTGTTGGGGGCCAGATTCAGCCCACGGGTCATAGTGACCAGCCTGCAGCCCAAAAGGTTTGGGCACCCCTGCTTTATGTAGTCAGCTGGGTCCAAGAGTAAACTTCCAGGTAATAGTCCCCCACCCCCAACCACCAGGTGGGGTGAAATGGCCATCTCAGGCAGTAGGGTGGATGCTTGCCACAGTAGCCATGAACCCTTGGCTACTTCTTCTTACTTCCATATTTTTAACTGCTCTCCGAATCCCAAACCCATGTGGCAATGCTTGTTTGCTGTTAGGCTGAGCTGGCCAGCAGCTCCACTGAGCTCCTTCCACAGTGCATCAAAAAAAAGTGGCAGGGTGAATAACCTGTGACTGAGCGAACAGGATCAGGAACAGATCTGGTTTCTCCAACTACGGCAGTAATGGTGATCCTTTTAGAGACTGAGTGCCCGAGGAGGAGGAGGAGGCACGTGCCCATGCACCCATATGATGTTGCCGGCGCTCCTCTGGTAACATCACATGGGTGCATGCGTACGCCACCCTGCGGGTGCACACGCTGTTCCCCTGCAGGTGTGCACACCCTCTGCAGGTGTGCACACTAAAACCCCTGTGGTTGCGCATACCATCCCCACATGTGCACACGCCACCCCCATGCATGCGCTGCTGCACCCTCCTCCTCCTAGGAGGGGTGTGTGTCTGGTCGGCTCACCTCATCCCCACCGCCACCTCCCAGGCGGGACAGCTTGCCTGAGTGGGCGGCGCATAAATCTAAAAATCAAATTAAATTAAAATTAAATTTCAGCCACCCCTCTTGCCTCTCCATTGGTGGAGGGAGAGGGGTGAGTGAGGAAGCGGCACTGCAGTTGGTGCCTGCGGTACAGGGTGTGGCTTGCCTGCAACACCACACATGCCCAGAGAGGCCTCTGTAAGCTGCCTCTGGCCCACGTGCCATATGTTTGCCTACACTGAACTAGAGAGAAACTTTTCCCCTGATTTCAAGAAACCTATTTTAACTTCTTTTCCTTCCATAAGGAAGCCACCCCAGTCTGGCCCGGTTATCCTGCTATGGTAATAGAGTAGGTTTCACACTGCCAGCGACTCAACGCCAAGAGTCAGGCGGCAGTTAACTAACCTGACCACCCTGAGGACTAACGGCCTTGGGTGCCGAAGTCCACAGGGAAGGGTGATGGTCCCCAAGTGGATTAAATCCCACTTGAATCTATCTTGATGGAGGGCAGCAGCTTCATCAATACTGGCCTGTGTAACTGATGAGGACTTTGTGTACCAAAAGGGTTCAGGAACCGAATGTAACTTGCAGAACTTAAATCAGTGGTGCAGGTGTCACACTGCAATGTGGAAGGCAGATAAAAGGGCTCTGCATTATATTGTCAGGACAGTCTTGATGGCTGATCACCATGATGATCACCAATATTCGGATGCGGCAGGAGGAGGAGGCCACACACTCAAAAGGACTGCTTTTTTCATGTGGAACATACTAGTGGCACCACTGCTGAACTGCAATATTATATCATCCAAGTAGTATTCATGAGGATTTGTGTGGTAAGGGAAGTCAGTGTTTGTGTGAATCAAGCTTATGCCCCCTAAACAACTGTGATGGTGGAGGAGGCTGTTCTGTCAGGAGCAGTGACTTGAGATTTACCTGTCAGTCCTGTCAGGATTTCCATATTATCCTTTGTTTTAGGCATTATACTATGTGACGAGTCACCCTATGGAAACAGCTGTCCCATGGAGATTTCTGACCAACAGAAATCAAACGCGCAACTGCTTCTGTTAGCAGCAACTGAAGGGCTGGATCATGGAAATAAAGCAACTGAAAACTTTGGAATGAATAGCTGTTTGCTAATTAAATGTAAAATCAAAGATATGCTTCCATTTTGTTGATAGTGTTTATGTTCTGTCTGTATTTCAGAGGAAAGTTCGAGTTTGAGGGTATCCTCAAACTAGAACTTTCCTCTGAAATACAGTCTATTTCGGGGAAATTTTCCAAGCACTGAATTTCTTTAGGAGACCACTATAGAAGATTTGTCTGAAGGAATAACCTTCACAAAAGTCAACTGCCGCAGAAACATCTAAGGTGCTAAAATTAGGAATGGGTTGTATGGATTGGTTGCAAGGGCAGCCTATGGACCGTGACTGAGAGCGGTACCCGAATATTTTGTGGGGCAGCCCCTGCTCTAGTCACAAGTCATCCTTTCTGAAAAGACTTTTAGTAGCTTAAGCAACTGTTTTATTAAGTAAGACATGCATTCATGTTACTTATTAAAACTATTTTAAAACACTAGATAAAGTGGGACTTTTCCTTCTTCTTCTTCTGCCATATCCAAATCCGAATATTGGCAATCATCATGGCAATCAGCCATAATGACTGTCCTGAGAATATAATGCAGAGGCCTTTCATTTGCTTTCCGCATCGCAGCATGCCCCCCATACCACTGATCCAGTTCCGCGAGTCACTTTCTGGTCCTGAGCCCTTTTGGCATGTAAAGTCCTCATCGGCCTCAGGCCAGTGTTGATGAAGCTGCTGCCCTCCATCAAGATGGATTCAAGTGGGATTTAAGCCACTTGGGGACCATCACCCTTCCCTGTGGACTTTGGCACCCAAGGCCGTTACTCTCAAGGCTGTCAGGCTAGTTAACCGCCAGCTGACTCTTGTGGTTGAGTTGCTGGCAGTATGGTCTACTCTATTACCATAGCAGAATAACCTGGCCAGACTAGGGGGACTTTTCCTACTTGATAGAGAAAAAGCATTTAACATTAATCTACATTCATTTCTGTGTATTATTTCCAAGCTTGGTGTTCTATCCCCCTTTCTTTCCAGGATTAGAAACATGTGTGAAGGCTTCTATACCTTACAATGGTAGGGCCTCCCAGAGAGGTCCTATATTCTAACTCTTAGGTGTGACCAGGAACGCCATCTGTGGATCTTTCAGAGTTCATAATTTTTGAAGACTTTTTTAAAAAATATAACTAAGGTTTGCATGCTGCAGAGCAGTTTGCTATCCTCAGACAACATCTTCATTCCTTTTATTTATTTATTTATATTTGATTTGATTTGATTTGATTTGATTTATATCCCGCCCTACTCAGCAAGGCCGACTCAGGGTGGCTTACAACACATCCGTAAGAATACAATATAGCAAAAACAAATATGCACAAAATACAATAAGAAAATAACAAGATACAGTGCAATAGAGTAACATGACAGAGCCCAGCTCAACGTCTCAGACGGAGCCCAGGCTCAACATCTTTGGCAGAGCCTGGGGCTCAACGTCCTCAGCAGCATCAACTGATGCCACATTCCACGTCTTCCCGGCCGAGGCAGCTGCTGCCCACTTCCCGCCGACCAGCATGCCGGGGAAAGGAGCTTCGGGCGTCCGTGGCGGAGCAATGTTTTTAAGTCCTTTAACCACGGTTTCAGCTGCTCCCACTTCCTGTCGACCAGTAACGCTGGAGGAAGGAGCTTCGGTCCTTTGTCAGCGTTTCTTCTAGCCCTCCGAGCAGGCGGGGCTCGGAGGGCGGCAATTAGCCCCACACCTGCCTCCCATCCCTGAGCCGATGGTGGGGACTTGGGGAGAAGCAGCAGAACATAGGAGTTATAGGCACTTAGTGTATCCAGTCACTTAGATTTTTTTAAAAAAAGTAGGTTGAAAGTGATGGAGTATGTGAAAGGATAGGAAATAGGGCAACATCGTGTGCAGCTAGCAGAGATAGTACAGAGTGAAGGAGTGTTTTGTCTTTGCTTTGGGTACATTAGTGTACATGTCTACATGTGATTTGTTAGCTGGCTTGTTTACTTGCTTTCATATGGTGTGTGTTTTGCATATGTATACATGTTTCTCTTAGACCAGTGGTTCCCAACAACCCACAAGGGAACTTAAATTCCCAGAAGCCTAAGTCAGTACATTGGCCGATCAGTGCTTTAGAGAATTGACTTAGGCTTCTGGGAATTGAAGTGCAAAAACCAAAGGTTGGGAAACACTGTCTTAGATTCTCCAGGTCACCTTTTGGAAGTGAACATTTTCTTTTGGGAGCAAATATATGATTTGGCGTAAGGGGTTAAGGTAATTATTTTCTTAATTAGAAATGGTTGTCCGCTTAGACTCTTTCCAGTTACGAAAAACATTTTTACTACTGATACAGCAAATTAATTAATTTAAGCTATTATAACCTCTGTGTTACAATTTCACTGTAAATGTACCTCCATCACCACTGATAAAAGTGCCTAGGTTTTGATAGACAAGCAAGGGGAGGTGTAAAACTCCTCTTCCCTGTGTGTGGAATTTGGTGGGAATGTGTGCATACAGGTGCTTATGCTCCCTTACCCTGCTAGCCCCCACTAAAGATGTTTCTGTAACTTTAAAGTTATATGACTAATGCTCAGTGCCAGGTTTCCATGTGTCTTATGGGGAGCTGCACCCTAGACAGTGTGTTTAGAAGTGTAGCTTATAAAGAAGTTGTGCAGAACAGCACAGTGGTCTTAATTACGCTATTGCAACTTACATTGCTATAACATCTGTGTTAATTAGTTGGAATCCTTTGCACTCCCAACAGCAAAACTAAGAAGCACATAATGCATACCTGGAATGTATTGATACCACTGCACTTTTTTCTTAATAAACCCAGCTCAAAACCTCCAGGAATCCCCACAGTATTTCATACTCTGTTACATTCTGCAAAGTCACTTCAGATTTTTAGTGACCCTATGAATGAGTGATCTCCCCAAATTCCTGTTGTACCAGAATCTCATGACCACACCATATTGGCAAGAAATTGTCCTTTCCAATATATAACTCAAATGGAGGGAAGGTCATGTAGTGTGCAGTACCATCATGATAGGACCTGCACAATAACCATGCAGACGTTTCTGCGACAGGGATCCAAAAGCCACTGGTGACTCTCACTGTATCTTCCTCTCCCTCTGCCACCACCTAACAGATGTCTTATTTCACCATAACAGCCATGACCAAGTCACTTCTGCATTTAAAGAGGGCTGTCCTCACTGTAGTTCAAGATGTCAAAATGAGACACATCAAAGGAGTCTATTTTTAAATTTGCTAATACAGTACCTGAAGCAGTTCTCTGTGTCTGGAAGGCTACACAATCGACAATACTATAGCAGGAGTCATTTCTGCCATATCGTTTGGTGACACAATTTAACTGCAATATACACAAAGGGGCCTGGAAGGATTGTGAAACAGTTTGGTTACAGCATTTATAACAATGATGGTGAACCTTGACACTCCAGATGTTCTTGAATTTCAATTTCCAGAAGCCCATGATCAGCAGGAGTACTGACTTGGGCTTCTGGTAATTGAAGTCCAAGAACACCTGGAGTGCCAAGGTTTGCCATCATGGATTTATAGTGACTTCCATTGTGAGTCTACTTCTGTATGGATTGTACAAGAGAAAAGTAGAAATGTAGTACTTGAAGGTTAAGGTTACTTGTACTACAGGTGAAACTCAGAAAATTATAATATCGTGCAAATGCACAATGTGTTGAGGGAGGCGGGATAAAAATCTAACAAATAAATAAATGTTTGTTCATTTCACTTAAAAGGTGAAACAAATATATGAGATAGACTCACTACATGCAAAGCAAGATATGCCATGCCTTAATTCGTTATAATTGTGATGATCATGACGTACAGCGTACATGAGATGTGATGATTATGGGGTACATGAGATTGGGGGTTTGGAGTTTTCATAAACTGTAAGCCATAAGCATCAATATTATAACAAAGTATGGCTTGAACTATCTCGCTTTACATGTAATGAGTCTATCTCGTATATTTGTTTCACCTTTTAAGTTGCATTACTGAACTGAGTGAACATTTGCACGGATATTCTAATTTTCAGAGTTTCACCTGTATTTATTAGTACAACACGGTAGGAGAAGTTTCAGGTTCTGACAAATGATATGAAATCTTGTTTCTCTTTTTTTCAACACTGATAAAGAATGGGAATTAAAAGCTACACTTTTGACAAAATGTCAGTGAATAATATTGTGGTTTTGTTGAACTTTGAAAGTTTGACTAAAGCAGATCTTTTTGTTGTTTTGGGGTTGTTGTTGTTGTTTTTTGCAATAGAATTTTTTGACCTCATATCCAAAGTGCAAAGTAACAGAGCAGACGACCAGCGGGGGCTACTGAGGAAAGAAGACCTTGTGTTGCCTGATTTTCTTCACTTGCCTTCTTGTGGAACAGACCTGTTTTCCTCTACACCTGAAGGATCTAAAAACTATGGCAAGAGACTTATGCATCCTGATGGCAAGTATGCTCAGGCTGGGGGCCAAATGGGCCTAGTTAAAAACAGCAATGAAAACTCGGCTATGAAAATTAATCTTTCAGAAAATAAACAGAAACCAGTTACACTGGCCACGTTTGTCAGCCCAAAGACTTGCGGCGGTCCATTGGGCGCCCCATTGTCTCCAATTCTGCCTTTGCAAGAAGTCACTGTATGGAAGAGGCAGTCAAAAGAACTGGAGAGGGAATGTGTGCAAACTGTTGAGGATGAGAACGTAACAGACTTGACTCTAGTGGCCGAGGGAGATATTAACAGCCCAAACAGTACATTACTTCCGCCGCCGCCACTGACACCCTCCTCTTCAGAAACAAGCACTCTTGCAGAAGACAAGCATCCTCCTCCAGTTTTACTAACAGATAATCAGGAAACACCTACCCATGAGAAATGCAGATCAGGTATTTCCAAATTTTAATTGCTTTTCGTATGCAGTGATTCCCCTTTGCATTTCTTGCCACCTATTTATTTTGCAAATTTTATAACACAGAGAATCCTATAGCATGGGTAAGCCAACTATGGCCAGTGGTTGTATTTGGCTCGCAAAAGACATTTGTGCAATCTCCTTGACTTCACCCTGTCCTCCAAGCCAATTATTTTCTAGACCAAAAATTGATGTCTCTTGCTCATTCAGCGCTTCAGCATTCCCACCCCATCCCAGAAGATGGCATGTGTCACACACACCCCAAGTTGGCACCAGCACCCCAAACTCCAGAAGTCAATGTTGAAAGTGGATGACTAGGCACTTCTAGTTTTGTCCTGTCCCAACACCCCCACCCCCCCACCCCCCACACAAACACACCTTTTGGCCATTTTCAACTATTTATGGGTGTGGTGCAGCCAGTAATGATTATTGGGATGAAAAATTGCACGCGCGCCCCAAGACCGTGAAAAAAATCCCATATCTGTTCTAGCGACAGGAATAGGTCAATTTTTTGACTACAGCTTCCAGAATATACTAGTCGGTGAGGACATGGGCCATGCTGGGAGCAGTGGGCATCATTTTGACAGTTGTCATCCCAAAATTTTACTTTTTCCTTGTCTGGGTTAGAATGGTTATGTTGGGGACAACACAGCAAATATTCTGGCTTGCCTAGTTCTTGCCGACATCACATTCTTGCTTCTGCCTATTCACGCTGCAGACAGTAATTAACCACGAGACTGGGGAGATACACTAATCACCTATATCAGAGAATAAACAAAACAAAAAAATGTTTTAGCACTTTGAAGACTAGCTGTTAAATTTGAATGTGAGCTTTTGTGGATCAAGTCCACTTCGTCAGACATGGGAGTAGGACTTCATGGCATCCATTTATATACATCAGGTACAGAGGTACAGAGTGATTGGTTAGCATAGCAGATAAGTATACAAACCAACATTTTTTTTTTACAATCACCTATATAACTGCATTACTATGGTCTTTATTTAACACAGAAGTGCAAGACTTACAGCATGAGTTTATGTTTTCCTCATTGTGTTGTCATTGTTAAAATAGAAATTTTATTTCTTTTTATATTTTGGAAAGAAATATTTCATTTGCAAAGGTCACGTAAAAAAGGAGTGTTTCAAAGTCAAACTCCTCAAAACCTTTTTAGGTGCATGCAGTAGTTGCTGTTTTTTGTACTATATTCAGGTCTGGACAAGGTGACCCATAGGTTTTCACAGTGCTGTTTATTAAAAGACACAGGGGTGCTCTTAACAATGCATGTGCCGACAGTGCTATATGGAGCTGACATTTGAACAAATATGCAACTACCACATAGGGAACTACAAAATAACTTCTGTGGGCAAGGTAGTACCTTTGTTTTGGGCAAACTCTGAAGTCTCTACATCTCACTATAAAGGAATGTGTTGCAAAAAGAGAGGGGACAACGGTGATTTAATATAGAGGCCTTATAGGATCAGAGCCTTCAGATGGAGAAGAGGAAAAGATGCAGACTGAAAGGAGCTAGGCCCGTGATGGCCAACCTTGGCACTCCAGGTGTTCTTGGACTTTAATGACTCCTGCTGATCAGGGGCTTCTGGGAATTGAAGTCCAAGAACACCTCGCGTGCCAAGGTTTGCCAGGCTATACTAGAGTGACTTCTCACTTTTAAAAACCAATAACATCCAGGTTTTATTTAGATGTATCTCCAAGGTTTTTATTCAAATTTGTCTGCTAGGTTCCTTGCTAAGCAGACAGTCACAATGTTTTTTAAATCTCATATATTATTTTAATAAAGTTGCATATTAATTTGTGATGAAGCAGCATGTTTCTTTTTTAAAAATAGAATACAGGTAGGGTAATGTTGCCTATTACCTGGAGGAAAAACAGTTCCTATCTTCAGGTGGCTTGTTGTTTTCTCATCAGTGGTTCTATTAGGTATTTCACTTTCCCGATAGGCACCATACATTATTTTCCAAATAAGTAACAATTGGATTTTATCTTTTAAAAAAAAAGAAAGAAGAGAAAATGGCTATTACATGCTTCTTTGTACCAACAGTCCTCCAACTTAAAAAAACTATGCAACATCCGGTGCACCCTGACCCACTTCCCTACCATTTCATTATAAAATCCTCATCATCCCAACTTAATGATATCATTATCAGGACAACCTTTTTATTGTCCCCCTCCTTGGCAATGTCTTACCTGATGGAGAGATGTGAACATCTCCAGAGCTTGTGCAAAATGTATGTCTCTTAGGTGGAACTTTAAAAAGGCATTACTGACTAGGGATGCAAGGAGAGTTATAGACCAAGGTGGCTTTACTCTCTCTTATTATAATGTCTGTTGTGTGGGAGGAGCCGCACCACCACCATGAAGAAATAGTGTGCAGTGCATTCTGAGCCAATATCCAATCCCATATTGATTTGTCATCGCTTATCTATTTAAGCGCAAATCAATCAACCGAACTCCAAAATGTTTTATCCTTTGCCTTCTGCTTCCATCTCTGACCGAACAGTTCATCCCATCGTTTTTGGGGGTCTGGCTAGTGAGTGGTCTTTTGTGGTCCCTTGGTATCCAGTCTGTTAGCCGACAGGTCCATCTGTTATCCTTTAGGTGGGTGATATGGCCTGCCCATCTTCTTTTTGCCAAATATGGTTCATTGATCACATCACGTAGTTCCTTATAAGGAATTAAGGAAAAGGAATGGGAATAAGGAATTACACATTCCGAACATCACATAGCAGTTGAGCGGCTAGACCCATGATGGCAAACCTTGGCACTCTAGATGTTCTTGGACTTCAATTCCCAAAAGCCCAAGCCCCCATGAATCCACACAAATGAGTTTACTGCGTTTTACTTCCACTTCCGGGAGTGACGAGGGCAGCACGGGCCAGATGAATCGCAGTAAACCCATTCGTGCAGATTCACGGGAGCTTGGGCTTCTGGGAATTGAAGTCCAAGAACATCTGGAGTGCCAAGGTTCGCCATCACGGGGCTGGATCCTCTGCCAAAGGACACGGGAAGGCCACTGGCATGGTGGGGGGGGGGAGGGCAAATAAATGGTGTCAATACCTTGTATGATGCAAATCCATGCAATCTGGCTGTTATTTTTTTTTTCTATTTTTCTATTTCCCCTACCTAGTTTGAGATTTGCATGTGCCTTTTACATGCTAACAAGTAATGGCCAAACTGTTCTGCCCTGCTTCTCTGACATCCTAGGAAAAGGAATTTGCCTTTCAAAATATTCTGCAGATACTACCATGAAAATTATTGCAATTAAACCTTAAATGATCTTTTAATTGATTCAAGTCCTAGTAATATGTGAAGTGTAATTTTGCAACCTAGCTATGTACATTTGTATGTATAATAATTGGTGTGAGTGGTTTGTGTGCATGTATATGTGTGTGTGTGTGTGTGAGAGAGAGAGAGAGAGAGTATGAGAGAGAGATCTGTGAATGGTAGTTTACAAATTAGATTATTTTAAACTAAAGTCCATATATGAAGTTCTGCACTTACATTTTTGAACTCACTTGTATTTAATGCATGCTGCATCTTTCTGTATAATCTCTGCATTCCAACTCTTGCCTGTTTCTATCTACTGCTTTTATTCTATAGCTGTCTTAATGTTGTTTACACATAAATTTTGTATCTGAGCTTTTCCCCCAATGGTAATAAACTGTTTTTAGTTGTTCAACTTTTAATTTAATTTTTCTTACCTGAAAAGTGTTTTGTGTGCAGAAGCTAATCTCATCTTTCTATTCTGTAATTCTAAATGCATCTCGGGAATTAGTTTATATACACAGTAAATAAACACAGCATTCCTCTGCATAATACAGCTTCTCCATTCATTTGAATAGCTGTGCTTTGAATGAAGGTGTTTGTACCCTTGCAAATAAAGCAAACTTTGTTATCTGTTCACACCCTGACAGCCATGCCTGTCAAGTTGCCGATGTCCAAATACGGGAAGGTTTCCGGGCATTGACGCATGCGCGCCTCTGCCTCTTACGTCAAAGGCAGCGACACACATATACAGTATCCCCTGCATGCATGCGCAGAAACCCCTTCAGCCAGGAAAGGGGTTACTGTGCATGTGTGCCCGTCAGAAGCAGCAGTGCGCATGCGCAGTAACCCCTTTCCTGGCCATTCAAATACAGGATGACGGTAGGAAGGAGCATGACGGAGCGGTGAATTATGAGAAATCCCGGCCAAAACAGGATACTTGACAAGTATGCTGACAGCATTAATAGCCCACCTTCTGCAGTTTTGTTCCCCCTTTTCAGTGCTACTAAAATCTTTTTTTAGGAAGAGATTCTAGCTTTTTCTTCCTGTATCATAACTGTTTTGTTCTTCTATCTCTTGTAGCAGTAGAAGACAGACTTCAGTCTTGCGAGATGTGCTTCCTTCCTTCCTTCCTTCCTTTTACTTAGGACACCAATAGGAGCCAAACATGAAATGGACACAGAGCCAGTTATCTATTACACCTTCTAGTTTATACATTGCATACTTACATATGGATCAAGATCTGATTTACTACCTATAAGGGACTCTTAAGTGTTTTGTTTAGGCATCAAAAGTCTTACTTTTCAACAACCGGGAGTTGGAAATCTTTGCCAGTCTACTGCAAATCACTCAGAACCCGAGCTGTAAAATCCAGTCTACCTTCTGCCTCAGACCTATTTTATAAAATATAAAAATTTCAAAATGTTAAATTTCCCTGTTACATTTGCACATGTGAAAAGATGTTTTGCATAATGACTGTATGCCCTTCAGCAAGCAAACAGAATTACCTACATGCTTATTCCTTTGTTTTAGAAACACATAAATAGTAGTCCTTGTTTAGACTGTTCTTGAAGTGATTTCTGCTGCTGGCAATTACACATTTTTATGAATTGTCTGTCATGACGTGTGGCAAGAACTTCAATGCCACATTTCAATTATCTTCAGATTATTTTTTAACTTTTACCAAGCCTAAATTTTCTTTAATGAATGTGGTCTGGAAAATTTGATTAGCATACGACTGTGATGACAAACCTTGGCCCTCCAGGTATTCTTGGACTTAAATTCCCAGAAGCCCAAGCCAGCACTCCTGCTGATCAGGGCTTCTGGGAATTGAAGTACAAGAACAACCAAGGTTCACCATCACTGGCATAGGCTGACTAGCATCACAGCTGTCATAACTACAGTACAGCTTCTGCATTGGGCTATCTGGCTTTTTCAGCTTTGATTCAGAAGAGAATACTGATTACAGTCTGGCAGCAGAAACTTTTGATTACTTCTGGTACGAATGTACATCTAATTGTGAAGTACAGTACTGAACATTGAATATTGACATAATACAGTAACAGCACATCTAAAGAAAGTAGACCAAATGCTAAGTTCTGCTTCTAGCACAGCTTATGTGCTTGGAACCATACACTTACTTGCTGCTTCTAGCAATTGGGGTTGGGGTGGTGGGGGGAGGCTGCGGACATCGATTTTTTTATAAAGGCAAACACCATGAGCGCACTGAAGAATAGGTAAAAGTAAAGGTCACTCTTGCTCGAAAGCCATTCGTATTCCAATTCTAGGGTTCAGCACTCATCTATGCATTTGCAGACATTTCTGTGATCATGTGGCAGGCATGCCTCAACACGGGAGTGCATGAAACGCTGTTTACCTTCCCACCAAAGTGGTACCTCTTTATCTACTTGCAATTTCATGCTTTCGAACTGCTAGGTTGGCAGGAGCTGGGACAGATACGGAAGCTCACTCCGTCGTACAGTATTCAAGTCCTCTAACTCAAGAGTTCTCAACCTTTTTAAGCTGGGGGTCAGGTCATGCTCCCTCAGACAGCTTCAGGGGCTGAATGGCCATTTCCCCCTGCCTCCACCACATTGGCACTTCCTGGTATGGTAGAGGAGGTGGAAGACCACATGAAATGGTGCTATGAGCTGCATCTGGCCCACAGGCCACAGGTTGAGAATCCCTGCTCTAACTGCTGACCTTCCAGTCGTCAAGTTCAGCATTTTAACCCCTAAGCCACTGCAGCCCCTCACTGAAGGATACAAGGACATAATTTGCCCAGAAAGAGGGAATATTATGGCCACTCTTTTAAAGGTGGCCTTCCTGTTTTAAAATACCCTCAATCTGAGGAATTATATGACAAAATCTTGTCTTCCATTCTTAGCTAGATTAGTGTCTTTTCTGACACAGCTTTGCTTTTGCAGAAGACAAAACAGTCTTAGTACCAATCCCTGCCATGATGCAGGATTGCAATGAGTCAAAATAATATTTTTCCATAGCAACAGATTAAGTTGATATATCTCTTCAGAGCTTTGGTTGCCCTGGAATACAGACTGTACCAGAACAAAGGCAAAGTGCATGAGGTTACGTTGCTTTTCCTGGACCTCTGATTAGCCTTTGAAATCACACAGTATTCTGGAATGACTAGTAGGGTTAGAGATTGAGAACAAAACACAATAATTGATTCTACTCCTACTTTGTTGTAAATGTATAAAAGATAATATTCAAACACTTGTTATTCCTCTGTTTGAAAGTTTGCTTGTGGGATGTCTCATGAGTCCATGCTATCTCTTAAGCCAGTGGTTCCCAACATGGGGCACATGCCCCACGGGGACTTCAATTCCCAGAAGCCTAAGTCAGTACATTGGCTGATCAGGGCTTTGAGGATTTTACTTAGGCTTCTGGGAATTGAAGTCCAAAAACCAAAAGTTGGGAAACACTGTCTTAAGCTCTTTTGCTCTTATGCTCTAATGAATGAGATAATTTAGAGCCGCGTTTCCCAACCTTTGGGTTTTGGACTTCAATTCCCAGAAGCTTAAGTCAGTACATTGGCTGATTAGTGCTTTGGGGAATTGACTAAGGCTTCTGAGAACTGAAGTTCAAAACCCAAAGGTTGATGAACACTGATTTAGAGTACATTCATCAGGACATAGATGATATTCACCTATGTTTCTCCTTTCCATCTGAAACATTTGATGGAAGCCTGCGATCAGTAAAGAATTCTGTCCGGACAAAACACAGTTGCTCGTAACAAACATCCCAGTGATAAAAGTGGTCACCATAACTGAGGTCACAAGTAAAATGCTTAGATTTTTCAGCTTGAAAGCGCACCTGGATTGAAGCTTTTTCTGGAGGACCAGGAATATGTTCTAATAACATTGACTGATATGTCATTATATAATTTCCATTAAACATTTTTCAAACATGTCCTTGTAACTTCTCAGTTTACCTACAGCAAATGTCAACAGAAATTAGTAAACAGAATTTTATATAAAAGTGTGATAAAGAAGCTGGAGATGAAGTGGAGAAAGACCATATCACCACATACAAAGAATAAAGCAATAAGAATGACATGATATCTGCATTGGTGAAATGCATGATCTGTGTGTTATGTTTGTTTTCCTCTTTGAGGGTGTACTGAACTACACCTGCCAGAAGTGCATGGAGGCATCTTTGCTGTGGGAGGAGGGGAGAGACATGTCTAATCGTTCATCAATTCATCACGAAGATAAAGTTTTCTTGGGCAGAAGACCATATATGTGACTGAAAAGGAGAAAATAATAAACTTGGAGGCTTCTCTACCCCCACCCCACCCCATGTCAAATGGTTTTTAAAAGGTCATGCTACACTAGCCCAGGATGGCCAATGTACTGTATATAGACCCTAAGAGGTGCAAGTGGCGGGAGCAATTTTGAGTCACATAATAATAATAATAATAATAATGATGATGATGATGATGATGATGTTTTATTTATATCCAGCTTTCCTCAACCCCGAGGGGCAACCCAAAGCGGCCCATACACAATTAAAGAAACAGCATTCAAACACAGTAATTAGAAATACAATAATTACAATAATACAGTAATAAAAGGCAAAGATACAAAATTACAGAATACAGTAAATAGAAAAAATAATAATGATACCAACGCAGCAGTACCCCATTGTACCCTCCCCCAACCCCGGCAAGTCCAAAGGAAAAGTAGAAGTGCTGTCATCCCAGCAAACTCTAAAGTTCTAAATGGGAGAGCAGGGCCCGGAAAAGGAGGGTGGGAGCGAAACTCCACCGCCCGGCCGCCACAGCTGTAGCCGCTTCTCTCTCCTCCAGCGATGTCGGGGCCAGGGGGTGTCGGCGGGAGCATTTCGGACATGAATAAGATGTTCCAGTATAGTTCAATGGATGCCAATCACAATAACCATAGCCTTTGATTTGCAAAGAATGTTAGAAATACAAGAAGTGTTTGCTCTGGAGAGGATTGTGTTTAGAGCAGAAGGAAAACCAAGGAAATGACAGGTCTGCTGAAAGAATAAGATGACTAAAAGGGTCTGCTCAAGCTTTATTTTATCTCATTTGATTAATTCTATACTTTATCTAGAAAACAGGTGTGGGTTTGTATGTGCTCCAAAGGAACCCACGCCCCTGGACCAATCTCGCTGAAAATTTGCACATATATACCTTGAGCTTTGGAGATCAGCACTGTGGGGGTCTCAAAACCCATTTGGGGGTGTATGCCCCCCAAAGTGGGGTGCAAAGGGGACACCCCCACCAGCCGGAGAAGCAGCAATGAAAGAGCAGTACTGCGCACGTGCAGCACAGCCAAGCTAGTGGCTTGAATTTTCCACCGGGAGACGCCGCCGCTAATGAAAGCTGTGGCCACGATTAGCTGCCACAGCTTTCTTCAGCAGCGGGGTGTCCAGACTGTAAAAATACAGTTCTGTCAAACTGTGGCCTCCTTTCACTGACCAAAGAAGACCGTGGCTTGACAGAACTTAATGCCACCGGGCAGAAAAGTAAAACCGCAGTCAAGCCACGTCATCCTTGCTTTAAAGGACAAAAACAACCTGGGCAAGGCCAGGTAATTAGTTAGTATACTATAAACCAGGGAGGGGTGTCTAGTTATGCCTGCCACATGACCAGGGAAACATCTGCAGAAGCAGACAGCACTGCCTCTTTGGCTATGAAACAGAGATGAACACTGCACCCTAGAGTTGGGTTTTTTACAATCCTATCTGTCTGACATTAAATACTCATGCACTGTTATATCATCTTTCCCTCCTCCCACTTGGAGGAAATCAGCCAATCACAACAGAGTTCTGGGGAGATACATTCTTATTTCTTTCCCCCACTGCCAAATTGTCATAATAGTAATAACTACTACTCACTCATTAACCAACCGAATACAGTGATACCTCATACAACATCCAAACTTGGTTCCACAACTTTGGACTTTATATGGATTTGGACTTTGTATGAGGCATGCAAAATCCTAGCCACGATGCCTCATACAACGTCCAAATCCTAGCCGTGATGCCTCATACAACGTCCAAATCCCTGTCGCAATGCCTCGTACAATGTCGTTTCCATAGAGATACATTGTACTGTAACAGCACAGACTTCAGGGAAAAGTCAAGGAAACTGACAGAACTTTAAGAAATCATTGTCTAAAGGCTAAATACATTACAAAAACATGTCAAAATCCAAAATCGCGCTCAAAACCACTCCTAAACACTCTTCGCCTCGTGCAAAACCCACAAGAGCAATGCACGCATGCGTCCTGTCTTTTATACTGCCCACGCACAATGCAACCTGGGAAAACACCAATGCCTCATACAAAGTGGCAGCGACTTTGTATGAGGCAAATATTTTCAAGGAATTAGGCGATGTTGTATGAATTCAATGTTGTACGAAGCGGACTTGGTATGAGGTATTACTGTAATTCTATTATGCAATCAGCTAACCAACCTATACATAGATAACAACTACAAAGAAAGCTAACAATTGGGAATTGAAATGGTCACAATAGTTAAAACAGCAATGACACTGTTAAATATAAAGAATTGATTATATATTAAACTACTGTTTGTCCCCACAAGCTAATTGAACTTCACTGTAGAGCTGGATGTATGTAAACTGACATATTATACGGCTTCACCGCTCCTGGCTTTTCCTGTTTTTTCCCTAGGTGCAACCCACAGACAGAAAACCAGTGTTCAAGTAAATGGCGGAAACTGTTACGAACAAAGATCTAAAAATAATAGCACTGACAGAGTTAAGAAGAAAACTGTCAGAAATGAGCTCCCTATAAATCACATAATTGATGTTGATGAAGCTGCAATAGATGATGGTTTGGAGTGGCCTTTCCCTGAATCAGAAGGGAACCTCGGTTTGGAAGGCTGCATCTCCGAGCTGAAATCTTGCCAGGGGAGGCTGCGAACAGGAATTTACAGAACATCCGATCTTCCGTCTCTTATTGCTGCTAAGAGTGAAAAGAATCAGGATGAAGTGAATCCGTGTAAGGCGACCTTTGTTTGAAAGATTTCTCTGCATGGTTCCAGCAGTTTTCCTCATCCAGAACATTGTAAGGATTTGAGACACATGAATTCCATCAAGGTACAAGAGATCACAGCACTTTCAGCTGATTTCTCTTAGACCAGGGGTTCTCAACGTTTTTCAGCTGTGGGCCGGACCACACCCCCTCAGACAGCTGAATAGGCCATACTGGTGCTGTAAAACGCATCCGCAGCTGTCGTAAACGTGTTTACGATGGCCACAGACTCATTTACATCTGTTGTAAATGTGTTTACATGGCCGTAAATGAGTCCACGGCCAATTCCGGCAGCAGCGGCTGGAGCAAGGTTGGGGGCTGGATCATTTGGCATTGTGGGCGAGATCTGGCCCATTGGCTGTAGGTTATGAACCCCTATCTTAAACCATAAAAATGAACTTCACCCTCCCACCCACCCATCAGGGGCAATTGATAACACGAGAAGATCAATGGGGACAATTGTTACAAAAATTATATTTATTTGCCAGTACAGTATCCCCTTTGTGTAGCTGGAGATCCGGATAGGAATGTACTTTGTAAAACCTTTCTGACTATAGCAACTGAACAAATATAACTGACTAGTCCCTTCCAAAGCAGTTTTCTAAAGCACCAAGGGTCCAAATGTAATTTTGAGAGTCTAATAGAAATTTGTAATACAGGCCTTTCCTATACAAACACCACATCTATGTCCTAACAGGCAAATTTCTACCTTGATTCTGAAATGGCACTTTTAACATTACAGTGGTACCCCGTATAACTGAAAAGCGCTTCGTATAACGAAAAATTTGTATAATGAAGAGTTTTGGCATATCACAAACTTTTTTTCATTTTATGGGTATACGCCGTATAACGGAATTTTTTTTCCGTTATGCGGGGTATCACCAATATGATTTGCATAATGGAAAATTTTGTATAACAAATTGCTCCATGGACTATAGCTTTTTCGTTATAGGGAGTACTACTGTATATTTGAAGTTATTCAATGGTTCATAGTAATACTGTACTTTTAACCTTCATCCCCTTCTTATGATTTTTGGTGAAGTCAACAGCTTGGGAAAAGTCCTGACTTTGGTAGCTTTTAATAAAAGTTATTATCCTGACAATATTTCTAATTTTTATTGTAATGGACTAGTATGGCTGCAAACATTTCATGGCTAGATGAATTAATTTCAAAGCTTGATTCCACCCCATGCCTTTTAAATTGCAAATTTGTGAATAATCAAATGTGTTTTAAAGCAGTGTTCCCCAATCATTGAGTTTTGGACTTCAATTCCCAGAAGCCTAAGTCAATTCCCCAAAGCACTGACCAGCCAATGTATTGACTTAGGCTTCTGCGAATTGAAGTCCAAAACCCAAAGGTTGGGGACCACTGCTTTAAAGGACAAGGCTGGGAATTTTGGGGAAGGGGAAGACCATTCCTAAGCAGAAGGTGTGATTACTGCTCTTGCTGTTTGCAAGCCTTTTGAAGACTTCTGAAGGCATCAGACTGTAGCCTCCCAATTGATGCTTCAGACAGCTTTTCTGTAGCAGCATAAAACACGCAGTTCTTGTTCTTGTTCATCTGTTCCCTTACAGTCAGAGTGCAAAAAAGGGCCTTGGCTGTCTAAAACAAGGAAACTAACTGGTGATTGTTACATGTTTTAGTTTCACTTGTTTGAGTCCTCACTATAGCAGGTGACCTGGTTTGTCGTAATAGACAAATGGGAGAGAGGAAAAATCCCTCCCAGGTGTTCTGTCACTAGTTCAACTTAGTGACTAAGTGGAACACAGGTCTTCACACATACCCGTAGATGGGTAAATACAGTAGTGCCAGAGAATTGTGCCTTTGCTTATGGATATTTTAGATTGCTAAATCTCACTAACAGTTTTACTGTCAATCCAGCCAGGTTATTCTGCTATCGTAATAGAGTAGACCGTACTGCCAGTGACTCAATGCTGAAAGTCAGGCAGGGCCGTACCCAGGAGAGGCGGGGGGGGGGCAAAAACCCACTTGAGCTAACAGCCCCCCCCCCACCTCAGCAACCCAGCCCGGAATGCCAATGTTATATATGTGAGTGTGACGTTGTTGCCCCTCCTGGAAATCCCCCCCCCCCATCTAGAATCGTGGCTACGACCCTGTAGTCAGGCGGCGGTTAACTAACATGACAACTCTGAGGACTAACAAGTCTCTTTGGTGCCGAAGTCTACAGGGAAGGTTGATGGTCCCCAAGTGGATTAAATCCCACTTGAATCCATCTTGATGAAGGGCAACAGTTTCATCAATACTGGCCTGGGGCTGATGAGGACTTTGCATGCCAAAAGGGCTCAGGACCAGAAAGTGGCTTGTGGAAATGGATCAGTAGTACGGGGGTCACTCTGCGATGCAGAAAGCAAATGGAAAACGACTGGGTTATATTGTCCCCTGGACAATCTTCATGGCTAATTGCCATTATGGTAGCCAATATCCAGTGGTGGGCATCAGCAGTTTCGCACCAGTTTGCCAAAACCAGTAGCAGAAATTCTGGCTGGCCCCACCCATCCAAATTTTGTAATAATGTAGTCTTTATTCGGGTGCAACGCAGGGCTTTCCCCCTGGCCATGCCCACCATACCACAGCCACAGTGTGTTAGTAAAAAAAATTGGAGCTCACCCCTGCCAATATCTGGAATCAAATACAGCACAAGAAGAAGTTTTGCTCCCAGCCTCCAATGGTGGTGCCTGATCCTCTTTGCCAATCATCTTTCCTCCTTGTCTGGGTCTAAGAAACACTTCCTCTTGAGACATCAGATCACATGATTTTAGATTATAACAAAAGCAAAACATAAACAAGAGAATAGTGGCACCTTTAAAACCAACAAATTTATTTCAGAATGTGTTTTGGGGAAGAATAGAATCCACTTTCTTAGAATCTTGTTTTTTCAAAGTAGAGCCCCTTTTTGTCAAACTACAAGTCCCGATTTGACTGCACAAACACATTGGCTGAAGTCCAATAGTAGAACTTACACTGTGTGCGGCTGATTTATTGATGTGAATACATCCCTTTCTCCCTGCAATTTTCAAAAATTAAAAGTTCCCCATATACCGCAACACCCGAGATTTTCCCTAGGATGAAAGGGATCAAAAGGCGATGAAACAGATGGGATTCTGACCCGTGCTATTCCCTAGAACAGAGATGGTGGCTGAAATCCAGTAGTGGACTGGAAGTTTGAAAATAGGATGGGAAAGCTTTGATCTATGAAGCCAACAACCATACACAGTTTATATTGTGCTACTGAATTTCAGCCAATATCTTTGTTCTAAAGAACAGAAAAGATTAAAACACTGATATTGTAGTTTGATTGTCACACTGGTCCCAAACACTTTCATACAAAGAGCATAGTAGATACTAGCAGAGCATTGCCCGGGGGTACCCTACCCGGGCCAAGGAGAGACCCGGGCCCACCCCCCACCCCCACCCCAGCTGCCTTACCTTTTTGTATGCTGTTGTCGCAGCCGCTCTCTTAGCCACGCCACGAGGCGCCGTCTCAGCCTGACTCTGGCCACCGCCACCGGCCTCCCCAGTGACTACAGTCAGTGGGTAGCCATCACAGCCCGGCCTCTCCATCCTCCCGTGGGTTGTGTCAGGTGGAAGGGAGGCTATATTTGGGTGGGTGGGCAGAGGACCCATTGGGGGAGGCCTGTGGAAGGCGGCAGCCCAGTCCCATCCTCCGCAGTGACTGTCTCTTCGGTCCAAGGTACGTATGTGCCGAGTTTCAGCGCAATTGGTGCAGGGGTGTGGATTTGTATAAGCAACATACAGCACCAGATCTTGATTTTAGTTATATAGATTGTATTGTATTGTAAAAAGTGAATACTGCACTCGTGTATCTGCTAATCTATATAACTAAAATCAAGGTCCGGTGCTGTATGTTGCTTATACAAATCCACACCCCTGCACCAATCACACTGAAACTCAACACATACGTACCTTGGGCTGAAGAGACTGTCACTGTGGGGGTGTCAAGCCCCATAGGGAGGGGTACGCCCCCTAAATCAATCCACAAAGGGGACGCCCCCACTGACAGGAGAAAAAGCAAGAAAAAAAGCCAACCAGGGGGGATTGTGATGTCATCGCCACAGCTCAACCAATTCCCAGCTGACCAGATCTGGGGCTCCGTGACATCACAGGGCTCCCTCATACAAAGCAACACCCCTGCACCAATTGCGCTGGAAACTGTGTGCACGCCTACCTTCAACGTTGGGTGGCCGGCGTGGGTAACCGGCAGCCTGCCGTGGGATTCTTGCCCCTGAAAAGGGGCTGCAACGCCCCACCCCTGGCTGGCAGAAATGACCAGGGGAGGTGACTGCGAATGCGCAAGAATCCATGCATGCGCCTAACCCTGCCTGGTGTTCCCGGCTGTGGCGCATGTGCGAAATTCCATGCATGTGCCAAAGTGCCCGGCGTTCCAGGTGGTACACGGCCATTACAGCCACTCCCACCCCAGCAACTACTGTCGGTGGGTGGCCACCGCAGCATGGCTCCTCTGTACTCCTGAGGCATGCTTCGGGGGAAGGGCAAACCCACAGCCAGGGGGTGGGCGGAGGACGGGACTGGGCTGCCACCTTCCACAGGCCTCCACCCCCCAATGGGTTCTCTGCCTACCCACCCAAATGGAGCCTCCCTTCCACCTGACACAACTCACGGGAGGATGCAGGGACTGGGCTGTGATGGCTACCCATTGACTGTTGTCCCTGGGGAGGCTGGTGACGGCGGCCAGAGTCAGGCTGAGATGGCGCCTTGCGGCGGGGCTGAGAGAGCGGCCACGACGACAGCAGACGAAAAAGCTAAGGCAGCTGGGGGTGGGTGGGGGGCAGGCCTGGGTCTCTCCTTGGCCCAGGTAGGGTACCCTCAGGCAACGCCGGGTCCTCTGCTAGTACACGCTATTAACACATCATTGAAGATATAATATATAGGACCGGGAGAAGATAAAATTGTCATGATTGGACAGGAGAAGCAAGTATACTCTCCAAAATATACTCTTCCAAGATTAGGAAATCTACCATCAAATTAGACGTTTTGAAAATTAACCTAGAGCAACCAATCAACAGATGTGTTATAAAAAGACTGCTACAGCATCCCCGTTGTCCCTTACCTGAATGCCAACTGCAGTATTGTTCCATTTCACTATGAGTTATGATGACAGCTTTCCAAAGCTTTCCAACAGTAGCTATTTAAAGCTGCTATTGTAACTGACAGTTGCTCATCTTCAGTGCTGCTCTGAAAGAGTGGGTCAAAGCAAGTTCCTCGGAAACACACCTGCTAGTTGATCACCAACCACCAAAGCAGAAACTAAAATCAAGGCACAGCTTCCTCACAACTTCTGCTCCTCTGAACAACCAGCCCCCACACCGCCTTAGAACTATGGAAGGCAAGCAAGGAGCCACCAGATAACTATGCAGAACCACATGACTCTACCGCCTGGCCAAGAACAACCAATGGCCTGTGTGGAAAGCTTTAAATAGACTGCATGCAGGGGTAGGAAGATCAAGGCCTAATCTGAGAAAGTGTGGTTTCCCTGTAGATGATAGCCTGTGTGGATGCGGAGAAGTACAAATTATCTCCCATATGATACAATGCACACGATGCCCCTCAACGTGCATTGAGGAGGACCTTATATTGGCAAGAGGAAATGATGTTGGTATGGCCTGATATTGGGCAGATGTCATCTAGCCCTTTTTAATTCTATTTTGTTTTAGATGTGTTAATTTTAGCTTTGTATGTTATTATATGCTGGTGGTACATCTGACACAAATAAAGAAAACGATTAACCCACACCATTTCCCCTACTTCAGCTTTCAAAAGAAATGAAATCCTTGATTTTGCAGTCCTACTTGCCAGACTCATTACAGAATTCACATTACTGTTCCCTGGTCAGACAAATATTTGTTCCAACCAAGCACCGAGCTTGTGGAGGTGGCTGTATGTACTGAAAGCATTCCAGACAAGCAGCCACATACTATTGGTGGTGGTAACAGTGGGTTCTGTAGCCACAGAAGGTGGGCAAGGAAACACAGTGGTTTACTTTGTATTCTCTTTAACAGGCTATATGAAAGGTGAGTAATATGCTTCTCGGTATTTTGCTAGAGGGCCCCTGGACACTGAAACCAAAAACTCCAAGGCTCTTGAGGTTCTTTCTAAATCAGAAATTCAAAGCACAGAGAGAGGTCGCCATCCCTCGCTTGTCCGCCTGACGTGCAGCACTTTAGAACAAACCATTGCTCCAAGCTGAAGGAGGGAGCTTGGAGTAATGGCTAAATCTAAAGTGCAGCGCACTGGGCAGATAAAATAATAATAAAATTATTATTTGTGCCCCAGAGGCAAGGGCACACTGGGATGAATTCCCCTGTCCCATTGGCCCAGCCCATGCCTGGTGAGGGGTCTGAAGATCTGTGGGTCGTGGAGGGTCTCAGAGCACATGGAAGGGATCAGGCTAGACAACCGTTCCTTTCCTCACTTGAACAGATAGACAAAAAAATACTCATCCATCAGCACTGCACATTTTGAAGAATCACTGTATGAAATACTGGTTTTCAAATCTGCTGTTCTTGGAAACCGAACAAGAACATCCTGCAACTATTTGTCTGAAATCTGGCAGGTTTCATTTCTGTCACAGGGAAATGATTTTCATAGCTGCTGTATCCCCCTTTGCATGATACACAAGCTCATTCGGACCTTCTAAGGCGAAGGTAAAAGTCATCCTTCCAAAGCCACAGGGAAATTTACATGGGGAAAAATTGTAATTATACTTACAACACATAAATAATAGAATGCCATCTCTATTATTGGTCCCCCCTCTCTGACAGTAGCATTTGCAGTAATGACTGCTCCCGTATTTGGCCTGAATCCTATATGAATTCTATCAATATTCTTGGATCTAAATATCTAAGTGGATTCCTCAGATAGCAGTTCTTCTCTTCTCAGCACAGCAGAAAATCAAGTGGATGTTTATTCAGAGAGAGGAAGAAGGGGAGAGCTCAGCAAACATTGATCGACCCAAACTTGAACTGACCAAAATCTTTAATGGCTCCAGTCATTTGCATATTTCTACTGTTAACATCTAACAGTTCAACCCTATACATCTTCTTACATAAGCCCCATTATTTTCCATGGGGATCATCTCCAGGCAGGCATTATAAATGTATTTGCCTTTTTCTCTCCCCAAAAATCTCTGAAACCAGAATTTAGTTCAATACATGAACATATTAATGATTAACATTAGTGAAAGCAGTGATTACACTAAAGGTTAAATATATTCTAAAATTACCGTAAGTGTGCTACCTTATGACCAATATTAGTTCAGCTTCTTGCTTAAGGCTTTCAAGCAGTGGAAAGCACGTTTTTCCAGGGCAATTACCGACGTGGGAGTGCATTGTCCAAGAAGACACGGGCAAGATGAAAATCTACATTTGCTCCATGATTATCGCTCTAGTAGTTGCTGCTAATGGCCTGGTAAGTTTTACTCTATATTGGCTTCTAACACATTTTCTCAAGCATTTTTCTAAAATTCTCGAGTTTCAAGGGACTTCCTAGTAAAGGTACTGGAGTTCAACCCTTACTTTTTAGCAGCCAGGCAATGACTTTCGCAAAACCCAGAAACAAAAGAGTGTCAGGGAATATGCACAACTGCACATGAAGCCTGAAGGGCAAACTCAAAGATTCATAGATCTACTCCTTCTCTTCAAAGCAATGGGGAAACATTCTACAAAGCTTGGTCCAAAACTTTTTGTTGACATCTTAGGTTAGGGTTGTTGAGGACAGGACAATTTGGAGATCTCATAGGGTCACCATAGGTTGGAGATGACATGACAGTATATAATAACCACAGAGCGTGGGTCACTCCTTTGTTACCGCAACTTCAATGGCTTCCTGTCCTTTTTTTTGTCCCATTTCAAAGTGCTGGTTATATATAATATCAAACCCTTTGCAGTTTGAGTGTAGAGTATCTGAAGGACCTTCTCTCCTAATATGAGCCTTTTCATCTTCTAACATCTTCAGGGGAGGTCCTTCTCTCAGTCACACTGCCTTCACAAGCATGTGTGGTGAGAACGCAAGATAGGGCCTTCTACTTGGCTGCTCCCAGGTTAGGGAATGCCCTCTAATGGGTGGCTAAGTGAGCTCCTTCCCTCTTGCCTTTTTGGTGACAGGTAAAGACAGTCCTTTTTATGGCAGTCTTTTAACAACTAATTTGGCAATATTTAATCTCATGTGCTGAGCACTGTTATTATTTTAGATGTGGTTTTTAATGTGGTTTTGACTGTTTTAGCTAATTGCTTTAATACAGCTACAGTAGAACCCTGTATAGCAATTTTAATCCATTCCACGGAGCTGATCGCTATGCGGTTTTCATCGTTGCACGATCTTCCCTATGGGGAAAAACTATACAATGATGTTTGGTGCTAAGCGGTATCTCCCACTGGAAAATCGTATGGATTTTCCCATAGGAACGATCGCTATGCGGGACAGCTTTCCCCCCTCCAAGCCTCATCGCTATGCAATTTCATCGCTGTATGGGGTGATCGTTATATGGGGTTCTACTGTATATGCTTTATTGGTTTTTAGTGTCAATATTTATTCTATATCAGAGAGCGAACAAGACAAAACAAAAAGGCAAAACTACTGCGGCACTTTAAAGACTAACTGATGTATTTTAATGTTAGCTTTTGTGGATCAAGTCCACTTTGTCAGACATGGGAGTGAGACTTCATGGCATCGATTTATACACATCAGGTACAGAGGTACGGAGTGGTTGGTTAGTATATGATGTGTACAATGGTCGCCTTTGCTTGAAAGCCGTTTGATTCCGACTCTAGGGTTCAGTGATCATCTCTGTTTACAGCCAAAGAGTCAGTGCAGTCTTCATCTGCAGATGTTTTGTGGACATGTGGCATGCATACCTCAACACTGGAATGGATGGAATGCTGTTGCCTTCCCATCATAGTGGTACCTGTTTATCTACTTGCAATTTCTTGCTTTCGAACTGCTAGGTTGGCAGGACCTCGGACAGAGATAGGAGCTCATTCTGTCATGCAGTACTCGGGTCTCAAACTGCTGACCTGTCAGCCTTCTAGTCATCAAGTTCAGCATCTTAACCACTTGAGCCACCGGAGTCCACTGAGCTGCAAAACAGAAAATAAAAACAAGAGAATGTATGTTCCTGCATCTGGATAAAAATCCAAATGGATGCCAGCATATCTTCCCCAAAACTTTGGAGAGACTGGGATGTTAACTCAGGCCATAATGAAAGCCCTGCACTATTTGGCTACATGCAAATTGCTCATACAATCTGCTAACTAATAAGATGTTTTGTACATAATTCGTAAAGAACAAAGTGAGCAAACTGCACATATATACAGAGGGATCCTTCAAAGGAAAGGTTTCTTTATGAAATAGATTGCAGAAGGTTTTCCTGTTTGAAGAATACAAGAGAACAGACTGATGCAGTGAGCACTTATTCCTCCTCAACACATGACTTGAACTGTCATCAAGAAAATGTTCATATTCCCATGCTCACTCGCATGATGAAAAACTGGAACCAAAGCTTTAAGGCTGCCAGCCAAGCCTACCATCAAAAGGGAACTGGCCTGTTTCCTTTACTACTGTATAGCTGCACTGGAATCTCATCTAAGGCAGCCCGAAAAGCCTTGTTAAAACTCATTTGTTTGCTGTTTAAATCAGGAACCATTCCCCTAGCCCAGATTATAACTCTGTAAAGGAAATGTGGAAACCTCTTAGCTCTAAAAACTTTAACAGCTGCTGAAACACAGTTACTTCACAAAACGTCTCATAAAACCAAACTTATTATTCTTTTATTATTATTATTTGTAGGAAGGAAGGAGAAATGTTGGTTATGAAACAAGAGAAGCTGAACAAGGAGTTAATCTTTCCAAAGGTACCAAACATGCTTTAACATGTGTAGAACAATCTTGGGCTGCTTCAAGATGGAAGGTTCCTTTCACACACGCGAGAAAGTCATTGTATAGCTTTTTTGTCCTTTTTTTTCTTTCACAGATTTTTTTCTGGGAAGGAAAACGATAGATAGACAGAGTTTTATTTCTATACCGCTTTTCTCGTCCCAAAGGGAGACTCAAAGCAGTTTACAGCATTTAAAGTAACAAAAGGCAAAGATACAATGTAAATGCAAATAAATTACAATTACAGTAGAAATCTCCACAATATCTCTATTACAGGATACAATAAATACAAAACACAATATAAGCAATATAAAGCAAAACTACAATAATTCCTACCCCCCAGCAGATGAAAATACAAACAACAAAAGTTCTACAGCCTCAGCGGCCTTTCGCGGTCCTGGCCAGAGGAGGGAGGTGGAGCCGGAGGCACAGCGGCCGTGGTGGTCAACGTCTTCGCTGCGGGCCTCCTCGCCCATGAGGACAGCTGGAGGGAGGGCGAAATGCCTGCTGCCTCAACAGCTTATTAAACTCCTGGCCAGATATGGGAGGTGGGGCTGGAGGCGCAGCAGTGGCGGTGGTCGGCGTCTTTGCTGTGGGCCTCCCTGCCCATCAGGACAGCCAGAGGGAGGGCGAAATGACTGCCACCTCACCGGCTTTTTAAAGTCCTGGCTGGAGGTGGGAGGCTGGGCCGGAGGCGCAGCAGCGGCGGTGGTCGGCGTCTTCGCTGCGGGCCTCCCCACCCATCAGGACAGCCATAGGAAGGGCAAAATGCCTGCTGCCTCACCAGCTTTTTAAAGTCCTGGCTGGAGATGGGAGGCGGGGCCAGAGGCGCAGCGGTGGCGGTAGTCGGTGTCTTCGCTCCGGGCCTCCCCACCCATCAGGACAGCTGGAGGGAGGGCAAAATACCTGCTGCTCACCGGCTTTTTAAAGTCCTGGCCGGAGATGGGAGGCGGGGCCGGAGGCGCAGTGGCAGTGGTGGTTGGCGTCTTCACTGCGGGCCTCCCCGCTCGTCAGGACAGCCAGATAGAAGAAGTTATGTAAAAACATGAGAAAGCTGCAAACAAAAGATATTGTCCTCTCCCTAGCCCACCTTCATGAATGAACTAGCGTAGCTTGATGTGTTTCTTGCCTGCTAGCTTGCTTTTAGGTAAAGGTCACCCGTGCTCAAAAGCCACCTTTGCTCGTAAGCCAGTTGTATCCGACTCTATTGGGTGGTGCTCATGTCCATTTTCAGCCAAAGAGCCAGTGCTGTCCACATCTGCAGACATTTCCATATTCATGTGACAGGCATGATTTAGTGTCTTGCACGGAAGACAAAGAAGGAGCCGCAGTGGGGGCTAAAACACAGGTTTATTTCATGGTGGTCAAGATGAACATGTGGTAATGGCGGAGGTACAGCTCATTATATACTGCAGTACATACATTTGAATATCGTTGCACGGTAGCTCATTGGCTGCTACCAGCGTGACGTCATTCTGAGTCACGCCCATCTTCTCCAGGTGATCCTCGCGCGGGAAAGGTTCCCGCGGCTGCCGGTGATTTGGGGAATGTGAACCATGTGAGCTGAACGCTCGCAGCTGCCCTCTATGGGCAGCTAACTCGCGTTCCTTAACAGCTGGGTTACATTGTAATCATTGTCAGGTTACATTCATACATTCTTAAAGTAATACTGTTACATACACAACACTCCTCCCCCCTAGGATGGGACGAAGTCCCTCAACCGTTGTGGCTTCCCGCACGTGCGCTTGGGGCATGCGGCTGCGTGGTTTAGCACAGGGGGACTAGGGGCTCCGAGTTCCGCAGAGTCTCGTCCTGCAATGGAAAGGGGGGACTCATTTGTCGTTCGGCGGGGGCTCTGCGACAACCTTGCATTGGGAGAAGGGAATGGAACATACAGCTGAGAGGTAAAACCCGGCCTGTTGCCCGTGGCGCCCGGGGACCCCCCAGCACGAACCTCGGAACCGACGAGGAGACCCTTGTTTCCTCCGCCGGTCCCTTGCGCCTGCAACCGGCGTCCTTGCCCCACTCCCTGCTGCCTGACCCGGAGTTCTAGGGGATGGAGAGCATGAACTTCCCCCAGCTGCCTGGCTCGGGGGGCTTGGTGCTATGGTATACTCTAAAACAAAAGGGCTGGGGGGACTGGAGGTACCAGGGGCTGAACTGAAACCCCTCTTCTCGCTCAGACGGGTGGTGGACCACTCCGCGACACCCCCTGGTACGGTAACGTAAAATCAAACTCATCCCACTCTTTCACAGTATCCTCCTCCTCGGGTGAGAATCTAGGGTATGCATTTGTACCCGAGGACGCTGCCGTGTCTCCCCCTTGGGTTACGTGGGTGGGGGAGGACCCTAACGCTGATTCCCCTTCACTAGTGACCCACCCCCAACACTGGGATCCTGTAGCCCTGCACGTCCCGCAAGTGTGACTTCATGGCCTGCAGCTTGGGCCGCGCATTTGGGGGAATGCGCATGAACTCCTTTTGGGACAGGATGGAGTAGGACGACCCCGAGTCTATTTCCATCCTCACTGGAACCCCTTGTAACAGTACCTCTACGTAGAAACGCCGGTGCTCCAGGCCCACGCGGTTCACGCCTTCCGCGCCATCATTGGCTGAGACCTTTCCGATGCCGGCCGCCTTCCGCTGATGTGCTCGAGGGTGTTTCGAAGCGCCCTTGTCCTCGGTTCGCCCACGCCTGCAGACTCTGGCGATGTGGCCCTTCCGACCGCAGTTGTGGCACTCGGCCTTCCGGAATGGGCATCTCGTCCGGTCGTGAGATGCCTCACAGCCGTCGCAACGGCGGCCTTGTCGCTCGCTGGTCTGGTGCTTCTCCCCACGTTTCTTTACCTTCTGGACGTCATCGTCCTCGCTGGAGCAGGAGTCCGCCGTCGTGGACGACTCCTCGGAGGTCGCTGGCATGCCTGCGGGCGACCGGGGTGCCCGCCAGGCCATCTTTGCCGACGTCCGCCGGGCCGCTTGCACGGGTGACTTGGCCCTCTCGGTTGCGGCCCCTCGGGACTTGAACACTCTGACCCCGCTCCTGGCTGCCTCGGCTGCTTGGGCTTCCCGCAGTACATCGTTGAACGTGAGGCGATGGTCGCGGGTCATCAGCTTCCTCTGGACCTCCTCGTCCCTCAGGCCACACAGCATGCGGTCTCGGAGGGCCGTGTCCAGGTCCTCCCACTGGCAGTTGACCGCCGCGCGCCTGAGGGCCGCCGCGTAGGCGGACACAGACTCCCCCGGGCGCTGGTCCCGTCTGTGGAATGCGACCCTGGCCGGGAAAATCGAGACTGGAGGCTGGAAGTGTTCGCCCAGTAGTGCCAGGATGCGGTCGATGGGCACGTCTACCTTCCGGGGAGCCACCAGGTTCATCAGGATATGCAGCGTGGCCAGCCCCACCTGGCCAAGGAAGTGCGAGCGCATCTTGGCGTCATCGTCGATGCCTGCACCATCCATCGCGTGCCGAAACTGGCACTCGTACAGCTCCCATTGTTCTGGGTCGCTGATATCAAATTGATGATTCTTGACCTTGGGATGCGCCATGTATCCCACCTTCGTCGCCAATTTAGTGTCTTGCACGGAAGACAAAGAAGGAGCCGCAGTGGGGGCTAAAACACAGGTTTATTTCATGGTGGTCAAGATGAACATGTGGTAATGGCGGAGGTACAGCTCATTATATACTGCAGTACATACATTTGAATATCGTTGCACGGTAGCTCATTGGCTGCTACCGGTGTGACGTCATTCTGAGTCACGCCCATCTTCTCCAGGTGATCCTCGCGCGGGAAAGGTTCCCGCGGCTGCCGGTGATTTGGAGAATGTGAACCATGTGAGCTGAACGCTCGCAGCTGCCCTCTATGGGCAGCTAACTCGCGTTCCTTAACAGCTGGGTTACATTGTAATCATTGTCAGGTTACATTCATACATTCTTAAAGTAATACTGTTACATACACAACACATGACTAGACGCTGGAGCACATAGAGGGGAAAGTGTTCTTGAACTTAATCGATACAAGTATGGAATCTGGGAATTTTCAAGCCAGGTTCAGGATTCTAGCCATCACCTGCTCCGTAAGATAAGACTTACCAACCCCTAAAGCTCATATCCAAGTCCAGAGACTTAAATTGCACTAACATTCTCTAGTCAGAACAACGCCCTAAATCAGGGGTGCCCAAACTATGGCCTGCGGGCTGGATCTGGCCCATGGCACCTGATAATCTGGTCCATGATACCCATGGCGCTCCAGAAAGTGGAAGTAAAATGCAGCTATGCATGCACAAAACACTGCCGTAAAGCACCTGTGGCTGTTGTATACGTGTTTACGACAGCCGCGGGTGCATTTACGGCAGTGTTTTGTGAATGTGCGGGCACATTTTACTTCTGCTTCTGGCAGGAGGAATCATGTGACTGGCCCGCTCAACCACATGACCAGCCCACGGCCCGTAAAGTTTGGGCACCCCTGCCCTAAGCTATGTCTAGAACTCTGTTAACTGCCTATCAGTCTTGTGGAAATGTAGTCTTGGTTATGGGGAGGACACATTGGATCTATATGTTGGAACATGGATCCAAAAATAATGTTATGCCTATTTTTTCAGATAATTGCAGAAATAATCCTTGCAGAAATGGAGGTACATGTTTTACTGAATGTGATCAGTGTATTTCCCGTTGCATCTGCCCTGAAGAATTCATGGGGGGAAAGTGTGAAGTGGGTGAGTGCCGTTTCCACTGAGTTTTTCATTGCAATGTGTATTTACAATACTTTTCATTTTTGCATGAGTTGAAAAGAACCAGAAATGGATTTGTTAGGCCACTACTGAGGCTCTTTCCTCACAGTCTTAATTTGCTAACAGCATTTCACAGATGTAGGTATTGGGACCTACCCAACCTCTTGATTGGGTTGAAGGAGGAGAGTGCAAAAGCTGGTTTGAGACTCAATAGCAAGAAAACCAAGATAATGACAACAGGCCCCATCAGTTCATGGAAAATAGATGGGGAAGAAGTAGAAGCAGTGACAGATTTTACTTTCCTAGGATTTAAGATCACTGCAGATGGTGACTGCAGCCATGAAATCAAAAGACAACTGATTCTGGGGAGACAAGCTATGAGAAACCTGGGGAATATAGTGAAAAGCAGAGACATCACCTTGAAAACAAAAATTCGCATAGTCAAAGCAATGGTATTCCCGGTGGTAATATATGGGTGTGAGAGTTGGACCATTAGGAAAGCTGAGCGCAGAAGAATAGATGCCTTTGAGATGTGGTGTTAGAGGAGAGTTTTGAGAGACCCCTGGACAGCAAAGAGAGCAAATAGGTCAATTTTATAAAAAATCAATCCTGACTGCTCATTGGAAGGGTTTGATGTTCGGGAATTAAAGAGAAGCAGCCAGCATAAAAGGCCCAAAAACAACTTTATTGTAAGCAAACCGAACATGAACAGCAAGGGTGCAACAGCTCCTTATATACACTGTACAATGGATACATTTGGGTGGGAAACAATATGATTGGTTAGGAGAGGAGTGGGGTGATTGTGGGGTTACCGGACCTGAGTGAAGACTTCTTGTGTCTTGTTAGAAAGGGCGGGAACGCAAGTCCCGCGATAGTTCAGTACCAAGAAGAAGACAAAATGGAGGATCACCCTGATCCCATAATAACAATTACACAACGTTACAGCAATAATTAAAGTTACATACACAACAAAGGGCAAATAGTAAAGATGAAGCTTAAGTACTTTGGACATCAAATGGATTAACTTGAGAAGGCCTTGATGCTGGGAAAGGTGGAAGGCAAAAGAAGAAGGTGGCAGCCAAAGATGAGATGGCTAGATGGTATTGTAGACACAATGGGCACAAAGCTGGGCGGGCTGAGGTGGATGGTGGAGGACAGAGGTACCTGGAAGATAATGGTCCATAGGGTCGCAAAGGGTCGTGCAACTGAACAACAGCAACTACAAGGTATTGGGATAGGAACTGAAACCCTTTAAACATGCCCGGCTGACAAATATCCTACATTAACAAAAGAACACATTTATTTGAGGGGAAATGAAAAAATATTAATGGTTAATTGAAGTCTGGACAAAGTGTGACCAGACCTAATCTCTTTTTAAACACCTTTCCATCCAGCAAGAAGTTTGTTTTGTAATGGAATGAGAACAATATGGTCTTTTATTTGAATAGCAAAATGCTTTGATGAAACGCTCCATGAATATTTTGAGATTGGTGAAAGCTGGGCAAGGATCTTCCTGGGAAGAGTGGAACAATGTACCTGTGTTAACAGTCAGATTCAATGCCAACAGGAACCGTATACAGGTATTGCTATACAAAGTCTAAACCCTATTGTTTGTTCTGCTGCAACTGTTTACTATAATGTTTTGTATGCTGTAATAAAACAGAGATGAAACGATTTGCCTAAAGGCACCGAGGCTGAAGTCTGTGCAACAAGGCACACAGAGGTATAGATGTTACTCTATACCAGTGATGGTGAACTTTTAAGAAACCAATTACCCAAACAGAGGGGCGAGGTGAACTCTGTGTTGGGGGGAGGGAGGAAGCGTTTCCATTAGGCTGCTGGGCAGAGGGGCGGGGCAACCTCTGTGCTGGGGAGAGGGAGGAAGCGCTTCCATTGGGCTGCTGGGCAGAGGGGTGTGATGAACTCTGTGCTGGGGTGATGGTGCGTGTGCCAATAAAGAGGGCTGGGAGTGCCCCATCTGGCACGTGTGCCATAGGTTCGCCACCACTGCACTATACAATTAGCCAGTGAGCTAATCCTTTCAAACCATGGAAAGTTCAAGTGACAAAAAGCCTTTGGATTTAATGTCTTATGTTGAAGGCATTCCATGTTATGTTGAAGGCATTCCAAGGTGAGCATGGGCTTATCCCTTGCAAAGTCTGTGTGAAACACACAGGTCCCCATTCCTTGACTTTCAGAACCAATGTGTGTCCATTTTGATGACTCGCAGGGCCATAGCCAGGATTCTAGATGTGGGTGGGTGATTATTTTTTCAGGGTGGGCAACAATGTCATATATATGGCCAAAGCGCGGTTTCCCATACGAATGCATTGAAAACAAAAAAGCCTCCAGGGAGTTTGAGGGTAGGCAAACTGCTAACTCAGGGTGGGCAAAAAAAACCAAGGGTGGGCAACCCCCCCCCAAGCCCCCCTGACTATGGCCCTGCTGGTATGAAAGCAAACAAAAAAGAAAAAATGCTGAAACTAGAACATAGCCAATAGATTAGTACATCTTAAAGCAGCAATATCATGTTTATGGTGTCAATTTCACAGTACATACAAACATATATGAGTTAAAATTATATATGTAAAGCTTTACATTTATCCTCCTCAAGTTTCTTCCCATACCTGTGTACTACATTATTTGCATTTTTAAAATTTCTCTTTATAGAGTGCACTGTCAATCCATGCCTCCATGGCAGTTCTTGCAGGAGGATTGTCTCCACTGACAGAACGGTTTGTGGGTGTGAACAGCCTTTTGCAGGAAAATATTGCAATATTGGTGAGTACAAAGTACATAGTGCATTTGTAAAAATGTTATTTATTGGCCCTTCTCTATACTGCCGGACAGAGAGCCATTTATTATAGTATCGAGGCAGGCATAAATTCTTTCCTAGAGGTTTGTCTGCTTTTTCTTTTGCAGGCAGTGTTTTGAGATGCGCTCACCTCTGATTGTCCAGAAATATCTGGCAATTAAAATGGCGATGCAGGACTTATTGAAATTTCAAGTATTCCCAAGCATCTACCCTTATGCCTCCTCCCTTTTTATGATACTTTCAGAGTCCAGCTAACCAGGGGCTTAGATAAAAATTACCTCAGTCAGGAAGAGACCTCAGCAAACTTGGTAATGCTCCTTTTCAAAGAACAAAACCTTAATGAAGACTTCTTCTTCTCTCTGGAATTCACTCCTCCTGATATAAAACCTAATTTATGGCCTCCCTCTCCCTTCTGGTTTTTGAATGCTGGATTCTAAATCTTCTCCTCTTTAAGGTGTGAGGAGAATAAAAATACACTACTACAATTCTTCAAATATAGCAGCTTTTTATTAATACAAAATAGAGTAAAATAGTATACGGATAAAGGCAGTTCAAATAGAAACATAAACCATAAAACAAATATAAATTGTTAGATCGGGGCCGCGAAGCGGGCTGGATATGCTGGATCGGGTCCCGAAGCGGGCCGTGGGTCCCGGAGGAGACTGGTCAAGCAAAGACACATGAGGCAAGATGGAGCGAAGACCAGTGTTTAATGATGACAAATCAGAAGCATTTATGCCTACCTAATCTGGCTGCGTGCATACGCTGCGTGTAGCGATACAGAGAAAGCCCTGAGTCTGCACATCATGTTTACACAAGTTAATTGGGGAAGTCTACACCCGGGAAAGTTCCTTATCTAACTTAATTAACTACAGGGGACATGCATTGTTCCTCGTTATCGGGAGCAAACAAGTGGCCAAAGTTGACTCTTAGACTTTAGGGCTTCTGCGGATGCAAGATTACCCATTACATGCCTATCAAGTTAGACATTAGCTCTCTATTGTCCTAGCTGCCTGTCAGATCAGTAATCGGTGAATTAAACTCTATCTAATATTCCGCTCCCCAATTTCTGTCCCCTCGGAACCAGAGCTCCAAGGAGCGTGCCCCCAAGTCCTGGTTCTGTCAGGGACAGTATGCCAATTGTGTGCGCGGATCCCACATAAATGACTAAGCTAGCTTAATAGGTAAAAAGTTGGGCTGCTAAGAGCCCCCATTAATATCAGATTTGAGATCTGACATTTATGGCATATGGAAAAAGAAAATGGGCAGAGCCACCCCCTTGCAATGGGATGTCTGCTTGCTAGCTCTAATTTTCCCCAGTTTTTATACATTTCCCCCCACTCACACCTCCCTTCTCGAAACATGTGAAAATTCCCCAAATATGACATAAGGAGACAAATTGACTGGACATTTGGACATCCAGTTGTGAGTTATGCACCTGCACATTACGTGAGCTGCTTATCTTAGATTCCATCTTTATGTGAAAGATGGAACAGTCAGATTCCCAGACTAAGTTATCCTTGGGACTGCTGTCGATGAGAATTGTGAGAAAGGGGTACTGACTAGCACCTGGGCATGCAACAATCTTATAATTGGCATTAACTCATAAAGCACTATAAAGCATTAATTAGCTAAACATTTCTCTACTTCACACAGAAATAAATGAAAATCAATGGCTTCCTTTGAATTCCCATTACAGCTTTTACAGACAGCTTCAGCCAATTTAGTTGAGGCTTTCCCCCTTTTGCTAAATTAGATCATGATTCTTCATTCACTGAGGCCACAGTTCCATCTGATTAGTTCTGAGAAGATGTGGATATATTTTTATTAATGTTACCATATGTGAAAGGCCTGGATTTAAGAGTTGAACGCTGGGCTCTTTTCTGCAGCTCAGCTTGTTCAGTAATCAAGTTATCATCTCTGTCTATGCCACCAGTTCCTAAACTCAAGTGTTTGCTGTAGCGATGTCTGGCCGCTAGGCGGCGCTAGGTCCCGGAGGAGACTGATCAATGACAACACGAGGCAACAGGAGCGAGATCAGATCAGTGGTTTATTGGGAAAATACATACACCTTATATAGATCAGAAGGCAGGTAGAAAAAACCATCACCCGAGAGTCAATCACATCACCTTGTTTACTCAGGTTAATTGGGAAACCTCTCAAAGGGGAAGTTAATTATTTCGGGCAAACACGGGATGAGGGAGACCATTGTTTTAGGGCTTAGACGGGGTAAACATCTGCACTGTTTGCACCGGGGATTTTCCTTGGCCAGGAGATGAGTGTTTACCTGATCAGTCACTGGAGTTAGTGATTAGCCTACCTTGCAGAATCGTCGGTCAGGTCATGTAATTAGGTGAATCAAACCCTATATTTTATTCACCCCCCTTAGTTTGTCTGCCCGCAGAGCCCGCGGCTCAAGGAGCGTCCTCCTGAAGCGGCCTCTGCAAGAGCCGTTTCCATGCCCGATGGGCATGGGGAAACCATATTTCCCCTTTCTGTTTTATTTAAGAACCTGACCGGCGATCTTGCGTAGGAGCGGCATCAGCTGTTGGTCGGGAATGACGTCACGGGGTCTCCTTCTGCGGTGACACTTCGAGATCAGCGGGGGAATACATTGAGCAAAACAGCAAACTGCAATGCCTAGTATGACTACCCCCACCACCACCTTGATCACCGTCTGAAGCCACCCCCAGGGGATCCACGACCACATCCATTTCCACAGAGAGCTCCACCAAGCCCCCCATGCAGAACCTTCTGTGATGCCTGCTACTATGGTGTGGAGATCTGTGATCTGGCTTTGAATCTTACGAGAGTTGTCCGTAAGGTTAAAGCAGCACATACCGTGAAAAGACTCGCAGCCCAAGTGGTGCAACAATAAGAGGTAGTCGATAGCCGCCCGATTATCGAGAATGGCATGGCGAAGTTCCGCCTGCTCCTGATTGAGGAGTGCTATCGCTGAGGAGGTATGGTTGATGGCCTTTGCTAAACCGCAAGCCAAGCGACCGATCCTCTTTGCGTTGCCGACGGCTAAGCCGGGCACGCCAAAGATGCTGACTGCCAAGGAGAGGTATTCGGCAGGTCTCATTACTCTAAAGCTGCTTTCACAGGAGCTGTCTAACATGGTGGTGCAAGTGTGCCTTATGAGTGAGGGAACATGGGATACATTGGAAACATTGGGAACATCAGTGCGTGGGGCGATCATGTCCTTAGTAGGAAGCAACAGAATTAAACGACTGATACAACATATAGAGTCTGTAATATTAGCAGGAATATAGTTAAACGTGTACTGGTTACAAGTGAAGAACCATCCAGATGGTAGGGTGATGTGTGCATACTTTGAACCAAGTGACACTGGGTCGTTGCAAGTCCAATTGCCGCTGCCTACATCGAGGCAACGGCGCCGGGCTCGGCCGGGTCCGGAGCAACCGTGTATCCAGCCGCAGGTAGAGTTCGGGCTGACCGCCACTCGAGGAGTGTGGAGAGTGGCTGCATCAGCCGGCAAAGTCATGGTTAGCCGCATCTCCCAACGAGCATATTCCGAGGAAGCTGATGGGATGTATGGGCTGAAGAGTCTCCTCACCAGCCAGTCCCCGTCCCGGGGGTGTGCGCCTGGAGAATGGCACACCGGGACGAGGCAGGTGCTGAGGATTGAGGCAGAGCCAACGTCCTGCCTGAGGCAAAAATCGGACTGGTTGACAAGGGTAGCCAACCTTTCCCAAATGTTGTACTGCATCCGGGCAGAGAGGTCTCCGCCTGGCATGAAATCGCTGGCCTCCAGTGAGGCGGCCTGGACGCCTCCCCCCAAAAGCAGGGTGAGGGTCAGGATGACGGTGACTGCCATGGAGTTGGCATGAATCTGGGCAAGGACTGCTGCTACGAGATTCTCCGGTGTCGGTTCCCTCTCCTCGCGCTGGAGGGCGTCCTCAGCCTTACTGCAAAGCGCCTTGACCATCCCCCAGGTGATCTTCGGCGCCGTCGGTGGCCGTCTCCTCCGGCGGGTCCTGTCGGTCAGCGTGAGATCCTCCATCTCCGGGATCGGACTCGGGTCGGTCTGGGTCCACGCCATGTGGTTCCAAATGAGGCTTGACGCACCGAGCTGGAATCCAAACGACACCTGTAGGAGACATAACTACAGCATACCCTCTTCCCCAGGTTATGAGCGGCACCGGGCCCCTCCAAGAAGGGTCTGGTGGCACTCGGTATCGGACCATAGGTCGCGGGAAAGCTTCCGAACGGCGGAAATGCTTCTCCTGCGGCGTACAATCCGAAAAAACATTAAGGTGATTGTATGTGAACAATACCTTATTCAGGCAGAACTGTGCTTCTCCCTGTGATTTGGGGAGGGCTGGTGGCTCCCCCCTTTCTGTTTGTTTGTCAATATAGGACTTTAGCGTCCGATTGACCCGCTCTACAATCGCTTGCCCTTGCGGATTGTAGGGAATTCCAAATGTGTGCTTGATGTCCCAAGTAACCATGAAGGCGGCCAACTGCCTGGAACTGTAGGCCGGCGCGTTGTCCGTCTTCACGTGCCGCGGCTTGCCCATCGCCGCAATGCAGGAAAGGAGGTGCTGCTCCACGTGGGAAGCAGCCTCACCTTTCTGCGCCGTCGCCCAAACGAACTGAGAAAAAGTGTCGATGCAGACATGCATGTATTGCCATCTGCCGAACTGCGGCACATGCGTGAAGTCCATCTGCCATACCTGATTAGCCTCTGTCCCTCGTGGGTTGACCCCCCACGAGGGCCCCCCCGGTGCTCCTGCGCAATGCTGGCAAGAGCGGACTATGCCTTGGGCTTGAGAAAGCGGCAGATTGAACTGTCTGGCGAGTGTCTTGGCGTTTTGGTGAAAAAAGGCATGACTTTGAATTGGAGTAGTAAAAACTCCCAAAACCGAATGTTGCTGAATTTCCTTTGCCGCCGCATCCGCTCTGCTATTGCCCGCGGAAATCGGACCCGGTAGGTCTTGGTGACTTCGGATGTGGGCAATATAGAGCGGCTCTGTGCGGTTCCGCAAATGAAATTGAGCAGTGAGAAACAGGCTAAGCAAGTTCTTGTCTATCGCGGGAGTGATGTAAGCTCCCGGTAGACTGTGGAGTAAGTTCCTAACGTATAGACTGTCAGTAATGATGTTTAAACGTTCCTTGGCGAAGGTGCGCAAGGCAAGGTTCACGGCCGCCAACTCCGCCCGCTGCGCGGACTTCTGTGGAAGAGTTAGCAGCGTGTGCCAAGCTTCGCCCTCCTGCCAAGTCAGGACACCATATGTGCGTCCCCCATCGGTAAAAACTGTCTTGGCCCTCTGAAGCGGGACCAGCGAAAGCAATTCGAACAAACTGACTGTTCCTGTCTGGAGTGAGACAAGTCTGGGGTCTTTGGGCAAATGGTACGCCAAGCTTCCAGTGAATCCCTCCAAAGCTATCGGAAGCGAGTCACCTAGCTGCATCAACTGATGAATTTGTTCCTTGGTGAACGGGACTGTGATCTTAGCTAAATCGTGCCCAGAAATGTCCCTTGCTCTCAGCCTGCCGCGGTAGATCACCGCGGAGACCAGTTCTTGGGGCGGAACAATGTTCCGAGAAGAGGTGTTGGGCAAGTATACCCACTCCACAATTTTCGCTCCCTTCTCTGAGTCTACTCCTAGCGCCCCAGTGAACATGGATCCTGACCGTACGATGTACAAATTCAGGATCGAGGCATATGGCCCCTGGGTGATCCTATCCACCCACCTCTGGCTGAGAACTTGGTTCACCTTCTCGAGCGCCAAGCGCGCGTCTCAAGAGATTTTTATCCGGTCTGCCGGCTGCTTACCTAAGGTTAGCAGCGAGAAGAGCGGTTTTAGAAGATCCGTATCTAAACGAAAATACGGTCTGGCCCAATTGATGTTTCCCAAAACTTGCTGCAACTCTACAAGGGTGACTGAGTCTTGTAAATTTATCTGAGGCAGAACTGGCGCTGCAAAAGAGCGGAGAAGCCGGTGGCCCAAGTATGAGAAGGGCTCGGTTCTCTGCACTTTTTCTGGGGCAATGAGTAAGCCTTTGTCCCCCAGGCTGGCCTGGAGGTCAGAAAACATTTCGCTGCCAAGCTGCGGCAACGCTACTAAGATGTCGTCCATGAAGTGACACACAATAGCTTTAGGGTAAAGGCTTCGGAACTTTGCCAGTGCGTCGTGAACATAAATTTGGCACAGGGTGGGCGAATTGAGCATGCCCTGTGGCAAAAATTTCCACGCGTAACGCTGCGTGGGCTCGCCGTGGTTCACGACCGGCACTGTAAAGGCGAACCTTTCCCGGTCCCTGGGGTCTAAGGGGATTGTATAAAAGCAATCCTTGAGATCTACGACTAGAATCTCCCACCCCTCGGGAATCATGTTCGGATTCGGGATGCCGCATTGAAGCGGACCCATTGGCTGAATGCATTTATTGATCTCTCTGAGATCGTGGAGGAGTCGCCACTTCCCCGACTTCTTCTTAATAACAAAAATTGGCGAATTCCAGGGACTTGTGGACTGTTCTATGTGTCCTGCGTCTAGCTGTTCCTTAACTAGCTGCTTGAGGGCAACTAATTTCTCTCCCACTACCGGCCATTGTTCTACCCAGACCGGAGTATCGGTGAGCCATTTAAGTGGCAACGCCATTACCCAAAGGTAAGGGTAGCACCGTACTGCTGCAGAATGTCTCGCCCCCAAAGATTGACGTGCACGTCAAGAATGTGCGGCCAAATTACCGCCGTGCCGTCAGCCCTTGGGATTGTGACTTCTACCCACTCTCGGCTCCTAAATGCTTCCTGAACGCCTCCTATCCCCCACACATCGGAGACCGGCTCAATGGCCCACTCTCTTGGCCACTGGCTCCTGCTTATCACCGTCACATCCGCTCCGGTATCGAGTAACCCTGAGAACACTCTTTTGTTCAGAAATACCTCGATAACGGGGCGCTGCTTCCACTCAATGTTGGTCTCCACTGTCGCTAAGACCTGGTATCCTTGCACTGCCTCCCTCGCGCTCGAGCGGTCTGCTGAACCGGACTCTGAGCTGTCACTGAGCCTTCCCTGGCTGCCTGCTGGCGAGTGACAAGGAACCATGATCAGTTGCGCTAGGGTGTCTCCCTTGTGGATTGTTTGGGGCAGGTGTGTCCAAAGCTGGACCTGGAGAATGCCTGAAAAATTCGAGTCAATGACTCCTGGAATTATAAAAATTCCGCGTGCTCCAGCTACACTACGGGGCAAAACTAAACCTATAAAGCCTCTGGGCAGGGGTCCCATGTATTGAGATTCGACCAGATAGACTGTGCCTGGCAGATCGCATGTAACGTCCGCCTGGCAAGTCAATTCTAGCCCTGTGCTGCCCTTGGGGCTGGCCTGTGCCCTCGCAGTGCCTGGAATGTGCCTGGAATCTAGTCTAAATCTGGGGAGTTCTGGATCTGGGTGAAGGAAGCCTCTGTTTGGACTGGGGCCAGAGACGTGCCCGGATTCCGGTTTCCCGAACTCGGACAATACCTGGCCCAATGGTAGCCTTTCTTGCACTTCGGGCAGGGGGTGTTCGGAGCCTTGGGACGGCCGGACTTTTGTCCGCCTCCCTTGGATCGGCACTCCCTAGCGAAGTGACCGATCTTGCCACAAGTGTGACATGCCCCTTTGCTCTTGCCATTAGGTCTTCTTCCTCCCTGCCCCGCTGCCGCTAGCAGACCCATCTTGTAGGAGTCTGTGCCAACGTCGGAGCATGCTCGGATCATGTCCGTTAAGGTCAAGTCAGGGCGATTGCCCAGGGACTGCAAGACTTTATGGCAGTCCAAGTTGGCGTTGTCCTTGGCTAATTTAATCATGAGCTCTAGTTGGGCCTGCTCATTGTCAATCTGCCTGCTAATTGCTTCTTCCAGGCGATTGATGAAGTCCATGTAGGGCTCTTGGGCTCCCTGCTTAATAGCGGTGTAATTTTTGGCCATTTTGCCAGACGCTGGGACCTTGAAGTATGCCCTGTAGGCAGCCTCGGCTGACATCTCTAGGGTGGCGAGAGGCAAGTTAATCTGAGCGTTGATGGGCTCAAAGGCACCTGAACCATACAACTGGTCAGGGATTACCGCGCCTCCCATCCTGGCAGCCCGAGCTTGCGCCTCTAGGCGGAACTCACTGTCCCAAATCATGTACTGGCTGGGGGTAAGCATCATCCTCATGACGGCTTTCCAATCATGAGGAATCCACATGGTGGTTTCGCACACTTGCTGAAGCGTGCCCCTCGTAAAACGACTTTGGAGCCCTGTCTCTGAAATTGCTTTCCGTAAAGCCATGAGAAGCTTGTACGGGACTGGGGAGTGTGCTACCTGCTGTGCGCCCGTGAGCGCGTCCATCTCCAGGCGGATGGGACAAATCTGTCTGAGTTCAGCTAGCTGTTCAGCTGACAATTCCCCCTTCTTGAGTTCTATCTCAGCTGTGCGCTGAAGGGCACTCTTCACGACTAGGGAGCCGGGAGCTGTCAGAGAAGCGCCTGCACTTCTCATTCCTTGCGTTCCCTCGGTGACGTCTGCAGCTGTCACCGCGGGAACGCTCCCTGCGCTACTCTGCCGATAGCTAATTGACGGATAGAGTGCCGTGGGCGCAGTCGGCTCGACTGGCTTGCCTGATGGATCAACTAACGGGGGTTCTTTGGCCTCTACCCGGACTGGCTCGATCTGCTCTAAGAGTCTCCTACACTTCCTCCATGTGCGGACTATCCCTCCTGGAGCTTTCGGGGTTTGCTGAATGCAGTCTCCTATCTGATCCCAGAGCTTCAGGGTTAACGTACCTACTTCTGGGTAAAGTAGGCAGTGTTCCCTGAGGTACGCCAAAAGTCTCGCTAGTTCCCTGCTGTGAAAGCGTAACTTAAAAACCCTGGCCAGGATTCTGAACTCTTGCTCCCAAGTTCTTTGGCTAGCGGACGGACTTGGTCTATGAGAACAGGTCCCCATATTACCTGCGATTGGGTCTCCGGAAGAATCCTCCTCGGGACGAGTCGACGCGTCTTTGCAGGCAACAGGTTCGGGCGTCGGGTGTCTGGGGTAGACCTCGGAGCGTGGACCTCCTGCCACGGGCCCTTCTATCGGCCTCTGCGATGTCAGGGGCTCACAGCTGCCCTGAGCGGAACGCGTTTCCCTCTATGGCAAACCTCTCGAAAGTGGGGAGGAAGCGGTAGGAATGTCTCTCTGGAATGCCTCGCGGCGGGCCGTTCTCTGTCCGGCTGGCTGCCGACCAGAGCGCCGCGCTATCCTCCGGGCTGGCGGGTCGCGGTTCAAGCGTGGAACCGGACCGCGTGGATCGCTACTCACGAGTAGACCTCTCCGGGGTCCCTTACTCACGAGTAAATCACGTCGGGGTCACCAGCTGTAGCGATGTCTGGCCGCTAGGCGGCGCTAGGTCCCGGAGGAGACTGATCAATGACAACACGAGGCAACAGGAGCGAGATCAGATCAGTGGTTTATTGGGAAAATACATACACCTTATATAGATCAGAAGGCAGGTAGAAAAAACCATCACCCGAGAGTCAATCACATCACCTTGTTTACTCAGGTTAATTGGGAAACCTCTCAAAGGGGAAGTTAATTATTTCGGGCAAACACGGGATGAGGGAGACCATTGTTTTAGGGCTTAGACAGGGGTAAACATCTGCACTGTTTGCACCGGGGATTTTCCTTGGCCAGGAGATGAGTGTTTACCTGATCAGTCACTGGAGTTAGTGATTAGCCTACCTTGCAGAATCGTCGGTCAGGTCATGTAATTAGGTGAATCAAACCCTATATTTTATTCACCCCCCTTAGTTTGTCTGCCCGCAGAGCCCGCGGCTCAAGGAGCGTCCTCCTGAAGCGGCCTCTGCAAGAGCCGTTTCCATGCCCGATGGGCATGGGGAAACCATATTTCCCCTTTCTGTTTTATTTAAGAACCTGACCGGCGATCTTGCGTAGGAGCGGCATCAGCTGTTGGTCGGGAATGACGTCACGGGGTCTCCTTCTGCGGTGACACTTCGAGATCAGCGGGGGAATACATTGAGCAAAACAGCAAACTGCAATGCCTAGTATGACTACCCCCACCACCACCTTGATCACCGTCTGAAGCCACCCCCAGGGGATCCACGACCACATCCATTTCCACAGAGAGCTCCACCAAGCCCCCCATGCAGAACCTTCTGTGATGCCTGCTACTATGGTGTGGAGATCTGTGATCTGGCTTTGAATCTTACGAGAGTTGTCCGTAAGGTTAAAGCAGCACATACCGTGAAAAGACTCGCAGCCCAAGTGGTGCAACAATAAGAGGTAGTCGATAGCCGCCCGATTATCGAGAATGGCATGGCGAAGTTCCGCCTGCTCCTGATTGAGGAGTGCTATCGCTGAGGAGGTATGGTTGATGGCCTTTGCTAAACCGCAAGCCAAGCGACCGATCCTCTTTGCGTTGCCGACGGCTAAGCCGGGCACGCCAAAGATGCTGACTGCCAAGGAGAGGTATTCGGCAGGTCTCATTACTCTAAAGCTGCTTTCACAGGAGCTGTCTAACATGGTGGTGCAAGTGTGCCTTATGAGTGAGGGAACATGGGATACATTGGAAACATTGGGAACATCAGTGCGTGGGGCGATCATGTCCTTAGTAGGAAGCAACAGAATTAAACGACTGATACAACATATAGAGTCTGTAATATTAGCAGGAATATAGTTAAACGTGTACTGGTTACAAGTGAAGAACCATCCAGATGGTAGGGTGATGTGTGCATACTTTGAACCAAGTGACACTGGGTCGTTGCAAGTCCAATTGCCGCTGCCTACATCGAGGCAACGGCGCCGGGCTCGGCCGGGTCCGGAGCAACCGTGTATCCAGCCGCAGGTAGAGTTCGGGCTGACCGCCACTCGAGGAGTGTGGAGAGTGGCTGCATCAGCCGGCAAAGTCATGGTTAGCCGCATCTCCCAACGAGCATATTCCGAGGAAGCTGATGGGATGTATGGGCTGAAGAGTCTCCTCACCAGCCAGTCCCCGTCCCGGGGGTGTGCGCCTGGAGAATGGCACACCGGGACGAGGCAGGTGCTGAGGATTGAGGCAGAGCCAACGTCCTGCCTGAGGCAAAAATCGGACTGGTTGACAAGGGTAGCCAACCTTTCCCAAATGTTGTACTGCATCCGGGCAGAGAGGTCTCCGCCTGGCATGAAATCGCTGGCCTCCAGTGAGGCGGCCTGGACGCCTCCCCCCAAAAGCAGGGTGAGGGTCAGGATGACGGTGACTGCCATGGAGTTGGCATGAATCTGGGCAAGGACTGCTGCTACGAGATTCTCCGGTGTCGGTTCCCTCTCCTCGCGCTGGAGGGCGTCCTCAGCCTTACTGCAAAGCGCCTTGACCATCCCCCAGGTGATCTTCGGCGCCGTCGGTGGCCGTCTCCTCCGGCGGGTCCTGTCGGTCAGCGTGAGATCCTCCATCTCCGGGATCGGACTCGGGTCGGTCTGGGTCCACGCCATGTGGTTCCAAATGAGGCTTGACGCACCGAGCTGGAATCCAAACGACACCTGTAGGAGACATAACTACAGCATACCCTCTTCCCCAGGTTATGAGCGGCACCGGGCCCCTCCAAGAAGGGTCTGGTGGCACTCGGTATCGGACCATAGGTCGCGGGAAAGCTTCCGAACGGCGGAAATGCTTCTCCTGCGGCGTACAATCCGAAAAAACATTAAGGTGATTGTATGTGAACAATACCTTATTCAGGCAGAACTGTGCTTCTCCCTGTGATTTGGGGAGGGCTGGTGGCTCCCCCCTTTCTGTTTGTTTGTCAATATAGGACTTTAGCGTCCGATTGACCCGCTCTACAATCGCTTGCCCTTGCGGATTGTAGGGAATTCCAAATGTGTGCTTGATGTCCCAAGTAACCATGAAGGCGGCCAACTGCCTGGAACTGTAGGCCGGCGCGTTGTCCGTCTTCACGTGCCGCGGCTTGCCCATCGCCGCAATGCAGGAAAGGAGGTGCTGCTCCACGTGGGAAGCAGCCTCACCTTTCTGCGCCGTCGCCCAAACGAACTGAGAAAAAGTGTCGATGCAGACATGCATGTATTGCCATCTGCCGAACTGCGGCACATGCGTGAAGTCCATCTGCCATACCTGATTAGCCTCTGTCCCTCGTGGGTTGACCCCCCACGAGGGCCCCCCCCGGTGCTCCTGCGCAATGCTGGCAAGAGCGGACTATGCCTTGGGCTTGAGAAAGCGGCAGATTGAACTGTCTGGCGAGTGTCTTGGCGTTTTGGTGAAAAAAGGCATGACTTTGAATTGGAGTAGTAAAAACTCCCAAAACCGAATGTTGCTGAATTTCCTTTGCCGCCGCATCCGCTCTGCTATTGCCCGCGGAAATCGGACCCGGTAGGTCTTGGTGACTTCGGATGTGGGCAATATAGAGCGGCTCTGTGCGGTTCCGCAAATGAAATTGAGCAGTGAGAAACAGGCTAAGCAAGTTCTTGTCTATCGCGGGAGTGATGTAAGCTCCCGGTAGACTGTGGAGTAAGTTCCTAACGTATAGACTGTCAGTAATGATGTTTAAACGTTCCTTGGCGAAGGTGCGCAAGGCAAGGTTCACGGCCGCCAACTCCGCCCGCTGCGCGGACTTCTGTGGAAGAGTTAGCAGCGTGTGCCAAGCTTCGCCCTCCTGCCAAGTCAGGACACCATATGTGCGTCCCCCATCGGTAAAAACTGTCTTGGCCCTCTGAAGCGGGACCAGCGAAAGCAATTCGAACAAACTGACTGTTCCTGTCTGGAGTGAGACAAGTCTGGGGTCTTTGGGCAAATGGTACGCCAAGCTTCCAGTGAATCCCTCCAAAGCTATCGGAAGCGAGTCACCTAGCTGCATCAACTGATGAATTTGTTCCTTGGTGAACGGGACTGTGATCTTAGCTAAATCGTGCCCAGAAATGTCCCTTGCTCTCAGCCTGCCGCGGTAGATCACCGCGGAGACCAGTTCTTGGGGCGGAACAATGTTCCGAGAAGAGGTGTTGGGCAAGTATACCCACTCCACAATTTTCGCTCCCTTCTCTGAGTCTACTCCTAGCGCCCCAGTGAACATGGATCCTGACCGTACGATGTACAAATTCAGGATCGAGGCATATGGCCCCTGGGTGATCCTATCCACCCACCTCTGGCTGAGAACTTGGTTCACCTTCTCGAGCGCCAAGCGCGCGTCTCGAGAGATTTTTATCCGGTCTGCCGGCTGCTTACCTAAGGTTAGCAGCGAGAAGAGCGGTTTTAGAAGATCCGTATCTAAACGAAAATACGGTCTGGCCCAATTGATGTTTCCCAAAACTTGCTGCAACTCTACAAGGGTGACTGAGTCTTGTAAATTTATCTGAGGCAGAACTGGCGCTGCAAAAGAGCGGAGAAGCCGGTGGCCCAAGTATGAGAAGGGCTCGGTTCTCTGCACTTTTTCTGGGGCAATGAGTAAGCCTTTGTCCCCCAGGCTGGCCTGGAGGTCAGAAAACATTTCGCTGCCAAGCTGCGGCAACGCTACTAAGATGTCGTCCATGAAGTGACACACAATAGCTTTAGGGTAAAGGCTTCGGACCTTTGCCAGTGCGTCGTGAACATAAATTTGGCACAGGGTGGGCGAATTGAGCATGCCCTGTGGCAAAAATTTCCACGCGTAACGCTGCGTGGGCTCGCCGTGGTTCACGACCGGCACTGTAAAGGCGAACCTTTCCCGGTCCCTGGGGTCTAAGGGGATTGTATAAAAGCAATCCTTGAGATCTACGACTAGAATCTCCCACCCCTCGGGAATCATGTTCGGATTCGGGATGCCGCATTGAAGCGGACCCATTGGCTGAATGCATTTATTGATCTCTCTGAGATCGTGGAGGAGTCGCCACTTCCCCGACTTCTTCTTAATAACAAAAATTGGCGAATTCCAGGGACTTGTGGACTGTTCTATGTGTCCTGCGTCTAGCTGTTCCTTAACTAGCTGCTTGAGGGCAACTAATTTCTCTCCCACTACCGGCCATTGTTCTACCCAGACCGGAGTATCGGTGAGCCATTTAAGTGGCAACGCCATTACCCAAAGGTAAGGGTAGCACCGTACTGCTGCAGAATGTCTCGCCCCCAAAGATTGACGTGCACGTCAAGAATGTGCGGCCAAATTACCGCCGTGCCGTCAGCCCTTGGGATTGTGACTTCTACCCACTCTCGGCTCCTAAATGCTTCCTGAACGCCTCCTATCCCCCACACATCGGAGACCGGCTCAATGGCCCACTCTCTTGGCCACTGGCTCCTGCTTATCACTGTCACATCCGCTCCGGTATCGAGTAACCCTGAGAACACTCTTTTGTTCAGAAATACCTCGATAACGGGGCGCTGCTTCCACTCAATGTTGGTCTCCACTGTCGCTAAGACCTGGTATCCTTGCACTGCCTCCCTCGCGCTCGAGCGGTCTGCTGAACCGGACTCTGAGCTGTCACTGAGCCTTCCCTGGCTGCCTGCTGGCGAGTGACAAGGAACCATGATCAGTTGCGCTAGGGTGTCTCCCTTGTGGATTGTTTGGGGCAGGTGTGTCCAAAGCTGGACCTGGAGAATGCCTGAAAAATTCGAGTCAATGACTCCTGGAATTATAAAAATTCCGCGTGCTCCAGATACACTACGGGGCAAAACTAAACCTATAAAGCCTCTGGGCAGGGGTCCCATGTATTGAGATTCGACCAGATAGACTGTGCCTGGCAGATCGCATGTAACGTCCGCCTGGCAAGTCAATTCTAGCCCTGTGCTGCCCTTGGGGCTGGCCTGTGCCCTCGCAGTGCCTGGAATGTGCCTGGAATCTAGTCTAAATCTGGGGAGTTCTGGATCTGGGTGAAGGAAGCCTCTGTTTGGACTGGGGCCAGAGACGTGCCCGGATTCCGGTTTCCCGAACTCGGACAATACCTGGCCCAATGGTAGCCTTTCTTGCACTTCGGGCAGGGGGTGTTCGGAGCCTTGGGACGGCCGGACTTTTGTCCGCCTCCCTTGGATCGGCACTCCCTAGCGAAGTGACCGATCTTGCCACAAGTGTGACATGCCCCTTTGCTCTTGCCATTAGGTCTTCTTCCTCCCTGCCCCGCTGCCGCTAGCAGACCCATCTTGTAGGAGTCTGTGCCAACGTCGGAGCATGCTCGGATCATGTCCGTTAAGGTCAAGTCAGGGCGATTGCCCAGGGACTGCAAGACTTTACGGCAGTCCAAGTTGGCGTTGTCCTTGGCTAATTTAATCATGAGCTCTAGTTGGGCCTGCTCATTGTCAATCTGCCTGCTAATTGCTTCTTCCAGGCGATTGATGAAGTCCATGTAGGGCTCTTGGGCTCCCTGCTTAATAGCGGTGTAATTTTTGGCCGTTTTGCCAGACGCTGGGACCTTGAAGTATGCCCTGTAGGCAGCCTCGGCTGACATCTCTAGGGTGGCGAGAGGCAAGTTAATCTGAGCGTTGATGGGCTCAAAGGCACCTGAACCATACAACTGGTCAGGGATTACCGCGCCTCCCATCCTGGCAGCCCGAGCTTGCGCCTCTAGGCGGAACTCACTGTCCCAAATCATGTACTGGCTGGGGGTAAGCATCATCCTCATGACGGCTTTCCAATCATGAGGAATCCACATGGTGGTTTCGCACACTTGCTGAAGCGTGCCCCTCGTAAAACGACTTTGGAGCCCTGTCTCTGAAATTGCTTTCCGTAAAGCCATGAGAAGCTTGTACGGGACTGGGGAGTGTGCTACCTGCTGTGCGCCCGTGAGCGCGTCCATCTCCAGGCGGATGGGACAAATCTGTCTGAGTTCAGCTAGCTGTTCAGCTGACAATTCCCCCTTCTTGAGTTCTATCTCAGCTGTGCGCTGAAGGGCACTCTTCACGACTAGGGAGCCGGGAGCTGTCAGAGAAGCGCCTGCACTTCTCATTCCTTGCGTTCCCTCGGTGACGTCTGCAGCTGTCACCGCGGGAACGCTCCCTGCGCTACTCTGCCGATAGCTAATTGACGGATAGAGTGCCGTGGGCGCAGTCGGCTCGACTGGCTTGCCTGATGGATCAACTAACGGGGGTTCTTTGGCCTCTACCCGGACTGGCTCGATCTGCTCTAAGAGTCTCCTACACTTCCTCCATGTGCGGACTATCCCTCCTGGAGCTTTCGGGGTTTGCTGAATGCAGTCTCCTATCTGATCCCAGAGCTTCAGGGTTAACGTACCTACTTCTGGGTAAAGTAGGCAGTGTTCCCTGAGGTACGCCAAAAGTCTCGCTAGTTCCCTGCTGTGAAAGCGTAACTTAAAAACCCTGGCCAGGATTCTGAACTCTTGCTCCCGAGTTCTTTGGCTAGCGGACGGACTTGGTCTATGAGAACAGGTCCCCATATTACCTGCGATTGGGTCTCCGGAAGAATCCTCCTCGGGACGAGTCGACGCGTCTTTGCAGGCAACAGGTTCGGGCGTCGGGTGTCTGGGGTAGACCTCGGAGCGTGGACCTCCTGCCACGGGCCCTTCTATCGGCCTCTGCGATGTCAGGGGCTCACAGCTGCCCTGAGCGGAACGCGTTTCCCTCTATGGCAAACCTCTCGAAAGTGGGGAGGAAGCGGTAGGAATGTCTCTCTGGAATGCCTCGCGGCGGGCCGTTCTCTGTCCGGCTGGCTGCCGACCAGAGCGCCGCGCTATCCTCCGGGCTGGCGGGTCGCGGTTCAAGCGTGGAACCGGACCGCGTGGATCGCTACTCACGAGTAGACCTCTCCGGGGTCCCTTACTCACGAGTAAATCACGTCGGGGTCACCAGCTGTAGCGATGTCTGGCCGCTAGGCGGCGCTAGGTCCCGGAGGAGACTGATCAATGACAACACGAGGCAACAGGAGCGAGATCAGATCAGTGGTTTATTGGGAAAATACATACACCTTATATAGATCAGAAGGCAGGTAGAAAAAACCATCACCCGAGAGTCAATCACATCACCTTGTTTACTCAGGTTAATTGGGAAACCTCTCAAAGGGGAAGTTAATTATTTCGGGCAAACACGGGATGAGGGAGACCATTGTTTTAGGGCTTAGACAGGGGTAAACATCTGCACTGTTTGCACCGGGGATTTTCCTTGGCCAGGAGATGAGTGTTTACCTGATCAGTCACTGGAGTTAGTGATTAGCCTACCTTGCAGAATCGTCGGTCAGGTCATGTAATTAGGTGAATCAAACCCTATATTTTATTCACCCCCCTTAGTTTGTCTGCCCGCAGAGCCCGCGGCTCAAGGAGCGTCCTCCTGAAGCGGCCTCTGCAAGAGCCGTTTCCATGCCCGATGGGCATGGGGAAACCATAGTTTTCGATAATTATGGAGGATAGAATCACAATCAGTCAAGCTAGATGACCATCTGCCTTCTGTAGGGCAGAGCCCTGTGTCTTCAGTACTGTAGTAGTCACGTTTGCAGTCCCTCATAATACATATCTTTCTTTCTTAGAGCCATAGATACTGCAAATACTGGCTCCATTGTTTTGGGTAATAAAGCAGAGAAGAGTCTTACCTATACAGTACTGCATTTCATGCTTTTGAACTACTGACAGGGACTGTACTGATGAGGCGAAGAGGAACTGCAGTCCTTCCCAGGTGCCATTAGGTGGCAGCAGCCAGCAGAAATCCTATGCAGTTACACCTTTAACAGGGAGAGAATAGTTACCCCTAGTGCTGTACAGAAATTTACCCCATTGAAAATGTTGGTCACTTTCTTGATATAAAAGAATTTCAAAGGAGAAGAAATTGTGGGGGGAGGAAATCCTCATGAGGGAGGCTCAGAATGTGTTTGCTAATGAAATGGCTTCTTCTTCTGTGTCTAGGCCAGACGTGAAACTGCCAAAATAAAGCCACCTTTTGGAAATGTCCATTCTGCAGCTCCTGTCCTTTGGCTTGATCTAGTGTGAGAAAGATTAGCTGGCAATACAAGGTTACTGTTACCAGGGTACGCTGGATTGTGGTTAAAAAATAACTCAATCTTCAAGGAGGCTCTTTCTGTGTACAGTACCTGTATAATGAAGACTGTCCTGAGACAGTGTCCCTTCATATCACTCTCTCTCTCTCTCTCTCTCTCTCTCTCTCTCTCTCTCTCTCTCTCTCTCTCTCTCTCTCTCTCTCTCTCTCTCTCTCTCTCTCTCTCTCTCTCTCTCTCTCTCTCTCTCTCTCACACACACACACACACACACACACACACACACACACACACACACACACACACACACACACACACACACACACACACACACCACTGATCCAGTTCTGTGAGTCAATTTCTGGTCCTGAGCCCTTTTGGCACACAAAGTCCTCATCAGCCCCAGACCAGTATTGATAAAGGTGCTGCCTTCATCAAGATGGATTCAAGTGGGATTTAATCCATTTGGGGACCATCACCCTTCCCTGTGGAATTTGGCACCCAAGGCGGTTAGTCCACAGGGTTGTAGGTTAGTTAACCACTGCCTGATTATTGACGTTGAGTCACTGGCAGTATGGTCTACTTTATTACCATCAGGGCCGCCATCAGGGCAGTACTACCAGTACTGCTGTATAGGGCCCGGAGCTGACAGGGGCCCTGCCGCTGACAGCCATAACTATGTGTGTGTGGGGGGGATAGGATTGCTCAGTGTGGGGCCCAGAAATTTCTGATGGCAGCCCTAATTACCATAGCAGGATAACCTGGCCAGACAGAGATGGCTGAGGAGTATATAGTATGTCTTGCACTTCATTGTATGTACAGTACATCTTGGTGGCAGCCGGCACTGATAGCCCAGCTTCCCCTACAGTTCATGGAAAGAGCAGATGGGGACATGGTTAGCCAACTCCTTGCACATGGATCAGGAAATGGTGGCAGCTTGACACATTCATCTTGATGATGAGATGTATAATACAAACAAATTCTAAAGGCATCTGGAAGTGTAATTTCCAAAGGGAGCTATTTAGCTGGCACAAGGCATGCATTATTAAAAGCTGAGTTCTTCTTTGCCTCAGATTTTAATTCTTTACTTTGGCCAGACTCCAGCCCTTCTTCTAATCACTGTGCAACCTTACATCCATCCTAGAACTCTGGTCCAACTCTAAGAAAGTACAGAAGGAGGTTTCTGCCCTCCCTGACATCAGGCACAATGAATAGCAGCTAATCAAGCCTCAACTCGCCTTGGAAAATGTCATTTTCCAAGGGCTACCGCAATGTAAAGATATTCTGTCAGCTTTCTTGTGGCGCAACTGGCTCAAGTTCAATTCAACCTTCTATCCTTCTGAGGTTGGCAAAATGAATACCTAGTGTGTTGGGGGCAAAGATACTAATTCCTTTGTGAAATGCTCAAATAATGTTCTACATTTTATCGGGCAGTATATAAGTGTAAATACTATTTCTCTCTGCCTTTGACCTGCTTCTGCTGGTCAAAGGCAGGACTCAAGGTTGGGAGAAATGAGGAATATGACAAAATTGAGGTGGGGAGGAGTTAGGATTCCATGGAGATGTATGGTAGAGTAAATGTGGGATTGCCTCAGAAATGTCCCAATTTTAAAGGAAATAGTTCCACTTACCCGTATAAACTCGAGTAGAAACCGACCCGAATATAAGCCGAGGTACCTAATTTTGACCTGAAACCCCAAGAAAATAGATTGACCCAAGTATAAGGCGAGGGTGGGAAATGCAGCAGCTGCTAGTGTGTTTCTATAATCAAAATACATGAAAATATGGTAAAATTAGTTAAATTGTTGGCACATCTCAATCCGGCATGGGTCTGGAACCATCGTTGTCATTGACTCGAGTATAACCCGAGTCCCCTTTTTGGGGCTAAAAAACTCATCTTATACTCAAGTATATAAGTATTTTAGAAGTCAGCTCTCCCATTACTAACTTACACCTATTTGTTAGATAGAAAGAATAACATGATGCTTTTTTTAAAATGGACCAGCTTTGTGAAAATATCACTTGAAAAATGAATAGTGAATTTCTGCCTGGTGTTTCTTTGGCATTAATTTAACTATTATTTATTTTCATCTAGTTCCTAGCCATATGTGCTACTCTGGTAATGGAACAAATTACAGGGGCACTGTGAAGAAGACAGTTTCAGGAAATAACTGTCTGCCATGGAATTCAGATTTACTTTACCAAGAGCTTAATGATAATGCAGTTGAAAATCCTTTGCAACAGGGACTGGGGCCATATTCATACTGCCGGTAAGCCCAGAATATTATCTGTAAGGTAATACTGTAACTGTTGCTGAATGTATGTTTTTATTGTTATGTGCCATCAAGTTACCTCAGACTTGCAGCAGCTCTATGAAAGTTGTTGTTCAGTCACACAGTCAAACAGCTCCCCCGGTGGCTTAGTGGTCAAGGCACTGAGCAAGCTGGAGACAGCAAGGTTGGGTTTCAATACTTGAGAGATACACTTGGAGACATGAAAGGAGCCTCATTCGGGCATTCCCTGAGTGGAGTTTCTCCAGCAAAAATCATTTCAACCCAGAGTAATCTCTGACACAAAAATGAATGAGTCACACAGTCGAGTCCGACCCTTTGTGACCCCATGGATCACCACACGCCAGGCTCCTCTGTCATCTGCCATCCTCCGTAGTCTACCCAGATCTATGCCCACTGCTTCAACAATGCCATCTAGCCATCTTATCCGCTGCTGCCCCTTTCTTCTTTTGCCTCGAGCTTTCCCAGCATCAGGGCTTTCTCCAGTGAATCATCTCTTCTCATTTGGTGGCCAAAGTACTTGAGCTTCAGCTTCAGTATTTGTCCTTCCAAGGAACAGTCAGGGTTGATTTCCTTTAAGATTTATTGATTTGATCTCCTTGCTGTCCAGAATACTCTCAAGAGTTCTCCAGCACCACAGTTCAAAGGCATCTATACTTCTACGCCCAGCCTTCCTTATGGTCTATGAATGAGTGGCCTCCAAATTGTCCTTGGTGGCATGGTGATGGTTGTGTGCTGTCAAGTTACCTCTAACTTATGGTGAGTCCAAAATGTACTGTCCTTAATACTCTTAGCCAGGTAATGTACACCCAAGTTTTTGGGTTCCTTTAGGGCAACTTTTTCCTGCCACAGGCCAGACCACCCCCACCCCCCAACACACAGCTGCTTGGGCCAGATGTGTGGTTCCTCCCACCACTTCTGGTGCTTCTGTTTTCCACAGCGGTGGTGGCACAGGATTTTTTCGGCTGCTTTTGCAGCCTCCGCCGCTTCCCATAGTGGCAGGAGGGTGTGTGGAGCATTGTCGTTAGTTTTTGTCATTTTTTGCCGCGCTTTTTGGCACTTCCAGATTGGTGGGGAGCTCCTGGCAGTGATGAGGTTCCCACCGCAGGCCAGATAAATTTGCACCACAGCCTGGCCCTGGCCCACCGGCTGTAGGTTGGGAACCCCTGCTTTGGAGAGTCAATTCATCTCACATTTGGTCTTCCTCTTTTCCTGCTGTCTTCCACCTTTCCTAGCATTATTATCTTTTCCAGAGAAGCTTGCCTTCTCATGATTTGCCCAAAATAGGAAAGCCTCCATTTCTTCCTTCTTGCCTCTAGAGATAATTCAGGCTTGATTTGGTCTTTGTTAATCTTTCTGGAAGTTCAGGAGTATCCACTAAGCTCTCCTCCAGCACTACATTTCAAACAAGTCATTTTTGCTCCTGCCAGTTTTCTTTATTGCCCCGGTTTCACAACTGTACATAGTGATCAAGAATTCAATAATATATTGGTTTTTGGTCTCCAGTGATACAGACTTACACTTAATGATTTTTTTTCTAATTCCTTCATTGCTGCCCATCCAAGTCTCAGTCTTCTTCCATTTCTTGGCTACATTCGCCATTTGGACTGATGATTGAATCAACGTATACAAACTCTTTCATTATTCCAATTTTTTTCGTCATCAACATTAATATTGTGCAGGTCTTTTGTAGTCATGATTTTTACCTTCTTGGTAAAAAGAATAAAATCGTATGAATTGGAATATCTAGGTGATTTGGAGTCACCATTAGAAGCTCTGTGGGTAAGAGTACCAGGCCACAAGGATGGTCTAACAGTAGGCATATACTATCGGCCTCCGACCCAAACTCTTGAGGGAGACAGGCAGTTGGAGAATGTTGTAAAGGAGGCATCCAAGAAGGGAAGCCTGGTTATAATGGGGGACTTCAATTACCCTCACATAGACTGGGTGAACTGTTGTTCAGCACATGATAAAGAGATAAAGTTCCTAGATATGCTAAATGATTGTTCCCTGGGACAGATGGTTGAAGACCCAACTAGAGGTACAAGAATCCTTGACTTGATCCTGAGTAATACTCAGGATCTGGTGCAAGATGTTAATGTGACTGATCCAATAGGGAACAGTGACCACAACTCAATTATGTTTAACTTGATCATAGACCGCAAGTCACTGATAAAATCTAACACAGAGACCTTAAATTTTCAAAAAGGAAATTTTCCAAAGTTGAGGAAACTAGTAAAAAAGAAGCTGAAAGGGAAAATTGAGAGAGTCCAAACACTTCAAGAGGCATGGAGGCTGTTTACAAAAACAATAACAGAGGCCCAATTGGAATGCATACCCAAAAGGAAAAAGGGCACTGCCAGGTCCAAGAGGACTCCAATGTGGCTTACAGGAGCTGTTCGGGAAGTGATCAAGAGCAAGAAAAGCTCATTTAGAAGATGGAAGGCTTGTCCGAATGAGGAGAGCAGGCAGAAACATAAATTCTGGCAGAACAAATGCAAGGCAACAATCAGGAAAGCAAAGCAAGACTTTGAGGAGCGTATAGCTAAAAATACTCAGAGAAATAACAAAGACTTCTTTAAGTACATTAGAAGTAAGAACCCAACTAGGAAGGCCATTGGACCATTAGATGACAATGGAAGGCAAGGGGTTATTAAAGAGGAAACAGAGATTGCAGAGAGACTCAATGAATTCTTTGCTTCAGTATTCACTGAAGAAGACAGAGGCCACATGCCCAAAACAGAGCCTATCTTCGTAGGGAGTGAAACCGAAGAATTAAGCCAGATAGAAATAACCAGGGAGGAGGTCCTTGCATGTCTTGTTAAACTAAACACTAACAAATCACCAGGACCAGATGACATCCATCCACGAGTTCTCAGGGAACTTAAAGATGAAATTGCTGATCTCCTAGCCAAAATATATAATCTTTCCCTCAAATCAGGCTTTGTGCCTGATGACTGGAAGGTAGCGAATGTAACACCAATTTTCAAAAAAGGATCCAGGGGTGATCCAGGAAATTACCGACCTGTCAGTTTGACATGTGTCCCAGGTAAAGTGATGGAAACCATCCTAAAAGATAGAATTAATAGGCACATAGAAGAGAAGGCGCTGCTAAAGGAGAGCCAACATGGCTTTTGCAAGGGCAAATCATGCCTCGCTAACCTGTTGGAATTTTTTGAGAGTGTCAACAAGCATGTGGATAAGGGGGATCCAGTTGACATTGTTTATCTGGACTTTCAGAAGGCTTTTGACAAGGTCCCACACCAAAGGCTCTTGAATAAACTTACCAGTCATGGAATAAAGGGACAGGTCTTGTCCTGGATCAGCAACTGGCTAAGGGACAGGAAACAGAGGGTAGCACTAAATGGACACTTCTCCAAGTGGAGGGAAGTAAAGAGTGGGGTCCCCCAAGGTTCAGTACTGGGACCCCTGCTTTTCAACCTCTTCATAAATGATCTAGAGGTAGGAGTAAAAAGCAAGGTAGCCAAATTTGCTGACGACACTAAATTATACAGGGTAGTGAAAACTGTGAGAGATTGTGAGGAGCTCCAGAGGGATCTCTCGACACTGGGGGAGTGGGCAAAACAGTGGCAAATGAGTTTCAACATTAGTAAGTGCAGAGTGATGCATGTTGGGGCAAAGAACCCCAATTACATTTATAAACTGATGGGTTCTGAACTCTCTGCGACAAACCAGGAAAGGGACCTTGGTGTCCTGGTGGACAACTCAATGAAGGTGTCTACCCAGTGTGCCTCAGCAGTGAAAAAAGCAAACTCAATGCTAGGGATCATTAGGAAGGGTATAGAAAATAAGTCAGCAAGTGTCATTTTGCCTCTTTATAAATCTATGGTGAGGCCCCATCTGGAATACTGTGTACAGTTCTGGTCACCATACCTCCAGAAGGATATTATGGAGCTGGAAAAAGTGCAGAGGAGGGCAACCAGAATGATTAGGGGACTGGAACACCTTCCTTACCATCTGAGGCTGCAACAGTTGGGCCTCTTCACTCTTGAACGACGACGTCTAAGAGGTGACCTGATTGAAGTTTATAAAATCATGCACGGTGTGGACAAAGTAGATAAGGAAAAACTGTTTTCCCTATCGCATAATACTAGAACTAGGGGACACTCCATGAAACTTTTGGGTACTAGTTCTCAAACAAATAAGAGAAAGTACTTTTTCACCCAGAGGATTACTGGTCTATGGAACTCCCTGCCAGAAGAAGTGGTGACAGCTGTCAGTCTTGACAGCTTTAAGAAAGGATTAGACAAGTTCATGGAGGAGAAGAGTATCAATGGCTATAATTATGGATACTTAAGGACAACCTCCGGGTTGGAGAGATAGGCAGGATATCTCTCAATATCATTTCCAGGGAATCCTAAGCAGGTGAAGGCATCTCCTTGGGAATACCCTGAAGGAAATGGTGAGCCACTGTGTGAGACAGAATGCTGGACTGGATGGGCTGTGGCCTGTTCCAGCAAGGCTGTTCTTATGTTCTTATGTTGATGTTCAACTGCAGTATTGCTTTGGCACTTTCCTCCTTCATTTCAACAAACATTGCTTCAGGTCATTGCTACTTCCTTCCAGTAAAATGGTATCATCTGCACATTTTGGGACTGCGGTGGCTCAAGTGGTTAAGATGCTGAACTTGCTGACTGAAAGGTCAGAATTAGATTCCTGGATACTGCATGATGGAGTGATCACCCGTTTCTGTCCCAGCTCCTGCCAAACTAGCTGTTAGAAAGCAAGAAATTTCAAGTAGATAAATAGGGATCACGTTGGTGGGAAGGTAGATAGCGTCCTGTGCACGTTGGTGTTGAGGCAAGCCTGCCACATGTCCATGGAAACGTCTGCAGATGCTATAAACAGAGATGAGCACTGAACCTTAGAGTTGGATATGACTGGCTTTCGAGCAAGTCCTGCTTCATTTGAATCTAGTCTGGCCTTCCATATGTTATGTTCTGCATACAGATTGAACAGATAAGGGGATAAAATGCACTCATGTCTGAAACCTTTGCCTATAGGAAACCATTCTGACTCTTCGTATTCTGACCTACAGTAACAGTAGTTTCTTGTCTTACAAAGGAGATTATGCATTAGGACAATCAACAGCAGAGGCACCCCATTTCTTTCAGAACAGCCTACTATAGTTTCTCGTGATCCATACAGTCAAGGGCTTTGCTGTAGCCTATAATGCACAGATTTGAACCACTTCTGAAATTCTTTGGTATGGTCCAGTATCCATGGGATATTTGGAATGTGATCTGTGGTGCCTCTTCTTTTTTTGGAATTCAATTCAAATATTAGGCATTTCTCACTCCATATAAGGTACAACCTTTGTTGAACACCTTGAACATCACCTTGCTTCCTGGGAAATTAGGGCAATTGTCCTATAGTTGTTGTACTTTCTCAGGGATTGGAATGGATATTTAATGTTTCTTCTCTGTGGACCACTGTTGTGATTTCCATATTTATTGGTATATGCTTGCTAGGATTTTGACTGATTCATTCTCTGTGGCTTGAAATAATTCTATTAGTATCCCATCTATCCCTGGTGATTTATTTCTTCCCAGTGCTTTCAGAGCAATTGTCACTCCACTTTCTAGAATTACTGAGTCTTCATCATAGAATTTCTCTTCAAATGAGTCAATCATCATCTAATATCTTCTGTATAGTTCTTTAGCGTACTGTTTCCAGTGTATGCTTGCCTTTTGGTCATTCAGCATTTCTAATCTGTGTTTAAGTTTGCCTTTAATTTCTTAGATTTTCTGCAAATCTAATCTGAAGATAAAAGCATCTCAACTTTTGCTTTGTTTCACATGCAGAAGGTAAACAGGGTAATGATCGGTCGTTGTTAGCTGGCAGTTAGAGTCCTAACAGGCACCACTAGGATTCCTGAACAGGCACCAAAGCCAGCAGGCTTGGTGGGCACCCAAGGATCCCAGAGGAGACTTGTTAATTGCCAATTAGAATCAACTTAATGTTACACTGTTCTCTTCTGCATATATGGGAAAGCAACAGATTTCAGCCATTGCCTTACAGCTCACAATAAATAAATACCAAGCCACATATAAAGTCTCATGTCAAAATTATCAAATTCATTATAAGTAATGTCTTCCTCAATGGTAAAATAGCAACTAAGTCATATGACCAAAAAATAATAATAGTATAATTACCAAACTTTCCAATGCATGTTTTGAAGTTACAATAACATAAAATCTCTTTAAGGTGTTAAATAAGAATTAAGCAATTTATCAATTGCTGTTGATAAGCCCTTTTTAAAAATCAGTTCCATTTATTCCTTCTAAGGGAGTAATCAATTATATTTCCATCACACTTGATGATGGAACAATCATATCAATGGATAAATTTGGTAAATATCCTGCTGTTTCTAGTAATTAATCTGATACCCTGCTATTTTATTTTATGATTTAGCTGGGTGGGTGTGGCCTCACATACACACACACACTCTCTCTCTCACACACACACACACACATACACACATTTGCGCACACACACAAATACACACACGCTCATACAAAGTCAGGTGGTATATGAAAATGGGATATGTGTGCAGCCCCTGGAGCCTTGGCAGTTACAGGGGTGGCCAACTTACAGCTTGCAAGCCGTACCCAGCCCACAGCACCATTTCATGTGGCCCACATCGCTGCCTTTGCCACTGTAAAACATGCCCATGCATGCATAAACGCGCCCATGCCTGCCGTAAAAGCTGCCGTAAATGTGCCCGCACATGTCATAAACATGTTTACTACAGCCGCGGACGTGTTTTACAGCAGTGTTTACAGCGGATGGAACCATGTGATTGACCCACTCACCTGTCCAAGGGGTGTGGTGGTCCGGCTCCCAGCATGAAAAGGTTGGAAACCCCTACTCTAAGCATATGATTTCTTCCAAGATGTCTATTTTGAAACTCTTTAGACCAGACAACTCCGTACTCACCCTCCCATCCACCTGTCCTCCTCCAGAAACATAGAAATCCTTAAAATTCAGGAGTCCCTGTGATGAAGAGAAAGAGAGAAGATGACAATTCGTAACAAATGTTAATGTTTGTTTGATCTTACAAGCAATGATTTATCTCACTTTTATTGCTTTAGAAATCCAGATGAGGATGAGAAGCCATGGTGTTATCTCATCAAAGAAAGCACGCTGTCCTGGGAATACTGCAATATTACAACATGTGGTGAAGTAACATTTTTTTATATTTGATGTTAAATCTGAATTATTATCTGTTACCATTAATTTAGGGGAGAAATTAAGTTAGCAGGTGAAAAGTTACATTATACAATGGACAGGTAAGTACCATGTTGTCTCAATGTCTAGTCATGTCTGCCACATGTCCGCACTGGCTCCTTAGCTATAAACAGATGAGCACCAAACCCTAGCATCAGAAACAACTGGCTTTCGGACAGGGGTAACCTTTACTTTTACCCATATTCACATGCCTCCAGCTTCAATCTAACAAAATTTGCCTGTCTTCTGTAATGGAATTGCAGTATGCATCGTGCTACATAGAAGTTACAGGGTGGATAACACTGTTTTGCAGCTCCTGTTGCACAGCAGACCCATGGTATGAAGAATGATGGGAAATATAATACACAAGTATCCCCCCTCCCCCAGCAAGAACACATCCCTCAATTTTTTGTTGAAGTCTTCTCTCACACAATCTGTAACATTATATTACCACATAGCCACATTACCACATACCGGTAGCCACCACAATAGAGTTCTGTACTATTTGCCAAATGTTTGGATTGTACTATTCCATGCCTGGCCAGTGGGTGATGTGATCTAAATGGCTAGAAACCCACAAGTTGTGCGGAGTGTCATTGCAGAGATATCTACTCACCCAGGCACTCCTCGCTGAATAACAACAGCAAAGCAAGGCAGAAACTCATGAAGGCCAGTCCTGTACTGGATCCCTGTACTGGGACACAGCAGAGGTCCAGGTCATCCTGTTATTTTGTGGATCCAAATGTGCATCATGCAATTTATGACCTCAATGGGGTCTAGGCCAGTGATGGTGAACCTTTTATAGACTGAGTTCCCAAACCACAACCCAGAACCAGTGATGGACTCCAAAAAAATTTACTACCACACTGTGGGCGTGCTATGGTGGGTGTGGCCAGGGGGAAAGCCCTACGTTGCACCCGAATTAGGACTACAGTACTTTATTTCAAAACTTGGGTGGGTGGGGCCAGCCAGAATTTCTGCTACCGGTTCTGGCGAACTGGTGCAAACCTGCTGATGCCCACCACTGCCCAGAACCCACTTATTTATCACAAAGTGCCAACATGGTGGGGCGAACTCAGGTGCAGGAGGGGGGAAGAAGTGCTCCCATTGAGCTGCCAGGCAGAGGGGCAGGATGAACTCTGTGCTGGGGGGGGGAGGGAGGAAGTGCTCCCATTGGGTTGCCGGGCAGGGGTCGGGGTGAACTTTGCTGGGGGGAGGGAGGAAGCTCTCCCATTGGGCTGCTGGGAAGAGGAGTAGAGCAAACTCTGTGCTGGGATGACTGCACGCATGCCAACAGAAAGGCCTGCAGTTTCACAATAAGGGCATAACCTCTGTTTGGCACAGCAGCTTCTCTTCATGCCTATGCATCTTTCTACAGGGTGGCCCGTAAGTCCCTACCCGGCCACAAAGAGAATAGGGCTCTGCTGGGGCGGGGGGGGAGTGCTCCCATTGGGCTGCTGAGCAGAGGGGCAGGGCGAATTTTATGCTGGGCAGAGGGGCAGGGCACGTGCCCACGGAAAGACACCAGGTAGGGACTTATAAGCTGGGTAGGAACTTACAGGCCACCCTGTAGATGTCCTCCAGTACTCTCCAATACCAGGACAACACCTCTTCCTACCCCGAAAGCCTTTCAAATTGCCCAAAGTTGCCCTGATGTCTCTGAGTTGCTTTACCCTGCTCAGAGAGCAGGTATCCTATCCTGACAGATCCCTTATGACCTTACACAGATACACTAATATTGACTGGTTGTATTCACTGCAGATCTGCACAAGTGTTCATTCAGACCAGACAAGGTTGTGGCTGAATTACCATTACTATTGCAAGTTATACGGCTATACAGTATGTGTTCAGCTGTTCAATTGCTTCCATTCATGCAGCCTCTGCTGCCATACCAGAATTCGGGGTATTTGGCCTCTTGGTGATCATTGTCAGATGATGGATCTCCAGGGAAAAGATGAGCCAGACTACAAGTTTTGTTTTTGTTACAGTTGCACAAGTATAATAGAAGAGGGAAGCCTTTGGAAAGATAGAGCTATTAGGTCGGTTCCCCCCCACCCCCACCCCCACCCCAAAAAAAGATAACTTAGATCTATAAGATTGACAGAAGCTGTATGATCTGTAAGAGTACACTCTTACACTTGGTTACTTGGTTGATCCGTGTTTCATATGTCAGTTTGACATGGCAGATCGAAACATCGTCTCCCACTTATACATTTAGAAAAATGCTCAGCGGTATGTATTCTGATACAAAGACCTAAGTTTGGGGTACCAGTAACCAGTATAGCAATAGCAATTACACTTATATACCACTCCTTAGCGCTAAGTGCACTCTCGGGGGGGGGGGTGTCACAAGTTAATTAGCATTTTGCCCCCAACATGTTGGGTACTCACTTTACTGACCTTGAGCCCTGGTCTGGATCAAACTCACAATGTTCTGGCTGCAGTACAACAGTTGAACTACTGTGCCACCAGGCCTCTTGATCAATAAGGCTCCATTTGACATAAATCCAGTAACTAAGGCATGCAAAATCCATCTGGAAGGGATTGATATATGGGAAGAACATGCTGGGTATAGAGGCTACATGGCAATAGTATCAACCTGAAATCTTTGCGCCTGAGATTGATCTCACTTTTCCTATGTAGTTTCACACACTCTGATGTTACTAGAGTACTATTGACAAAAAAGTGGCAAAGTGGTATTCAAAAATGACGAGAGGCAACCCACTCGTGGAAATAGAGTAAAAGTCAAAAACCTTAATGTTGCACTATTAAAAGATTTAATGTACTGTACTTCCAAAAATTAGAGCGGTTAACTTCTCCAAACAATTATAAGTCCAATAACTTTGTAGTAGGTCAAAATAAAGGTTACAAACTGGTTCTTTGAATTCTTCAATAACTTTTCATAAAACAAGTAAGTGGAGTAATGCTTGAAGCAAAAAATGTATTCTCTACATCCATCTGGTAATAGATATTTCAAAAATAATAATCTTCATCAGGAGAATGATACTGAAACATATAAAAATATAGATAAGACATAATATACATACATAACAATAAGCTAAAGACAACAATATGTTAACCAGCATAAGAGCATATTTTACAAAAATTAAATAATTTTTAAGAGTTTTCCGCGCTGCATAAAGCCTCAAACAGTGGATTCTTAACAAGCTAACATCATTAAATGAGAAAGTGGGCCAAAGGGTATTTAAAGTTATGTGTAGAAGGGAAGTGGTAAAAGCTACCACCTGAGAAAGCTAAGACATTAAAGAAAGAAGATTGATGTTAAAGCGAGCGATGCACCAAATGTCGCAACCATGATATCAAAGGTAAGCGGATAGATCCAACTCTGAATTGAGTCCTGAGGGTGCCAAAGTATCAAACTGAAAGATATAAAATGCTTCTCTACGTAATAATAGTTGTTCAAGGTCTGTTTTTTGAAATGGGTGGGGTTTGCATGTTTCAAACACAAGTGGTTTAAAAGTTAAAACTAGTTAGTTCTGCTTGGTACACTCTGGCCTGTTCTTAGCCACACTGAAGATTACACAATCCAAGTGGAGCTTTTTAGCTCACAATGGTATTCTAGGCAATTTAAATTAAACACAGCAAAAGTTCATCAAGAAAGATGAGAGTCTGAGATTACACATATCTTTCCTTCACTTAGCGAGCAGGGGGAGGCGGCCACCGCCACCGCCAACACCAGAAATAATTGAAGAGTTCGCTGTTGTCAAGAATTCGTGTGGGAGAAGACATAAGAAACGGAACTTCCTAAGACCTCGGATTGTGGGGGGATCTTCTTCCTTGCCTGGATCTCATCCCTGGCTGGCCGCTATATACATTGGGACGAATTTCTGTGCTGGAAGCCTTATTCGTTCTTGTTGGGTATTGACATCTGCACATTGTTTCGCTAACAGGTGAAGCATTTGATGTATAAAACCTAATTTATGTTAGTCCCAGATTGTGCTTTTCCACTACGAAAATTACAAGAATGGGATCAGAGATAGAAAATAACACCACACATCAAACAAAGGAAACGTGTGAACTTATTTCTTTCTTTCGCTTAGAGCGTAGTAGTGTACAATTAAAGTACAATGTTTCTGGATTGGAAGGACTGGTTGGCTCTACACTGTTGACCAAGGGGCACCCAAGTGTACTTGCAATGCTTTTCTCTCTTCAGGGAGACCCCTTCTATATATGGTAAAACAAAAAAATGTCCGTTCCATAGGCTTTTGCTTAAATCAAAAAAAATTGTAACTCAGAACAAACCCATAAGAAAAATTATTTTTTACGTAATTCGAAGCAAACCATAGGAAAAAATGAAATTTTTATGTAAATTGAAGCGAACCCATAGGGAAATGAATTTTTACGTAACTCGAAGCAAACTCATAGGGAAAAGATTCTTTATGTAACTCGAAGCAAACCCATTGGAAATCGTGTAAATCAGGACATGGTTTTAGCACAAAATCATTATGTAAGTCGAATTTTATGCAACTCAAGGCATTTGTAAGTCAGGGTTTTACTGTATGAAAACAGTATGAAATAATGTTGAGTCATTGTCTGCACAGATGTCCCAATGAGGTGATTATGAAAAGTGAACCTGAGGACCACTGCAGAATGTTCCAAACTTCCAAGAGAATCAGTTTCTAAAACATTAAATTCCTCCTTCAGGATCTTTGATTTCATTACACTATACCAAATTTTAAAGCTGACGAGTAAAAAAATATTAGGACACCCTGTATTTCTCTAACCAATAAGCCAAAATGGCTTCATAGGCCTTTATGGGCATTTTCGCATTCTTGCAGAATTCAGAGCTAACTGCAAAGGAATACTGCACAGTTCTCCCTCTGCTGCCAGCAGGCAAGCAAGCAGTTGAAGCACAAGCCGGTTGATGCCTCTCACTCACCTGGCATTCCAGCCATTTATACACCTGCATGGGATTCATGGTCACCAAATGGCAACTAGGAGAGAGTTGATGAGACTGCCTTAATAGACTGCCATTGTTGTCTCTTCTCTTCAGCCCACTGAAATCAACTATTCGTGTTGTTTTGGGACAACATTTTTTTAATACAACAACAGATGTTACTCAAGAATTTGAAGTCGAGAAGTACATCATATTCCCTGACTACTCAGTATACAACCCTATAGAAAAGGATATTGGTAAGAGCTTTTTTAAAAATTTCTAACACAAACCCCAGTTGTCTTTGCTACTACAGTATTTGTTTTGGAAGTTGGGGAAGGAAAAGCAGTCTGTATCTCAGGCTGGAGTATTTTATTTTGTTGTTGTTGTTGTTGCTGTGGTGTATGACCTGATACATATTAATCTTTATTTTGGCATTCTTACACACATTTAGTTGTTTTACACACTGCAGGGAACTGCAGTGGCTCAAGTCGCTAAGACGCTGACTGGGAAGCGGAAGGTCAGCAGTTCGATTCCTGAGTACTGCAGGACGGAAATGAGCTCCCGTCTTCGTCCCAGCTCCTGCCAACCTAGCAGTTCGAAAGCAAGAAATTGCAAGTAGATAAATAGGGACCACTTCGGTGGGAAGGTAACAGCGTTCCGTGCGCTCCGGTGTCTACTCATGCCTGCCACATGACCACGGAAACGTCTACAGAAGCAGACAGCGCTGGCTCTTCGGCTTAGAAACAGAGATGAGCACTGCACCCTAGAGTCGGATACGACTGGCTTTCGAGCAAGGGAAACCTTTACCTTTACACACATTTAGTTGTCTTTTAGAAGTTGCATAAATTAGAAGGACAATTAGGAACAGAACTCTGACTGCCACCCTCCCTGCAGTAATGACATTACCTTCTCCCTTCATTGTCTGGATGGTGATATGATAAACATTTGCACATTACAGTATCTTCCAATCCGAAACCTAAAAAGTAGAGCTGCTATTCTCTGGAAGCATTCCAACGTTCTGGTCTTGTTCTTGGCAGCTTTTCAGTCTTCTAGAACAAAATGGATTCTTGAACTTAGGTATCAGAGTAATGCCAAATAAATGCATAATACACAGTGCTAAAGCCCTATTCTGTAACTTATATGTGTGTAAGTTAGATGATGTCATCAGCAGGAGAAATTTTGGGAAGATTAAACAATTCCTACTTCTCTCTCAAGGTTGTTGTATAGTCCCTTTCATCATCTGAAAAGTGAGGGAGCCACAGGTAGAGAGGAGAAGGTCTGTAATTAACAAAAAGTTACCCATAGCAGAAATTTTTGGTAAAGACCTCCTGTACCACAGCATCTTAAAATGGTAGAAATTCAACAGGAACTATGGGAAGCATAAAACAAAAGTAGGAAATGTTTAATTTCTAAAAAAAAAATACCCTTTTTCATGAGATCATTAGCTTTACACAGGCATTATGTGGAATAGGATTGCAGCTAATAGATATGTAAATCTTCAGGGAGTGCAGTGGCTCAAGTGGCTAAGACGTTGACTGGACGGCAGGAGGTCAGCAGTTCGATTCCCGAGTACTGCAGGACAGAATGAGCTCCTGTCTTTGTCCCAGCTCCTACCAACCTAACAGTTAGAAAGCAAGAAACTGCAAGTAGATAAATAGGGACCAATTCGGTGGGAAGGTAAACAGTGTTCCGTGCACTCTGGTGTCTAGTCATGCCTGCCACATGACCACAGAAACATCTGTGGAAGCAGACAGCGCTGGCTGTTCGGCTTTGAAACAGACATGAGCACTGAACCCTAGAGTCAGATACAACTGGCTTTCGAGCAAGGGAAACCTTTACCTTTACCATGTAAATCCTTACTTATTTCATTTATTTCATTCTCACAGGTATGGACAAAAATGTTAAATTTTCTTCCTGCTAAGTTTATGAAAGTTCTTATGTGGTTTTGAATTATAAGTCTTGTTTGTTTGTGGCAAATAAGCTTCCCTTGTTAGTTAAGGATAAGAAAATTTGCAAGTGCTAATTAAATTCTTAGGACATATTATATAGTACACTAGCAGGGGTGCCTGGCTTCGGCCGGGTGGGGTTTGGCGGGCGCTGTCCTACCTCCCGAGGTTGCGTTGCTCAGGTGCTCCTTCTCCTGGGCTGACCTCTGTCCACTGAAATCCTGCCCCACCCTGCCAGCTGGCCTGCCTGGCCAAGGAGCGGGGGCCCTGTGATGTCACATTGGCTGACCACTCCCAAGGGCTGACCACTCCCAAGGGCTGGCCAGGGCTGGGCAAGACAGCAAAAAGAGCATGACACCACAAAGGCCCAGACCTGGTCAGCCCTTGTGATTGGTTGAAGACTAAAGGATCAATTTGGGGGGCATAAAAAGTCCCCCATAGGCTTCAGGACCCCAACAGTGACCTGCTCATGTGCGCAAGGTACGTGTGTGCCGAATTTCACGGGGATTGGTCAAGGTGTGCGGCAGCTCATTCCAGACATGCCACCCATACCTTTGCTTTATATGGCAGTTTCTTCTTTTGTGTATGTTTCTCAATAGCACTCTCTCTCTCTCTTCCTATTCCTCTCAGTTTTGGTCAAGCTGAAAAAGACCAAACAACATTGTGCACTGAAAACCCAGTTTGTTCGACCAATCTGCCTGCCAGAAGATGGAATATCATTTCCAGATAATTTCAAATGCCAAATTTCAGGATGGGGTCACTTATACGAAAGTAAGTTACATGATGATTTATGCTATGTGGAGCAGTGAAACTGATTAGAGACACAACCAATATTCTTGGTGGATGTTAGAGTGATCACAATAAGCATCATCCATCACACAGCAGCCTTATGCAGCTGATTTGTTGGCAGAATCACCTCCGTGCTTCATTGGACTCCTCTTGTAGGAGTTGGGGGCATTCACATTAACTTAATTCTTCTGTGATTTATTTCAAAAGATGCATCCAGATATTCTCATGTACTGCAAGAAGCATCAGTTCCTATTATACCTGATTACAAGTGTCGTAACTATGACATCTATGGAGCTGAAATTAGTGACGATATGTTCTGTGCTGGTTATCTTGATGGAAGATCAGATGCCTGTCAGGTAATACTACTGAGTTTCTACCTAAATGAGATTTATATAAGATGCTGCAAGAGTACGTCTGTAGCAATTTAGATAATGTAATGTTTTCTTTGAAAAACCATTTATTATAGCTATGCATTTCATCCTAATTTGATTTCAATTGGATTTCAATTTCTTAAATGGGTTTTATAAAAAGGAGCTACTTTAAAGTTACACCAGACTTTAATTTATGTACTATTAGGCATATTTTGGGGGTGTCTAAGGTCTCACAGTTCATGTTGCTGCCTCATTTTTCACAGTCAACACATTTATTTAAACAGGTGCAAAGTATAGTTTCAAGAAACCTTGATTTTCAGTAAGCCTTCCTTCTAGGGAAACTGAATGTATACTATATGGCATTTTATAACAGTCCCAGAGTATGAAACACCAACTTCTTTTTGCAGACATTCAGAAATATTGATGTGGCATCTGGTGTTCACATCATAAAGATATCTTTTGTGTAGAAAGTATGTTGTTTTCTCAAGCATTATGTTGGTCAGTGGTGAAACCTGGCTAGGTGGTCATTACAGTAGCAGCTTATGTCCATTGGGACTAGTGGGTCAGAGAATAAGGTAGCCAATGGTAAGCAGAGACAAGGGTAGCAATAAGTATGACTAACAGTAGGTAGAGTGGAGCCAAGGCTTAGACTTCAAGCTAGAACCCTTTCCTTGGAACCCATTGTTTGTGCCCCATTAGAAACCCATTTCGTAGAGAGGCAAACTAGGGTTAAAAAGCACTAGGGGGCCATTCAACAATTACGTGATCCTCAAAGGGGGAGAGGGTCTGCCATCCGAATTATAGAAAAATTATGTGGGCTCGGGGGGGGGAGGTGTTTCAGGTCAAAATTTCGTAATCCATTTGGAGCTGTTTCTAACTAACAGTGGGAAACCAAACCTGTGCATAAAAAGAAAGGGTTTTATTTACCTTTGTGCCTTGCTCCATGTGGTGAAAATGGAGGGGGAAAGCCATGCTTCCTGGTTGCAGGGAGAGCAAGAGGCTAGGCTAGAGCATCGCTTCCTGCTTCAGTGCAATTGGCCTGCCTGCCCATTTCCCCTGCAGCGCCACCACTGGTTGGTGGTGCAAAATACAGTACTATTTGGTTCAGAACATGTAATTTTAAGGGGGGGGGAGAGAGAGTCAAAGCAAAAATTACGGTTGGATTACATAGGGTCAATTTCCCCCAGAAAAAGAATCACGTAATTGTTGAATGGCCCCTAGGGAGAGATAATTAAATAGGATTTGATCACTATAATACCAAACCATTGCTCTGAACACATCCCTGTAAACTGATTTTAATACTGCTCTTCCTTTCCCAACCCAATCTAAAGTTTTTCCTTTCTACTTTCAACTCACACTTAGATATTTTACCTGGTCGATTCCTTTATACAGACAAAGCATTCTGTGATCACCATCTGAAAATAAGCCACAGCTACCACCAGACTCAAAGTTTGCCACAGTGGTTAACTCGAAAGCTCTTCATAGAGGAACACATTCACATTGAAATAATAGTCTGAAACAATCCATTGGTGTGGGCAGAATATAAGAAAGTCCAACAAAACCCTTTTTATTGTTTTTGAAATCACATCAATCAGAATTGCATGAAGTTGTTATCCACTAGTCTGAAACGTGTACAGTGGAAAGAAAAGCAAAATTCGTTTTAGTGAACAAATAATCTTTGAGCCTGTCACACAAATGTAGGGGACTCAGCAAATGGTATCTGCATTGTCAAATGATGTTTATATTGGCAATAATATTGCATCATAGATTACTATAGGTAAAGGTAAAGGTCACCCTTGCTTGAAAGTCGGTCATATCTGACTCTAGGGTTCAGTGCTCATCTCTGTTTATAGCCAAAGAGCCAGCGCTGTCTGCGTTTGCAGACATTTCCATAGACATGTAACAGGCATGGCTAGACACCGGAGTGCACAGACCGCTGTTTACCTTCTCACCGAAGTGGTACCTATTTATCTACTTGCAATTTCTTGCTTTCTAACTGCTAGGTTGGCAGGAGCTGGGACAGAGATGGGAGCTCACTCTGTCATGCAGTGCTCGGGTATCAAACTCCAACCTTCCAGTTTTAAAGTTCAGTATCTTAACCACTAAGACACTGCAGTCCCTAGATTACTATACTGCCCTCAAAAATTATTTCCAATTGAAATCAAATTAGGATGAAATGCATAGCTATAATAAATGGCTTTAAAATGCATAAATACAAGATATAGAAATACAATATAAAAAAACTAGCAGGGGTGCCCGGCTTCACCTGGGTGGTCCCAACCCAGCTAGCTGAGTGCCAGTGTTGCCCGGGAAACCCACTGGCCAGGGGTGGGCCTGTGATGTGAGCTCGGCAATGACATCACAATCCCTCCTGGTTGGCCTAGCACTGGGGCAGACACAAACCCTCCTGTTGAATATGCCCCCCTTTGCAGATCAATTTAGGGGGCAGCCCCCCCCCATGGAATTTGGGACCCCAACAGTGACCTGCTCACATGTGCAAGGTACATGTGTGCTGAATTTTACGGGATTTTGTCAAGAGGTGTGGCAGCCCATTCCGGATACGGTACCCACACCTCTGCTGTTGAAAAACTGAGGTAGTGTGTTTAAAAAGCCAGCATAGAAATTGCATAGAGAATCCACCCAGTTCCCTCTGTGAGAAAGTACTCATGAAAATACTGAAGTACTAGTAGCTAAATTTAGGATGAAAGTTGCTGCTGTAGACTTTAGTCCAAGCAGGAAAACCTCAAAATATATATTTTAAAAAATACTAATCACACCATCCCTAAACAAAAGAAGGTTTGCTTTTCCTGAGAAGCCTGAACAAGCCACATCAGTATTTTTCACTCACATTCTAAATAAATGTATTTGAGAGCAATTGTTATTAGATGGACTGGAAGTTGTAGCAGCATTGTAAACCTCTTGGAGTGTATAATGGATGCCACGGTTCATATTATTTGCTCATTATTAGAAGTGAAACAATATGGCTGGTTTTTTTACTTTATCTTTGAAACAGGGAGATTCTGGAGGACCACTGACCTGTGTAAAGGATGGGGTATCTTACCTGTATGGGATTATCAGCTGGGGAGATGGATGCAGCAAGGCTGGAAAGCCTGGTGTTTATACCAAAGTCACAAAATACTTGGGCTGGATTGACGAGAAGATAAACCGAACTCCAAAACAGTCCCGAATCACTGTACAATGATGATATACATTTTGCTAGCATTTTGGAGTACATCACGATTGATGTTTTAATGCAAATGTTCTTATAAATGTCTACTCTGTTCTTTTAGTCTCTGTTATGTTTTTTCTATCCAATTTGGAAGAATGGACTTGTTCTCATGAATTATAATTAATACAAACACTAAAAAAAAAAAACAGGACCAGATGGTGAACTCATCTTCTCTTTCTGGATATTGCCAGCTCATTGTACATTGGGTTCTATTTTCTTTTTGTTCCAATGTGTATCATGTTACAATTGCTTAATTTAAGTCCTATTTGCCATTTTAAATATAATGCCCCATCCCTTATTTCGGACATATCCTTTCAGGGCTATTCATAATCCTTTCTTCCATTTAGCCCCTGTTGTAATGTGGGAGGCCTTCACACCACCCTCCCCGATGGATTCACACAGAGATCACAGTCATGCACACACACAAAGACAAACAAACAAACACAGACAGACCCAGAGTCGACTTTTCCTGGGGTTGGAGAGAGATCTCTGAAAACAAAGCCCTCCCAGCTTGTTTTATTAGCTGCACAATAACAAGGCAGGAAATGGGGTGGGGAAGGTGCTGGTTGGTGCAAGCAGTCATGTGGGATTATTCATAAGGTGTGCTTGTGAACACAACTTGCAATAACAGGAAATTAGGTGACCCTCTATTTTAGGGGAGATGACTCATATGCTGGCCTTCAGCCAGAACTCACCCAGGCCCCGCCTGCATAAGCCAGTGTGGACCCTTAAGAAGGCAGCCAGGAATCCCTACATCCCACCCTTACTTATATTAAAGAGAAAATGCACCAGCAGGTATGGGCAAGAGCCTTGTGCAGAGTGGGCTTACACCAGGGTAATTGAAATGGGGGGCAACAAGCGGTAATCACGGCAGCATCCAAAAATACATGGGATAGCAAAGCAATTGTATATAGAAATATGATCTGAACCATCCCAACCCGGGAGGTCAATATCAAACAAGGATTTCAAGCGGAAAAGACATCTAGTTAATTGGAGCCAGCTATATCATGTAAAGCGTGAATCTATGCAATACAATCCTGCTATAGTCAAACAAATCAGAACAATACATATTTGTGACTTTTTCACCATCATGGTGATGCAACAACTGAAAATAACCAATGGCACGCCATTGTCCTGAGCTGCTTGCTGGACTTTCACTGAGGGCCTTTATGACTGTGGAGTATGATGTATCACCTTGACTCAGACACAGGTTTGGGAATCAATATCCCATGCATGTCCACAACAGAGGCAGCTATGAGCTCCGCCTCTGGCAGAAGAGAGATCATGCATGCATGTCTCATTCCAGGGTGTGGCCCTTTGCCAAGAGCTAGGGCTGGCTTGGTTGGTTGCATGGTGAGGGTCAGTGACCATATGACTGGCTGCCAAGGCAGCATTGCAGTTGGCTGGAATGTAATTCCATGTACCTTCCCCATGAGTGAAAAGCAAAAGCAAAGGCAATCAGATTATAACTGAATATAAGCCCAATGGCATGAAGATGATGAGGTAGAAAAATTCCACCTCAGCTCTGTTAATGGTGATGGCCTCTGTGAAAGCTAAAACAATTCATTATGCAAACTTAACGTACATACTTATAATAAAATAGCATTATATGAAACTTCTCAATGAGAAAAATGGTGCTGTATAACATAGAAAGCAATATGAATAGTATACACAGAAAATGGCATCATATGCATGGCAGGTTTCCAATGCGAAAATGGTGTGTACAAATGAAATAACAGTTTCTTCTCCAGAGCAATTTTGGCCTTAAATGGAAACTCTGGACTCTGAAGTCATCTTATCTTATTTTAAAATTTTAAATTTTTTTAGATTTTTAAATTTTGGGATTTTGGAATTTTGGAATTTTAAAATTTTGAAGTTTAAAAGTTTTTGAATTTTTAAATTTTTAAATTGTACTGTATGGTACTATCTTAATTGGTGTTTCTGTAGCTGTTTTAAATTAAGGGGTATGCCTTATTCTAGTTGATATATAGCAACCGAGAAATTTTGTTGTTCCCGCAAGGGGACAATGACAATAAAGATTTATCTATCTATCTATCTAACAAAGCAAATATCATAACACTTGGTGCAAAGTGAGTCTTCGAGGAAAAATAGTAAGCAAAAAACAATTGCAAGCAACATGAGTATAACCTGGCAAAATTCATGGGAATAACTTTGGCAAAATTAATATGTTGTGGCAAACTTATGCATTATACTAGACTATAGTTAACTGGACTTGTAGAGCTAGACTTGTGGAGATGAGGACCAAGACATCTTGGGTATGGCAATGTCCTTGTCTTGCTGGAAGCAACAGTGGCTGGTATGGCAATATATCCATAGGCATTGGTACAGTTCATAAGTTAGCCCCCGCACCAAAGTCCTGGGCAGGTGGGGCTGGTATGACAATGTCAATGTGTGTCCAGGCTATAAGTTGGCCACTGGCCAAGGTACTAAAAGGTCCATATGGCTGGTGAAATTGCAAGTGGAAGAGTGCATCAGTAAAACACAGGTGAATATGTGAAAAGGTTGGGCAATATGTGAAAATGGACCATGTTGCTATACTGCATCCAGTGGGCTTGCTGAACCAGGCTGCAAATGCCTTGGTGCTTGTGTCTGGGTAACTGCTTGGCTTGTGGCAGTCCTGGCATGCTCCAAGGAGATTAGTGGGCCGGATCTGGAATCACCACTGCAGATCTGTGGAGAAACCACAAAAAGTCATTTTTCCACTTGGAGGGGGAGGGGAGGCCCCACCCAGAGGATCTTGGCCTGGTGCCCCACCCCCGTCCAGGCGATGGCCTATGTGGCCATGGCACGCTGGCTTGATGCCATGCTAAAAAAAATGCACAATGGACTGAGGGTGGATATCTCCCCCTTCTCTTTAATTGTTATGTGAGAAAGGGCACAACTGTCTGGCCTGTGGGATGAAAGAAAGAAACCAGTAAGAAGGAATATTTATTCAAAGCTAACTGTATATTGAGAATGAGATCCTGTCTGGGGAAAGGAGGCAGGTGGACTAGATAACATGAACACACATTGGATCATGGAAAGAACAGAAAAATGTCAGAAACCAAGGCCCTTATAAAGGGATGAGAATGACAGAACACCTTGTATGCCTCATGAGAAATCAGCAATAATATTCCACTTGTACATGCACAGAGCACATAATACACAATGCAAAGATGGAGGAATTAAACATGAGGCCAAAATTGCTGGAAGAAACATCAATAATCAAGAAATAAAGAATGCCTAAAGGATCTCTTGATTGGGTTGGAGGAGTAAAGTACAAAAGCTACTCAAAAACAGGAAAACCCAAAATAATGGCAACAGGCCTACCAGGCCTTGGAAAATAGATAAAGAAGGAGAACAAAAAGAATCTAAGGGCTGTAGACCCTATCAGTCCCAGTAAAGGGATGTGGAGGAAGCAGTACAGTGACAGATTTTCTTGAGATCTAATCTCTGTAGTCATGAAATGAAAAGGTGATTAATTTTTGAGAGACAAGCTATAAGCAACTTGAGAACATAATGGAAAGTAGAGACATTATATTGGAAACAATTGCTAAAGTCAAAACAATGGCATGAACTGAGTTTGGAAGAATAGGTGTCTCTGAAATGTGATGCTGGAGGAGAACTTAGAGTGTACCCTTAAACATCAAAGAAAACAAATCCTAGAAAAGCAACAACAAAGATGAAGCTGAGATGCTTCAAATGAGCAGAGAGGATGCACTTGAGAAAGCTTATATGCTGTAGAAATCATTAGCCATGGCTATCAATATCAAATGAGAAGGGAAGATTTACTGGAGGAAGCCTTGATGCTGGGAAGAATTAAAAACAAATGCATCATGAAAAATGAAACTTGTTAGCTGGAAGAAAGAAATACGGTAAACAAAAGCCATTAGAAGTTAAATGAGGAACTCTGGGCAAACCCCCAGGTGCCTGTTTTAAAGCAGGAACCTCATAAATGAACTGCCTGAAGTCATTAATGGCAAGCTGCCAGGAGGTGCTGCGTGGTTAAACATCTGAGCAAGTGATTACCTCATGCTGCTGGAAGCAACTCCCCCCTTTCTCCATTTCCATCAAAACAGAAAATGAGATAACTGACTGGCCCAACAAAGGGAATTGCTCTGAATGCAGACTGCTTCTCTGGAAAGCAATTCTCAATGGAGTCTGCTGCTGACTGCTCAGAAATTTGAATTGTTTGGCCTAAGGCCGGCAGAGAAATGATTTCAAGAATGCTTTTTTGAGGCAGCAACACACACTGATTTGCCTCTGAAAGAGCAGAGGCCACGCCCAGGACTAGGACTTTCCCTCTGTTCACTGCCTCACTCAATTCTTCCTGGCTTCTCTGCCCCCCTCCCCCTCTCCCCTGGCTTCAGTGCTGAGGCTGGTTGGGGGCCGGGAGAAGGGTGTGTGTGGAAGGCTCTCTCATCAGGGGAGGGGCCTTCTGCTGTGAGCAATCTCTCTCTCTCTCTCTAGCACACTCACACAGCTTCCTCCCTCCCCTTGCCTGTTTGCGTTGTCCTGGAATTCTCTCTCTTTGTTTCAGACAGTTGCTCTCTTCCCTCTTCAGGAGGGCTACATTTAGCTGGACAAATGACAGGAAGGAAGGGAAGAGGAAGGGTCAGGACAAGGGAGGAATGCATCTGAGGGGATAATGGAACATGCAGCGATGCCCACAGCATTTTGGCCCTCGGGCCAGGATGTGAAGCCATTCCAATGCTCTCAGGGTGGAATTCTTTCCCCTGAGAGTGAATGAACACCTGTATCTGTTTCCCTGAATTCCAGAATAGAAGGGAACCAGGCACTTCTATGAAGGATGAAGGGAAATGAAAGAAAGAAAGCTCTTCCACTGAGCCTTCTACAACCTTGTGGCTTACCTGAGGAAAATGGTTTTCATGGATTATAAAATGGGCAAGATAGAGATAAAAAATAAGATGATGAAGATGATAGTAGGAGTATGGAAGAAGGTGAAATGGGAATTGGCCCCAGACACATCTCCTATAATTGAATTGGAGGATATTAAAAATTTTCCACTACATTTTGATAAAAGGACGAAAGAGGTTTTGTTGAGAAATGAGGTTTTCCTGTTGAAAGACTGGATACGGATGTGTAAAGATGGAGAAAGAAAAACGGATATTTTTGTACAACTGAGGTTAAACTGGTTCCAGATTGCGTTGGTAGACAAATGGAATTCCAAATATTGGTTGGAAGCCAGCTTGGAAAGAGGCATGACAGAGTTTGAGGATTTGGTATCAAAGATAAGAAATGGAGAAAGACGTATCAAGGGTTTAGTAAGTAAAATATATAAAATGTTAAATAAAGTGGTTAATCCGCATGAGGTGTTGAAATTCAATTGGGAACAAGAACTGAAAATAAAGATAGTAGATGAGGCTTGGAGAAATAAATGGAGGAAAAGGATTATGAGAACAATGTCTGTCAGAATGAAAGAGCACAATTACAAATTGTTGTGGAGATGGTACTTGACCCCAGTGAGGTTACATCAAATAGATAAAAATAAGGATAAAGTGTGTTGGAGATGTAAGGATACACTGGGGATTTATGGTCATATGTGGTGGGATTGTAATGTGGTAAAGAATTTATAGGGAAAAATTGAGAAAGAGATATCTACTATTATGGGAATGGGATTTAAACTGGGGCCAAGTATGGTTTTGTTGATGGATGTGGAAAATACGGTTTTGAACAATGATAAAAAAGAGTTATTGGCAATAATGTTAACCACTGGAAGAATGTGTATAGCTAGGAATTGGAAAAATTATGTAATTTTGAAATTAGAAAATTGGTATAAGGAGATGTGGGATCTTGCATTGAACGATAAATTAACATGGGAGATGAATAAGAAGAAGGATATTGTTAAAGAAAATAGATTCTGGAAAATATGGCGACCATTTGTGGAATATTCATTGAAAGTTGATGGAGGATATAAACCAGTACAGGATCTTATGTGTTTTTGGGAAGTAAACTAATGTGACATCCCGCAACCTCCCGAGCATTGTAAATAACAATGGGTGTTTATTGTAGTAATTGTATATTGTTGTTTTTTATGAAGTTTGTATTTTTATTTAGTGAATAAGTATTAGCATTAAATTGAGAAGTATAAAACAAGAGCTTGATTGATTCATAGGTTTGATATATAAGAGTTTGGAATTTAACTAATAAGTTGTAATCTGATTATATATTGTGTTTTTTGTTTTTGGATAGTTATGTTTGTTTAGGTTTTTATTACTGTATTAGTCAAGTTATTAAGTTTAGATATTTTAGATTGTATTTTGTGAAAAATTTAATACAAATTAATAATAAATAAATAAATAAATAACGTATAACAACCTTGGTATATGTTAAAGTTTGTGAGAAGGAAAGCAGAATATTGACTGAGTTGGGTGCAGGTGCGTGCTGGTATATTGGGCAATCGGGCTTTGTCCCACCCCCAGGGCACCAATAGCAATGTATGGGATTCTCCCCCCAACCCCAACCCCCCAAATAGGCGCCCCCACCACTCACTGTCCAGCGCCTTCCCATGGTGCCCTGCACACCCCTGGTTGGGTGGAGGCAGGAGCAGTGGATACAGCAGAACCAATGTTCACTGGACTTTAGGGGCCATTCAACAATTACATGATCCTTGAAGGGGGGAGGGAGTCTGCCATCTGAATTACAGAAAAATTACAATGGGGTCGGGGGGGGGGGTCAGGTCAAAGATTACGTAATCCATTAGGAGATGTTGTGCATTAAGCACCAATAGTGAAAAGCTCTAAAAATTAGAGTTTCGATACAGAAGCTCTGGATTATGTAATTTTAAAGGGAGGGAGGGGGTCGAAGCTAAAATTATGGTCGGATTACATGGGGGGAGGGGTCAATTTCCCCCCAAAATGGATCAGATAATTGTTGAATGGCCCCTTAGTCCTTGGGATTTTCTGAGCAGCAAACACACACCTATGAGTCTACAACAGAGACTGCGGAATTTCCTGCCTATCAGCTCCCATCTTTCCAATTCCCTCTGAGCTTGGTTTGTCACAGTGAGTGAAGGAGAAAAGGATTTTCCCCTCCTAGGAACCATACATTGTTGCAGGCTATCTCTGTTGTAATGCAAGGTTTTGGAGCTTGCTTTGCAATTGACTGCGATGGCTCAAGTGGTTAAGAGGCTGAACTCGCTGACTGGAAGGTCAGAGTTTGATTCCCGGGTGCTGCATTATGACATGAGCTCCCGCCTCTGTCCCAGCTCCTGCCAAGCTAGCAGTTCAAAAGCAAGAAATTGCAAGTAGATAAACAGGGGCCACTTCAGTGGGAAGGTAAACAGTGTTCCGTGCACCCCTGGTGTTGAGGCATGCCTGCCACATGTCCACGTAAATGTCTGCAGATGCAGACAGCGCTGGCTCTTTGGCTATAAACAGAGATGAGCACTGAACCCTAGAGTTGGATACGACTAGCTTTTGAGAAAGGGCACCCTTCACCTTTACCTTGCAATTGAATAGGCAGTTATGAAATACTAGCTTACAAAGGACATGCTTTTCATTTGGCACTATGGACCAATACAGCGGCCTGTATTTATATATAGCTACTCTATAAGTAGCTATATTTTCCCATAAGTAGCTATATTTTCAAAATTTACTACAACTATACGACATAGAAAGAGGCTATCTTTCAACACTAAGGAAGCTTCTTAACTTTGCTGCTATAGCAAACATGTCTCATTAAAGGTTTACCTGTTAGACTCCATCCCTTTCTCTCTCGCAGCTTGGCGTACTGGAGCACGCCTTCCTGGAAAGGGAAGGGAAATCTATAGAAATGCTAGAGCTTCCGTTTTTTCAACATCGCTACTTATTGGGACATCTCTCTGAGCAGTCCTCGGGGACATTAACATGCACAGCTATATGCAGAACCTAGCACAACCTACCCTGCCCTGAGAAAATGTTATTTTGACTCTACAGGTGAAACTCAGAAAATTAGAATATCGTGCAAATGTTCATTCAGTTCAGGAATGCAACTTAAAAGGTGAAACAAATATATGAGATAGATTCATTACATGCAAAGCGAGATAGTTCAAGCCTTACTTTGTTATAATATTGGTGCTTATGGCTTACAGTTTATGAACCCACCCACCCCCGCAATCTCATGTACCCCATAATCATCACATAATCTCATGTACGCTGTATGCTATGACCATCACAATGATAAAGAATTAAGGCATGACATCTCTCGCCTTGCATGTAGTGAGTCTATCTCATATATTTGTTTCACCTTTTAAGTGAAATGAATGAACATTTGCAGGATATTCTAATTTTCCGAGTTTCACCTGTATGTCCCTGGCCCTATTCTTGAAGTTAACAAACTCTGGGCCTCTCCAGACAAGGGAATTTGGAGCAGTTTGGTTCATTTATTTATTTATTCATTCATTCATGCTTAAAAGGTTCAACAATTTAGTGCAATCTATTTCATCTGTCACTTGAGCGAGACTTCTGTTTACACCAAACTACATTTTTTTTCTCTCCAGTGAGAAGGGTCTACACGGGTCTTTGGATCACTCCAACTTGTCCTCTTTTTTATTAATGACATTCCCTTTCCCTGGGCTGTCATTCAGTGAGCTGCAGTGACTTTTCCTTTTTAATTCATTTACATAGTATGGAGCATGTAATTTCACCAATGTATCTCCTTTATGTATCAACCTTTTACCCTATCTCATGATGTGGACACACGGAGTTGCCTCTCAAAGTCCAGCCCCATGTCCATGTTGGTGAGAGGGGGTAACAGGTCCAATTAAGGGATTGCTAGTACTGGGCAAAGTATGGTATGGCCTTACCACTATGGTAGTCATGAAGGGCATCCAGGGTTACCCCAAAAAGACCTGGCCAAAGGGGCTCTGAAGAAGTTGCGACAGGCCCAACAAGCCAGCAATGGATAACCCATTACTAAAAAAATACAAAAGAGAAGCAAAGAAGAAGATGATCTAGTTTATCTAGAAAAGCATTGCATCAGTTGTTGTTGTTCAGTCGCACAGTCGATTCCGACCCTTTGCGACCCTATGGACCATTGTTCTCCAGGCGCCTCTGTCTTCCACCACTGTGCCCACTGTGTCTACAATACCATCCAACCATCTCATCCTTGGCCTCCCCCTTCTTCTTTTGCCCTCCACCTTTCCCAACATCAAGGCCTTCTCATTTGATGTCCAAAGTACTTTAGCTTAGTCTTTACTATTTGACCTTCCAATGAGCAGTCAGGGTTGATTTCTTCTAAGATTGACCTATTTGTTCTCCTTGCTGTCCAGGGTACTCTCAAAACTCTCCTCCAACACCACATTTCAAAGGCGTCTATTCTTCTGCGTTCAGCTTTCCTAATTGTCCAGTTCTCGCATCCATACAATACCACTGGGAATACCATTGCTTTGACTGTTCTAATTTTTGTTTGCAATGTGATGTCTCTGCTTTTCATTATGTTCCCCAGGTTTCTCATGGCTTGTCTCCCAAGAATCAGTCGCCTTTTTATTTCATGGCTGCAATCCCCATCTGCAGTGATCTTTGATCCTAAGAATGTAAAATCTGTCACTGCTTCTACTTCTTCCCCATCTATTTTCCATGAACTGATCGGACCTGTTGCCATTATCTTGGTTTTCTTGATATTGAGTCTCAAGCCAGCTTTTGCACTCTCCTCCTTCAGCCCAATCAAGAGGTTCTTTAGGTCTTCCTCACTTTCTGCCATTAGGGTGGTGTTGTCTGCATATCTCAGATTGTTGATGTTTCTCCCAGCAATTTTAATCCCATATTTTAATTCCTCCATCCCTGCATTGCACATTATGTGCTCTGTGTATAAGTTGTATAAGCAGGGTGACAAAATGCAGCCTTGTCTTACTCTTTTTCCTATTCCAAACCACTCTGCATCAGTAGGAAAATATAATCTACAATTTTAAAACAGTAGAGTAGATGAACTGGGGGTGAATGTGATGGAGAGGATTTTCTCCATTAACTGTCTGGTCCAGCCCAGGATGGCACAGACTCCAATTCAAAACTGTAAATCTTGATTTATTTTGCATAATCAGCTTCACTGTCTCAATCCCTGAACCCTTGGAGTCAATTGACTCTCCATGTTATTTTTCAATTATGAAGTTTTGTTAAAGGTAGTGATCTGAAACATTAGTATTTCATTTTAGTGGGTTTTACTGTATGGAATACACTTTCTATGTGTTAGTACCATCATTTTCAGACCATCACAAAAAAAGGTTCCCGTTAAAAGTAAGATGTTTGAATTTTGACATAGAATCCATGGGCCGACGCTCCCTGCTCGTTCCAGGAGTCCATGCCACCGGCTCCCGGGATTTGAGGCAGGTGGGAGCCATCGCTTCTGCCTCCACCCTCCCCACCTGGGGGGGAGAAAAAGGAGACACCGATGCTGCGGCTCGCCAACGCTCCCTGCTCGTTCCAGGAGCCCATGCCACCGGCTCCCGGGATTTGAGGCAGGTGGGAACCATCGCTTCTGCCTCCGCCCTCCCCACCTGGGGGGGAGAAAAAGGAGACGCCGCGGCTCGCCAAAGCTCTCTGCTCGTTCCAGGAGCCCATGCCACCGGCTCCCGGGATTTGAGGCAGGTTGGAGCCATCGCTTCTGCCTCCGCCCTCCCCACCTGGGGGGAAGAAAAAGGAGACGCCGACGCCGCGGCTCGCCAACGCTCCCTGCTCGTTCCAGGAGCCCATGCCACCGGCTCCCGGGATCTGAGGCAGGTAGGAGCCATCGCTTCTGCCTCCGCCCTCCCCACCTGGGGGGAAGAAAAAGGAGACACTGATGCTGCGGCTCGCCAACGCTCCCTGCTCGTTCCAGGAGCCCATGCCACCGGCTCCTGGGATTTGAGGCAGGTGGGAGCCATCGCTTCTGCCTCCGCCCTCCCCACCTGGGGGGAAGAAAAAGGAGACGCCGATGCCGCGGCTCGCCAACGCTCCCCGCTCGTTCCAGGAGCCCATGCCACCGGCTCCTGGGATTTGAGGCAGGTGGGAGCCATCGCTTCTGCTTCCGCCCTCCCCATCTGGGGGGAAGAAAAAGGAGACGCCGACGCCGCGGCTCGCCAACGCTCCCTGCTCGTTCCAGGAGCCCATGCCACCGGCTCCCGGGATTTGAGGCAGGTGAGAGCCACCACTTCTGCCTCCGCCCTCCCCACCTGGGGGGAAGAAAAAGGAGACGCCGACGCCGGGGCTCGCCAGCGCTCCCTGCTCATTCCGGGAGCTCATGCTTGTTGCTGGAACCAGGGGGGGAATGTGGATGGGGTGGGAAGAGAGAGAGTTGGTCCTGCCAGCCAGGAAGGAGGGGCAGCATTCCATCTAGGGGGTTTCCAGGGATCCATATAGGTGTTGTGACGGGCATGGGGCGGTATGGCGGGTACCATGGTGCGGGCCGCACTCGGGGAATGCGGGTCCGATGTTTAAGTGCGGTCCCTCATTCCAGCCCTGCAGGTACATCTCTGGGCCCTGAGCAGCAGATCCAGAGTGACCCCGCCCTTAGGCTGCTGCTGGTGAATGTCAGATCGGTCTGTAATAAGGCCCCCCTGATCCAAGATTCTATCCAGGAGGGGCGGGCCGACCTGGCATGCATCACCGAAACCTGGCTGACACCTGAGGATGGAGTACCTCTTTCGGACATGTGTCCAGCTGGGTTTGGTATTTGGCACCAGCCTAGAGGTGAGGGGAGGGGCGGTGGTGTCGCCATTGTTGCCAGGGAGTCTTTGGGAATTGCTAGGGCTACTGCTCCACAAGTGTCTGGTTGTGAGGCCCTGCTTCTACGGTTGGGCCCCAAGGGTCAGTTGGGGATCTTACTCCTGTACCTGCCCCCTTGCAGGGTAAGGGATGCCCTGCCTGAGCTCCTCGAATCCGCCTCGATGCTGGCGGAGTTTCCGAGGCCTATGGTTCTGGGGGACTTCAATTTGCCATAATTGGGGATGGCTTCTGAGGTGGCAAGGGAGTTCATGGCTTCCATGGCAGCCATAGGCCTGACTCAGGTAGTTCGGGGTCCGACCAGGGGCAGTGGTCACATGCCAGACTTAGTTTTCTTGTTGGAGCAGTGGCAGAGTGATCTGAGATTACAGGATTTAGTCATCTCACCTGTGCCATGGTCAGATCACTATCTGGTGACTCTTGACTTTCTGGGGGCGACGCTTCATCGTAGGGAGGCACGGCCTATTAAAATGGCCCGCCCTCGCGACTAATGGATCCAGATGGATTCCAGAGGGAACTGGGGGATGTTCCTCTGGATCGGCTACACGATTCACCCGAGGCACTTGTTGACCTGTGGAACAGGACGGCAACAGCAGCCTTGGATGAAATCGCGCCACTGCGGCCTCTCCGCGCCCGTGGGGTTAGGTCATCCCCGTGGTTCACGGATGAACTGCGGGAACTCAAACGGGCAAAGAGACACCTAGAGCGCTGCTGGGTGAAGACCCAGGATGACTCTGATTGGACACTAGCTAGAGCTGCTATTAGGGCCTACCTAGTGGCGATGGGGGTGGTGAGGCGGCAATACTTCACCACCCTTATTGCCTCCGCTGATAATCGCCCAGCCGTTCTGTTCCGGGTAACCAGGTCCCTCCTCGGTAGGGGGAGATCGGTGCCCGGTTGGCAGGGTTCGGCTGAGGACTTTGCTGACCATCTGGTGGAGAAAATTGATCGGATTCGTTCAGGGCTGAATCCCGGCGTGGATGGGGAGGGTCGGGGGGCACCGGAGCACAGTCTTGCTGTACGATCTGGGATCGGTTTGATCCTGTTGTCCCTGATGAAGTGGACAGGCTCCTTGCAGCTGTGCGTCCCACTACATGTCCTTTGGACCCCTGTCCCACCTGGTTGGTGAAAGCCTCCAAGGTGGTGACAGGTGGCTGGGTCGGGGCGATAATAAATGCATCATTATGGGAGGGGGTATTTCCTGCACCGCTAAAACATGCTTTGGTGTGCCCCCTCCTGAAGAAAATATCCCTTGACCCAGCTGTCCTTAACAACTACAGGCCGGTTTCCAACCTGCCTTTTCTGGGTAAGGTTTTGGAGAAGGCGGTGGCGTGCCAGCTGCAGAGTGTCCTGGAGGAAGTGGATTATCTAGACCCCTTTCAATCAGGATTCAGGTCCGGGTATGGTACGGAGACGGCATTGGTCGCACTGATGGATGATCTCTGGCGGGAGCGGGACGGGGGTTATCCATCCGTCCTTGCTCTTCTTGACCTCTCAGCGGCCTTCGATACCGTCAACCACGGTATCCTTCTGGAACGGCTCAAAGGACTGGGGATCCAGGGCACCGTGTTGTCCTGGTTTTCCTCTTTTCTGGAGGGCCGTACCCAGTCGGTGTGGTTAGAGAGTGAGAGGTCCAGCCCTAGGCTTCTCAAATATGGGGTGCCTCAGGGTTCGGTGCTCTCTCCTCTCCTATTTAACATCTACATGAAGCCACTGGGTGAGATCATTCGTTCCCACGGGGTGCGGTACCATCAGTACACAGATGACACTCAGTTGTACATCTCAGCCCGTGGGGACCCCAGTGATGCTGTTGAAATCCTATCCGGATGCCTGGAGGCCATTGGGGTCTGGATGGGGGCCAATGGGCTTCGGCTGAATCCCAGCAAGACAGAGGGGCTGTGGATAAGGGGCCCCATGTTATCCAGGGAGTTACCATCTTTGGTACTGGATGGGGCTGTTTTGCCCCAGACAGACCCAGTGCGCAACTTGGGGATCCTTCTGGACTCGTGGCTGCTGCTAGAAGAACAGGTAGCGGCTGTGGCCAGGAGGGCTTTTGCCCAACTTTGGGTGATTCGCCAGTTGCGCACACTCCTGGACCGGGGCTCCTTGCTTATGGTCACCCATGCTCTGGTCACTTCCCAACTAGATTATTGTAATGCGCTCTACATAGGGCTGCCCTTGACGACCATTCGGAGGCTGCAGCTGGTCCAGAATGCGGCAGCCCGGGTGGTGATGGGATGTGGGCGATATGCCCATGCCTCACCACTACTTCAAGAGCTGCACTGGTTACCAGTTTGTCTCCGGGTGCAATTCAAGGTGCTGGTTTTGACCTTTAAAGCCCTATATGGCAGTGGGCCAGGATACCTTAGAGACCGCATCGTCCCAAGAGTGTCTGCCTGTCCAACCAGAGCGGACCGGAGGGGCTCTCTAATAGTGCCATCAGCCTGGGGTGCACATCTATCCAGCACCCGAAGGAGGGCCTTCTCCATGTCCGCACCAATTCTCTGGAACCTCCTGCCAACAGATCTAAGACTTCAAAGAGAATTGCTGCCCTTCAGGAAAGGATTGAAGACCTGGCTGGCAGGGCAGGTGTGGGGCCCGAATGGGAACACGGTCCCCGCCTGCTGGCTTATGTAAACCATTAAGAACTCTCTCTTCTTCTTCTTTTTATAGTGGGTGGGATGGGTGGGTGGGATATGGGTCTTTTAAAGTGGGTGGGATGTGGGTCTTTTAAAGTGTTTTTATGTGTTTTTAGAACTTGTTGTAATGCCACCCTGAATCGGGTTCTGCCTGAGTGGGCGGCATATATAAATATGACTATTAAATTAAATTATTAAATGGTATCACATTGTGGTCCCCCCGCCCCATATTTGTTCTACATTTCAGATTCTACTTTATTTAAACTTCAGTAAAGCCAATCTCTACATCCAATAAAAGCTAAAGATCTTGAGGCATGATGTGCATTGTTTATTTTGTTCCAACATCCATGTAAAAAGCCAGCAAAACTTATACCAACTTTGGCTAGATCTGCGAGTCTATTTCTGGCCCCTCCAGTTGCTCATAAATCTGTTCTTATATACACACACTTGTATGAGCCTGATCTTTCTCTCTTTCCACGTGAACATATAAAATTAAATATCTGATTTTTCTAAAAATGCACATGTTTAATGGTATATCCTTTGTCTAGAGAAAGTCTTTCTTTCTAGGATAACAAACAAAAAAGCCATGTGATCCTTACACAATGCAAAAGCAAGGCAATGCCTTTATTGGATCACAAAAGTATACATCAAACACTACACTAGCTTTCTTGTATCAAATTTATTTCTACGGGAATGCACCAGTTTTTTTTGTGGATAGTGCAAGAAAATTATAAATGTATATATTATATATTTATAACCTTCTTGCTAGGTTATCCTGCTATAGTAATAGAGCAGACCATACTGCCAGCAACTTAATGCTGATCATCAGGCAGCAGTTAACTAACCTTACAATCAGTGATGCGCTGCAAAAAAAATTACTACCCCCACCATGGGTGTGGCTAACTCTGTGGGTGTGGTTAACTCTGTGGGCCATGCCCACTTGGCCTTCCTACGCCATGGCCTGGGGTAGGGAGGTGGGTGTGGCTGGCCAAGTGGGCGTGACCTGGGGAATTTCCGCTACCGGTGCCCAGGCACCAGTAGCAGCTCAACACTGCTTACAATCCTGAGGACTAATGGCCTTGGGTGCCGAAGTCCACAGAGAAAGGTGATGGTCCCCAAGTGGATTAAACCCCACTTGAATCCATCTTGATGGAGGGCAGCAGTTTCATCAATACTGGGCTGGGGCTGAGGAGGACTTTGTGTGCCAAAAGGACTCAGGACTAGAAAGTGACTCGCGGAGCTGTATCAGTGGTGTGGGTGTGTCACCCTGCGATATAGAAGGCAAATGGAAGGCCACTGCATTATATTCTCAGGACAGTCTTCATGGCTGATCACTATGATGATTGCCAATATTTGGAATCAGGTACAATACAAGAAACATTTATATTGCATTACAAATTATAAAATTAAAAGCTATAAAGATACCTGAGTAAAGCCACCCTACAGCACCACTAAGAACTCCACCTGGACCTTCAACGTGAGTCCAGTAGGATTGCAAACTGAAGAAAACAGCAACTACTAGGTAACATTACTAACTGACTTTGATTTAGCTGCAGTTAGCAGTATCTAGTGCAAGAGTTCTCAACCTTTTAAAGCTAGGGGCCAGGTCACGCTCCCTCAGACAGCTTCAGGGGCTGGATGGCCATTTTGCCCTTCCTCCACCATGTGGCACTTCCTGGTGTGGTGGAGGTGGGCCACATGAAATGTTGCCGTGGGCCACATCTGGCCCATGGGCCACATCTGGCCCATGGGCCACAGGTTGAGAATCCCTGATCTAGTGGGTAAACTAACTTTTAACTCAAATTCCCTGCTGGAGTGGTCCAAGTACTTGTATTACTCCTGTTCCACGGCCACATTGAAATATGGCGACATCTGCCTTGAACTTTAGAAATTCTCATTTATCATTTTCCTGCACTATCTCCCCAAGAAACTGGCACATGCCTTAAAAAGCGAACTTGATTCATGAAAGTATATAGTGTTTGATTTTTTTTTGGTGTGTAATCAAGTGAAGGTATTGCCTTGCTCTTGCTTTTTCTAGAATAAATCTCACAATAGTTTGCTGATCTTTGATCATAAACATCCCAGATTTCTCAAGTTGTCTAGGATCTAGAAAACAAATCCAGCAATTTTACTTCATTAACAAATACCCACTTGTCTAAGTGGCTCATATAGTATATAGTTTAGGTTTTTCAATGTAAGTATATTTACAGCGCTCCAACCCTGGAGGCATTCAAGAGAAAGTTAGATCACCATCTGTCATATATACTTTGATTTGGATTCCTGCACTGAGCATAGGGCTGGACTCACAAGCCCCTTCGTCCTCCATTGGTTATTTTTCTACACATAGTTTTAGTTTTTCTGGAAGGAAGTGGCAACGCTAGGTTTCCAATATGCTATTTCTGTAAAATAGATAAATACATGTTCTCAGGATCATTGTGGGGAGGGGGGGAGTTAAACATTGGCTTTGGAGATCATTTTCTCCAATAGATTCATCATTCTCTCTTGTAGCTGCAGACTTTGAACTTGGATGATGTTCTGCTGATCCAGAATCCTGCGCACTTCCCTACATGTTTCTTCCATAGCCCTGCTCAGCTTCTTTTGTTCCTCCAGCATTGCTTCCATTAACTTTAGTTTCTTCTTCTGGAAGCTGCAGCTTTGCATTTTCCTCTTCTTTACAGGTCTCTCTTCGGTTCTGAAATTCAAGTATTTCAGCATTAAAATTGACATTTGTGGAACTTTCATCAGGAGCCAACTGTTGTACAACTTCTTTTGCTATGGTAGCATTGTAAAATCTACAGTATATTTAATGTCAATGTGAACTGAGCAAAAACAGTACAGTGAGCATAAAAATGTGTTGTACTTTACTTTAGAATGTGGAAGTACACAGCGCTTTACTCCACATAACTTGTTATGATCCACCTCTTTTTTTCTGGCTAAGACCTGTCCTCTTTTTTTTGTGATATATAGGGACCACTCTATATACGAGTGATAAATGCTTCTAAGGCAGGGGTTTCAACCTTTGGTCCACGGTGTCATTTCATGTGGCCCGCCGCCCTCGCTCCTGCAGCCACTACCGCACAGCTGCATTTACAGCTGTCGTAAATGCATTTACGGCAGCGTTTATGGTGGGGGGACCACCAATCCAGCTTGCTCAGCTATCTGAGGGAGCATGACCCAGCCTGTGGCTTGAAAAGGTTGAGAACTCCAGTTCTCCTGTTCTAAGGAGTTGTTTTCTGTCCTTGTGATATGATATGAATTATTTTGTGGAAGACCTGAGTTCTAGCTCATTTATTCAGAAATATTTTGGGTTGTTTTTTGTTTTTTTTTTAGCAGAACTGCTGCCTACTGCTGCCCATGCCATCTAGGTCATTTTAGGAGCTGTTCCCCTAATGTTATACTTAATAGCTGTTGTCTAGCTTTTATTTACCAGATTGGTATGGCTGCATCAAGGTTGAATGAGAGCTTACAGTAAATTCATCTGGCAGTCAAAACAAGCACCTGGAGAACTAACTAGTCTCTAAACTTCCAGGTTGGAGCAGAGCAGTGTAAGAGACTCCCCACAAAAGTTTGGACTATATTCCACTCTCCTGGATCATTCTCCCCCCCCCCCCGATCCTGTACTTTCCCCTGCCTGTAATCTTTCTGATTTGCCCTTCCTCATCTCCTGTCCTCCTTTTTCTTCCTTCCCAGATACATGATTGTCCTTCCTTTCATTATCATACTTGAAGCCTGTATGATTTGACATTCAGAGTTACAACAAGCCCCTTACTACTTCCTGCACTGAGGAAGTCTCTCTTTTTACCTGTCAAGATACTCAAGGCAAGTCACGGTTAAGATAAATGCTTATCTTTTGGATAAATGGATGGATGCAATGGGTCTGAAGGATTCTTGGAAAGAGTTTAAGGGTTCAGAAAGGGCATATTTTTTTCACATGTTCATGGGACCTACTCAAGAATAGATTATGTTTTTCTTACAGAAAATTTGATCAAAGATATATAAGGAATGGAAATTGGGATTATTAAGGAATCGGATCATGCCAAAGTATATTTGGAATTGAAAATACAAAAAGATATTCGAAGAGGAAGAAGTTGGAGGTACGATCCTAATCTGTTTAAAGATCAGAAGTGTAAAAAGCAGATTATGGAAAGTTGGAAAGAAATCTGGCAGTGGAACGACAATAATGAGGTTAAGTTTAATATTGTATGGGATACCATGAAGTCGGTTTTTAGGGGGGAAAGCATAAAGTTGGCGAGCTCTAAATATAAAAGATATAAAGTAGAACAGATAGAAAAAGAAAGAGAAATAAAGCAATTACAGGAGGAGCATGCGAAAAGTAAAGATAAAAAAATCCTCACGAAATTACAAAGACTTAAAGCAGAATTAATGGGTAAGGATATTGATAAAGTTAAATGAGATTTGATTTATTTAAATAGAGAATACTTTGAATTTAGCAACAGAAGTTCAAAACTACTAGCAAAAGCAGCCAAGGCTAAAAGGGAAAAAAGAGAAATAGGGGTATTGGTTAATAAACAAGGCTTAAGGTGTAATAAGAATAGAGATAAATGTAAAATTGTTAGGGAATTTTATCAAGTACTATATGCAAAAAAGGAAGTAGATTTGGAGAGGCTCAAAAAGATATTGGAGAGACAGTTAGGGAATGGAATAAAACAAGAACATAGAGAGAAAATGGAGGAAAGGATTAGTGATAAAGAGGTTGAAGATGGGGAAAGCTCCGGGGGATGATGGATTATCGACAGAGTTTTATAAAGAATTTAAAGAAGTAGTGGTTCCAAAATTGGTGAAGCTATATAATTACATTTTAGATGGAGGATCAATCCCAACTTCATGGTATAATACTACAATCGTTCTACTGCCAAAGCCTGGTAAGAATCTGGAAAGAGTGGAATCGTACAGACCAATTTCTCTTATAAATCAGGATGCCAAGATATTCACAGCAATTCTGGCTAATCGTCTAAATAGTTTTATGGGGGAATATATAAATGTTGATCAAGTTGGGTTTTTAAAGGGTCGGCATATGGCGGATTTGACTAGAAGGATATTAGATCTAATTGATAATGTTAATCAAACAAAGGAAAAGGTAGGCTTATTATCATTAGACATTTTTAAGGCATTTGATTCATTACAGTGGTCTTCAATTAAGGAAATAATTAAAAATTATGGGTTTGGGGATAGATTTAATAGGGTAATAGATTTATTATATCAAAAAGGCAATGCTAGGATTAGGGTAAATGAGGAGCTTACTGATGTGGTAAATTTAGAGGGAGGTACCAGGCAGGGTTGTCCATTATCTCCTATCCTGTTTATTATGGCAATGGAGATATTAGCTAAAGATATAAGGGATGATTTAAATATAGAAGGGATTATGGGTAATAAAGTGAGTATGTATGCGGATGATACATTGCTTACGGTGAAACATCCGGAGTTGGTAATGGACAGGATTAAAGATCACCTACAGGTATTTGAGGCTATAACTGGACTAACGATAAATTGGGATAAATCAGAACTGATGTTGTGTAATTTGGGGGTAGGTGAGATGGACAAGATAGTGGAAGTGTTTAATATACAAATTAAAGATAAGTTGAAATATTTGGGGATAACTATTTCAAACAAATTAGAAGAACTTAAATGATTGAACTATGACAGCTTGAGAGCCGAATTCAAGAATAAAATACAAGAGTTTCAGAAGTTGAAGCTGTCATGGTTCGGAAGGATTGCAATTTGTAAAATGATATTGCTACCAAAGATTAATTTTTTATTTGATGCACTAGCGATCCATTTGAAGGAGAAGGAAATTAATGAATTTCAAAAGATGTTTAATTGTTTCTGTAACGGAGGTAAAAAATCTAGACTTTCAAAGAAGCTCTGGTATCTGTCTCAGAAAGAAGGGGGTCTGGGCATGCCAAATTTGTTAGCATATTGTCGTGCATTTCAAATTAAGAATGTTGTGAAAATTTTGGCAAGAGAAAAGACAATTTGGGAGCAAATGGAGATGAAAGAATATAGAAATATTGGCAATATGATTTTTTTGGGAATAAAGGATAAATTGAAAATGTCAAACAATACTATGATGAGAGGTCTCATGGAAGTGTGGAAAAAGGTAAAGATAGATATGGTCCCAAATCTTTCTCCAATTTTGGAATTTACTGATATGGTGTGTTTCCCAATAAAATTAGATAAGGAAAAAAAGGAAATATTGGTTAAAGATGGGGTGTTTTTACTGAAGGACTGGTTGAAAGCTTGTGACGATGATACTAAGAGGAAAAAAATATTTGAGAAATTAAATTTGGATTGGTTTCAGAAATTAAGGGTGGATAATTGGAACAAAAAATATAAAAGAGAAATAGGGATAGACAGAATTAAGACGGAATTTGAGGAATTGGTAATAAAGATTAGAAAAGGGGAAAGAGGTATTAAGGGTCTTGTAAGCAAACTTTATACTATATTGAATAAGGATAAAGATTCACAGGAAGACCTGAAACGTAAGTGGGAACAAAATTTGAATATAAAAATTGGGGAGGTTGAATGGAGAAATAAATGGAAAAAGAGGATCATGAGAACAATGTCTGTAAGAATTAAAGAACATAATTTTAAAATGTTATGGCAATGGTACTTGACACCACCAAGGATTTACCAGATGGATAATAAAAGAGATAAGTTATGTTGGAGATGTAAAGAAACTGATGGAACATATGAACATATGTGGTGGAGTTGTAAAAAAATAAGGGATTTTTGGGGAAGAATAGAAGGGGAGTTTGGTGAAATATTGGGTAAAAACGTTAAGTTGGAGTCAGGTACCATTCTTTTAACAAATGTGGAAGGTTTGGGTTTGGATAAGGAGGAAAAAGAATTATTGGAAATTGTATTAACTACTGGTAGACAATGCATAGCTAGAAATTGGAAAAACTATGTAGATATACAGATTGGTATAAGGAAATGTGGAGTCTAGCATTGAACGACAAATTGACATGGGAGATTAAAGTGAAACGAAATAATTTGAAAGAGAATAGGTTTTGGAATATATGGAAACCGTTCGTGGAGCACTCTCTCATGGTAAATGATTGCTCAGGACCTGTACCATCTCAAAGAGGTTTTTGGATTTAAAATAGAAACTAAACTCTCCGGGCATTGTACATATTCACAGGGTGATTTGTAAGTACTAAAAAACTATAATAGAGGTAGCACAGAAAGCTCTTATTGTTTGATTGTGTAATACTCTATATTGTGGTATCTAATAATGATGGTTATATGGTAAATAATTAGCTCAAGTATTGTTAGGTGCCAGCCTCTATGAATGTAAGTTAATATTGTGTTGATGTTATTTTTGAGTTATTATTGTATTGTATTGTTACTGTTTTCTTTTTTTTTTTGTATGTCTGTCAAAAAATTTAATAAAAATTATTAAAATAAAAAAAAGATAAATGCTTAAATTTGATAGAATTGGGTGTGTGGGAGGAATGGCTCAAATCCTATAGTACTAATTTATGCCTGTAGAAGAATTATTATGCTTCTGGCAGGAGAATGTTTTCAGCAACTAAGACATGCTTCTTTTGTCCCACGGCTCCACTATTATGCACTTGTGTGAAATCAGTTTCATTGTATGCAAGCTGTGGGAGCCATGACATGGAAAGAAGAAATCTTTAATGACTTTAATGAAAGCCCCTCAGAAGATTTTCAGATTTCTTCCTTCCACTTTGGGAACCCATCACTTGTATAAACGAATCCAGGTGGTCTCTTGTCCTACCCAGACCAAAGGAGGGGAATTTAAATAAACCTAATATATAAATAAACCTATTATCATTATCATTATCATTATCATTATCATTATCATTATCATTATCATTATCATTATTATTATTATTATTATTATTATTATTATTATTATTATTATTATTATTATTATTATTATTATTATTATTATTATTATTATTATTAATAATATTCCTTCTGACCTCTCTCCCTCTCATTCCAATCTCTCCAGGTAGAATGACTATCAATGGAGACAGTTGTTCAATCTCATGAAATGTAATCTATAATTTTTTAGATAAAAAACCCAACTATCCTTCCTCTTCTTCCATGTCTAGGCCAGACATAAAAGTGGCAAAATGAAGTCACCTTTTGGTGATTTCATTCTGCTGCAGTTCCCTTCGCCTGACCCAGTGTGAGAAAGATTAGCCAACAACACAAGGCTGCTGTTACCAGGACACACCCGATTGTGGTTCAAAAATACCACAATCTTCAAAGAGGCTCTTTCTGTGTATTCAAACAGCTATCCTGATTCTATTGTTCACTGAACTGTAACTGCACTACTGCCTTTTATAGGGTGTGTGTGAACTAAGTCCCTGAATTAGGCAGTTGCGCAATCCTGCTGTTTTAGAGTCAAGAGCACTGAGGGCCAAAAACAACATAACAAAGTAAACGTAACAGTTACCTTAACTTATATGAAAGCAAGCTGGACGAACTCTCAGAATGCTCATCCTCAAACAATTCTTCTCTCCCTTCATATGTGAACTGATTATATGGCAAATAGAGAGGTGTCGACTTGGCAGACGGTGACTGCGAGGCCTCTGTCTGTGAGGTTGAAGGGCCTGGTTGCTGACTGTCGTGCATTTTCACATCGTTGTGCTCTGATACTTTAGACAGTATTCTGTCAATGGTTTTAAAATAGGGCCAGTCAGGTGCAAGGGTTTCACTATCAGTCATGCACTTTAATTTCCTGTGATGAAAGAAACAAATCATAGAAGAAAACTCAGATATCCAAGCATTTCATGTGGTATCAAACAAACTACAGTAAAATCCCGACTTACAAATGCCCCGAGTTACATAAAATTTGACTTGCATAATGATTTTGTGCTAAAACCATGTCCCGATTTCCTATGGGTTTGCTTCGAGTTACATAAAAATTCTTTTTCCTATGGGTTTGTTTTGAGTTATGTAAAAATTCATTTCCCTATGGGTTTGCTTCGATTTATATAAAATCTTCATTTTTCCTATGGGCTTGCTTCGAGTTACGTAAAAAAATAATTTTCCCTATGGGTTTGCTTCGAGTTACATAAAAAAAACAATTTAAGCAAAAGCCTATGGAACGGACTTTTTCATAAGTAGGGGTTTTACTGTACCATGAAGAATATTTTAAAGTATAAATTATATATGAAAGCGATTTTTAAAAAGGAAAATAACATATGTTTGGAGTACAATGTGTCAAATAATCCTTTATGTTAGGACCTAGACAATATGTATTAAGGGCCTAGTTGCAGTTTATAGAAATAATTTTGTTTAAAGGTTGAGAATCAAGCATCTTCTAATAGTTGGCATAAGCCTCCACACACTGTACTTGGCAAGTAACCTGAAAGAATTTAATTAGTCGAACTCTTCACCTCAGACTCACAGGAGGGGGGAAGCGAGAAGCAATGTATGTCTGACCTCATCCACTAGATGGGAGGGGGAGTTCAATGTACACTTGTCTTAGAACATCCATGCATTGAGATGTACCATATTTGGCATCAGTCTGGCACACAAATGTAAACATTATATAGCACTAAGAGTACATTAGCCATAAGATAAATGACGTAGATAGGCTGGCTCAGAATCTTATAAAATACACAAGCAGCTGACAGCTCATAGCTAGCTGGGGGAGGAGAAAGCTGAGAAGCTCACAGCTCCTATGAGGAGAAGTCTTATCAAGATGCCTTATTTGACTTGATGCCAAATGGAAACTTCATGGGGGCATCAGACTCAATCCAAGAAGCCAATTAGCCAGAGAAAACAGGTAGCTATGAAAGCTGAATTTATTATGTTTCTTTTTTTGCATTCATTGAATGCTCAGAGGAGATAGACAGGATTTTAAGAAGCAAGTTTTTAAATGTTGTTCAAATGCCTATTTTATAGAAAATAGCTCTTTTGCTAATAAAGAGATCCTACGCTGATGGAACAGTGTGTTTCTTCAAAGCAAATAGGAAATTGAGAGTGGAAGGTGAGATAAGAAATTTAACAAGCTCTGAACAAAGAGACTATTCCTTTAATCTCCAAAGGCTTGGAAACCAGAAGTCCTGAGAAGCAGGGTAGCAGGCCTGCCTTCACCCTTTAAGAAAAAGGGAACAAAGTGAAGGGGGAAACTTCAAAGAAGGCACAGGGCCACAACTTGGCACCCAATTATCTCAGAAGGACATACTCATTCACCTTCTATTCTTCCCAGTGCAGCAAGGTGATAGGGAAGACAGCGCTTACTTACAGGAGTCAAAGGAAACTGACTTCATTTATAGAGCCACCCTTTCCCCAGCTAATAAAGAGAAGCAGGGGAGCTACTTCTCTCACCCATCTACTACAATCTACTACAGGCCAGAGCAGAAGCTACCAAAGCAAGGCCAATGCACTGGGCATTTTGAAAGTTCCACCGTTCCCCTAACTAATGAGAACTGGGGTGGCTAGCAGAAAATTAATCAAGGGTAAATCAGGTTAGAGTGCCAGCACGTGGTCACACCACGTGGGACGGCGCAGGTGGGGCGGTGCCGACACACTGCACGTTTACTGCGGTTTAACAGTAATATACTTAACAGTACTATACTAGATATAAGCAGGGTATGTTTCTCCCTCCCCCCTCCTTTCCAGTTCTGGGCATCACAGTTTAGAAAGGATATTGAGAAGCTTAATATACACAGAGGGCAGCAAGAATGGCAAATACAGTACAGTACTGTAGTTTAGAAAACAAGCCCCATGAGGAAAGGTTGAAGGTGTTTGGTATGTTTGACACGGAGAAGAGAAGGCCGAGAGGCAATGTGATAGCCATTGCAAAGCATTTGAAGGACTGTCATGTGGAAGATGGAGCAGGCTTGTTTTTTGAAACTCAAAAATAATGGCTAAGCAGGTTTCGACTAAATATTAGGAAAAGCCAATTGGCAATGGCATTAACTTCCTCAGGGGGACAGTGAACTCTCCTTAATCAGAAATTTTTATTCAGATATCAGGGATACTTTAGCTATGGATTTAATGCAGTGGCAGGAGGTGGATTCAGTGATCCTTGGGGTCCTTTCCACCTCTACAGTTCTATGTCTTTGTTTTTATTGTTGTAAATACAGCATTTTTTATAAACAGCAATAGGATTGCAGCCATTATTTAAACTATGTATGTTCTGCTTTGGCACAATTAGAAGACATCTGTACAAATCTGCACAACTGGTACTGCTAACTAGTTGTGGGCAAGTTCATAAATGTTTAGCAACTTGCCAGAATCCTACTGGTGATTTACATTTGTGTAAAGAAAATTGTGCAAGTCTTGGAGACAAATTGCCTTTCATTAATGAGACACTACTGGGTGTGCTTACACTCTTTAAAAGTAGTACATTTGCATTAGAGTTGACCCTGGTGAAATCAATCTGAATTTACTCATTTATTTATTTACACTCATATCCAGCCCCTCTAGGGGGGAAAAATCATTCCTACTCAGGGTGGCTAACATCATAAAACCAGTCATACAACGATCAAGAGTTAAAAATTACACACAATAATACTCCCAATAAAATCATCACCGCCCATTACAATAACCAGAAAATACTGTACTGCAATACAGGATTCTTAAAACGCAATCTATATAGGACGAAAAGGAGCCATGGGACAGATCCGTCCCGGGGGCGTGGGACGTAGGTTGAGAACCCCAGGTTACATTCTTGAGCAGGCATCCTATTTGTCACAATGAATGCAAAGGGCATCTTGTTAATTTTTAGCAACATGCTGTCAAGGTTAACATAATTTCCTCTGTACAAGTGTAAACTGCCATTAGGATTTAATTCAATGTCAGATATACAAAACACAAGCCAGTGATGCTTCTTCCATCATTCACACATTTACCAAGGACAATCCTCTGCCTAGAAGACTACTAGAACACAAAGTGAAAAGCACTGATACGGAATTCAGCTATTAATAGAAAGAGACAGGCAGGTAGACAGCAGGGAATGGAGAAAAAGCAAGACAAGCTCTAAAGAGGAGGGACTACTTTGGGTGAAGGAATCAATTTGGGATCAAATGTTGTGCAGGCATCAGGATGGGATATTTTATTCTGAATTAATCTGCGCCAAATCTGTGATTATATCCACTTTATCTAGAGTAAAATAACTAAGAATCATGACAGTAAAATAACTAAGGATCCTGAATACTAAAATATTAAAATTTACTATTAAAATTAAAATTGCATATTTCAGAAGGTTTACCACATCATAGAAAATTGCATATATGTGAGATATCTGTCTGAGTTAACTGCGTGTGCACACAAACACTCACATTCAAATACTGTATAATATTTTTATATTAATGCAGTTTAGATAAATGGGAGTGGACTGGTCTTTATTAATATTGCAACATAGCCATAAAATTGTTTCACACATACTTGTTCATTTTCTTGATGATACCAAAGGGTAATTGAGCCATCAAAAATAAAACCTTTAAGTGAGCTTTCATATCACCTCAGAGACAGTGCTTTTCCGTGGACTCAATTCATATATTAAGCTGCAAGTAATGGACTCTCAAGACACCAAGTGATATTAATATGTATGTGTGATAATTTACCAGCAGTAAATGTGTGGTCATTTCATTTTAGATGATGACTTTCTAAATGTGTAGTATAGTATTGGGGTGGCGTGGGGACAGAATAATGGAAGTATATAATATCTCAAGTTTTTTTTAAAATTCATAAATACTCCTGGATTTTGGAGTTTGATTTTATTATTATGACATTTTGTTTTCTAGTGCTGCTTTATCTGCAAAATTAAAACAAGATTAATCTCTCGAGACTGGTAAAAAAGCTCTCAAAATAAATTATAAATAACACTGGTGGCTAGAGAAGAGAAAAGCCAGTTACTCAAGTTGAATGTCTGCTAAAATGAATTATTTAGATGGAAGTGAAAACTGATATCAAATGCAACTTTCTGAAGAAATATGACCATGGCAAAGAGTTCACATTTTTTAATTTGAATTATTTTTATTTTCAGTTACAAACATCATAGTATCACCAGATGGTTTCCACACTAATAACATTTATACTCAAACAAAAGAAAAGGAATGGGAGGAATAGAAGAATTGGTTAGGAAGTTTATCAGTTAAGGGGGTAAAAAAAACCCCTTCCATTTGTACATTACAGTAGTACCTCGGATAAAGTCCGATTCAGAGAAATTTCGATTTGGATAAAGTCGCGGTTTTCATCCACACGTGATGCACACAGTCCGAGGTATTTGGTATAGGAACCTCGGATAAAGTCCATTTTTGGACATTATCCAATGCATCGCCCATTTGATTCGGATAAAGTCCAAAATCCATCGCTCTCAAGATCCTTCCCCTGGGTTCGTTTAAGCTTTGGTAAGGTTGTTGAGCCTTGAGCTCCGACCCCTGGATTTATTTGTTATCATGTAATTTTTTGTATTATTCTGTAACCTTTGTTATTTGAAGACTTGTATAGTTTTTGGTATTTTCTTCTCTTGAAGTTTTTTACCTGTAATTGTAATGTATTATGAACTGTACTGAATCTGTATTGTATGTTATTTGTGCTGTACGCCGCCTCGAGTCACATGTTGTGTTGAGTGAGGCGGGATAGAAATCTAACAAATAAAATAAATAAATAAAATCGGATAAAGTCCAAACTTGTGGAACGGAGTTTGGACTTTATCTGAGGTTCTACTGTAATTATATTCCATAATGGGAGGAATGGTGCACTTTCATGTGAACAAAATCAGACATCAGGTTAAGTGGCAAAAGTCGTAGGCAAACATTTCTGTATAGGCCAATTGGATCTTTGCGTATATGTTCACACACTGACATCCAAAACAGGAGAGACAAACACAAAACACAGTGTCAGGTTTGGGTTGCTGGGAATGGGAGATATAAACAGTGGTGGGCATCAGCAGGTTCGCACCAGTTTGCCAGAACTGGTAGCAGAAATTCCGGCTGGCCCTGCTCATCCAAGTTTTGAAATAAAGTAGTCCTAATTCGGGTGCAACGCAGGGCTTTCCCCCTGGCCACGCCCACCATACCACATCCACAGTGTGGTAATAAAATTTTTGAGAGCCCACTACTGGATATAAAACAGAATTGGGGGAGTTGCCCCTTTTGCCTTAATGGACCAAGTCTTCACTGAGATAAACTCTGAACATATATTTCTGCTGGATTAGTCAATGCCTAAGATTTATACAAATAGCCCTTGCTCATTGGTGGTTTTTTTTAAAAAAAATTGATATTTGAGAGTCTCCTGTTTGCTTGGACAAACTGTACATCTGGTTTAACATATCCTTGCTGTCCTCCACACAAAATAGTAATTGTGTGCATAACTCAGTGAGCTTAAGTACTTGACTGAAGAGCTAGAAGCTGGGAGTTTTGGCCTGCCACTTTGTCTCGTTGAAGAAGCACCAGCCTGTGTAGACGTGGGCAATTCCCCCAAAAGAAGGGAATGTAAGCGACTTCATAGTATTCTATATCTAAGAAGCCCTAGGAAGATATGTCATATAATTATATTTTATTGTAGGCCTTGGTTTCTGGCTTACTAGGAGAGCCTACTTGGATATAGGCCTCTGTCTCTTAAGATTGTGGCTTTCACATGTTGACAGCAATGACACAGGGTGCATGGCTAACAGATGCTTATCAATGCCTGTAGGTTTCAAATGCTTCTGTAATTAATGAACAGGGAATAGGTCCCAGACTCTTAGCTGGTCTGCACATGCTTCAGTTGCAAGTATTGCCATTCAGGTAATTTTAGTACGTACACGCACCCCAGAAATTGTTCGTTTGACTGAATGTAGCCTCACATGTGCAACAAGAATGACATTACTATCAGTGACAAATTGTCACTAATCAAACTTTATCTCATTGAGCACACAGTGCAATTGAAGCAGGGGCTCTTTAATTCATGATAATATGCCACTGCCAATGTAGCAGGAGGAGCTACACAACAGGATTTTACCCTTTGATTTAAAGTAATTACTAGAGACCAAATTGATGTTGCTGAATAATTGAGAAAGCAAGGGAGTACCCGACAAATGTCAATTTCTGTTTCATTGACTATGTCAAAGCCTTTGATTGTGTGGAACACAACAAACTGTGTCAAGTCCTCAAAGAGATGGGAGTACTATACCACCTCACCTGTCTTCTGAAAAACTTGTAAAGAAGCGACAATTAGGACCGGATACGGAACAACTGATTGGTTTAGAATAAGAAAAGGAATATGATAATGCTGTATATTGTCACCCTGCTTATTTAATTTGTATGCAGAGTACACCATGCATAATGCAGGACTGGATGAAGCACAAGCCAGAATTCAGATTGCCTGGAGAAATATCAAAAACCTGAGATATGCAGACAACACTACCCTAATGGCAGAAAATGAAGAAGATCTAAAGAGCCTCTTGATGAGAGTGAAAGAGGAGAGTGCAAAAGCTGGTTTGAAAATCAACCTAAAAAAAGAAAATCAAAATCATGGTATCCAGCCCCATCACTTACTGGCAAAAAGAAGGGGAAGAAATGGAAACAAGCTCAAATACTTTGGCCACCAAATGGGAAGAGTGGACTCACTGGAGAAGGCCTTGATGCTAGGAAAGATCGAAGGCAAAAAGGAGGGGGAGGGAGAGGTTGGGATGGTTAGACTGCATAGTTGACACAGTGGGTGTAGATCTAGTTGGACTATGGAAGATGGTGATGACAGAGGAGCCTGGCATGCTGGGGTCCATGGGGTCACTTAACTGTGCGACTGAACAACTACTATATTTTTGTCAAAGAAGTAGCTTACCTACAATTTTAAGGTCTGATTTTACCGATGGATAAGGTGCGTAAGGATCCGACTTTTGTTTTGTTTTTTGCTCATTATGTTTTAGGCTTCCTCAGCACCTAGAATTGTGAGGAAAGAGTTCTCAAATACTATAAAGTGACAAGTTAAACACTTTTCAGCCACTTGATAAGCTAAAAAGTAAAGATTTAAGGATAATGCAGTTAACAGCTTGTAGCATTTTGATGATAGGGATACAGTACTTGAGGAATGTATTCAGTTTAGACAAATGGAGTGTTGGGCTGTTTCCAGTGGTGGAATTCAATTTTTTTTACTATCTACTCTGTGGGTGTGGTATGGTGAGTGTGGCCAGGGGGGAAACCTTGATTGATTGATTGATTGATTGAATTTCTAGGCCCCATTTCACCTGATGGGGGACTCATGGTTTAGATATCTGACTGCAGAGCCAGGATTTGTGGATTGGATTCCAGACTGAGCCTCCTAGGAGAAAAGCCAACCGGAACAGCTTTGAGCAAACTGCACAACTGTCATCTCCTGGCAAAACCAAAGAAGTGTTGGGGTGGCAAAGAGAGGCTGGGCCCTTGGTCATATGTCCAGCCACCTGGATACCTGCCAACCAGGTGAATCACATGTTCATTGGCTGACTCCAAAGTTAGCAGTGAAGCTGCAGCTCAACACCTGAAATTGTAAATAATGGGACTTATATAAACCATGCTGTCCAATCCCAAACAAGGGGGGACGCAGAACTACAGATTAAAATACATAGTAGACCAATGTTAGGGTAAACATGACTTGCTTATGCTTTTGCTGTATTACCGTATTTTCCGGCGTATAAGATGACTTTTTAACCCCGAAAAATCTGTGCCAAAGTTGGGGGTCGTCTTATACGCCGGGTACTCTGGAGTCAGGGGCTGCCCGGCGGGGAAAGCCATTCGCCGCCGATGCCGCGAGGCCTCTGGAACAAGGGGCCGCCAGGATACCACCAGCCCAACTTGCGGCGGAGGCGGTGAATGGCTTTCCCCGCCGGTCAGCTGCTGATCCTCCTCCTCCTCACCCCCCCTGGGGTGGTGGTATCCGAGCGGCCCCTTGCTCCGGACGCCTCATGGAGGTGGCGGCTGGCTTTCCCCGCCGGTCAGCTGCTCCTCCTCCTCCTCCTCCTCCTCACCCCCCGGCTGGGGGTGGTGGTGCGGAGGAGGAGCATCAGCTGACCGGCGGGGAAAACCAGCCGCTGCAACGCCACCACCAGATACCACCACCCTCAGCCTCAGGGCTGCGGCTGGCTTTCCCCCCCCTGCTGGTCAGCCGCTGCCCCTCCTCCTCACACCCCCCCACCCCCAGCTGGGGTGGTGGTATCCGCGAGCCGCGCCTCCCCGCCCCCTTCACCGCCAGGGTAGGTAAAAGGAGCCCCGTTGGGCTCGGAGAGGCCGCAAGCCGCACCTCCCCGCCCCTTTCACCGGCGGGGAAGGTAAAAGGAGCCCCGTCGGGCTCGGAGCTGCCACGAGCCACGCCTCCCTGCCCCCTCAGAGCCCGACGGGGCTCCTTTTACCTTCCCTGCCAGTGAAGGGGGCAGGGAGGCACGGCTCACGGCGTCTCTGAGCCCAACGGGGCTCCTTTTACCTTCCCTGCCGGTGAAGGGGGCAGGGAGGCGCGGCTCGCGGCGTCTATGAGCCCAAAGGGGCTCCTTTTACCTTCCCCGCCGGTGAAGGGGCGGGGAGGCACGGCTCGCGGTGGCTCTGAGCCCGACGGAGCTCCTTTTACCTTCCCCGCCGGTGAAAGGGGTGGGGAGGTGCGGCTCGCGGCATCTCCAAGCCCAACGGGGCTCCTTTTATCTTCCCCGCCGGTTAAGCGGGCGGGGAGGCGCGGCTCGCGGTGTCTCTGAGCCCGACGGGGCTCCTTTTACCTTACCCGCCGGTGAAGGGGGCGGAGAGGTGCAGCTCACGGCGGCTCCAATCCTGATGGGGCTCCTTTTACCTTCCCCGCCGGTGAAGGGGGCGGGGAGGCGCGGCTTGCGGATACCACCACCCCAGCCGGGGTTGGGGGTGAGGAGGAGGGGCAGCAGCTGACAGGCGGGGGGGAGCCAGCCACAGCCGCGAGGCTGAGGGTGGTGGTATCCGGGCAGCCCCTTGCTTCGGAGGCCTCGCGGAGGCGGCGGCTGGTTTTCCCCGCTGGTCAGCTAATGCTCCTTCTCCTCCACACCACCACCCCCAGCCGGGGGGTGAAGAGGAGGAGGAACAGCAGCTGACCAGTGGGAAAAGGCAGCCGCCACCGCCGCGAGGCCTCCGGAGCAAGGGGCCGCCCGGATACCACCACCCTCAGCCTCGCGGCTGTGGCTGGCTCCCCCCCCCCCGCTGGTCAGCTGCTGCTCCTCCTCCTCAACCCCAAGCCCCGGCTGGGGTGGTGGTATCCGCGAACCGTGCCTCTCCGCCCCCTTCACTGGCGGGGAAGGTAAAAGGAGCCCCGTTGGGCTCTGAGATGCCACGAGCTGCGCCTCCCCGCCCCCTTCACCGGCGGGGAAGGTAAAAGGAGCTCCGTTGGGCTCAGAGCTGCCACGAGCCATGCCTCCCCACCCCCTTCACCGGCGGGGAAGGTAAAAGGAGCCCTGTCGGGCTCAGAGCCGCCGCGAGCCGCGCCTCCCCGCCCCCTTCACTGGCAGGGAAGGTAAAAAGAGCCCCGTCGGGCTCAGAGACACCGCTAGCCGTGCCTCCCCACCCCCTTCACCAGCGGGGAAGGTAAAAGGAGCCCCGTCGGGCTCGGAGATGCCCGACGGGGCTCCTTTTACCTTCCCCACTGGTGAAGGGGAATAGGTTATATATGTTGTAAGCTGCTTTGAGTGACACTTGTGTCAGGAAAGCGGGATAGAAATAAAACTTATTATTATTATTACCAAAAGGTAATATTAAAATATTAAATATTAATATTAAAAATGATGATGATAGTACTAATGGCATCCTGATTTATGGCCACCCTTCCCAGGGTTTCCTAGGTAGGGAGTCTCCAGATTTGAGTTTCCTCCCCCAAGGCTCTTGGGATTCTTGGGCCATTTGTCCAGCCCCCACCCCAAGCTGGCTTTCCCCGCCGGTCAGCTCCTCCTCCTCCTCCTCTGCACCATCACCCCCAGCAGGTAAAAGGAGCCATCCCCGGCCCGGGAAGCTCCAAAGACGCTGCCGTTGGAAGAGGGGTAATCATATGGCGAGTATATTGCAAACTCTACATTTTAACTAGAAAAGTTGGGGGTCGTCTTATACGCCCAGTTGCCTTATATGCCGGAAAATACGGTATTTTATTATGCTGAGATTTGCGGATAAGAATGTAAAACTACTGGGAACAGGAGCAGTTGTCTTAAAAAGTATGTTTATTATTTTTGTATTTTTTTAGCATGTTCACATATGTACCATTCCCAGTCCTTGGGAACACTGGGAATGGCATATATGATAGCCTTTTTCAAAGTCAGCATCCAGTATACTGAAGGGGATACTATGATATTGAAAATTTCCCCTGCAAGATCAAAATGGTATAATTTAACATTTCATTCAGACCTCCTTTCAGTCATTTAAATCCAACAAACTTTGAAGTGTTAACCTATTACTACATAGTTTGCAGTTTGTTTGGTTAAAAAAAATTCTCTGAAAATTTTTATTTGAAAAAAAGCATAATTAGCACTTTGATAAACTTTTTACTAATTACCTTGCAGGGGACTTGAGCTACTTTGTATTTTACCTTGCAATCAAGGAGTGAAACTAGTCCATGATACAGTACTGTACTTATCAATTTTTGTAATGGATCAAATAGTTCTGCCTGGCTACTCCAAATTCTGGTTACTAGTTCTATCATTAGATTGCTATCAATTAGAAGGAAACTCTGGTGTGCTGTGGACATCTGCCGTCAACTTTTGGGACTCCCATTTTCATGTTTTCTCCACTACCCACAAGAAATTGGTGCAGGTCTGAAGACTCTGAATTATGAAAGCTCATGCAGTATTTGATTTTCAGTGGTTTAACACTAGTGGGTAAACTAAACTGAAGTCTGGATTCCCTCATGGAGGGCTCTGGGTCCTTGGACTGTATTGCCCTGCTTTATCAGTATCAAAAGAAAGCTATCTGTGGGAAAGGGGGATATGCCTATTATGTGGTGATTCTTTCTTTGAGGAGCTGGGAGATGATATCCAAGCAATAGCTTCCTGAGGTGCCCTTTGAAAAACACACCTCCGATGCAGCCTGCATATTATTATTTTTCTAACTCACCTCTAAGTAACAGGGCCTGGAATGGACATCTGCCATGAACTTTTGGGACTTTCATTTATGCGTCTTCTGCACTGCTCACAAGAAATTCACCTGAAGAAGTAATTTTGAATCATGAAAACTGAGGCAGTACTGTATTTGATATTTTTAGTGGTCTAATAAAGGTATCCATTTATCTGATGTGATCTAATTTTATCTAGATGGCTATAACATGGTTTTCTCCAAAAAGTTCAGATGCTATTCTGATTCATTCTAAAAAAGATAATAACTAGCCTTCAGTATTCCAGACATAACGAGATGAAAAACTTAAGCTTAAATGAGACTAATATTAAACAGGAAATTTGGCCTTGTACACTCATTTTATACATGTGTATGTGTGTTCTAATTTATATACAAACTGTAGTACAAGTTGATCAAGAACAATTTCTCTAATGTGGCGGCTTTAACTATGAGCCATGAGAATAGAAAAGCCAGTAAACGGGAGACATTTTCTACATTCATATAATGTAGATAGCTAGGAGAGACTGCAGTGGCTCAGGTGGCTAAGATGCTGACTGGGAGGTGGAAGGTCAGCAGTTCAATTCCTGAGTACTGCAGGATGGAGTGAGCACCCATCTCTGTCCCAGCTCCTGCCAACCTAGCAGTTCGAAAGCAAGACATCGCAAGTAGATAAATAGGGACCACTTCGGTGAGAAGGTAAACAGCGTTCCGTGCGCTCTGGTGTCTAGCATGCCTGCCACATGACCACGGAAACGTCTGCAGAAGCAGACAGCGCTGGCTCTTCGGCTTTGAAACAGAGTTGAGCACTGAACCCTAGAGTCGGATAGAGCTGGCTTTCGAGCAAGGGTGACCTTTACGCTTACTAGATAGCTAGGACTATAACAGAATTTACTCATGCTCACAACTCCTTGTCTTCTTAGTTCTTATTATTTACTAGCAAGGGTTGCCCGGCGTTGCCGGGCTTCCCCCCCCCCCGTGTGTTTTAATAAAAAATGAACCAATTTTATTTTTGCAATAGTTTTACATTGTGTTGGAACGTTAAATTGTGTTAATGTTTTTTAAAAATTGCTTAGTCTGTAATTTTAATTTTTTAAATGTTTATTTATGTAAAATTTTTTTGGCTTGGCTGTTATTAACTGTGATCTGCTTTTTTTTTTGAGGATTAATAAAAGAAGAAAGTATGATATAATTTTTTCAAATTGTTTTATGTAAGCGAATAATGTTTTAGTTTTTTGTATTTTTTTAATTAGTTGTACCGTAGGTAATAATTTTAATAATGTAAAAGTAAATGTTTTTTACATTCAATGTTTTTAAAATGTGTTTAGATGTTTTGAGTTTAAATTTGAGTTATAACTCAGCACAGGATTTTTAAAAGTTTCTATTGTATTTTATTGACATATGTTTGTGATTTGTGTTAAAGTGTGTTTTAGTGTAATTTTTTTTACTTGTTTTTATTGGTGTGACCTTTTGTGTAAAATTGTGAATTTGTGTTATGTTTTTGATTTGTTTTTACTCTTCTGGCCTTTTATTTGGAGCTGTTGTGTGTTTTTGAATTGTTTTTACTATTGTGGCCAGCAGGTGGTGCTGGTAGGGGTTATTGTATTTTGACTTTTTTTTTCTCTCCTGGCCTCTGGGTGGAGCTTCTTCTGGTAAGTAGTCTCTTTCTTTATTCATTTCTTTTCCAGTCCTGGTGGAGGTAGCACATCTTTTGGTAAGTTTGCTTGTTTTCTTTCTTTTGTGTGTGTGTGTGTGTGTGTGTGTGTGTGTGTGTGTGTGTGTGTGTGTGTGGGCGGGGGGGGGGGGGTTGGAATTTGTATTTTTTGTCTGTTTTGTTTTTGATTGTGTCTTTGTTTTCTTCGTATTGTTTTTGGTGTTTTTGTTTTTGTTTTTTTTGGATGTGTTTGACTGTTTTTAGTAATTTTTTTAAAAAAATTATTTATTTGGTGGTGGGGAAGGGACGTGGTCATTGGGGGTTAGGAAGGGTGGGATAGGTGGTGGGGAGGGGCATGGTCGTTGGGGGTTAGGAAGGGTGGGTTAGGTGGTGGGGAGGGGGGCATGGTCGTTGGGGGTTAGGAAGGGTGGGCTAGGTGGTGGGGAGGGGGGCGTGGTCATTGGGGGTTAGGAAGAGTGGGTTAGGTGGTGGGGAGGGGGGCATGGTCATTGGGGTTAGGAAGGGTGGGCTAGGTGGTGGGGAGGGGGCGTGGTCATTGGGGGTTAGGAAGGGTGGGCTAGGTGGTAGGGAGGGAGGCTTTATTGTGTTATGGTGCTTTGTTTGTGTGGAGTCGTGAAAGTAGATCAGGTTTCCCCTTTAATATCAGTGGGTGGGGGTTGTGACCCCCCTCTCCGCTGGCTACCCTAGGGTTGGGAGGTTTGTGGGGACAAAAGGGGTATATTGCCCCCACACTTCTGGACCCAGGAGACCAGGCAGAGTGGATCAATTCCCTCCCCCCCTCCTTAAAACAACTCCGTTTTTAAAGAGAAGAAAAGACGGAGTTGTTTTAAGGAGGGGGGGAATCGATCCACTCTGCCTGGTCTCCTGGGTCCAGAAGTGTTGGGGCAATATACCCCTTTTCTCCCCACAAACCTCCCAACCCTAGGGTAGCCAGCGGAGAGGGGGATTGCAACCCCCCACCCACTGATGTTAAAGGGGAAACTTCAGTCGGGACCTTCAGGCGCTGTTGGTGAGGGAAAAAAAGGCGGCTGGTGTGTGCTTGGCTGTGAGGCGGTGAGTTGTTTTTCTTTTTAATTTTTCGGGCGCCGTTTTCCTCAGCGTTCTGCGCGCTCATGGCGCACAGGACGCTGGGGCTTGTAGTTATGGGTTGGTGCTTTGTGTTTGTGCTGCGTTTTTTTAAAATGCTTTTCTTTTGATTGGCTGCGGCGCGTTTCCGAACGCTGCGCCGTGCGAGAGCCTCTCAGCCTGATTGGCTGTGGCGTGGCGCGGCGCAAGGGATGTTGGGAAGTGAAGTTGTTTCCCTTTCTTCGCGTTTGTGGGGCTGTTGCCCCACTGCTGGTTTTCTCAATCCTTCGTTGACCTGCGTACCCAGATCGGCCGTGTGCACGAAGGGTGAGTGCAGGCAAGTAGGGCGAGGCATAGCAACCTATAGCCAGTTCCAACGGTTAACCCTTGGATTTATAGGTTAAGATTTTTTAATTTTTTAAAAATTTTAACATATAAAAACAAAGATTTAAAAATTATAAACTATGAACACAAACGTCAACATATTGTTTTAAAAGTACTCTACACTGGGACCAACATAGTTACATACTGGTTTTTTTTAATACTGTATCTTCATGGATCTTCATTCTGTTTCCAAAATTGTATTGTTTCTTGTGAAGGTGTTGATCTTTTCCCTCTTAATTCCAAATTTTTGATTCTTTTTAAAACTTAAGTATGTACATTTTCACTCAATACATATTAGCTGCATTAAAAAGTATGCAATTCTTAATATGTTAACTCAAATATTCAATAATAAGTTTTTGATTGTTCTGCCCTCTGCTTTGCGCCCCTTGCATCATTGCTTGCTTCTTCAGTTATTTACACATTCTGAATTTTAAATAAAATAGTTCAAAGTCTAAAATAAATTATACAATTTCTCTAAAATGTAATGCATGCTTGACAGATGACACTTATTCCTCAAAAAGGGAAACATGGTGTGGTTGTGGTGGTGGTAGGGTGTGTGTGTGAGAACATGATAGGCATCACTCAAGCTGGTGCTATTTCCGATCGATATCACTAAATAGGCCTTTGTCAATCCATTGACCTGATTTACTCCATTTTTGCTGTCAGAATGTATATAAGTCAAAATGAACTACAGCAGAACCCCGTATAACGAAAAAACTCCATTCCACGGAGCTCTTTGCTATGCAGTTTTTTTCGTTATGCGGTTCCCTATGGGAGATGCCCCGCATACAGAAGTAAAAGTTCATTAACTGGGGTTCGCATTAAGCAGGTATACCCCGGTTACCAAAAACCCCGCATAACGAAAAAAAAATCATTATGCGGGGTATCACCATTGCATAACGAACGCTTCGTTGTGCGAATTTTTCACTATATGATGCGTTCGTTATGCGAGGTACCACTGTACTATGCTTTAATCCACTGTCTCAGATGTGCCAAACCACTTACTAAACTTTAATTGGTATCAACCAGAACCAAAGTAAAACAATCTCAACTATTTTTGGCCACTACAAGTTAAGCGTGCAAAGGATGGCTAATGTGGTCATCTAACAATCCAGAATCTTACTGGAACATCATGTAATGCCATTTATGCAGTTGCCCTGTATCTAATTTAAATAAAATTTCTTTGTAGTTTTCCCTGCCGGTTACTTCTTTTTATTCTGTGGCTTTATCTACAGAGTTCTTTCCTTAAACCAGGGGTGGCAAAACCTTTTATGCCACATGCCGGTCACGTGGTTGAGCGTGCCTTTCACGTGGTTCCCCCTGCCATAAAACGCGTCCACGGCTGTCTTAAACACGTTTATAATAGCTGTGGGTGCATTTACGGCAGCATTATGCGCATGTGTGTTATGCACATGCACAGGCACATTTTACTTCTGCTTCTGGTAGCAGCGAGGGTGGCATGGGCCGGATGATTTGGCACTGCAGCCTGGGTCCGGCCCACGGGCTGTAGTTTGGGCATCCCTGTCCTAAACCCTGCAATTCCTATGCGTAAATCTTCTTCTAAGTTAGATCTTATTCCTGCAAAAGGGTCACCTTTATGGTTTATCTGTATAGATAATGGAGCAAGGTATTGTAAGTTTCTCTCTGAATGGCATGCTTTGACTGATGCTGATCCCAAAGGCAGTTCCTTTTGGCAGGAACTTTTGATTGTGACCGTTTAAGGATATTTGGAATCTGATCCAAACCTAGAGCCTGTTATATGGCCTGCCTTTTTGATCTGGTATGCTGAAATGGAGAAACGTCATCATGAGCATTATACTCAATATTTTAAACATAATGAAGAAAAGTTGGAGCCACTATTTCAGCTTTCAAGCAGAAGCTTACCCCAGACACTCCTTCTCCACAAGTTAAACTGTGACCTCAGCATCTACTATTGAATGCTGATGAAACTGATCCACTTATGGCTTATTCTTTCCGCCTAAACTGTGGCTCCTTTACCCCACCTCCTCCCCTTTGTTTCACCACCACCCACCATACCAGTAGCACCTATACCAGGCTTGCCCAAACTATGGCCAGATATGGCCCCTGAAGCCATTCCATCAGGCCCATGACACCTTCACCAAACCATGGCATGCACATGCACGTCCATATTCACTTCCTGGTTTGGCACTGATGCTTCTGCACATGTGCAGACGTGTCTGTATTTACTTCCTGTTTTGGCGCTGACATCCTCGCGCATGCGCAGAAGCATCCGTATTCACTCCTGGTTTGGTGCGGACATGCTCGCGCATGTGCAGAAGTGTCTGCACCAAACCAGGAAGTGAATATGGACGTTTCCGTGTATGCGCAGAAGTGTCTGCGCTGAACCAGGAAGTAAATATGGATGCTTTCACGCATGAGCAGAAGTGTCCACGGCAAACCAGGAAGTAAATATGGTTGCTTTCGCACATGAGCAGAAACACCCTTGCCAAACCAGGAAGTGAATATGGATGCGCATGTGCAAACATGCCCTGTTCCAGGGGTGTGGTCAGGCCCCTTGCCCAAAAAGTTTGTGCACCCCTAATCTATGCCATCTGCCCCCTCAGAGTTTCCCAGTCCTCATCTAATCCTCATCTATTCCCTCTAGTTGCCCTTTATCTACAGTCCTAGTTGATGAGGCTTTGCCAGCACTACAAAAAGTTAACGAGTTATTGTTAAGCCCTCCAAATGTTTTGAAGAATGATTTTTTTTTTGCTATCAGAGATATGTTGTAAGAGATGCTTAGTCATTTGAAGCCATCTTCCACAACTCTATTCCTAACACCTACAACAGAGTCCTTTCTTCAGGATTTGGCCAGACAAGATTGCCCAGCTCAACTCCTGCAGGTATGGATAGTTTCCCAGCTTTAATAATAATAATAATAATAATAATAATAATAATAATAATAATAATAATAATAATAATAATAATAATAATAATAATAATAATAATAATAATAATAATAATAATAATAATAATAATAATCCTGTGCCTTTCTGATGAGGTAGTAACTGCAGGTCTTTTCCCCTTGCATGCTATACCTGGATTAGAGTCTCCATAATTCTCTCCCACAAAACCAGGACTGAAGTATACTTGACAAAAAAATGTGTGGGTTATCTACAAAATAGCTTTTTTTAAAAAAAACATAATATAATGACAGCTATAAAACACTTTCACATTAAATATATCAATGCATAAATGAATTTATTTACGGCAGTTAATTCTTACGGTAAGATGACCTGTTGTACTTCTGAGAAGGCACATCGTGGTCAACTCTTAATGTCCTCAGTTCCAGGAAACACACTGGTCACACTTATCGGGTGGTGGTGTGAGGCGAAGATGTTAAGATTTGTCTCCAAGTATACTCCAACTCCAATGTGGCAAGGAATCGCTCATTTGTTGGCGAGAGTTCAAATTTATTTTAACGGTGTGTTATAATACATAATCGGTAAGTTTTAAAAATCCGGGACTTTAACATAATTTTTATTGAACTGGCCAGGACAATTTTTCCGGCCTTGAATCTGTCACAATCCCGGTTTTCCGGGACGTATGGCAACCCTAGCCTGGATCCACTTAATATGTGAATGGTGAATCTATTCCTAAAGTTGTTTATGTATATGTTCCGTGGTCTAAGACTGATCTACAGAATATGGCTGCTTCTTTCCCAAAAATTAGAGATAGCCCTCTTAAACTCAGGGAAGAATTGGAGACTGTCATTGAAGCCTATAAACCTACCTGGGCAGATCTTAACCAGTTAATGTGTGCTGTGTCTCCCAAAGATGTTTGGGAACAATTAAAGACCAGAGCAAAGTTTGGAAACAATTGAAGACCAGGAAGCCCCACCACTTGCAAATTTCTCAGGAATACGAGATCGCCTCCTTGCACAGATTCTGGAAATCTGTCCTCTTAAAGTTGATATGGTGAAAATTAAAGCATGTAAGCAATGAGAATATGAAACCCCAGCAGAGTACAGTACATTGATTGCCTTTGTTCTGCCTTTGAGCAACACCCTGGCATCCAAGACATACAGCAGAATGCAAAGAAAGGCAATGTCAGCTTTTTTGTGCAAGGCCTTCTTCCAACAATCTCTGATGCAATTCAGATAAACATTGTAGGGCGGAAATTGAACTCCTTAGTGAAATTGTGGAGGTTGCTAAGCATTTTGCAGCTTCAATTAAGGAAAAAAAATGAGGACAAAAAAACCTAAACTTATAGCTATTCAATGGCATGCATTGGAACATTTTCCTATACCTTCTCCAAAAACCCACCAAGTTAAATTGTTTTCCACCTCCCCAACCAATTAGGCTGAGACCCCCTACTTGTTTTGGTTTTGGTAGAGTAGTACATTTTAAAAACACAATGCCCTTCACATAAGTTTTCACGAGAATCTCACCCTGCTTTCGCGGGTTCTCCAATTCCTCCACCACCTTCTCCTCAACCACCTCGACATAACTCTGTCACCCCAAGGACAACATCCATCTCTTTTGTCAGATGAGTCCTCTTGTTAGGGCTGCCCAGGGTTCTCAAACTTACCATGCCATGAGCAGGACACTGCTCTGTGGGCCAGACATGTGATACCCCCCTGCCGCAAACGCTGCTGCAAACTGGAGCAGGCGTGTATGTGCATGTGTGGGCATATTTATGGCTGTCGCAAAAGCTTCTGCTTCCGGGGTCGCCACCAGACTCCCAATGGAAATGCGTCATGGGCCGGGGCCAGTTGTTCAGCTGTAGATTGTGAACCCTGTTTTATTTGTTTCTATCTGTTTTATTTGTTTTTATCTGTTTTTAACCACTGTTGTGAACCACCCGGAGTCGGCTTTGGCTGAGTGGGCGGTATAAAAATTTAACAATAAATAAATAAATAAATAAAAATAACCCCTTGTCTAGCAACTTCATATTTCTCAATTGTCCCTTAATTCCTATTGCTTCCTGTGATCCTACCATTACATGTGCCGTAAATGGCTGTCCTATTACTTTCCTTGTTGATACAGGTGCAGAAATGTCAACATTAAAGGCTGCAGATTTTCCTACTCTTCCCAAGTCCTCAAAAGTTATTAATGTAGTCGATATTGCTAATCAATCTGTTCCACATCCTGTTGGTTTACCCACTTCTGTTCTGTATCTATTGGTCCTTTGTCCCAAGACCATGCATTCCTTCTCAGTTTTTGCTCCCCTGTTAATCTTTTTGGTTGTGATTTGTTATGTAAGTTTAATTGTACAATTTATTGTTGCCCTGATCAAATTATTTTAGACGTTCCGGAAGACCAAGAAGAAGATACTGTACAAGAGCCTTTTTCTACTACTAAAGTTTCTTTCCCTTCTTTAATGTCTCTGAGTTTTCTATAGATCTTGAGACCGTTTACCAGGATATTCTTGCTGCTGTCCCAGAGTCTCTTCGGACAAAACAACCTAATTAAGTTGGTCATATTTTGTCAGATGAACTGGTTCGTATCCAGCTAGATCCTACTAAACCCTTGGCATATGTATCCCAGTACCATCTCTCTAAAGAAGCCATTGAAGGGATTTATTATTTTCTTTCACAAGCATTAACCATGATACCATTTCCTCTCAATCTGGGATTCCTCAATGTTTTGCAATTCCTCTCCTTTCCTAGACAGCCTGGCCAATGGAGAGAAAATGCTGGGAATTATAGTGCAACCTATCTAGTCTGCACCACGTTTGGGGGGGGGGGGATGGGGAGTTGTGCTAGATCAAAATAGATGCCTTAACAAGATTTCAATTCCTTTACAAATTAAATCATACAGTTAATAATTGCATGTGTTGTTGTTCAGTTGCACAGTCGAGTCCAACCCTTTGCGACCACAATTCACCAAGCTCCCCTGTCCTCTGCCATTCTCCTCAACCCACAAAGATCTACGCCCATTACATCGATTCCATCCAGCCACCTCATCTTCTGTCGTCCTCTTCTCCTTTTACCTTCAATCTTTCCCAGCATCAAGACCTTCTCTCATGAGTCCTCTCTTCTCATTTGGTGGCCAAAGTACTTGAGCTTCAGCTTCAGTATTTGTCATTCCAATGAGCAGCCAGGGTTGATTTCCTTCAGGATTGACTGATTTGTTCTCCTTGCAGTCCAGGGGACTCTCAAGAGTCTCCTCCAGCACCACAGTTCAAAGGTGTCTATTCTTCTGTGCTCAGCCTTCCTTATGGTCCAGCTTTCACAGCCATACATTACTACTAGGAAGACCATTGCTTTGACTATGTGAAGTTTTGTTGGCAGGGTGATGTCTCTACTCTTTATTATGCTACCTAGGCTTCTCATTGCTCGCCTAACAAGGAGTAAGCATCTTTTTTATTTCATGGCTTGCAATCACCATCTGCAGGGATCTTGGATCCCAAGAAAGTAAAGTCTGTTACTACCTCCATTTCTTCCCCTTCTATTTGCCAGGAAGTGAAGCTGGTTGACATGATCTTGGTTTTTTTTTTTTATGTTAAGTTTCAGGCCAGCTTTTGCACTCTCCTCTTTCACCCTCATCAAGAGGTTCTTTAGATCTTCTTCACTTTCCACCATTAGGGTAGTATCATCTGCATATCTCATGTTGTTGATGTTTCTCCCAGCAATCTTAATTCCAGCTTGTGCTCCATCCAGCACTGCATTACGCATGATGTACTATGCATATAAGTTAAATAAGCAGGGTGACAAATATACAGTCTTGTCGTACTCCTTTTCCTATTTTAAACCAATCAGTAGTTCCGTATCCTGTCCTGACTGTATGTAGACAGTTCCAATTTATGCCACCTTTGCCAGGATTCTCCATGTATAAAATACTCAGAAATTGTTTACTTTGACTGTGCAGCTTGTCTTTGTTTTCTTAGTGTTACTTTAAGAAAAAGTCTGTATATTTTCATCCATTAGGCACAGGCCAGCTTTTCTCCCTGGAGGCATAGTCCGATTCCTAACCCTTGGATCCATGCTCCAACTCACTGAGCAATAGAGCTAGCTATCCTGCCACAAAATGCATTAAGGTACTCAAAAGTGTATTTGCTGGCCCAGTCTAGGTCAACATTTGAAAACAGATAAACATATTTAAACCTGAAAATCTACCTTGAAAAATATTATAACATTTTTGTTTTTAGTGTAATTAAGGCTATGAGCAGAATGAACAGTAGAGTTCATATACAGTGTTCTGAAGCAGTTTTTTCTTGAGTCCACTGGTAGACACTGAGATGAGTACTTCAAGGTCAGATGGCAACCTTAAATCTCCTACTATTATACATTCCTGTTTTGGTGGGTAGAGGTTTGTATTAAAATGTATATTTGAGTACAGCATCTATGACTGTGTCTGATGAAAAAATAGAGCATGTTCACCTCCTTCTCCTGTTTTTACAACTATCTCAATTTAAAACTAAACCTGGGCCTTTTGACTAAACAATACTTCTGTTGTAAGATTTTAAGCACAGAATTTCTGTGTTCCAATGTATCTATTTATAAAAAGTACTACTGCCTTTCCTCAATGTGACAGGTAAATCAAATACTGTATGTCATTTCGAGAATATTCATCACAGCATGCAAAAAGCCATGACTTAAGAGGCCACCTTCTTAAGATGATCAAGCTAAAAGAGAAAATGAAGTTTCAAATTTTATTCTTGCAGGATTTTCCTCCAATTTCATTTTATTCACCAGCCTGTGACTTAAATACAGGGATGATGACCTAAATAGAAAACTGAACAAAAACAGACCCAACATGGAAGCCTGTGACAAGTTTCTCTTGCTATCACTGGACATGAAAGAGATAAATGGGCCATCTCACAGGTTTGAGACTGATAAATGATAGCTCACCTTGAACAATTCTGATTCAGACAGCACATAGCAGAAAAAGATCTGAGCATTCATATTTCACAGGCAGAAGGAGTTGCTTTTCAACAACATCATACACAGATGTTTTGCTGTTTTTCTTTTCCAGGGGCTGCAAATATTTAATTCTCCTAAGCCAACTTTCCTCTTCAATGAACACTAACTCCACTCCATTATCTCATTTTGGAGTATCCCTGTTGCTTCCCTCGGAGAGAACAGGGCTTACAGTGTGCACTGATTTCTTCCTGGAAGTGCAACTGTTAATTTGCTAATACTGATTACAATTTTAGCAATGTGTCTCACTCACTGAAGAGGCATGCAGTTATTTTAGTCCCCTGAAGTGTAGCTCCCTCACTCTGCAATGACAGAATTCAGGCATTTTATTTAAAATGACTTTATTTTAATGTACTTAGTTTTCACACTGAGGAAATGAGGTAGAGACCAATCTATGATGCACTTAGTTCAATTGTAAATGGAAGGCAATATAAGAACATTAAGAAACAAAAAATATTGTCCCAGCACTTTCTTCTTTCAGTAAAAGGAGTAATTAACATTTTGTCACAAAGTTATACCAGCACACTAGCATTTTGATTTACAAAACAGGAAAAATTAAGAATGGTAAGATAGGGAGAGCAATAGGGATGATTTTAAGAGCCCCCATGAACAGCCATTAATCTTTCATCTCTGGGCTCTCTTCAGAAAGGAAAGAATCTGACCAGTTTTCAACAAATCTCTTTCAGAATAAAAGGAATTAACTGAAGCTTACCTGTACTGGAATGTCATGTTTGTAATTTTTATCTTTATTTCTTCTCCATGGCGAATTTCTCCAGTCATTTCAAAGAGTTTGTTTGCCATTTTCTCATAAACTTTGGCATTCCTTTTAGTTTGTTTCAGCTCATCAAAGAATTCTTCCCAAACCAGCATTAAGCCTCTCATTTCTGCATCAGTCCAGTTCCTAGCCCTTCTGTGCTTCTCAGCCTGAGCAGAAACAATATAACTGGGGATCTCTGCTGCAGCCATTGCTGATTGCTCTGAAAGGGTTTTTCTTTTTAAAAAAGAGAGCACTTAATGTAGATTTTAGTTTTTTTACTTTAGGATTGTGCAGTGCAGAAGTGCATGCATATGAAGCTACAGGATTTGAATGACAACAGAACACATGAAACCTCTTTGCAACAGCTTGAAGCTTGAGTGCACAAAATGGGGCCTACATCTGACAGGCAGGAATTTAGTTAAAAGCTTTTAAACAGAGAAACGTCATTTTGATGTCACGTTTCCATAGCAACAGAGCAACTGCATAAGCTACAACAACAAAAACCTTTTAACTGAAAGCAAAAGAATCAGGACAAAGTTGACAGGCCATCAATATTAAAGCTTTTAAACACTTTAGGTTTAACAAAAACAACAACAACGGGAAAAGATCTCTGCAGCCTTTGAGAAGGCACTTTTAAGTTCCCTCTTCCTTCTTTCTTTCTTTCTTTTTTTACATTTTTCTTACCTTTTAGACAATCTGCTGCAGGCAGGGGGTTATGGCTGTCTGAATAAAGCTTTTAAGTTGTGCCCTGACAGTCTCACTGGGAGGTAGCAAAGGCTGAGGCCATATACACACAAAAAGACCCCTCTGCAAAAAAAAGCCTCTAAAACGTTTCAGAAACCCTTGCAAATGCATAGTTAACATCTGGAAGGCACCAGCAATAAAACGGCAAAGCAGTGAAGCCATTAAAACAATGCCGCCTTCTTATGTCAAGAACATACATCCACATCTCTGTGTTGCACATACATGTGCATGTATGTGAAAGGCCAGCCTGGGCTTCCAAGAGGCTTTCTGTGGCTAAGCATACCCCTTCCAGCCATGCTGTCAGCATGAATTTGCCTTTTGTTAGGTTCATGAAACCACATACGTATTTGCCCTGTGAATAATTTGGATGCTGTTGGGAGTCTTATTCAGCTCTGAGCTGCTTCCTCAGGACTGCAGCTGAGGCATTTTAAACCTGCCTTGTGGTGAACTCATAAAGATTATTTATTGTGTTAAAGGGGGGTGGGAAAGAGGGGGATGTCATGAGGATTAAAAACTGCAGATGCTATGCTCTATTTCCATGGCAGTTTCCTTCAGAGAAGGGCCAGTTTTCTGCAGATTGCTTTAGTGGCAAAACACCATTTAATCTTCCTGACATACCATGCCGGCGTAGTGGGTGCTTTGCAAAACATGAGGGACTTCATTCTGTCTTTCAAAGCAATGCTGGTAGCTAGTGGATAAAACGTCAATTCTATACTGGTTTTATTTTACATGAAATCTCAGAAAGAAAGAAAGTCTGCGTTTTCATTTTTAATGTAATAGTAGTAAGGGGTGGCAGTGGGTTCCCCCCTCCCTAGAGATTGATGGAGAGCAGGAATTAATATACCCAGCAGATTGTTAAACCCCAGGAAATGTTCTCATTCTTTCAGTCCATACTTAAGTATCCTCTGAACTAATTATATTCTTAATTTGAAGAGCTGTTAAAATTCGAGACCCTGAAGAAGAAGAAAAAGGAGATGATCACAAACCTCTGTAAACACAAACATCCTATCTTGGCTGGTATCTACTCATTTTAATGGTGTCGTTTTTCTCGGTGCACCATTTTAATGAAAGACAGTCAGAATTAAAATTTACTAAATAAAGAGATTGACTGACTTTCAACTAGAAGGACAAAACCAAGTAGAAAGTCTCTTGTCGAGCCACTGTTTCCTGCAGGAGAATCTGGCATTCAACCAAAAGGGACTCTTTGAAAAAGTGACTGTACCACTGTGTAGCAAATCACCCCTTTTAAGCAGAGTGTATGATAGCAAAGGACATCTCTCAGAGGCTCAGTTGGGAGGCATCACGTGATCAGAAGACAGATGGCAATCCGGACAAGGATTAACCGTCAGCAGGTTCTTCTTTTCACTGCGTGTGCAGTTCACTTTTCTTCATGTTGCCTCGAGCCACACCAATAATAAATAACTTTAACGTGACTGTCTAGCAGACTTTGAGAAGAAAGATCAAGAATAATTTTCAGAAAACAAGTCCTGTGTTCACTTTAGACTTTCTTTAGTTTGTCCCTCCAGCAAGGCATTTCTGCAACATGAACATAAATTTAGGAAGGATTTATTGCGCCCATATTTTATTTAAATTAAGCGCATGTGTATGGATGGCTATATGACAGGAAAACCTGTATCTGACTGAGAGGTGTGTAACTGTGTGTATGCATTCTTCCCACTTTGAAACTCTTGCTGTGGGTGTTACATATAGAGCAGCATCTGTGGTGGGGAGAAAAGTAACATTGTGAAAAATTGTACTTTCCCAGGCACTGAATTCCAAGGCTTGGGGTGAGATGAGAACCTTATGGGGACATTTGCTGTACAGTAAAACCCCACATAACGATTTTAATTCGTTCCACGGGTCTGGTCGCTATTCAATTTTTTTTGTTGTACAATTTTCCCTATGGAAAAAAATGTATAACGATTTTCCCTATGGGGAAAAACATACAACAATCTTCCCTGTGGGGAAAATCGTACAATGTGACAGGAAGTCACATGGCTGTCTTTGTTTCCTTATGGAATTACTAAAGAAGCTGCCAAAAACTCTACAATACCACCAAGAACTCTATATGGACTTTTAACATCCAGCCAACTAATATATTTAAAATACAGTGGTACCTCTTACAACGATTTTAATCCGTTCCATGGGGTTCATTGTTGTATGAAACAATTGCTATATGATGCATGCATCGTATAGCAATTTCCCCTATGGGATGCATCATACATATTTTGCTAAGCAGTTTTTCCCATTGAAAATTCGTTGTACGATTTTTTCCATAGAAAAATATGGTTATGCGGGGCTGTTGCGATCTGCCTACTACAGCAGTGGAAGAATAACAACACACACAAACTTCTTGGACGGTCCAAAGTGAGACAGCTCTCCTTTATTTTGCAGCTAGTATTTATCATAAAACCTGGCTATACCTTAAATCAGTAATCCTACTGTTCTAACAAAGGAACTACAGTTGCATGACAAATCTCTGTCATATTTCACTGACGTACTTCAGATAAGAATGCCTGGCATCAGATGGCCAGGGAGTTTGTACAAAAAGAGATACATATGTTTAGGGTAAGGAGTTCTGGGGAGGAAGATTAGTGAGGCCCCATATTAAGGTCCGGAATTCTTCCACACAATGGTCAAAGGACCATTGTGCTAACTTGCAAGTTCGGCTAGGAAGCATCCTTGGAGAAAAGAATTGTTGCAGACTCCCAGTTTGCCAGGAGTTCCAGTAATGCCAGATGGCATCACTGCCCCCACCTTTCGGAACTTGCTAATGCTAAATAACAATGATTATAAATTTAAGGCGGTCATGGGGTCAAACTAATATATATCATTACTGCACAAACTAATATATCATTACTACATGGGGAACCATTTTCTTAAAAAACCTATTCATTATGCGATTTAGTCGCTATAGGGGGTGTTCGTTATACAAGGTTCTACTGTACAGTATTTTAAATATATTAGTTGGCTGGATAGCCCAGTGAGCCAGATATTGGGAGCCCTTTCCCTACCTACCCGACTCAACAAAGACAGTCATGTGATCCTTGTACAATACAAATACAGGAGAAAGGTAATACCTTTATTAGATCATGAAAAAAAATCAAATGATAGGGGAGCTTTCATGATTCAATATAACTTCTTCAGGCATACACCAATTTCTTGTGGACAGTGCACGAAAATTATCAACGAGACTCCCAAAGGTTCATGGCAAAACTGGGCTTAAAATTTGGTTTACTCATTTGGTAGCCAAATCAAAGTCAATTAGAAATATTACCTAGTGGTTGGAAGTAGCTGTTTCCATCGGTTTGTAGTCCTTCTGGGCTGATGTTAAAAGTCCAGGTCACTCCCTATATTCATGGGTTGCGTTTCCATGGTTTCAGTTATCCATGGTTTATGCTGGCTGACTAGGCTGACTAAAGTCAGTTCTGAGGTGTGCAGTAAATTTGATTTAGTTCTGGGGTACAATGTGAATATGAGAGGAAAATAAATTAAAAGAGAGTGAAAGGATCCTGGCACTGGTTGTTACTACTTATGGAGATCTGCAAAAACAGCAGAAATGAAGACCTACTGTATTTTCTGGTGCATAAAACTACTTTTTAACCCCGAAAAATCTGTGCCAAAGTCGGGGGTCGTCTTATAGGACAGGTACTTAACTGCAGCTTGTTTCCCCTTGCTTCATATGTCCGGCGCATATGGTGGGGGGTGCCGCGGCCTAGTCCCTGCTCTGTGCGGGGAGTATGAAGCAAGGGGAAGCAAGCTGCACACATCTTCCTGTACCTCGAGGAGGAGAACGTGAGCATGGATTGGCTCTCCACCAGAACCTGCCCATTTGACTCAGAGGGCTGGGCGTCTTCAGGTTGAGTGTGGGTTAATTTTTATTTGGTGTGCATTGGAAGAGAGGTAGTCTTATACGGCAAGTATATTCCAAACTCTATATTTTAACTGGAAAAGTTGGGGGTCGTCTTATACGCCCAGTCGTCTTATACGCCCAGTCGTCTTATACGCCGGAAAATACGGTACTTTCTGCTCCAGTAGAAGGGAAACTCTTAACACCTTCTATAGATATAGCTTGCAATTAGATGAAAGAAAGAATTTTACCAACTTGTATTAAGCTGAAATATTGCATAGGGACAGGCTTGTCTTAATGATCCATGTTTTCCTTTCCAGCTGTGAAGTTCCAAGATTATTATTATTATTAAGCTATAATTTTGTAAGATAATTCTACACTGTGCAAATCACCTCCCCTTCATCATTCCCTGCTGTAGACAACCCCCTTTAAATCATCTGTATTCTTTATTTGTAAATATAACTGCAGACTGTGACAGAATTTGGCCAGCTTTATCTTTAGAACCAGGCTTATATCCCTTATAAAAAATATTATAAGCAGTATATAAAAGGCACCTATGTTGTATAATGCTATGCACGATTGTATGTGGGGCTTTCATCAGAATGCTGGAAGGGCTGTGGAAGGAATTATGTTACATACATAGATACAATGTTCCAAAATATCCGGTAGAAAATCCTCCAGCTAAATGGGAGTAATAATAGAGGGATCAGAGCTTCAAAAGATGTTTTGGCTGCATGGTGTTCTATTCACATGCATGTGTCTAGACTTCTGAAATGTTACTCTGTAAGCCTGCAGCCCTTGCCGACCTTTAAGAGAAAATGTTCAGAGCATCCCTTTTAGGGATCTGATAGAAGCTTCCAATTGGTCATGGAAGCAAATTCTTGACTGACCCCTCATGTGAAAAACCCTGTTGAGGAGAGATGGTACCTATTTATCTACTTGCAATCTTTTGCTTTCGAACTACTAGCTTGGCAGGAGCTGGGACAGTGATGGGAGCTCACTCTGTTGTGCAACATTCGGGTCTCGAACTGCTGACCTGCTTACCTTCCAGTCATCAAGTTCAGCGTCTTAACCACTAAGCCACCACAGTTCCATAGTACCAAGGGGTACCGCAGACCTACAGTACCAAGGCATACCGCAGACCCGCAATACCAAGGAGTACCACAGTCCCACAATCCCAAAGAGATGTAAAATTGGTGTAACACGTTCACCTACTGACTGAACTCTCAAATCAAATCAAACCAAATCAAACCAAACTTTATTATGGCCAAAGACCAGTATAAAATAGAAGTTAAGATGAAATTTTTGAAGTGGTAGCTGTGCATACCTGTCAAGTATCCCAGTTTGGCCGGGAAATCCCGTATTTTGGTGCTCGTTCCTCCCCTTTCCTGCCGCCGTCCCGTATTTTGAATGGCAGGGAAAGGGGTTACTGTGCACGCGCAGAACTCGTTTGCACACACGCAAATGTGTTCTGCGCAGGCACAAACAGGTTCTGCACATGCACAAACAGGTTCTGCACATGGAAAAAAGGTTTTGCACATGTGCAAACAGGTTCTGTGCAAACGCAAACAGGTACTGCGCATGCGCAAACAGGTTTTTGTGACCCAGGCAAAATTGCAGCATATAACGTGCTAGTTGGTGCATCAAATTTGATAATGTCCCAGAAAACCTTGACTAATATTCAAACTCCCGAGATGGGCGTCCAGCATATGCATGTACCTAATCTCTGCTGTCTCTCTCTGGATTCTAGTCAGTGTTTGATGAAGTGGACATGATCCACAAATGTTACTACAGTATTCTGTTAGGCTGGCCAATTATTGTGTGCCTGTGTACCTGATGTGTGTATAAATTGATGTCATGAAGCCTCACTCTTATGTCTGATAGAGTGGACTTGGTCCATGAAAGCTCACATTTAAATACAGGAGTTAGTCTTTAAGGTGCCACACTTTTTTTTTTTTTTTGCTGTTCTGTTTTGTTTGTTCACTCTCAAATATGCTTGCACAAACTAACACAGCTACCACTTCAAACTTACAGGAACTAGTCTTTAAGGTGGCACATTTTTTTGGCTTTTTTGTTATTTTGTTTTATATACTCTCTGATAAGTTGAGTTGAGAGTACAATACTTAAAATATATTTTAGAGGAATGTATTTGCTCAGAGTTGGTAGGGATAAAATTGATATTTAAAGCCCTTCATGGCATTGGACCAGGCTACTTAAGAGACCGCGTTGTCACAAGAAATTCAGCCCGTCCTACTAGGGCAGACAGGAGGGGCTCAGTGGTGGTCCCATCAGTGAAAGAGGTACATCTTATTGGGGCCAGGAAGAGAGCCTTCTCCATGTCTGCCCCAGCCCTGTGGAACCTCCTTCCACCCGTTCCTTCCAGATAAAATTACTCCCCTTTAGAAAGATGCTCAAGATATGGTTATGTCAGCGGGTGTGGGACATGAGTGCTCCCACCTCTCATGCCCACTGGCTTGTCTAGCCTGGGAGATGGACTATGCAGTTTGGGATTTCTGTTTTAATGTGGGTAGTGGGTGGAGAGGGCTGGTTTTTAAAAAATAATTATTTGGGGTTTATGTGTTTTAATGTGGATTTTAGCTGGGTTTTTTTTGGGTAATGTTTTTAGCTGCTGATGTTTTAATTGTTTTATATTGTACTAGCAGAGGTTGCCCGGTGTTGCCGGCCTGTTTTAAATGGTGTTGAAAGGTTTTTGTTGTATGTTTATTTAAATGAGGTCTGTTATTTTTTTAAAATAATGTTTTTTTATACACACGTAGTGTTTTAAACTGTCACCATTTTTTTGGATTTTAAAAAGAGGAAAGGTTGATATAATTTTTTTCAATTATTGTACTTTAAAAAATAATGTGTTACTATGTGATCTTTTGTTAATAGGTGTACCTTGGATAACAATTTTTAAAAATGTGTAAGTGTATGTTTTTTTAATTCAATGTTTTTGACTCTGTTTAGATGTTTGGTTTTTCTTTTAGTGTGAACTTATTTATTTTTGAATTATTTTTTTGTTTGGATATTTGAATGTTTTTAAACCTTATTTTCTTTTTTTAAAAAATCTTTA